>RJWH01000556.1:0-702141 GCA_004363575.1 Solenodon paradoxus | reverse complement strand
CCACACACACCACACACACCACACACATACACCACACACAAAGTAAGGTATCTGATGAAATCTTTCATCGGTTATTCTAAAGTTTTATTTTTAGATAAGTGGGTAGGAATAATTGATGAGGGTGATAAAGAATTATAAGATTTGGGGGGAAACGTGCTTAATTAATTGGTCTTTTTGCTTCCTTCTGGAAAGCTTGAGTTTGAGCAACTGATGAGATCATTCTTTAGTTCTAAATTTACAGAAGTTGTCATATTGATTTTTTTCCTTTATCACGATGGGAATGTAAGAAAAATCTAGAAAAGGAGTGCTACAGAAATTACCATGATAGCACAGTGAAGAGAGCCTAGACTGATTAAGGCTAGCACTATGGGCATAAATGTTCTTGGTGACCTAGCACGGTCTCTAAAACACGTTCTCAAAGTATAGGTCTTGGGCTAAAAATTTCCGGGGAAATGGTTCAAATACAATTTCTTGGTCCCACACCAGATCTACTGAGTCAAACTCTGAGGGTGGAGTAATTTTGATGTGAGCTCGTTTGAGAACCACTGATCTAGTGCGAGAGATTTTGCCTCATATAGACCTGGACCTCAATAGCCAGTCTTCCTGTCACAATCTCTATACTTTGAGTAGATATGACTTCCTGAAATCTTAACATTATTATCAATAAGAGAATAATAGCTGCTTATTAGGATTGTTGAGAAGATTATATAGTTAGATGAAGCTAACATTTGTTCAATAGTTACTCTGTACCAAGCACTGTTCAAAATACATGTAATGACTCGTTTACTTCTCACCACAAGTTGATGAGATGAGATTTACGGATGAGAAAATGGAGGCAGACAGACTAAATTGCTTGCCCAAGTTCACAGAACATGTAAATGGCGGCGACAGATTTGAGTCAGTCAGTATCCAGAATATTTGCTTTTAACCACCTGCCATTTATAAGGTGCCTGACACATAGTAGGGGCCAATTAAAGTTAACTCTCATTCCTAATTCATTCTCCTGGGAATCCATTATAGTTAATTATGAAAAATTTATTAATTGCCAATTCAGTCTGGTAATATTAATAGGAAAAAATTTAACTTTAATTGAGTGTAAATTGAAAATCAAATCAATAGAGATTCAAATTAATGCCTACAATATGAGTAATTCCTAGACATTTGAGGGAGCAAGTAGAAGGAAGCTTAAAATTCTGACCTTTTTTTTCTCTCCCTCTCCCTCTCTGATTCATGAATTTAACATAGAAGAATTCATTGGAAGCTAGATCAGTGGTTTTCAAAGATTTTGCTTATAACTTCCCTTTCTACTCATAAATTATTAAAAACGCTAGAGTTTTTTGTTTATAAATGGATTTTAGCAATCAATGTTTACAGTTAGGAATTAAAATTAAAAGTATTACTTAATTTTAAAGTAATAGTTCTATGTTACTATAAATTACATAGTCAAGAAAAATAACCATACTTTCACAAGAAAAAATTAGTGGTAAGAGTGATATTTTTCTGAATTGTCACAAATCTCTGTAATGTTTGGCTAACAGACAACAGCTAGATTTCATAGGTCATGTTGCATTTAATTTGCTACATGATCATGTTAGCTAGACTCTGGAAAACTCACTGTATTCTTGTGAGATAAGTGATTTTTTTACTATTATAAAAACTAAGCATTTTCTCATAATTTCTTAGTATAATAAAAGTAACTGTTTAGTATTAAATATTCTGATAATTTCTTAGCAAGTCAGTATTATACATTTCTTACTATTATTATAAAATAATTTCGGTATTATTTTCTTAATATTATAAAAATAGGTTTGACCTCACAGGTCCCTGGAAAGAGTCTTGAGACTGCCAGGGGTCATCAGATCAGACTCAAAGAATACTCTAGGCTAGTTGATAGTTGACTGGAAGTGCACAATTAACCCAGAATATTTTGACACTAAATCTTTCTCTCTCCAAGTAGTAAAAATCTGGGCCACTGGTTTGTCAGTTAACCAAAATAAATTCATTTACATGGAGCTATGCCAGGAATTCCAAAGAGTAAGACACATAATAATGTAGCACAATGTGAAAATATGAACAAACTATTTTGATTAGCTTATAATTACTGACTGTGACAGCTGAATAACACCGTTTGCAACATCAATGGAAAGAGAGCAGAATTAATTTTTGTCATGCCAGAAAATGATAGTGTTCTATGAGAGCGTGTGTGTATGTGTATTTATTACTCATGAATGTTTCAGAATGCCTGAAAAATACTGTCTACAACATGTATTTGTGTTGGGGAATATGCAGAAGTTTTGTATTTGTTTCTTAACAGTGTATACCTTAAACTGTTGAAAGAATATCTGAAGTAAAGTAGACCTTTTCCACTGAATATTATTTAGGTGCCAATCTTTGTGCAAGAAATGGAATAGCCACCTCTCCTTAATTCTCTGGAACCTTATTTTCAGTCAACAGGGATGGTATGGAATGAGGATAGCAATGATGGAGGGAGGGGAACATTTACCAACAGCTGCTTTATATTGGGGCTCTCTGTAGACAGGTTTCGGGCAGTGATTATTTCTTTACCTACTGCTTCAAGTAACCAAGAATTGTACTATGTCAAGAAAAACTTTTAAGGAAATTCTCAACACCTTTACCTACTTCATATGTTGATTTCTTTAAACTTCACACTTTAAAAGTGAATGCAGCATACTTATCAACTATAGTTTTGATGTTCTTAAGAAAAAATATAGTTTGCTATGTAAGTATAGAAAAAGTTCCAATATTCTATACTGGAATAGGATATTCCAATTCAATTTCAGTGCCACTGTGGAGTCTGGTAAAATGACAAGAGGTTAAACAGGATGACTCATATGATAATAATGCACAGTTTAGCCAGAAGTGGTCCATAAAATATATACAATGAACATAATGTTTAGTATAGTATAGATTATATTTGGCATGTTTGGTCGGTATTTTATAAGCACATCTGAAATTTTATATCATCTCCAGCAGATGGGAAATAAACAGTAACAGGAGCTGTTAATTTTTTTTATTATACATTGGGAGAAAAGGAGTAATAATGTTGGGGAAAACATATTGAGGCCAAAAATCTATATAAAGTGTTTTGAAAACCCATTTTAAAATCGTGAGAAAAAAAAAATTTGAAAAGTAAGTTGAAATGTTTCAACATCTGTTATCAGTAATGGCAGCCCTAAAAAAAAAAAAAATCAGTTACTGTTAGGTAAGAAAAATATTTTCTGGTCAAAATGCAGCCATTGGTTTTTGAGATGCTAGGAACAAGTATTTGCTGAGTAGATAAAGTAGATGAAAACTTTAAAAACTGAAGCATGGACAGTGAAGTCTCAAATACTGGCTTGGAAGGAAAGTAATGGGCCCTCTCATGTGCTCTTGAGCTCTCTCTCTAGCACGCGCGTGCGTGTGTATGTGTACATAATACTTATTATCTTTTATCATCAGGACATTTTGAACAGTTTTGCATACTGCCTAGAACCCTGACTGAATGGCATGAGTAACTCTTTTCATCCTGTCACCTTCACCCAAGAGTTTAGTTCAAGTTTTAACTCTCCTTGATTTCTGCTGCTTGCTGCCTCCTAACTGATCTACCAGAAGCAAGTCTTTTCTAGCTGCTGCTTACCCTTCTTTATTCCATCCATGGCAATCCTCTTACAGACAATGCGGTCACATCACTTCAGTGCTTAACAGCCTCTGTTGATTCAGCTTGCCCCAGCTTGGTCTGTAACACTCTTCCTTTTCTGACCCAATACACTTCTCCAACTTCATCCTTGCTATATTTGCCTATGACCGTCTCATGTTTCACTCTTTTACACACTGAACAGTTTTAAATTTCTGTGTACTTTGAACATGCTCTTGTTCTCATTTGAAGAAATAGGCTTCTTCATAACCGCTCTTGTCATAAGATTTTGGTCAAATATGTCTTCCCTCTGTAGGGGTGGTGGGGACAATTTTCCTCACTTCTAATAGCAAGTGGCAAAAATTAGTGGAGGAGAGGGTGAAAGCTTGGACTAAATTATTGAGTAAAGGTGATAGGTTGAAAAGGCTTCCTCATGTGGTTCAGTCAGGATTCAAGGCTGCACCCAAAGTTGTCTCAAAATGTCCTATTAACCAAAGACACTATATATGTGTGTGTTTATGGTTCTTCTTGGGCTGGTCAAGCAAACAAATTAACATCAGACAGAAGAGTAGGAAAAGAAGAATAAAACAATTACATATTTGCAGAGAATTTACATAACTTTAAGTTCAAAAGTAAATAGAATGAGGGTTTTTAATTCTTGATCGAGTGACATGGAATAGAGATCTGGGGCATCAAGGAGAGAGGAGAGGACACTTGGGTATCATGACAGAACCAGATTCTCTGTAAGTAGATGCCTGCCTGCCATAAAGATATGTTTCTCTGGTTAAAAACAAAAACAAAGATATTTCTGTAGATGACTCTAAATCTGGGCAATCATCATTCTCTTAAGTAGTTAAAATAACAGTTCCTATTGAAACCTGCAGGATCTCAATCGAATTTAACTCTACATGCCAAGGTACAACAAATTGAAAAAAGTCTGCTCTGGACATCTTGGGGAGGCCTCCCTGGACAATTTCAGGAGATCTATCTTTCAACCAGAAAGTATCTCCAGCTCTTTTGGACAAGGTCTCTCTCCTCTATCAGTACCCTGGACAAGAAGACTTTGCTCCTAATTTATGGAAATGTTTATTACATTGTCTATTCACTACATGTTTAGAGTTGTGTTAAAAGATAAACTGAGGTACATTAAAATGTTGAAGATTATTAGAGCAAAAATTGATTGGAATGGGGGAAATTTCAAAACAGAAGTAGTTAGTAACACTCCTCCAATAGGATCTCAGCTTTTCTAGGGAGAAGGTGAGAGCAAAGAAATTGATTGGCTATAGTTAAAGCCTAGTATTCTGTGATTGGTTGTCCTGAGGTTTCAATTTCATGACCTTGAGGCATTTACAGCTTTAGATTTTGGTTTGCTTATGTAGGGTACCACATGAGAGCCACCTCAGTCTAATGGGCTCTTTGTTTAATTTAGCACTTTCCTCTGGATTGTGGTGTCCTGGATAGAATCTTGCATTTTCATTTCTGCAGCCCTAAACAGGGGACTTATTGATGATAAACAAGTATTTATTGATTGAGTGATAAGCTGATGAGAATCTTTGAAATTCCTTGAACAGTCATGGAAGCCTATTATTCCTTAATTTGAAATGATAAATCCCCATGGGATAATAATTAAGGTGTTGGTGGGTGGATGAAATTGAAATAAAAAACTTAATGTCCTTCTCATAAAAACTGTAGGCAAAAATGTAAAAGAGATCTCTAAGAAAGGGTGTCAGCAGAGTGGGAATAATTATCCAGAAAAGGGAGAGTAAGGACAAGCAAAGAAAGAGGACTTCTTTGTTCATGCTGTTTCCATCTTTGAAGGACAATCTGATAGAAGCCCTTAGAATGAAAGGAAGAACATTTCATTTGTAAATTGTGCTTAAAATTGCTAAGTGCTTTGTTTTTGTAAAAGGTGATAGACCTGGCAAAGAGTTAATGCCATTTCAGAGAAAGGTGATAAGAACAGATAACACTAATGTAATTTTTCATCTGGAAAACAAAGCCCAGGGAGGGTTATTGAAGGCCAATGGGAGAGATACTTGGTGTCCCCTCTGCAATGCACTTTTGGCTTCATCCATTGCTGGTGGCTGGCCCATGCTGACTTCCGTGGTCAAAAATAACTTCTACTTGCCATTCAGGACCACAAAAAGCAAAGCTCCTGCATTGTAGTTTTAGAAATGTGCAAATATGATCTCCCATTTCCAGGGGTGGCTAGTCCAATTATTGGGTTAAGGTGTACAGTGTCTTCTAACCCCTCCTGGCTTTCCAGACCTCCCTCAGAACCTGGTCTGCCCACCTTGCCTTTGTAGGTTGCTCTCCCTCTCCAAGGTAGGGGGAAGATCTGTGTCTACTAGTCCCTGAATAAGCCAATGAGTTAAGCTATTAGAGACTGAGTCCTAAGTCTCATTTCCCATCAAAACAAGTAATCTTTCTCGAAGAAGATGCATTGGGAAGGAAGCTGTCAGCAGAGTGGAACGAAGTGTACTAATAATGGGCTTTCACACCTTAATTGGGGGAAGGATCTGCTCTCTAATTATGCAATGTGAGTGAGTAGTGGTTGAGTTTATCTATGCATAGGGCTGATCTTGCCCATTATCTTTATATTATCTTTATGTATAGTTTTAGATGGATACTGAAAAGAAAAAAAGCCATGTTCACACATGGGAAAATAAACAGACCAACTGAGATAAAACATAATCCAGTTTTATTTATCCCCATGTGAATGCTCAGTCAACACTGGGGGAAGGAAGTAGGCTGACCTTGCATATGTGAGAGGCTCCCCTAGCAGCCAGGGGGCTAGACACAGGCTTCTACCCAGAGCCCTCTTTCTTACCCAAGCTGTAATGAAGCTCAGAGGAGCTCAGCTCTGCACAACCAATTGAGCTGTGCCTCTCCTATCACTAATTTCTACAGAATCTAGAAAAGGTAGCTGGGGAAGCAATTAGAGAAGAAAAAAACTTTTTTCAGAGCCTTTTGTACAAAATCAGGGTTTTGTTGCTCCTGTTGTTGTTTTTTTCTTTTTCCAGCACGGAGCCAGAGGACATAAAGCATTCCAAGACTTTAACATTAAATTTCTGCTTTCACATTGCCAGAGGAATAAATACAGGATATCATACCTCCACCTACCCAAAACTCAAATGTTTCTAATTATAAAACTTCATACATATTCATTTTTTTCATGGCACATAAATTCATTTAAATTTAACAAATACTGGCTGCACTCTGTTTGCAAAATACCTACTTACAGGTGTGAAAAGAAGAAAAATAAATTAGTCCTGCATTCAGGAGCAGTTGTAATGGAGCACAAGTCATAGATAAGAGTTTCCAACAGAGGGTTTAGTAAGGCTGTATAATAACAATTAGAATTCAAATAGTTATCATAAACCTTTTGATCATCTTATGTCTTCTTAGCGCTACCTCATCTCAGTCACTAGATCCATTCAGTCCTTGACTTCAGTCTCCTTTGCATGAAGCAATCTGACGGTGCCTCACCTTGGCTTCTGCCTATTGCCTTGGGTCTTACTTGGAGCAGTGAGATAGGACCCCTGTGGGAAATCACTGACCAGCTATTTCATAACCCGGAAATGTGGGGAGACACTTTGATCAATCAGAAACCGTAGCTGCAGGATAAATGCTTCCCCCTATTGTCATCCAGGTCACAGGAGGCCCATTCTATTAGGTTCTCCAGGTTTTGTTCATCTATTCTATCCCTTGCAACAGTAACCAACCCTGTTATTGGCTTTCCTTCCTTCCTGTAGTATTTCTGCTTCCTGGGCTAACTTTCCAGATAATTTACATGCTCCTGGGCCTTTGCTACACATTGCATTTTCAGGGGAAACCAGGCTAAGAAAAAAAAATGATTGTTTAACTATTTTTGAGCATTTACAATGTACCAGTCATTGCATCGAACACTTTCTACGTAATTAAGCTGATTCTTCCCAGATACCTCTTCAGGTAGGAGGACATGTCATCATTCTCATTTTACAAATAAACGGGTTTAAAATTCAGTAACTTGCCCGAAGTCCTACTCTTGGTGACAGTGACAAAGTTGGAATGCAATTTTGTTTCAGGGTAAAGTCTAAACTCACAGTAAACACAACAGCGTAAAATTATGGTTGGGGTTGTGGCGCCCTTCCCAGCGTCTCCTCTGTGTACAGCTATGTGGTCTGGATGGGTTTGGCCTTGGGCCCCCTCCTCAGTTTCAGGACTGGCCCTTCATTGATCTAAACTGGACTAATCCTGTCACTGGGTGGGATTCTTCTCACTATGGCATCATCCCAATATTGCCACAGTGATCGCTTCAGATTTCCGGTTTCCACTCATCAGAACACAGCATTTCCCAGGACACGCTGCTAGCTTCACATATGAGTATAAGACCCAGGATTCTTCCAGGAGGTCACTATCTGCTTAACATCAGACTCCTTGGAGCTCAATCCTTGGGCTTCCTCTTTGTCTGCACTTACTCACTTGGTAACTTCTTCTAGTAGGAAGATTCTAAATACCACTTGTGCATCAAACCCCCAGTGTATATGTTTAGCCCAGATCTCTTCTTGAAGTTCTAGGCTTATTTGTACATTAACTACCTGCTAGACTTTTCCACTTGGGTGTCTAATAGACCTCTATCATTTATTATGCCCAATGAACTCCAGATTCAACTTCTTTCTCATCTCAGTAAATGCCAGCTCCACTTTTGAATTGTGCAGGCCCAAGATCCAAGTCACCCTTTACTTTTCCTTTACTTGAACTTATGACTTGTTCTGCAGAGGTCCTGCCCAGTCCAAGCTTTCTATCTGCATTCTTATCCAACTGATTATTTTTTATGTTCCCACAGCCAACCTCCTACCTCCCCCTGTTATAGCACTTACTGCCTTTAACACTTATGTTTAACCTTTGGAAAATACATCCATCATTCATACAGAATTAAGTGGCTATGGATTCAAGGCTGATGGTGTCTATCCATCATCAGCATCTCATGTAGGCCTTTGAGGGAAGGTTGTTTTTGGTGATTGATTTTGATGATGGTCTCCCTCCCTCCCCTGCTTCCAGTTCTTCTCCTGGCACTTTCTTGATGACCTAGTCCTTGGGCAGCACTGTCTTGCATCAGTTCCTGAAAGAGCCTGTCCTGGGAGTGTGGAAAGGGCACACCCTGGTCCCAGGAAAAAAGTGCAGAATGAGGAGGCTAAAGCCTGTCTGGATGCCCAACTCTGCTATTCAAATCACTCTATGACCCTGTGTCTGTCACTTAACCTGCTAGGCTGCTATTTGCTCGTCTGTAAAATTACTCTCTCTCTTGTGCTCCTTGTGAGGATAAAAGAAAATAATAGGTGGCAAAGTGCACTGAATGGTGAAAGTCTCATACTAAATCAAAGTATTATCATTTTAGAAGTTTATTCCTGAGTAGTGCTGACACTGACATACCGAAGTTAAAGCTGCAATTAGGGGCCTGCTTCATCTTTAATCCACCAATAATAAAGCACTCTCCAAGCAGTGACCCAATTCCAGGTGCCCTATGGTTATTGGCAACTTTTTTTATTCTTGATAGAAGTACAGCAACTCAGAATTTTTGAGAACAATTCCAGTATCAACGAGGCTGCAGTCTTGCTTCTTTAAGCATAACTTCAGAGAATGCATCATTAAAGTGATGCGGAGCCTTATGAACGGATGTAGGCCTGTGTGGTGCTGGTTTTTTATTTCACCAAGTCTTGATGGAGCCTATATGGGTGAGACCTTGGAGATACAAACATGGGAAATATGCATTCTAGACCCGAGGGAGCCAGCAGTCTAGGAGGAAGAGACACATTAAGAAAATGTGTTCAAAGCGATAGGAATATATTACAGCAACATACTATTAGAAGTTTTCCTAATTCATGCTTTTTAAGCCTCTTCTCGACATAAGCAAGTGTGTAGCTTCATACATATTTTCAGATAGGGTATTTGAGCTTCAGAAATGCCACGTAGGCATGCCCTGGTGGAGTTGGGGTTGGGCATGATCCACATACATCCCAAGGTCCTGGGTTCACATCCTAGAGTCAGTAGAAACAACCAAGATGAACAACTAAATAAAAATGCATCTTCCTCCTCTCTTTCTGCCTGCCTCTTTCCTTTAAAAATAAAGTAACTTGGCCTAGCTCACACAGCTACAAATGTTTCAGTAAGGGCAAAGTTTGCTCCATTTATGCAGCTCATGGCTGGGTGTTCCTATGTGCATTTGCACAACACACCTGCTAATAAACTTCTGTTTGTTTTTCTCATTAATCTGACTTCTGCAAGTTGAATTTACAGGTGCTTGACTGGAAAAACCTAAGATGGCTAGAGGAAAAGATTTTATTCTTCCTCTACCACAGCCTCAGCCAATATCTGAGTATGACAGTTGTCAAGTGGGTTATCCTGGGATAAACAGCTTTACTTGCAATTTCATATTGCACTGGACATAGGAGGTAAAAACAGAAAAGAGATATCAAGCTAAAAATTGGGGGATAGCAACATAGAATTTCACTTGAGCATTGTATGTCAGTCAATTCCATAGTTAAAGAGGTTATGGTTAGGGTTGTCAGATTTAGAAAATGGAAATATAGGATGCCCAGTTAAATTAGAATTTCATATAAATAGCAGAACTTTTAGTATATATATATATACCTTCGTATAAGTCTTTCTCAAATGGAAGTGCTGAAGTAGATTGCCTATTGGAGGAATGCTGCATTGGACTTAGGAAAAAAAAATTAGCATGAGTGTGTCCCAAATATGGGATATACTTATACTAAAAAAATTATTCACTGTTTACCTGAAATTCAAATCTACCTGCATGCCCTATATTTTGTCTGATAGCTCTAGTTATGGAATCTAAGAAAATCGATTAAAATGTAAATTAATTCTTAGCTCAGGAGAAAGACTAGTCTTTTAAGGATAGAAGAGAATTTGAGATTCTTAAGTCTGTTTAATTTTAGACGAGGATAGGAAGCATCTTGTTCTGGGTCACAGAGCAAGTTAGTCTCAGAGCTATGTCTTTACCATGAGTGCTCTGACTCATCTCTGTGCAGAGCTCTTTCTACTCCATTACTCGGTCTCCTTCCAAAAAAGACACTTCTGGCATCTGTGATTCAGCACTATTCTTTGAGTTTCTTTCTATCCCCCCACCCCTTCATTTCTTTTTAAGTTAATTCTATTGATGAAACATTATATCGTAGCATTATATAGGCTTAAGGTGTGCATTATTATAAATCAAAATCTGTATATAATTCATTAAGTTCACTACATCCATTTGTTTACTATATAATTTATCACTGCCTCCCCATTCCCTCCTCACAGCAGTCCATTTTAAATTAATGTATTAATATATTAAGTTTTTATATTTCTTGTATTATCATATATTTTATATACTTACAATTTATGTATTTTAAAATTTCAAATATATATTTAAGCCTATTCTATAATCAGCTGACATTAGCTGATATTAGCAATATCTCTCTATTAGCAATTTCTCTATTTTTCTTATTCATATTTTCTACCACAGAATATTTAATGACTAGGTAGAATTCTATTACGTGGATATGATCTAATTTATTCATTTAGGTTCCTGTTGAAATGTATTGTTTTCTTTCCACTGATGATCTTTAATATAGATAAAACTGCACAATTTACTAACTATTTTCACATTTAAAGTATAGATATAAATGTAGAACGTGTTTTAGAAGTTATTGATTTATTCCAAAGTTATTTCTTTATTGATTTACACAGAATCCAACGTATTCTGCAGAAAGATAGGACCAATAAATTACTGATAAGCTCTATATAGAGTATGCCTTCATTACTTCTCTGTTAAATATGATTATTGGCAAATTAAAGCAATAAAGTGTTCTAAGAGAATTTAATTTTCACTTCATAAGAAAAGAGAGGTAGAGGATTTTCATACCTTTATAGACCTTTTTTTTCTATAGTAAATAGAAGAAATGGCAATGGCGGTTGCTTGTATGTGTATCTTTCCTCTTGGAATGCTCCTTTATTAACTGATATTTAAAAAATACGTTAAGATTGTTAATCTTTTGTTTTTTTAATGCCAGAGATATTTTTTTCTCATTTGTCATTAACTTTTAATTTTATTTGTGAATATTCTTCAGTTCTAAGTTTATATCAGTTCTTTCCTCATAGTCTTTTGAAGTTATGCTGAGAAATGAGATCTTCATTTGCAAAATAAATTCATCTGTATTTTACTTTTTTTTTTTTTAACAGACAAATTGAACTGTTTGCATTTGACTCTCTAACCCAGTCTGAATTTAGTTTTCTTCTTGATTTTTTGTGATTAAGTATTGTATATTTAAGGGAAAAAATCTGTAATAGAAAGTTATTCACATGCAATCATGTTCTCCTCTTCTGCATAAAAGTACATATGCAATGAATGTGTAAATGTTCTGACCCCCAGGGAGATCTCAGGAGAGAACACGTCTTTAATGTCTTAATGCTTCAAAGGACTTGTGAACAAAGGTGGTTTTTCTTTTTCTATTGACCTATTGCATTTGCATAATCTTTTCTGATGTCACACATAAGGAGAGAGAAAACTTGTTCTGGAATCAGAAGGCAGAGCTAGGACAGATGGGTGAAAGCTACACTGAGGTGGAGCTCAGCTCAAAGTAGAGAAGACAATTCTGTCTGGAAGTCATTTTCTTGATCTACCAGTCCAAGTCTTCACTCTGAGGCTGGCTGGTACTCAGAAAGGTAACTTAGGCCGTTTTGTGATGAGAGTTACTGGGTAGCCCACTTATCATCATGAGAAAAATGTCTTAAATAACTTAAACCTCATCGTTCTGGTCACTGTTTGTTATCCCCACACTGGGCCCTTAAAATATTTGACCTTGTTCATAATTTTGTGGGTTAGACATTAGGGATAATTTTGGCTTGGGACCACTCACAAAATTGCAGGTACTTACTGGCTGAGGTGCTGTCATCTGCAGGCTTGACTGGGCTGGAGGTTCAGGACAGTTTACTCAGATGGTTGACAGTGGACGCTGGTTGTTGGCTGTAAGCTCAGTGAATGCTGTCAGCAGGAGCGCCTACATGTGGTATCTCAAGAATGGTGGACTCAGGGTGGTCAGACTTTTTTACATGGTACCTGGTTTCCTCCAGAAAAGGTGTCCTGAAAGAACTAGGGGGAAATTGGATGATCTCTTTGATCTAATCTTGGAAGTCAGAGTGCCCCTTGCATTGTATTCTGTTGGTTAAAGCAGTCACAAGCCCATCCAGATTCAAGAATTGGTGATAGATATATATATGCATGTATGTATGTATGTATGTGTATATATATATGTATGTAGATATATGTGTGTATATATATGCACATATATATACACACACACACTCTAATTCGTAGCAGGAACACTGTAAACATTTTTTTAAAGCTGCTACAGCTATTGACACACACTTCCTATTACCCTGCTCCTCTTCAAGATGGCTCATGCTGTGTCTATGGGACTGGACTCTGCTTTGTTCCAATGCAGAAATATGGTTGGGGTGGGAGTTTGCTGAAGGGGGAGATATTCTGTTCCTAGGGTATTTTAAGCAAACCATTTGGAGAGGTTTTTATTTCAGTTGTATACTCAGTTACTATCTCCAGATTTGTTGAATATCAAACATACAGTCACACACTAATTTCATTATGTGTTCATCTACTTCCAGTCTAACTTAGCTGGGGAGTGAGGGTAAAAAATATTACATTGTCCCTAGGTTTCATTGACATTTTCTATGCCAGGGTTCTTAGGTTGATCTTGATTGTTGGCTCCTAAATCTCCAGCTGACAGACTTAATCTGCTTTGGGGATTTCTGAGATCCACCCTCTATAACGCCAGGCTTGGTTGAAGCTTTGGTCAGCACCCCTGGTGGGCAGGCTACAGAACAGAGATTCTATATGGAATTCCTTTCCTGTATAGAATCCACTTAAGATTCCATATTTCTTTGATACACATCTTTTGAAGGCTGGATAGGCTAACTAGGCAAAAGGCTAATCATTTAGAATGGAGAATACTGAGTTACAAATGAGTTTATGTCATTTAAAAGTATGACCATAACCTGGAAGCTGTGGAGTCAGGCAGGCAGCCCCTGCATTTACTGTCTGGCTGCGTCTGCAGAGCTGTTGAGCCTGCTTTAATTAGGGCACGTTTACAATTCCAGAAGGGTATGAATGCAGCATCTATTTGTTGGTTTATGTCCCAATAACATCACAATGGCCTAAGGTTTATTTGCATCAACTGTTCTGGAGTGCGGATGGCTTTTTGATTGCTACCTTGCTCGGTGCAGCCTGTCAGGGACCCACTGCAGTGGAAGGGGAAAGAGTGAAGCTGTGTAACAGCAGCTGCGGTGCTGAGCTGTGCAGCATCTTTTAAAGGGGTGGCAACCAAGACCATGGGATTTGGCCTAATGAGACAGTGAAAACTGGATGTGGTGAGTTAAATCTCCCTTTTTTGACCTACTTTAGAAGTCCTCCTGCTGTTCAAGTTTAAAAAAAAAAAATGAGTAAATGGGATGGACTGAAAACTCTAGCTAGAAAACACATCACAAAATGGTTCAATTAACCATTTTGAAGGTTTATTTCTCTCAATGAAAACGTTCGCTCCATGAAATATGGTGATTGTCTAGGGATCAGACTTTGACTCTGTAAGTAAGATCCTTCCTATTTATTCTTTGCTTCTTAATCCAGCCTTTTGTTCTCACATCATAGCAGACCTAGCTCCCAGGCTAACTAATTTGGAGATTCTTTCCTGCTCTAAACATTTAGAATAAATATCAAAGCTCTGGCATTAGCAAATGTTGGTCCAATATCAGTGTCCTTCTCCTGGGGATCTCTCATGTATTTCTGGGTTGCAGTTTCTCACATCACCTCATTAGTTCCAGATCTTGAGATTGCATTGGCAGTTGAAGGCTGCCCAGTGTTCCTGCCTTCACCCTCCTTTCGTTGAGTTCATAACCTATTGCCTCTTATTTCTCAGCATGATATACAGAGATGCAGCCAGTGAAAAGTTTTCGGCTGTCAGACGATATTTGTTTAGCATGAGTACATCAGAAATGATTTCCCAGCAATGTGATGAAGAACAGAGTCAATGTATTCTCCAGAGGAACTGGAGATTGGATAGGACTGTGTTTTTATGTCCTGTTGAGGTCTATATGTCATTAATTTATTCAACACATATTTACTGAGTGTTACTATGTGCAAGGTGCAGAAACACAGCAACAAAAAAGGCATCCTAAAAATCTCATGGAGAAAATTTGTGGATACATTCTTTTGTATTATCTGCCACCAAAGAATATGAATATGTTACTGATTCACTTGGAGTATATTTTTAGTTGTTTTGTAACATTGCAAGAGAGAGAGAGAGAGAGAGAGAGAGACAGACAGAGAGAGAGAGAGAGAGAGAGAGAGACAGAGAGAGACAGAGAGAGACAGAGAGAGACAGAGAGAGACAGAGAGAGACAGAGAGAGAGAGATAACTAGGAGTTGAGAAAAGTTTATAAATTCAATGGCCAGAAAAGGCATTTATAAGGCCATAGAGACGAATAAAAAAGACTAACCAGGCTAAAAAGATCTGGGGGACACAACATTCCAGGTAGATGAAATGTTTAAAGGCTCAAAGGGAGGAAGAATCCTAACCAGTGCACATGAGCAGAGGCAAAGTGAAATGAACTGGAGAGGTTGGCAAGATCTTTAAAGACCTTGTGGGCTCCTGTGAGTCTAGATTGTGTCCTTACGCTGTCATGCTATGCCACTGAAGCATTTTTAAGCAAGACACTGGTACAGTTTGGCACATCCTTGTGGTATAACAGTTGGGTGCAATCCCGCATCCCAGGGTCCTGGATTCATGTCCCGGGTGTGGGGGAAAACAACCATGATGAGCAATAAAATACATAGGGTGCTTCTTTCTCCTCTCTCTTCCTGCCTAGCTGCCTCTGATCTTGTCTTCTTTCCTCCATGTACCTTTTCTTTTAAAAAAGAAAGAAAGAAAGAAAAGGTACAATTTGAATTTATAGTGCAGCTCCATCTGGAAGCATAGATACCAGCTAATAGGCTAAAGTATTTATTTTAGGAAAGAGATGATGTTTGAAATACATGCAGTTGCTATCTACCAGAAAGGAGTGATCAAAGAATGGGTAGGACTCTGGATTTAGTAGGGAAGGGAAAAGGAAGAAGAGCAAGAACAACAACTGACTTTTAAATTTTTAGTCTGAGCAACTGAATAAAGCAGTGGTGCCATTAATTGAGATGAGTAAGAGAAGAGCAAACTAGGAGGAAATGTACTTGGAGTCCAGAAGATAGATGAGATTTGGGAATTGTCAATTTATACACGGTAGCTAAATCCATTAGATAAGTTATAGTAGTTCTTTAGTTAGAGGTTATACATAAATATGCTGAAGATAGGGGTAAAGAGAAACACTTAAGAAAGAGAAGTCTGAGAAGTGACTTCATATATTTATTGTGTAGAAAAGCCAAAAAAAAAAAATAATAATAATTTCATTAGCAGCTGAAAAAAATGACTGGAACTAAACCATAAACTAAACATGAACCAAACTGAACACCAGAAGGGAAACTGGAATGAACTCATGATTTTTCAAAACCATGTGGAAATGTAGAGCTAAGTACACATATCATATAAATGTAATTCATTGAGTTTTCACAAAATTAAAATGGCAATGTAACCATCACCTTGATCTGGTACCATCACCACAGAAACCCATCTGTGTTCTCATCATTAAAAAGTGACTTCAGATAGCACAGATTAATTTTGCCTCTTCATAAACTTTATGTGAATGAAATTATGCAATACATACTACTTTGTGTTGGTCTAGTGTCCCTCAACATTAGGTTTGTGAAATTAATTCATATTATTACAGGTCTACTTTCTAATCAACAGTGCCCTCGTTGTATTTGCCCACATACTGTTGATGGGTTTTGGGGTGATTTCTGGTTTGGGATTCATATGAATAGTGCCATCATGACCATTCTAGTAAATATCTTTGGTAAATATATGTATATATTTCTGCTAAGTACATAATTAGCAATGAAATTACTCAACGTTCAGTCTTAGTAGATACTGCCAGTTTCCAAAACAGTTGCAGCAATTTACACTTATATGAGCTGCAATTTACACTTAATAAGAGCCGTGTATGAGAGATAAGGCTGTTTCAGAGCCTTGACAACACTTGATATTGTTGATCTTTTTCATTTTAACCATTTTGGTGGCAGCATAGTGGTATCTCCTTGTAGTTTAATTTGAGTTCCTTCATGACTAAACAGTGTGAGCACATCTTTCTGCTTTATTGACCAGTTGGTGTCATTTCAAGCCTTTTGCATCATTTTTCTATTGAATTTTCTTTTCTTTTCTTTTATTGAATTATGAGTACTTGTTAGAAATTCAAATTCTATAGATTTACCCCAGACCTACTTAATTAGAGACTTTAGGAACTGAGCTCAGAAATCTGCATTTTTAACAAAACTTTCACATGATTCTGATTCAAATTCAAGTGAAAGAAAAGCAGTCCTAGCACATCTCTTTACAAATGAAAGCAATGAGAACAACTCAAACAATGGGTATTTTTGTTTTAGTTTTCACCAGTTAGAATTCATGATAAAAATGTATCCGTTTACTTATTTGGAACAAATCTGAGAACTTCTAAATATTTGCTATTTCTGAGCTTAACGGTGATTAGGACATTCATTGTAATAAAAATTTCTTGTGAGTGGAAATTTTAGAGGATGGGTGATTGAAAGGATTTAGACCTCATTTCCTATGCTTCTACATGACCCAAATATAATTTGGGCCAACAGAGTAAATGCCCCAAAGGCAGAAAAGTGATGGACTATGAGATTTCTCCAGCATAATTCAAACTACTCTTTATAATTCTTTTTCTAAGATGTATCCATGTTTTTTGAAAGCTTTTCAGACCTCTTTTTGGTTTCATGGATAAAAGGTTTATTTCATTATCCTTCTCTATAGATCTTATTAAGTGAGTTCCTCTCCAACTCCCAGAACCACAGAGATGAAAGTCTCTGTGAGTTGTTGGTTTCTTTTAAGAAGAAGCCCTTGATGGATTATGTAGTGAGGACTCCTGCTCAGACTGACCCTGTCCTGAATGGTCCTCTCCTTCAGCTCCTGGAATGAGTCATCACCCCAGGCATCAATGATCTCCTTTTTAGAATAGGAGATTTAGCAGATTTCCAGAAAAGTTCGTGTAACTGGTGCCCAATACTCCTGTTCTTGAAGTCACTGGTGCCTGCTGTGTAGAGGCTACTTTCTGGAATGCAGACAGGCCATTGGGAATTGTTTCCAAAATTACTTCTAAACCTGCACTGATTAGAATCAAAAGAGCAGAAGGGGGCCCTTAAGACTTTTCAAACCAAGCTCAACTTCTGTCCCTGGGCTTACTAACCAACTAATACTTTGCCATTCATTTGCCTTACTCTGCATCTTCTAGGGAGGCATTCTAGGAAATAAATCCATTCAAAAGTGCTGGATTCTATCCCCTTCTCTCTAGCCTGAGAGTTTGGGGCAAGCTTTTGAATTCCCTTTCTTATGCAAGGTGGTAGCTATTTCTTCAAAGTTAGCTTTGTGGGACTTTCGAATGATAAATGAGTCAATATTTCCAAGATTGTAAATGAAAAGAAGATCCTAAACCATCAGGTATTCTTCGTATTCTTGTTATTAAATTTTATCTTCTTTTGGAAATTGCTTTTCCCCTGTTTGCTTCTGTTTTAATATGCTAGCTTTTCATGACCTTCATATTATTTGTTTGCAGAGTAAGTAGAGTTAATGCTTCATATTTAGCGTCTTCAAAGAACTCTTCAAATAAGCTAATTGAAAGGAAGCTAGCAGAGGAGTACAAAGTTAACATTAAAAAAAGGCCTCTAAACAGAGACCTCGAAAGATAATGGCAAAAAGCAGATGAATAGAAAATATATGAAATGAATTAAAGATTTGGAGCAAGATCTGGATGGAGGCTGGGTATCAGTGTGAATTAAGTGCCCGCTTAGGTATGTGTCTGTGTACATGCTCTTCTTTTTATTAGCTGAATTCCCAAACTTCTGTGAGTTACTGATTCTAAACTGCGAGAACATCCCACTGTCATGTCCTCACCTTCTTGCTACTTTTAGTCACAATGGGATAAATGGAAATTTATTTGAAGTTTAGAGGTAGATGGCCTAAAGAACCCCCAAACTCTACTCCTATGAAAAGTTGGGACTTCAATGGGGTGAGCAATTAGCCCAAATAGTAATTATATGTGCCCTTGTTGGTTTGCTAGTTTAACTCTGTTGGCACCATGCACCGGCATTTTTCCCACCTTGTGATGGAATGAAATGACCGGTTTGAGTAAGAGCTCCAAGGATCTGCAGGTGATGTGAGGCCAGGTGCCTTCACTGCTCAGTGTCTAACACAATGGCTGGTTCAGCTAACACATTCACTTGATATTTATAGAGTGAATAAATTAATGAATCACCTTGGGTCCTTTGTGAAACTCTTGGACGGTTAGTATGAAAGGTCACCTGAACTTGATCCTATGCCTGATTGACCTTCTCTTATTATGAGTGACTTTTAGAAAATATAACCCACTCAGCAGCTTGCTTTTTTCCTGGGTATTATGACTAATAGCTAGACTTCATTCAAGTTACCTATTGCCTTGAAGCTCTCTGACACATACAGGCTATTTTTGTCCATCACCTGTGATGGAGAAGATATGCATATGATCTCAGTCATTTATTTCATACCTGCAAATAAAAAGTATCAAGATTACAAAGTCTAGATGGACTATGAACTCTACAGAGTATCGATTTTCTGTGGAAGTCTCTTCTCTACTCCAAGCCATAAAACTTGACCATTGTGCCTACTATGAGGACAATAATACCTGGATTCTCAATGGAGGGTATTAGAAGAAACTCAGATAAATCTCTGAGGCTTTAATTCTCGTTTCCTGAATTTCTCTGACTCTTGGGAATCTCACATTACTTACGCCTGCCACCTTCCACAGATTTCCACCTCTGATATATTCTGGCCAAGAGTGGCTACCTCATTCTTTATTATTCCATCACAGTGCAGAGATAAGGCCAACAGAGAGGGATTGTTTTCTTATGCAATAAGGTCAGTGGTTAAGAGCATTTCTGCTGTTAGAACAACTTTGGTTCAGGTCACCGTCTTGATAATTTTTAACTGCCTGACTTTGGGCTGTTTGCCTTACCCCTTAGGGGCTCAATTTTGTCATCAGTGCAATAGGGACTCATGTAATAGTCCTTTCCTGGGGATAGTGTATTACATTAGATAATTCCAGGAGCATTTAGCATAGTCTTTGATGCTTAGTAAGTGCTCAATAAGTGTGAGACACTATTTTTTAACTACAAAATACAACTATAGGACAGGAAAGGGCAAAGGAGAGAGAAATATGAAATGGAATATGAAGCCGGATAATTGGGTTTCCAGGATGGAACTTACTTCCTGGACTTTCAGGAGCTGACCCTCTCTAACCCCTGCTGGGCCTCTGTGAGTACCCACTCTCCTAGCACTTAGCATCCTGGAGCCTGGACCCAAGGGTGTGGGACTTGAGTGTGACAGAATTTTCTTCTCTCTTGAGCCTAAGATACTCCTTCCCAGTTTCATTTTTCTGACTGAGAAGCTGCCTCTTGCCAGATAATAGAAACTAGAACCGACTGGCCCTCTGAGGGAGGGCCCCTGCTGATATGATAGAAGAATGGGTGGCTTCAGTCGGAAAATAAGAGAATACAGCCAAATATGTGTCAGACACATAGAAGAGATACACATAAATAGCAGTGATGGGGACATTTCATTATATCTAAACTTTTTCTCATTGTTCTGTGATTTTCCCTATTACTTTCAAATGTGCTCTCCCACACACAATTAAGAGTTGCTTTGTAATTCACTCTCTTCCTTTAATTCCATCTGGGCAGCATCTTCCCAGGCAGAATAGCTCTTCCCCAACTCAAATAGCAATCCAGATTAGGAGATGGGTGAATAGATGCAAGGATGACTCCATGGACCTGCATGGAAGCAGGGTGATTCGGGGACTACTGAACAATCCTTGTTCCAGGGCCCCTCCAACATTGGGGCTTCTACGGAAGAGGGAATGGCATCACCCATGCCTTTCTGGGGGGACTCTTGTCCTATCAGTCAGAAATCTTTATACCATTGCCCCATTTCAGGAATGTTCAGAGGTATCACAGAACAGATTTCCCTTAGAAACTTATTTTGTACTTAGAGAGTACAGTGGAGAGGAAAAACCCATATCTATGACCCATTGATAGCTGTTCCATACAGTCACAGTCTATAGGAAAAGAGAACAGATGGGGAGGCAGATTCCCTAGGGGTTCAAGCAAAGACTTTGACTTGACTTTCAATAGTAGTTTCGCTTCAAATCCAGGCTGTGCCTTTCAGTGGCTGAGATTTTCGGAATCTTTCTTATCCTCTCTGTTATAATCTTTTAAAATGTGCTAGTAATACTATCTGCCTTATAGATTGTTACAGATTAAAGTGTTTATAAAGCATTCACCATTTTACAGTGCTTATTAATATTCATAATTCCTTTGTGTTTTCTGAGACCCAAAGACACTCCTACTAGGGTGCAGGACCTCTCAAAGCTGAGGCAAATGCTTAGGAGGTCAGGTATCAGTCTGGATTTGACAATAGTGGCTTTAGTTAGTGTTGGCTACTATTCTTTAAATTCATCCTATTGCAGATGAGAAAGTATGAGACTCTTTCCAACTCATCCCCTCTCTATGGCATAATAGTCTTTAAATAGCTTTATCTCAAAACTATATTTTAGGAACATGTGTTTACAGGTGCTCTGATGGTTAATTTTGTGTCAACTTGCCTGGGTTCAGGGATGTCAGGTAGCTGGTCAAATATGGTTTCAGAGCAGGCTTGCGAGGGTATTTCTGGAAGACATTAGTATTTGAATCAGACTGACTAGAGATCTCCCCAGTGTAGGTAGATACCACCCTACTTTCTTCAGAACCTGAATAGAACAAAAGGTAAAGGAAAAAGCACATGCCTTCTCAGCTTGAGCTGGTACATCCATTTTCTCACACCCTCAGACATCAGTGCTCCTGGTTTGGGGGCCTTTAAGCTTGATCAGAACTCTCAGGTTGACCATCACTGCACCCCTTGGTTAACTGAGATTGGGTCTCACACCAATAGCTCCCTTGGTTGTCAGGCCTTTGAGTTTGGAGTGGAATGGCACAATGGACTTTCATGGGTCGCCAGCTTGCAGCTGGTGGATCACGGGATACTTAAAACTTCTTCTTTTTTTTAAGGAAAGGTGCAGGCAGGAATGCAGGCAAGCAGGTAGGTAGGCAGGAAGAGAGAGGAGAAAGAAGCACTTTATTTAGTTACTCAAAATGGTTCCTTCCCCTGGGCCCTGGACTCAAACCCAGGGATATGCAGCTTGCTCCCTCAGAAGCGGTTGACCACCAACCGCGACTCCACCAAGCCTGCCAGAACTTTTTAACCCCCACAATCATGTGAGCAAATTGCTTATAATATCTCCTTCTATATAGCTATATATTGTATATTGTTTTTGTTTTGTTTTATTTTTTTTCCCTAGAGGCTCTTGACTAATAATAAATGAACTTAGGCAGATCTACCTGGCTCAAGCCACTCAGAGAATAATTTTTCATTTTGCCTATTAATAATATTTATAGGGTCAGGGTAGGTTTTGCCTTAAATCTACCAATAAAAAAGGGAAACAAAAAAAATCAGCTTTTTCCTCTACGATTAGAGCCCACTTCCAGTGTCTGTGACTCTGAGAATTCAGACTCTGCCCTGGCCTGCCTGGTAGAGTTTTTGGTCCCTGGGTTCAACATCTCACTGGCTAAGTTTTTTGAGTTTGTCATCTCTTGTCCTGCCTGATGTACCACAGAGTCTGACTCCCTGGTTTATGTATCAGTCAGAATTCAGATAGGACAGCAGGAACCTCTTTATTTTATACAGTGATTTAATATAAGGAATAAGACGCTTCCCAACAGGAGGTCTGAAAGGGAGGGATTCTAACCTTGGTCTCCAGGGATAGATCCCTGAACGCTTCTTTTGTCTCTGAGACCTCTACTGGAACTGACATTGCTGAGATTACAATCTGGGCATAGGGCAGCTTCCCTGCTACTGTCACTGTCACTGATGGATGACCCCTCAAGAAGCTGGTAATAGAGTCTGGCCACTGCCTTCCCTGCAAATATCTCCTCCTACCCAGGATGCTGAAGTGGCCTGTGAAACTGTTGTACAATCGCATTTCCAGGACCTTGTTGCCCCCAGAGGACTTTCTTCTTAATATCTAAAATGAAATTCACTTCTAGCACCTTGGTTGTATGGTAGACTGAGAAATACAGTTTTTAGCTTTAGGGGTGCTTTTTTTTTTGTGTGTGTTGTTGCTTTGTTTGCCTCTATTTTGCATCTGCAGTAGAACAAGGCACAGTATAGGAAGGAATTCCAGAACACGATTAGCTGGTATCCAGAAAGGAAGATGGATTCTACAGGCACACCAAGGAGGTTGCTCATTCAAGATGCAGAGTGACTTCCTGGGACCCAGAGGTGAGGGAAACACTCAACAGACATTCAAAACAAAGACTTTGGGAAACTGGATGGCGGAAATTTGTGAGTCTGGGTAAAGAGTACAGCCAAATGTCACAATTAAGCAAGAGGGAAAATAAAAGACATGTAGGCCCACTGACAAAAATGGACGTTTGCCAAAGGTTGCCACTTTTGCGAGTTGTGGGCTTCTGGGGTCCCCAAGTTCAATTCAGTTAAACGATGAGCAAGCCTCGACCTGCAGGTCGAGGGACACAGGCCTGTTTGACTGGAACAGGGAAGGGGAAAGTCAGAGAGCTATGGAATCTAGACATCAAGTCAGTCCAGTCTCACCTGATCGTCAGAGCCTCTCTTGCCCACCTCTGCTGGCTAGAATGAGTTGGTGTCTTAGCCATGTCCATCCCTCCTACGTTCTGTAGTGCCTTCTTCAGGACACAAACTCTTCAATATGCTGAGATCTGCATAGCTGTTTACATGAGTGACAGCTGTGTTTTGGTGTATTGGGAGAACACACTACAGGCAGGAGAACGTGAATGAAGACTTAATGAAGTGATAACACTACCTTATTCCTAGTAACTACCCCTTTATTAAGTCATAATATGAAGCGCTGTTAAGAAACAGATTTCTAAATCAGAGGGAATAATTTATACCAGAAGCAAATCAGTAGTAAGCATTAAAATAAAAATAATTAAAATATTCAGCTATATGAATATTAACATATATGTACCAATGCATATATTTATAAGCATGTGTATTCACATACATACATACAGAGATATCATTTTAAATCACAAGAACAATAATAACAACAAAAAAATCACCTGAATGCTTAGGCCTTAGAAGGTACGAAGTAGCAAGCAGTATTCACATGCCAAAAATTACTTCCTTGGTAAAATAAGGTCTTTTGTGAAAGGAGTTTTTCAGCAAACACATTTTGATAATGGACACCCCATGAGCACCATTTGTGAAAAACATTTTTTCTTGCTGTAATTTGATGAAGCAGGAAGTGGAAATCGATAGCACGATGCCAAATGCGTTCTTTGCGGAAGCCCTGTCTTTTTCTCCTTTGCTCCTGTTCTGTAGTAGATAAGAGATAGGAGGACCCCAGAACACAATATATGGATTTTTTTTTAAACTAACATAACAAAGGAAGCTATGGAACACTTTTAGCTCCAGAAATTTTTTTCAGCTCCATATTGTAGATTTTCTGTGTAGCAGAACAGACTGATTTCAAGTCCAAATGTGGACTGGGAGTTTATATGATCCCCCCCAGAACTTCAGGGAGAGCCTTCCTCACCGGAGCACTCATCTCTACCTGTCAGCACTGCTGGTTTCCATGACAACCAGGCCAATGTCTAGTTCAGTTTTGTAAATACTTCCCAAAACCCATTAGGCCTAAAATCTTCTCTATAGGCTCTCAATTCTGTCTTATTTCATCCAACTTTCCTTCTGCATCCTTTCCCTTTAATCTTCCTCAATTGTGAGGTGAAGAACATAAGATTTTATTGCAGTCATATACCTAATAGTCATACAAAGACAGATGTTAGAGAAAACAAAGAAAGTGGGATCTAAAATAATGTCCAGGTTACCTTCAGTTCTGCTGCCTAAGTGTTACTCAGTTCAGACTCCAGAGGATGGTCTTGTTTTTTAACTTGGCTATGCTGATTGAATATGCTCCAAGTAGGTAAAATGAAGAGCTACCATACAGTGCAGTTTCAGGAACACTGTTTTAAGAAACAGAAGCTGGAGCTCAGTCGGTAAACTGCCTCTGTGACCTTGAACTACTGTACAAGGGGGAGTACAAGAGTGTCTCTGGAGGAAATTCCTAGCTTTATCATTCTATAACCTAGTGTGAGCAGGAATAGTCGCCCCATTTTTAAGTAATTAGTGTTTTCCTAGTCAAATATTCTTCTTGAAGATTGGTGATTAAACAGACCAGTCCTAATCTTGACTCAAGAATAAGATAGAAAAAACAATTACTGTTTAGAGAAAGCACTTCTAAGTAATTCATCAAAAGGTCCCACTTTGTTCCCAAGTTCAGAGTAGGAATGGAACTTTTTGGTACATCTATAGAGAGAATATTTATCTTTCAGTACATTGTACTCACACATGTACTGGTATTCACCTGACAGAGTTATCACTAATTTCCATATTTCAAAATCTTCTTTGTATCTATTCACTGCACTGTTGATGCAAAGCTTTATCAGAAAGATTTCTGTAAAACAAAGCCATTTTGAGGAGTAATTGGTAAAGATATGTTTAATTTCTCTACGAGTCTGCTCACCCTTAGGCATGTCCAACTTCCTAATTATCTTGTCACCCACCAAACTCAATACAAAGTCTAATCCAGCAAATGACATCAGTCACATATCCATGAAGAAGGACATTTTCCAGAACATGGGTATAGATGATGTTCTTAATCTCACATCAGATGTTTCATTTTCTTGCAGAAAATCCATCTGAGAGAGTTTCATAGTGGTTTGATAGAGATTAAAGCAGTGTCTCACAGAAGGAAGTCTTGAAACCAGAGAGTGACTTGTGGGTGCTGGGTTCCTGGTGGGTAATAGGTCTTTCTAAGTGCCGGTGGTGAAGTTCCACTTTTTCTTTTCCTTGAAGGTCAGGAATCTTGATTTGTTTTGTGATTTCTGACTTTCCAGTGGCTGTGGATTGTTTATCAAAGGAGATAACTCTAGACCAAGCAGGTCATACACACGTTTTATCAAGTCTGCTGGTTGTGGGCACGTGCAGGGTGTTTCAGAAAGGGCTGAGTCCCTTTCCCTGCATCTAAGCAAACCATACCCATCTACATGGCTAATTTTTTTGGATTAATTTTGAGTGTCCTTTCATCTTGATGAGCCATGTTCAGATGCTTCTTTAAAGTGTTAGATTTCATCCTGGAAATGTTAGGTCGTTGAGAGTGAATAAAGGTCAGTGGAGATAGAAAAAGGATGGCCTTTGGAATCTTGGTGATAAATGGACATCTTTTCATTTTCTTAAGGTTACTTGCATTGCCTGAGAAGTAGGAGGTATTTTTTGTAGGGAAGATTAAGGATTTGGCCGAATGCCTCGATTTTTCACTGTAGTAAGCCCTAAGACCAGCCATTTGATTACATTTAATTCAGTTTCTGTTAGCTTTAGTTAAGGTACACACACACACACACACACGCACACACACTCACACACGCACACACACACTCACGCAGCCTTATAAAGTCTGCAGAGCATTGTTTCTAAGTAAAATGAGATCTTTAAAAAATGAGCTACAGGCTCAATAACTAATCAGTTTTCAAACAACTGCATTAATCCAAGAAAGAAACCTTTTTATTCTTAATGTCCCCAAAGGACAGAAAATGTTCAGTATTCTGTCACCATCCTGCAGACCTTTGCCTTAGAAGGTGCCTTAACAGTGTTGCGCAAATAGTTTGGAGAACATTCAGAAAGAGGCTTACACATCAAAGTGCAGAAAAGCCAACTTAAGCTTCAAAATAAATACCCAAATCTCTTATCTTTTCATATTAGTTATTTGCTCTAATCCTTGCAAAGTTACTTCTAATAATGAGGGGAGGGGCTGGGAAATGAGGAGGAAGGGAAAGGACTGGATTTGAATATCTGATTAAAAACAAATATGAGAAGTTCAACATTTTGAAAATGTGAGTCAGGGAGAGAGTAGATAGAGAAAGGAAGAATGTGCAAAAGCTGTAGTGTTCTTATAATAAGGACATCTCTCCCAGTGAGAACCATTTTTCACTAAGATTTACTGTAACTTAGCTGCTGGGTTCTGATTACTATTCAGGAAAAATATAAACTGATTCCAGGTCCATATACCTTCATGTTTATGAGACAGAGAAACAAATAGTGTCTATGTCATAGTTTTATATTGTTGGTTTTGAGGGTGTGATGGATGAAATTGGATTGACATGTAAAGTTGTTAGAACAGTACTTGGCACATCTTAAGGGTGGTATGAATTTATTATGCTATTTCCAGTAATAATAGTAATTAATATTTAATTATTCCTTAACACAGGTTTTCTCAGCCTTGATTCTACTGACACTTGGGGATGGATTTCTTTACAATGGGAGGTGTCACACATGGATATTTAGCAGAATTCCTGACTTCTGCTTGTTAGGTGCCCATATCCCTCACCTCACCCGGTTGTAGCAACCAGAGATGTCTCAAACATCTTTACCAGATGTCCTCTGGAGAGACAAGGTCACACTCAGTTGAGAAACAACCTTAATGTGTCGCCGACACTACTTCTAGTGCTTTACATATCTTACTCATTTAATAATTACTTTTTCTTTTAAAGGAAGGGTGCAGACAGGAATAAAGGTGGCTAGGTAGGCAGGCATTAAGACAGAGGAGGAGGAAGCATTTGTTTATTTTATGTAACTGTTCATCTTGGTTGTTCTCCTTGGTGCCAGGATGCCCACTCAGATCCTTGGGAGATACATAAACTGCACTCAGCCAGAGGTAGCAAATAACAGGTAATCCACTGGGACATACCTAATAGGTTTTAATCCCCATTTTATAGATGTAGTAACTGAGGTAGATAGAGGTTAGGTGATTTGCCAAAGTCACCTAGCTAAAAATGATAGCTATAGGATTTAGATTTCATAGACTGACATCATCCATTATGTTATAATGCATGCAAGCTCTTTGCAGAGCAAGCCATGAATATTTATTACTATTTCTAAGGTAGTTTTCTTCTTTCATTTTGGGATATTGATGAGGCAGTTAGTTGAGTTCTAGAAACAATAATTCTCACGCTCTGCCTCTTGGTAGTATGAGGCTCTACTAAAATACTGGTAAAATAATGATGTGGATATGTTAGAGTTCCTGGAGTATTCTGTTTGCTTCAGGTGTCAAAATAGTCTTTTCATCATAATTAAATACTTTTTGAGCATCTAAAGCTATGAGACATTGTGTTATTACAAAGATTTAAAACAAAACAAAACAAAACTGAGAAAGCCTGGTTCCTGTAGTAGATACTGTGAGCTAGTCAAGATCTGTCTTTGAAAATCCCTCTTTTTCCCCATCTTGGTCTTTAGGAATGTGGGTTTCATGCTAGAATAGCATGTTCGTTCCTGCCCCCTGGGAACACCTGCCTCAGGTCAAGGTCATGAATCCGCAACCTAGGAATTTAAATCATAGGACACAAAAGAGCCTGGGTTCTCCCTCTTCCAGGAATGGAGGTGTGAGCGAATCTTCAGGAGTTTGTGATGGTTAAATTTCTGCCATGTAGAGAGGTTGTCTGCAGTTACAGAGACTAAACCCCACGCTCAGGGAAGAGTAAAAGTGAGAGAGAGACAAGTCTTCAAAATTTCTATATTCCTGACTTCAGTTGTTGAGGCTGAGCTGCAATTCTGAGTCTCACTCACCTGGATTGTTCACCTCATCCTTAGGTATCCTGCACCAGTGAATTCTCTTTTTATAGCTAGAGAAAAGTGGCCTGATCTCTGCAACCAAGAGAGCCCTAATTAAAATCATACCTACTTCTAAGAATGTTACAGTCTTTGAAAGGTGGTGCAGATCAAGAAGGCCAATTGCATATCTGCCATAGAGAGGTCCTGCAGAATTATTTCATGATAATTGGATAACTTTGGAAGCAACATGAAAGTTGAATTGGTGAGGTAATGGATTGGGTAGTAGGAGATTTCTTGGGTGCTACTGCAGAAATTCAGGGAGAAAGGAATAGTCATAAATTACAGGTAAGATCAGGAAGAATTGGGATAAATTGGAGAAAAGAATATGCTGAATAAGTTTCTCTAAATACTTAGTGTTATGTAAGAATCAGAGACTTAACAGTTGTGTTTCTTTGTCATAAATGCTGAAGATATCTGTCTTTATCACCTATCCTGGAACATGGGACTGCTCCCAGAGTTAGGGTCACTTGGAACAAACAATTATTGTCTCCAAATAACCAGCAGGAGAAAGAGGAAAAGTATTAAGATAATGCTGGAACTAAGACCATCACCCAATATCTTGGGTTAACACATAGGAAATGCAGGTAGGCGCTCACATGGTGTTGAAGACCAGAACTCTACTGAGATGGAGATGCTCTCTTTGATATTAAGCACAGTAGCCACCATTGACAAGTGGCTGTTGAGCACTTGAAATATGGCTAGGTTGCTAAAGAACTACTCTTTAATTTTTAATTGATTGAAATGTAAATAGCCACATGTGGCTAGTGGCTGCTCCATTGACCACCATGGCCTAGGTCCTTAATTTTCACATGAGAAGTCTAGAATATTCACCTAATTGAACTCACTGCAGCATCCATCATCTGCCATTCTTTTTAAGAGAAAAATTTCTGTTTAGGCCACTAGAACCATCTTTCAGCAGAAATGAGCTCCAGAGTTAAGTCTTCTGGATTGAGAGCTAAGAAGCAATGGGTTCAATTATGTCCCCTACTTTATGCAGCTGCTTTCTAGACAAGGAGCCATGTTGAGCAGTTTTGCACACAGCAGAATTGCACTCCCTCAAAATCCCCTCCAAGAAGGGGGTAGAGTTTTGGTTCCACAGCTGGTTAGGCCCAACTATGTACCTTGGAGTGCTCCTATCTGAAGAGCCACCAGTATGAGGGGTTTCCAGGGATGGCTGAAAAGCAGGGTCTCTTTTTCTTCTTCTGGTAAGTTGCCAAAGGCATCTCTCTGTGCTTGCAATAGATCCCCCTACCTTCTCTCTCCTCTTCTCTTCCCCTAGGAGAGATAATTGGACTGTGTGATTTCCATTAAATGTAATGTACCACATGCAGATGAAACACAATAGCAAAATGCATTAAGACAGAATCCCTTGGAAAAATGGTCTGGGTGTTTTTCCATTTGTTAAAATAAGCTACCAGATTATTTTTGTTTTTGCACAATTAAATGCAAAGTATTCATTTACTTTTTTTTTAAAGGCTATTTGCATTCTGTACTATTATGAACAAGGGATCTTGTTTTTATGAGAGAAATATCACAGTCATTTTTGCTGTTTAGTCTTTTATATGTATATATAGTCTACATGTATATTTATATTTGAAAAATACATACACATATTCATATAACTCACCAATAGACCACATAGTGGTGCTCTACACCTTCCAGAATCACACAGAAGAGCTTTGCAGTTGTTAGATGAAAATGCAGTAATTCTGATTGCAGTTAGAATTCTCTCTGAAATGGACTACTGATAAGTTTCCTTTAAAAATATGTCTTCCAGCGTTCTTCATTTTGCAAGATAGATCCTTTGTACATACTCTAAAACGATGAGTTGAACAAACAGCACTAAAGGAGAATAAGTCATTTGAGAAAGCCCTTCTTAGCCATAAGTCCGAAATAGTCATTTCTTTTTCCTTCCATAACCTATCATATTATTAGATTTTAATTAGGTTCATGCCACAGCTCAGTGGTTAGGTTTAGGAATCACACGCTCTGGACAAAAGGAGAAATGAATTCATCAGTATCTTTTGCCAGCTTCCTATCTAATCAATGTCCTTGTATCATTTCCCAAACCATTTTTGGCGGACAGGTGTACGTGATAGGCTATGGCAGTCCAGAGTATCAGGGTCAGAGTGTTCTGGTACCTACACGAGCCATTGGGAACAGAGCAAATGACTTTATTCTTGGGAAGTGCTTTTTTGTTTTGCTTTCTTTGTTTTTTTGTTTTCTTTTTATTTATTTATTTATTTCCAATTAGAGGAAACCTGAACAGTAAAATCTGTAACATAGCATACATGTAAAAATGCAGTGTGATTAAAAAGGACAATGCTTTTTAAGTCAGTCTGAATTGTGCTGGGGACTGTTGGCAGTTCAAAGCCAATTGTCTTCTTTTTTTTAATCTTGACTGGCTTTAGTTTTTATTGCTACATCACTGTGGGGTACTATAATTTAAATGCAATTTAATGTATACTATAAATTAATGGGAATAACCACAGAAAACATTCTCCTTACTTCCTTGTGATTCAGGAAATGTGTGGAAATTGTACTTTAGTAGGCATTTGTCTTATATTTTGGATGTTTGAAAATCAGGTGGGCTATGTATCAATTGTCTGTTGTAACACTAATGCTGTATAACAAATAACAAAACCTAACAGTGCTTTAAACAGTAAGCATTTATTTATCTTGTGAACATGTAGGTTTTCTGGATGGGTCTTCTAGTCTCAATTGGGTTTGAAGAAGCTCACCTCCTTCAAATGCCTGTAGTTAGATGTATGTCTGCTAGCTAGAGTCTGTTCTAAAATGGGGCAGCTGAGTTCTCCATGTGGTCTCACATCTGCCAGGAGGCTGGCAGGAGCTGGGTTTCTAGACAGGGAGACACTAGAAGCACACTGACTCCTTTGAGTTGTAGGCTCAGAACTTAGACTCTGTCCCTTCTGCCACATTCTGTTCATCAGAACAAGTCACAGTTCAGCCCAGGTTCAAGGACTGGTGGAATCGGCTCTATCCCTTGACAGAGGGAGAATCAGGGCCATTTTTTGTGCTGAATCTACCATAACCTATTTGCCCTTAAAAAGGTAGTAGAACTGAACTCTAAGAATACATTGGTCCAAGCTTGTGAGAGCCTCTGACTTAGTTTGAGACTTAAACCCTGCTCACTACTACTACAGCATTCAGGATACTTAAGAAATAAAGATGAGTAATCTATGGTTTAAATAGTAATCTAAATTTTAAATAGTAAAACTGTATTCATTGAATATTAATTAATTATCTCAATTACTCAACTAGAAGAATATTTGTTCATATCTGCATTCTATTTCATAACACTCACAGGTTAACTTAAAACTCCAGTGAAACCAGTCCAAGTATTATCCATTGATTAATTGAAGTTAAATAGTCATCATAGTGGCCATATTTTATGGAAAAGTCCAAACAGAAAATCATTAAGCTATGTAATGAGGTCCTTCATGAAGAGGATTTTAAATCCTGTTGAATCAGCCTTTATATAACAGAGTAAGATGTCATCATCACCGTCGTTTATTATGATAAATAGTAATTTAAAGGGTTAACCTGTGTGGCAGGTGTTAGTTGTGTTTGCCAATAAATAGAGTTCATTATTACATTCATTTTCCTTCTGTTATCATTATATTCTTTTCAGATTCAAACACAGGAACCTCTAGCAAGATTTTGTTTTTGTTATTTTGTATTTAGATTTTGTTTTTGTTATTTCATATTTAGTTTTTCATATACGTGCAGCTAGAGGCTGATACATGTGTGAATTTCTGCTTGTTTGCTCTATAGGCCAGTGTCTAAAATGAAGATGAACTCTGTGATGAGTCTTTTGGTCATTGTTTTTCAAAATTGGAAACAATAATAAATGCCCTGGAATCTTTTAAAATACTTATATATTGGTACATGTTGCTGGCCTAGTGATTAGTCTACTAGGAAAAGTCCACAAATATCCCAGTTTCCCGGTTCAAGACCCAGGACCTGGGGAAACAACCAAGATGAACAACTAAATAAAATAAAGTGCTTCTTCATCCTCTGTCTTCCTGCCTGATAGCCTATTCACCCTCATTCTGCCTGTATCTTTCCTTTAAAACAAAAACAAACTAACGAAAAAGCCTTATATATCTGCCTTGCCAACAACAAATGACATCTGAAACTGGTGAGGTGGGCTCAGGGACCGGTTATTTAAAAAATTTCCCTGGCCATTCTAACATCTAGTGAAGACTGAAAACCATACTTTCAGTAAATGATCAAAGGACACCAGATTAATTTGAGTTTCAAACCTACTCATGTACAGCTTGTCTTGCTCCTACTTTTTATTTCAGTCTGTAAATAAACAATGATGCTTCAACATTTAGATTAAAAGTTAAAAAAATCAAAAGTTTTTATATAGACAATTGATCATTTTATTTTTTATTTGGATGCACTGGTCCTTGGAGACAGAGATCAAAGTATATCTAGTATCTCTGGCAGCTTATGAATTCTTCCTGTAGGAAGAATTTAGGAAGATTTGCTCTCTGACAATCTCATTTCAAGGCATAAGTAAAGTCATAAGTTAATTTGTAGGCTATGTAGACCCTGTCTGGTAGGCCTGAAGGCAGTACAAGTTCTTTATTACTACTCAGCACTCCTAAAGAAACAAAAAGAGAAAGAACTCAACAACAATCCTCTTTCTCAGGAGCCTAAACACAAAAGATGAAAAAAGACCAGAAAGCTGGAGGAAAAAGTTGCCCTTTATTTTACTTTATTTTAAAAGCTTGCTTTGAAAAGATTTTTTTTTTTCTGTCTCAATCTACATGGGGAAGGAAAAAGAGGAAAATGGTTAATTAGAGGCTTTATTGTCATTGTAAAAAGTTATGGGAAAGAAATCTATGCTTAACTACATGGCAGCTACCTGAGGCTGGAACCATTGGCAAGGCTGGTAAGATGCATGGCCTTTTCCCTTCCAAGCAACTGGAGATAGACTACTATCCATCATTCCAGTAGGTGTTGAGTGCAGACAGAGCCTTCTTGCAGCCTCATTGTTCAATGGACTTCTTCAGATGCTTCATTCCTCTAACAGATACTGTCCCTGGATTGCTGTTCCTCCCCAGCTACTGGTCATTCCTTCTTGCTCAGTATGTTGATGCTCACCAGTGAAAACAGAAATTCAGAGTACTTATTGTGCTTCCTGGTTATTGTGTGACTGGGGCTGTGCTAGGTACTTTTCATGTATTATCTTCATTCTTACAGCAATCCTCTAAAATAGGTACTTTTATTCTCCACCTTTTGGAGCAATAGAAATGAATCATTTAAAGAAATAATGTAAATATCCCAAGGTGACTTAAGAACTCATCCAGCTGATGAGGACGTTAGGTGTCTGAATCTGTGTTACTTTAAATCATCATATAATCTATAAAATAGGCAAATTGGAAATATGACTATTTAAAACTTGGGAGAATTTTGGCTGATGATGTGGCTTCTTTAATATGGTTTTGGCAGTGAGCACATGCACATAGAAAATGGCATCTCTTCTGTCTATCAGTTGATTACATCCCTCCCAGAAATGTTAAGCAAAACTGCTTATTTTTATATTTTCAACCTTTCCGTTATCTTTGTTCTCTCCAACAACAAAATGTATTTTTCTTCAGGTGAATTCTGTTCTTTTTACTCTCTTTGCCTTTCAGAACTTGGAAGCTTGAGAAAAGTTGCTTCAAGCATATGATATAAAACTTCAAAGTCTATTTCTAGACTTAGGAACACTGAAGAAGTTTGGATAATTAATTGGGTTTGGTAACCTCTCTTTCTCTTTAAGCAAAACTGGTCTCCAGTGATATGACCTTGCTCTATTTTACACCGAGGAATTCCTTTTAGTGAATCATGCTTTTTCTCAATTCTAAGGAAAGCTCTTGTTTTTGGATCTCCCTTGTGGTTTCACATAGGCCAGCTTGGATGGCCCACCATTCTAAGCCGAAACTCCTGGAAGAGAATTTACTCAATGAGCTGTCATATTTCTGAAAACGTGGATGTGTTTTCAAAATAACAAATGTGAATTTTGGAAGCCAGCTTTTGAAAGGTCAAAATATTGCATTTAAAAAATCTGGACTAGATTTTTGTTTCTACACATTTGTTATAGCACATTTAGTTATTTTTAAGGGTAGGCAAAGTGTTTTGCCATCTTTCTTGTTAACTTGCACAGATATGTGTATATACACAGGATTGTATACATGCCAAGATTTATCTAAAAAAATATATGTCTTTAGAATAAAAGTATCAAACCCAATTGTGCAATAGCCAATATTTACTTATAGATGAAATACTGCTAGTTTGTGCTAGTGATATATCTTTGGTACCCATAACTTGGTTGAACAGAAACTAGCATTATTGTCTATGAACAGCTGTTGGATTGGCTCACATCATGCCAAGTTTGGTTCTCTTCATAATCAGAATGTAGTTGCTCGATTGCACTGTAAGCTACTTTAACTTGACTATGCTAAGATCTATTAATGAAAATGATTACATCAACATGCATCATTTGGTACCACAGAAATGAAGCTACTGTACTAGAACGTTTTCTTACAATAAATGTTTCTCAATTTGCCTCGACATTTACTTTCAATAAATGTCTAGCTTTACCTTGGCATTTATCTAGCAACAGGGAACTTATCTTCTGACTGTGTTCCAGCCCAGTGACATTATCTCACATTTGTATATTTAAAAAAATATGTACAGTAATGATGAAGAGGCAAAAAAGCCCCAAAACCCCAGCTAGGTAGATGACAGTATTATTGAGATTAATATTCATTAAGATTTAAAAAAAGTAAAAACATGAAATATATTTTGAAATTTACAGTGATAAATTTGCCCCAATGGCCCTCAATACATCTTCTTTATGCCAACTGTTTTCTTTGTTTCTCCTTCCTTTTATTTTTTTCTTGGTCACCAATAATGATAACTGTGTAAGTTTTGATAAAAGTCAACATTTTCATTAGATTAGATCTTAAGAACTTATGTTTCACCTCATACTAGATACGTGGTAGAGAAGTATACACATAAATATTTCTTCCTGGGGAAAAGACCAAGAGTTGGCTTGTTTTAAGTGTGTAAATTTGTAAATAACTCAGGGGTCAGTGAGCTGGAAAGGGATTCCAAGCTCTGCTCCTAGATAGAGAAGCTTAGAGGCTGTCGACAGCAGAAATGCTGTTGCTAATTCCATCTCTCTGGCCAATTTTGTCTTTTTTTTTTTTTTTCCTTATTCTACTGACATTCTCTTGTTGGTAGGTGATAATTTTCCTTTAATCTAGAAGAATAATCAGTAGATTCTTAGAAGATATGGATTCTAATCCATGTTCTACTGCTGCTAATTAGCTTTGAAAGTTTTGGAAGAGGTGCTACAGCTTTTTATTTTCCTCACCTGTGAAATGGAGAGCACTAGATAACTTGCTATCTTTAGGTCTTTCCATTGTTATCACTCTGAATACATGGTATGCCTTTATAAGGCATTAAACAATGAAACTTGTGGTGACATTCTGATAAAATTATTATAGTGACCTTCAGTGCATACTATTCTCTTTCAAAATAAAAATTCGCATTTATTCAGTTAGACTACTGGACTAAAGTATTGTTGCTCTCCCATGGTTTAATTTTCCCAGGCAAACAGACTACTTAGAGAGCGTTGCTTTTCTGTGAGGGTCACAACCCATGTATCTAGTGAATTTGACAGCTAGGCGTTTCTCGTCCTGAGCAGCAGTAATGCGTTTTCATCGATGCACAGCATTCCATTCTTAAGGACTAGCATAAAGCTTAGGATTTTTGAAACTTTCTCATTTTTCATGTTTATGCTTGATCATTGCTGTTCTATGAAATAATCTGCCAAGTTAGAAAAACAAGTCGTGGTGGTATTGATGGAACTGTGATATGATTAATGTCTTCCAAGGTATCAGGACATCATAAAAAAAAAAGAGAAAGAAGTATGCAGAACTGAGTCAAACTTCTCAGATGTGTTCCTTTTAGAGGACTACATGTTGATTATTCAGAGGGGAGTCTTATCAGATGATTTGCCATGACTCATTAACAAACAACTGGAGGAAATGTTGCTGGGGCCAGTGAAATTAATATGAAGAGAAGTTTCTTTTCTTAAATGGAATTCTTTTGTTAAATGAGCAGCAATTCTAGAGGGATGTCATGTTTTAGAATTAAAAAAAAAAGTTTATATAATGAAAGTAACTTAAGCAGAATAAACAGAATTCTTTCTCATTAACCCAAAACAATGTATCACTGCTGCACTCCTGTGTCCGGCACATAGAACTGACATTGTATTTATATTATCAAACACATTAATGGAGGTGAATACCTTTATACTTTCACAATTTATTATCAGAAATAAAAATGATTAGACCATATTAGTTGCAAATAGAGACCAAGCAAGTTTTTAATTATTAAAAAAAGCAAAAACAAATTTACCTTGATTTCAAATCTATGTGCTTTATGATCACCAATCAGAACACTTTTGAAAAAGAATGCCTATGACTTTGGGGGAAATTTAAGGTGAACCACCTAATAAACCTCATTAGTTCCAATCACTGGCTAAATCTGTCCCCCATTCAGCTTATAAGATTTTTGGTAATTTACACAATAATCTTAAGAGCAATTTCCCCCAAATCCTGAAATACAGTCTTATTATTTGGTTCCTTATTTTAGATAATTTGCTGACCATAGTCAAATAAAAAATTACACTTTTGAGCAGTGTTATTAAGATCAAAGAAAATTAAGGAAATAAATATAGAACCCATTGCATTGACCCACTCATTTCTGATATGATATATTTTTATCCAGGATCTCATGATATTGAGATAAGAGCACAGGCAATCTGCTGGTAATCAATTCAGTTCTGTTTGACTTAATTTGGCAAATATTTATTATGCTTTACTGATTTCCAGGGTTTCACAAGATAGATAAATTTTAGAATCTGTTGTCTAAGAATCTGTAATCAATTTTAAGGGATATGAGAACATATATATATATATATATATATATATATATAGGTATACACTTATAATTCAAACAAAATATAAATGCTGTGATAGCAAATTAGAATTCAAATGAAGGAATAATAATAAAATATGATCAGAAAAATTTCAGGGACTAAAAGCATACTACAGGCAAAAATGGAATAATATCAGCAATAGCAAAAGTGATGTGGATCATATGTGGGGAGCTGTAATTCTGGTTTGTCAACAGTCTTGAGCAGGAGTGTGCAGACATTTTCTATAAAGGGCCAGAGAGTACAGAGAGTAAATATTTTAGGATTTCTGGGGCATGTGATCTCTGTTACAATTACCCAACTCTGCCTGTGTGGTGTGAAATCAGTTATAGACAATACATACAAACAAGAGTGTATATCTTAGTGGCAGACATAGACAATAGTATAGAAGGGTGAGTTTGAAGCTAGTAATACTCTTTTTAAAGGAAAGACTCAGGGAGGAATGCAGGTGAGTAGAGGCAGGAAGTCAAGAAGAGAGCGGAGGAAGAAGCATTTATTTTTATTTTGTTGTTCATCTTGGTTGATACCTGCCCACCACCTGCCACTTGCCCCCAGGATGCGAACCTGGGACCTTGGGATGTATGTGGACTGTGCCCAACCCCTACTCCACCAGAGCGCACTGGAGAACTAGCAATACTTAAATGAATGAATTTGGCTGTGTTCCAAGAAAAATTTATTCACACAATGGTAGTCTGAATTGGGCCTGTGGGTGGGCTGTTTTTGACCAATGCCTAGATTAGAGGCTCAAAATCTGTGTCAGTGGAAGGTAAACTAATTTGGATCACATGATTAAGTGTTCTGATATCCTTGCGGAGAGTTTGTACTGAAGTCACTGGTACATAAAGAGTCATTGTTAGGTTTTTAAAAAATAATGTATTCTATAACTAACATTTATGCTTGTCATGTACTAGTTACTGTGGTACATACTTTTAAAAATAGAATTTGAGACAAAGTTGAGTGACTATTGGGGGTCTTTCTCCTGAGTTGCATCTTTCTGAGTTCTCACATTACAGAACATGAACAAAAAGTCTTATGTACTAGTAATAAAGACTATGTCTAAATCTGCAGAGGGAAACTTGTAGCTCATTAGCATAGAATGTCAATTAAATGAGCATTTACAATATTTATAGTATGTGCCAAGTGTGTGCCAAGTATAGTATGTGCTGAATGTTATGCAGATGTCTAAGACATCAGGTCACAATTCATGTCGCTCACCATCAAGTAGAGCATAAATATATATAAATAATTGTAGAATTAGCTAGCATATAGTAGGATGTATACTGAAATTGTACAAATCATAAGGGAGTGTTTCTGTGTAAAGAGGTCAAGAAAAGCATGACAGAAGAAGTAATATTTAAGATGTATATTGAAGAATATTTAAGCATGGCTCCACTGAGAAAAAAATCAGTATCTTAGGAGTATATAAAAACACCAAGGTGTCAATACTGAGTAAACTTCCTACAAGTTTGATGGATCAGGCTGAATTGAATGTAAATAATTTTTACTAGGCATGAACTTGTTAATTAGGTGGCAAAAAGGGGGGATAAAAAGAGCAGTAATTTATTGCAGAGGTAATATTGCAGGAATCAAAGCTAGAGGAACAATAGGAAGAAAATAAAATGATTAAAATAAGGAAGTCTTGAGAAGAGGCCCTGTGGGACTGGATTTCAGACACCTGAGTTGGGATGGAAGTATCTTCCGATATCACTGTGGGGCCCACTATGTGACTGGTTCTGCAAAATGTAGAAAAATTGGAAACAGAATTTAGTTGCTTTTATGGGAATAGACTGGTCTTTCTGTAGCAAAGCAGCATTGCCAGAGTGTTGGTCACAGACACAGGAAGTAAACAGGAAGCATGCAGGAAGTAGAAAGGAAGCACAGGGAACAGTGATTCTTTTCTTCCTTCTTTAGTCTTGAAGCCTCCATCTATTTTCCTCTGTTGACAGAAGTTACCGGAAAGATATTGGCAATACAGAAAAAGCTATCTGCGCTGTCCCAGTCAGCATCACAAAGACATGTATGTAGAAGAGTGGACTTGGAGCTGAGAGACTAAAGTGTACTGACACGCACCTGCAGTGTACCTAGCCTATACAGAATGATTTTGAAAATTAGGCAGAATATGTAGTTTCAAACCAAGTGAGGGGTCTGGATTTTGTCCCACAGATAGCAGAAACCATCCAACGGTGGATAGAAGAATGAATATACAGCATTGTTCCTGGTTTTATGGCACAGTATATTATCAGTCGGGGCAGAAGCTGGCCTAGCGTGTTTTCCTCACAATGATTTGGTAATAGTAACAAGTGTTATGTGTGTTCTTAAACAGTTATCACCAAGTGATGCCAAAGGTTGGCAGAACAATGGCTTACTCCTTTTGGAGCTATTACTGACTATAGTAGTTTTACTGAGAAGAGGTTTGCTGCAGACTCACTCATTTTGTATGTAATACATGCATATGTAGCCATAATTAAATGTCTAGGGATAAATCAGTGCCCATGCATACACATGCATGTGCGCGCACGCACACACACACACACACACACACACACACACAGTTTCTTCCCAACTCAGTGTTTGTCCTTCTATTTATAAATTGAAGCTTTTTGTTTTGTTTTGTTTTGTTTTGTTTTGCTTTAACTGTTTTAGAAAATTAGTTGAGCATTCTCTCTGTGCAGGGTGTTAAATACTCAAGTTTGGCTGTGCATTGTCTCTACCAGACAGACATATTACAAAAATAGGAAAAGAGGCGAGCAAGTCATGACAGGAGACCTGAGCAGAACAGAGATTGCACTGTCAGTGAGTATCCAAAAGTATTAACACCATTTGTTTTATCTAGAGATGTTATACAGGACCAAAAAAGAAAGGTACACCCTGGTGGAGTAGCAGTTAGGTCAATTGCCTCTGAAGGATGCAGGCCACATACCCCTGGGTTTGAGTCCTGGGTCTAGGGGGAAACAACCAGTGTGAACAACTAAAATGGAAATAAAATAAAATGCTTCTTCCTCCTTTCTCTTCCTGCCTGTCTGCCTACTGCTGCCTTCATTCCTTCCTGTACCATTCCTTTAAAAAAAAAAAAAAAAGAAACATTTAAGAGAGGAAGAATTGAGCTAGGATATTACACTGAACCAAGAAAGACAAAAAGAGACTTAAAGAGTTCAGAACAGGGGAGGAGATTTGAAGGAGAACTGTTCTACATAATTCAGTGGCTAGGAATAAATCCCATTCTCACTCATTAACTTGACTTTTTTTTAATACCTTAAGGTCTTCATATAATTTTAATAGAGGCATTTAAAATGTGATGGGCCAGAAGAAGATTGAAGCTAATAAGTAAATTCAGAATTGTTAACATATACTGGGGGTCTTTGTTAGTCTCAAATGTTTGTCTTATTCTTTTCTTTGATAAAAATTTTAAAATAATTATAGTGCTTCCAAATAATTTCAAACGAACTAAAAATTTCTGACTCAAAATGATTTCTTCAGTATAGAATATTTTTCTACTCCTAATGTATCATCATTTAATGGACTTGGTATTAATAAATTATTGCAATAGAATCTAATAACAGTGGATTCCTATGTGACAAGAGCAAATTTTCATTGCAAGTGAGAACATATATTATGATCAGAGACAGGGAGCTTGAATTGAAATTCACTAGTCTATTAAAATAAAAAAATAATGAAATAATATTTGAAAAGAAAAACATGTCAAGTAACAGTATGCTATAAACTATAGGGCTTTTTTTTTCTGTTAACCCTTCATGCTACTGGGGATTTAATATGTCAATATTTACTCCTCAAATATATGTCAAAAATTGTAATCACAACTAATTTGGTTTGCTTTGACTATAAACCTATTTTCTAAACAAATATTCTGTATTACAAAACCTAATTAAAATACAGAATAACAAGTCACAGTATGAGAAATGAGTGGATCAGAACTGCCACTGGGTTCTAGAACTGAACACATAAATAATGTATCCGGAGCTTAGGAGACATTTGTCTATGATATTGGAGTCTTCTTTGAAAGTCAGAAAGAGAGTCAAGTGGGATAATGAGACAGAATGTTCTAGGAGACTTTAGGAAGCGTTAGGGGAAATGACCACAATATCTGAATCAGTGGGCCTGCATCTCCATGGGAACTTCATAGCCAGTTCAGTGCAGCACCCTCATTTCTGATTCTGTCTTTTTGGTGATGAGGTCTGAATAATGTTTATATTCCCCCATAATTCATATGTTGAAATCTTAAAGCCCCATATTATGATATTAGGTGATGGGGCCTTTGGGAAGTTCTTAGGTTATAAGGGTAGATTGTGAATAAGATTAGTGACCTTAAAAAAGAGACCCTGCAGAAGTCCCTTGCCCCTTCTCCTTAGTGAACATAAAATAGTTTATGATCTGGAAGAGAGCCCTCACGCAACCATGCTGGCACCCTGATATCAGTTCTCTGGGCTCCAGAGTTGGGAATTAAATTTAAATTTCTGTATGTTTGTTTGTGTGTGTTTTGAGCTACCTTGTCTGTAGTGTTTTGTTTTGTTTAATAGTAGGCAGAGTGGACTAGATCTTTGACTATACTACTGCATAGAGTAAGACTCTGATGTTGATGGCCCCTAGTATTACTTATTTACTCTGCATAGTAAAACTGGTTAAACAATTGCTGAGCCCAATGAAATATTAAAGTGTATAGTTCCTTGTTCAAAACTGGTAAAGAATTTCAAGACGACATACAGCGCTAAATCAAGCATGAGATCCCTCAGATTATGGTGCCCTGTGCAATGCATGGGTCACAAGCCCATAAGGTAGCCATTCTAGGGATGGAGATAAGATCTGTGCATTGATTCTGTTAACTCTCTTATTCTGCTAGCATATATTTAGCACACATGTGTTGTAGATTGTGACTGGCAGGAATACAGAAGGGAACAAAACAGACAAGGACTTCACTGTTGGGAAATTTGTGTTTTGTGTCTGTGGTTATAAATACTGGACACATCTGATAATGGGGTTATAGTCTTTCTCTAAATACTTCCAAATCATGTTTCAGAACTCTTGAGACTGCTGGACTCCACACAGGGTCAAATACAGATGGCAATATTATGTATGTGAATAATAATGTCTGTTCCAACATTTATTCCTCTATGTCATCTTAAAAGTTAGATAGCCCAAGAGCAAAAGAAAAATGCCAAACCAGTCCTTGTTTCTTAGCATCGTTTACCTTTGTTTACTTACCCATTTGAGGTTGGATCATAGGTTCCTTTCATTCCCCAAGAATCCCTTCTACAGCATAGAAATGCAATGCATATGTTTGAGTTTTAGTTCTCAGGTCCCTAAGTGTCTTGACATAATTGATTAATCAACAAGGATTTTCTGAGCACCTGCTCTGTGTCTGGCACTGTGCCAATACTGTGAGGGCCATTCAGCTGGTGAAAGTCCTTTAGGAGACCAGGCATGATGTCAAGACTAGTGCACCAAAGGGACAACATCAGTTGCATTAATGCCCTTATTGAGCATTGACCTTATGCCAAGTTCATTGCTAAATACTGTCACCTGTATTCACATGTTCAATTGTTAATTCAGTGAGATAGTTTGTATTACTAAAGGTCAAATGGGATAAAACTTAATCTTAAGGTCATACAACTAACAGGTGTCAAAAGAAGAGACATATATACATAGTGCTAAGTGAAACATCCTTTTTAAACTAGCTTAATTCAGAAAGTCTTTATTAATAGTAAGGTACCACTGGCATTGAGGGATGTTTCCTTCTCATGTCTGAGAACTGCTTTTACCCCTTTCACCTAACTGGAGAACCACATTTGCAGTGGAGAGATTCCCTGTACCTCTATGATGTCAGTTGTTTAAACTAAATGTTATACTTGATCCAACTTGGACCCATTAGATTCTCTTTCAGAGTTTAAATTTTGGCCTAAATTTAATGATCCTTTGTTCTCTGGGAGGTCATATAAATAAAGCCTAGAACTTGTTTATTTGCTTTTTTGCATTTAGAAATAGAAAAGTTATTCTGAGGTAGGGACAGAGAAGAGGGAGAGAAATAGAGCCACGCTAAAACAGAAGGGGAGAAAGAATGAGACATACACAGAAAAGCATAGTAAAAGACAAAGACACATGAAGGCTCACATGCTCACTGAAGCAGGGAGGGAGGGAGGTAAGGGGAGAGAGAGACACAGAGACACAGAGACACAGCGAGAGACAGAGATTAGAAGTGACTTTTTCCTTTATACATGCTCTGTTTCATTCTACCAACTGCATGATGACCTGGACAAGATTCCACTATGGAATCAAGGAATTATTTTATATCCTCTTAACTCCATTAACCCATCTTTATAATCTTTTGGTTTCATTTTATACTAAAGATGCAGTAGTGCATTCTTCTTTTTCTTTCCATATTTTTTTTTTTTTCTATTCCTAGATAAACCTGCACAGCTGGTATTTATTTGGGTTTCCTTTTATAGCTTGAAAAATATTTAGGCATGTTTACCACAAGTGGGAATCTGGAGGCAGTTTATGTATACATACATATTGGCACATTTCTTTTTTTGAACCTGGTTTATAATCACTTTAATTTAATTTTTAAACTATCAGCTGATTAATATACTGTAACTGTTGACTGTGTCTCATTTCTTTCCATGAGGCTGTTCGTGCTTCCAATTCCCAGTCTTTGAAAACCAATGCTGTTTTCTGAAAGTAACATTCAGGAAGATGTGATTAAGAAATCAAATGCTAAATATCTCTTCAAACTCTTTAGTTTCTATGGAAATAACTAAGTAAAATTTAATTCTCTTATCAGGCATGAAAAGCTTAAACTGATTCATATTAAGTTGACAAATGCAGTAGTAGGTGCCTCTTATGAGGGGAGAGCTTTTGGTCTCATTGCTGAGTTGTTGTGCTTTTCTTTCTGAGTGCATTCCCTCGAATGCCGAAATAGAGTGTTATTTATCTATTTATTTAAAATCAGATTGGATCTACAGACAACTCTTCATGGTCCTGAGTATGGGTAAGGCATTTGAATCGCTCCTTATCTAGTAGAACATTGCCAGTACTGCTTTCTTGAAGACTGAAAGATGAATGGGTGTGGGTCTCAGAAGTGTCGTGTGCAAGCACAGACTGTATTTCTGCTTCACCATTGTCATTGACAGTGAGTACACGTTGACTCCTGGCTTAGTATATATTTTACTTGTCATGTCGTTTTTGGAAATGCTCTGCTCTGGTCTTTAGGTCTGCTTTATACCAAACATATCATGGAAACTTTTCAGAGGGACCCAGTTCAAGGATCAAGTGTTTATGGAACAGCAGGCAGGTCACCAGCTCTACAGGGAATGAAACAATATTGTGACCAAGGGGAAACCCTAAAAGTCAAGGTGTCACACTTGAGTCAGACTGAAATGATTGACTCCAAAGTCAAGTGAACTGTCTAGAAGTAGGTAATGAAAGGAGAAATCCAAAAGCTCCATGGAGACATGGAAAACAATGATGTCATGTTTGACTTTGATCTACAGATTTGAGAGCCTCAGAAGAGTTCTTCACACCTCAGCCCAAATAGCCTTCTGGTTTCATTACTATCTGTTATGCTAAAGTCTGTGGATTTTAAGAGTGGATAATGCTCTTGGATAACCTTGAACACAGTACTTGGCATCAACTTTGCTTCTACATGGTGTTATGGTTTTTTTAAATTAAGCTATATTTTAATTAAAACAGTACAAAACCCCCATTTTGGTGGCAAATGAACATATTTTAAAAATACATAGCTATGTTTTAATATTTGTCTTTTCCTCTTTTTAATAATTAGAACCAGTATATTTTAGAATAAAAGCTCATTTACCAAATAATATCTCCCGTTTCCAATTGGTATAAAATATTTATTAAAGCATTTAGAATTTACCTATGTCTGTTGAGATTTTTTTTTTTTTTCTTTTTGAATTCAGTGTCTCCCTTTCTGAACTAAATGACATGGTCTTCTCAAAAAGAATGAGAAACATTAACAAATCAGTATTTATAAAGTCAGGTGTGATGAAGAAAGGGAGAGAGGCATTGAGGAGAGAACATGTAGTCATGTTACTTTGTCAAGTGTATGTTACAATAAGCAGTTTTTAAAAGTTGAAGTGTGGGAAAAAGGCCTGCCTACCACTTCTTACAACTATGAAGCAAAGCCATGACACCTCCTGTAACCTGAGTTTGCTGGAATGCAGCCAGCAGACAAAGAACTTCTGCACTTGAAACCCCTTCCCCTAATTTACATCCCTCTCTTCCCGCTTTGCTCTAGCCTATATAAGCATGTTCTAACCGGAAATCCGGGCTCAGCTCTTTAAGGAAGAAATCCCAGCTGAGACCACGCGTGTAATAAATCTGCCTAAAATACTTCCAAAGAGTGCTCCCTTGGTTTCTTCTGAAAAACTGTAACAGAAGAACACTTGATTTTTCCTGTATAGCAACACTGTAATTTCCTGTCTCCAGGTCTTTAAACATGCTCTTCCTTCACTCTAAAATTCTTGTCTCCATTTAGTTGCTCTGTTAATTTTATATTCCTACTACCAGCCCATATCAATTGTTTCTTCCGTGAAGCCTTTCTTGCAGTCTCTAGAAAGTGGTAGTCACCCTCCTTGGGATGTAATTACTTACAATATGATGCAAATTATTAAGGCATCCTAGTGATCACTCTACTCCTTGAAGTCAGGGACTATTTCTTAGTCATCTTTGATGTTTTAGTGTCCATAAAATTATACACTTTGTAGATGCTTAGTATATTTTTGTAGAATGAATATACAAAGGATTCATTAAATTGTGGTTTGACCATTTGATAGAAAAGGTATTAAGAATCATGTTAGAAGTACTCCTAATATAATACTAAGCAATGACCACAGAAGGATTCCAATATGTTCATATATTCGCATATATACAGAAAAAGTTTCTAGAAATATATAATTACACTAAAATATTGCAGTATTTACTTTTTTGTGTTAGAGATGATTTCTTTGTTTCTGAATTTTTACCTGCTGATACATTTTATAAGATAGGAAATAAAATTAACTATAAATAGAAACCTTAATAGCTTCTCCTCATTGTTTTGGCAGAAAGTTTCCTCCATGCTCTTACTTGGTAGGCATTTTTAATCCTATGCAGCACTTTTTTTTCTGGTTGGTATTAGATATGCTATAGCCACTACTCACCCAAAAGTCAGTTGGACAAATGAATATCCACTCTGAATCGTCTCTAGTTCACAAATGTTTCTGAATATAAACATAAATTAGAATACAACATATAGACATGCTACCTAAGAGTCCAGCTTAAATTGGGAGATAAAACAAGTGAAGGCAAAGAAAAGGAGATTAGGGGGCCTGGCCTCATGCAGGCCATGATTTTATGATATTTTATTTTCCAGTGCAAAAATAATCTGAAAATAAGTAACATTGGTTTCCACGGTTCTATTTTCTGCTATTGGTTTGACTGTTGTTGGGTTGTTTTTTTAATGTAAAAATTGCATTCTTGCCATTTCAGAGAAGGATAAATACCCTCAAATCTCATTACTGTACAATTGTCCCCTGGTGATTTCTTTGTTTGCACATTGTAATTATGGATAACATTAATTGTTCATGAAATTACTATTTCTCTTTTTTATTTCTGTATCTATTTCAGATAACCATTATATCTTTTCCATCATTTGTGTAGTGACTGTCTCATTGCAGTATGACAACGCATGTGTCTTTTGCACTGCCCTGCACAGTGTTAGAATGAGTTGCAAAAAACTCACATTATATTTTGGAGCTGTGCTCAGTGTGGTTTCAGTGTAAATCTCCTTAAAACACTACTTGCCAGAGTAGCAACTTTTTTTTTTTTTTTTCTGTAGAAGCCATAATTTCTGGGTTGCTCCCTTTGGCAACCAAATGTCCCATTATTGCAAACTGATGGTAGTAAAATTGACCTTTATTATGGCCTTTTTATTTGCTAAACTCAGAAGGATTTACAGCATTATATTTTGTTAGCACATGGACTGTTAATGTGAACTATAAAAGAATGACTGAATTCTACATATCCTTTTTATTTTCTAATGGCCTTGGCATTATTTACCAACTAGACTTTTAGATTTTAAGATTTCTCTCTTAGACAATTCAGAAAGGTTTTGTATAACCGACACTTTTTCCTTATGTGAGATACACATTTTGCTATATACTACCAAAATGATAAAATACTTGTTATAAATTTGGGTACTTAAAATGACAAAAATGATTGCATGTAGAATAATGGAAGAAACAGTAACATTCTGGAAATGAAAATCCTACAAGGTAATTTAAAGTGCATATTCTGTAAATAATGAGAATTTCCTGAGACTCACATTGCAAAATCTCTCCTTTTTAAGTGCAAATGCATTTATTTTCATATTAATTGTCTTTTTCATTCCATTCTTAGGATGTATTCACAGAGGAAAGGTTGCATTCTTTAGTCTGGAAGTAGACTAGAGACCCAGCCTTTATTCAAAATGGAAGGACATTGTGGGTTATAGACCTGGGCTGGAAGGACTAATCTTCATGTGTAGTTATTTAAGGAAAGAAGAACAGTTATTCTACAGGATGAGAGTGAATAAAGGAGCAGGGAGTTATTGGGAGGGACTGAGTAGGTTCAGTTACTGCAGCTCCTTCAAACAGGTTAAAAGCTATTAGAGAGATCTGGATTTCAGACCACAGTGAGGAACAAACAGACATTAGTCCACAGACTTTGTTGATCAATCTGTCTTTGACAACTTGCTAGCATTTTAGCTAGTAGTATTGTGCTAAAAACCTAAAGATTTCTCTAGTCTTCAAGAGGTTGATTTTTGAAAACTATAGTCTTTCTCTCTTTTCTCTCTAATGGCATTTCATTTTTAAATATAATCTGAAGTACCACTAGATTGACTTACTTATGTTTTTGAATTACGATATAGATATTGCATATTATGCACTTCATTGTTAATTTTTTAGTTTTAAAAAAGAACACATTTGAATAGCTAAAAAAAACCTGGCCTTTCCTGTTCAAGAAGTCATTGTTATGAAAAAAATCATAAAGGCTTAAACGACAACAAAAAATAAAAACCTAAGTACAAATTTTTCCCCATTTACAATGCTTCAATTTGGGATTTTTCGACTTTATGTTGGTTTGAAAGCGATATGCACTCGGTAGAAACTAGGTTTCGAATTTTGGATTTTGACCTTTTTCTGGGTCAACACGTACTCATGTACTATGTACTCATATACTATGTGCAGTGGTGATACAGCACTCTTTTGTGATGCTGGACAGAGGCAGAGAACCTCAATTCCCAGATAGTGTCACAATCATGGAGGGAAACAACTGAGACTTACAGACTAATCTTTTCTTTACTCTCAGTACAGTTTTCAATAAATTACACGTGATAGTCAACACTTCATTATAAAATAGTTTTTGTGTTAGATGATTTTGCCCAAGTGTAGGTTAATGTATGTGTTCTAAGGACATTTAAGGTAGACTTGGTTAAGTCATGAGATTCAGTAGATGCATCAAACATATTTTTTACTTCTGGTATTTTCCATTTACGATGAATTTATCAGAAATTACTCCATCATATGTCAAGGCAGATCTGTACACAAAACTAAAAAAAAAAAAATCCCATCAAATTATATAACAAGTGATGTACTGAGAAGCATTACTCTCATCACTGCCTCTTCTCGCATTCCAGCCCCATATGCCCTGGAGAGAATCAATAGCCTGTATTTGTTCATAGGTATGTTCCATAGTTAACCTAAGTAGCTCCTTGTTGAAAACACTTGGGCAGTTTCCAAACATTTGTGCTTACACCCAATACTGTAGTGAATAGAGTGAATAATGTATATTGGTAGCATAAACTCCTAGGATTAGAATTGCTGGGTCAGATGTTAAATGAATTTATCATTTTGTTAAATATGCCAAAAAATTGCCCTCCCTAGGGCTCTCCCACCAGTAATGCAGGAAAGTGCCCTTTTTCCCTACAGCCTTGCCAATGAACTTGTCAAAATGTTGGTTTTGTAAAATTGTTAGGTAGAAAATGATATAGTAGGATATTTCAATTTTTATCTACTTATTGTGAATGAGATTGGGCATCATTTCATATAGGTTAATTTGTATTGTCCCTTTTTATTAACTGTCTCTCCATGGCCTTTCCCAAATTTCCACTGGTTTGTTGATCCTTTCCTCAATGTTTCTAGGATTTCTTTTTATTTGGAATATTACCACTTTTGTTATGATGAGTCATCAGTATTTTCTCACATCATTTGATATTTATCTTGCAGTACTTTGTTTTGAAGCTGAAGTCTTTAATTTTTTTTAAATTTCCAAGTACAAGCTTATTTTATTTATTTATAGTATTTTATTGCAGTAACATTATAAGCTCATATGTATAGGTTCCCCAGATGTGAAGTTTCCCCATTCCTCTGATATATATCAACACACCCTGCCCTCCACCAAATCACCAAGTGTTCTTCCACATTGTCTAGTGGGCTCCACCACCACCATAGGTTTTTAATTTCGTTGTCCAGACTGGACTCTGTTTTATGATTTTGGGATTTTGAGACATAATTATCTAATTTTCCTTTTCACTTAGTCTTATATTTATTTATTCTATTTTTTATAAAGAGAGGAGAAAGAATCATTTCATATTTTATTTTCATTTTAGTTGTTCACACTGGTGATTTCTGTCCTTGAACTGGAACTTGAACTGAAGGGTATGTGACTTTTGACCTTTGACCTTCATAAGCAATTGACCTTATGGCTGCTCCACCAGGGTGCACCTAGTCTTATTTTTTTCTCTGCTCTTTTTTTTTCCCCTATTCTATTGAGACTGTTGGTTTCATTTCTGACTGTTAGCAGGGGGCTTATTTCCTAATCTTTTTACAATTCCAGTGATTTCTTTGAGATTTTTGTTAAGTTATGTCCACAATGCTCATCTTCTCTTTGGCAACATTTTTCTAGTTAGCTTTCACCTGTAGGAATATTGTGTTGCTCTTTTCCCTTTTTAAAAAAGTACAGAACATATTCTTTTCTCAATTTGCTTTCCTGGATTATCAAGAGGGTGATTATGTGGTGGGGGTGTAGGGGGGTTCAGGTATTTTGAGGTTTGCATCTCAAAGACTCCACCTCTGTTGCTCCTGAGAAGAGGGCTGAGCACTTCTGAAAACCTGCGTCAGCTGCTCCTGACGCCCCGACCCCTGCCGGCTGCTGCCTTTCTCCCTGCTTTTTGGAGGTTGAACTGGATAACGGGTTAGAGCACAGACACTGGAGCCAGATTTCCTGAGTTAAATACTGGCCTTACTCCTGATTAGCTGAGAGGTTGGGAAAACTGGTGCCTCGGTTTCCTCATCAATAAACTGGGAAGACAAGGAACACCTGTATCCTGCGGTTGTTGAGACTGAATGAGTTAATATACGTAAACGCTTAGAACAGTGCCCAGACATCACAGTGTCTGCTCCTTTTTCTGCAATCTGAGCAAATGCGAATGAGCTCAGGGGTTTCCATCTGCCCAGCATTTGCTCTCTAACCCAGCACTTCTGCTGGTTCAAGAGATCCCGGAATTTCTTTCCTCTTCACTCTGACCGGAGACAGCCCTTCACCACTAAGGGAGGCACCCAGTTAGAAGGTGTTTTTCAAGAATCTCTGCGATTTCTCCCATCTCCCTGGTCATTTTCTGGATTTTCTGTTTCCCTCATGATCATGCCCTGTGCAACTTCACTTCTGCTCACAGCAGCCCCTGCTTAGCGGGGGCCCTCTCCTGTGAGATGTCATCTGCTGGAACCTTCTGACCATCATTATTAGTCCCTTCAAAATCCCTGCTGTTTTTTTTTTTTTTTTCTGGAGCCATGTTCATGACTTCAGTAAAGTCATGCTGGTCAGAGAAAGCTCAAGCAATGTGAACTTAACTACTTGGAGGATATTATTTGAACCCCATCTTCACTGAAAATGTGTCATTTTCTTCCCCATTATGTTTGTTTTTCTGATGACTTCCAAGGAGAAGCAGTGGGGGATTCTAAAGTAAGCTTTTGCCACATCTTACTGGTGTGTTTTTCTGACCCTTAAATATTTCATTTTATGACTTAAGTTATTCTTCATTTTGGATATTTCCTGTAGCATCCAAGAGAGTGTAAGGCAAATGGGTGGTTGGCTAAAGGAACTTTCAGGAGAATTTCCAACTAAGCGTGTGCTATTCCAAGATCAGTGATTGATTCCTTTGGACTCTGGGGAGTGCTGGGCACCCCAGCGTCTCCTACAGTGTTCTCTTGGTACTGCATGTTACTAGAAGTCTTCTCCCTGTGTGGCTTTATGGAATCCCATAACCACTTGAGAGCAGGAGCTTGTGAGCTGGAAGTGACCAGAAGCTTCTATCTCTGTGGTTAATTCCAGTTTGGGGAAAGAGGAACCCCTAGGGCAGTGGCTACTCTAGGAAATCCGCTCAGTTTCACAGCAGTATTTGTATTTTTCTTTTGCCTTTTTCCCTAGCTAAGATTTGTGACCAGGTAAATTGTGTTAGGCACTACAAGGCTAAATGCTTTATATAACTAACCAATGTTCTCCTCACAGCAATTCTGTGAGAGGCGGCTGTGCTGACATCCATTTTTGTAGATAAAGAAAGTGGAATGCAGAAACTTATCTACCTTTCCCAAAGACATAAGACTAACAAATGACAAAAAGGGAATCTGGTCTTAGGCTATGACTCTAGACCTCTGTGGCCAACAAATGCTTTATTCTTTTGTCTTGTCATTTTTATGTTTCTGTAACACAGGACTTCATGAATAACCCCAAAATTGCACCTTAAATTAGACAAGTAGACAGGAGGCAAGTAAAATTCCAAAAATCCAAAGCTCTATTGGAGTTAGGAGTAGTTGTAGCAAAAGCTGCTTAATTGTGTAGTCAGGAAAGGGGTTTGGCAGTGGATACTGCCTCAGCGATAATAACTTAATAGGTTGTAAGGGCTTGCTACATGCCTGGTAGAGAGCTAAGCTCTTGATGCATTTACTAATTTGAGCTTGATAATACCTGCATGAGACAGGTAGTGTGATTTTGCCTTGTCATATGAGAAATCTGAGCTTGTAAGGAGCAAGCATCTTGCCCCAGGGCACATGGTGGAAAGAGGCAGAACTCAGAATTCTTCCCAAGCAATTGGACTTTAGAGGGCACTTCCCACCCACTGTGCATTAGCTTTGTGCTATGATGGCAGCAGATGTGAATGAACTCAGGAACCCAGCCATTTGCATCCATCCATAGTGGATTGCCCCTGATCAAGAGATTTGATTCATAGCCTTGACTGAGTAAATCCACTCTTTGTCTCAAGAGAGCATAATAAACACTTAGAAAAATCACAACCTAGAAATGTGTGTATTTTTATAGAACATGAAGCAATTCTCAGAGGAATGGTAAGTCCATAATTTCAACTGGTTGTGTTTAGAAGCTGCTTTCATTAAAGAAAGCATCTTCCCCTTTCAGAAAGAGTTACCTATACAAATGATAGGGATATAAACACTTATAGCAGGATACATTATTTAAATTTTTCTGATCCTCCAATGTCTATAACCTTTACCTCTAATGTGTATCTTAGACTTTCAACCAGTAATGATTTTCTGTTTCTACAGCAATCATTTCAAAAAAAAAGCAATCTGCTTCCAGTAGGTGAGGTCAAGGATTATTTGTTTATTTTTACTTCTCTTTTATCCATTGTTGGTTTAGTTTCTAGTGATTTGTCCACAATAACAACGCATGTGACTTAGAGTATATCTGAGGGAAAAAGGAACCAGAGGATGGTCAATTACTAAAACAACCTGTTTCTTTCTACACTGAAGAAGGAATTGTTACCTAGCACAGGATGGCAAAGATGAAAAAAAAAAAAAAAAAAAAAGGTTTGAAGGCTGAACACATCTGTTTCTTTGTTTGCTTTAAGAATGGAAACCTCTTGTTGTTTTTTGTTTTGTTTTTTTTCTGTTGATTTCACAAGGTAAGGCACTGAAGAAGTATACCCAGCTCTCTCTTCATGAAGTAATTAAAAAAAATGGCATACTTCTGCCCATCCATTACTGTCTTACTCTTGAATTCAGTCTGCAAAAATTAAGAAAGAGCTTTTTGTGTGGTGAGAGCTTTACTTGGTCTTTAGAATGAACTCTGTCCTAGAGGGTGTACACCCAAAGTTGTTGATAATATACTTAGATAACTGAAATGTAAAATATGTAAAATGTCTCCTACAATTTTTTGCTGGCAAAATAACCATCTTGACATGAAGTTAATTGGTCGATTTAGATCTGACACATTTGCATACACACACACACACGCATGTACTTTGTTTGTGTACCTGTTGATATTTATTACTGAAATGCTGAGGGGGATTCCATTGTAATAACTGCGAATATAGGACAAATCAGTTTTGAGAAAAATATCTTAACAACTGTATCCTGTTTTAAATTTTTAAACTCCATTAATCTAATAGTTGCAGAATTGTTCTTTTTGAACTTTGGAATAGAGAAAATGAGGGAATATTTCACTGACAGTTAAAGATACACTGGGGGTGAAGTTAAATATTGATTTTTAATATATTCCATTTTCATCTCAGAATGTTTTATATAGATCATTTCACTTTATCTGCAACCCTGTTTTGATGTTTAGACAGGCATTTATATGCTTTTCCCATTAGTTTTAAGTATGGAGGAGAGCTAGAAGATTTTTAGAGGAGCACATTTGGCTATTGACTAGTGGAACTGTCCATACCTCTGACTTTCAACCATATTGTTTATACAGCAATGCATTGTGTCCTTCCCCTCCTCCTTTTCAGTATCTTTGTCATTGTCTATACACCAGTACAAAGTGCCCATCCAAAGATAACTAACAAGACATCTGTGGACAATCTAATCAACATGCCAACCTGAAGTCTATTCAAATAGTAGGGTGTTAGGTACTATCAGGACTAGGGAGCAATATGGGTGTACCTTTTCCCACCCCAATATACCCAAAGAAGCAAAAGTACTTGGAAAAACAGCACTCATAGCAGGTGAACAGAAAAAACGTTCAAGATAAAACTACACAGTGATCCTGAACGGCATAGATAAGGGATGGGAACTGCTCAGAGGAGGTCACAGCCCAGTGGCTAGGGGACAGCAAGACCAGGGAAAATCTCTCAGAGAAAAGAGGGCTTATTCTGGGTCCTCAAAGACGAGCGAGATTTAAATGAGAATATTTTTGTTTAATATAGGCAAAAGATTAATCTATGATTTATGCTTATAGACTATTCCATCTCAATACAATTGCAGTTCTTTCAAGTTCATATTCATTTTCTGTCCAGTCACACCAGCCTCCAGAACAATATTGAATCAAAAGAAAGTTTCAATCTTTCTGCTTTTGCATTATTGAACACTCTGAATATTCCCTAGGCCTACTCTTTCTGAAAACGCTTTCCTACCATATGCAACTGTCTGAGAAAGTCTACTTGTGTGCAGTAGATTGCTGTTATCCATTATTCATTACAACATTATTTAGTTGAACAACCTACCAAAGAAAACTTGGTTCTGTAGGGGGAAATGCACAAACTCAGAGAACTAAATTATTTTACTATAAATGCTTTAAAAAGAGCAAGCTTTATCGTCCTCATTATTTGGTCTGTGCTGAGGAAAACAAGTTTTCTCCAATGGAAAATAAGCCATAAAGGACAGCAGCTATGTGATCCAGTGTGTTCAATAAAAGTTGGAGATACAGATTCTGCCAGCATCGCACTAAATGAATAAAGAAAGATCTTTAACATGTTTACAATCCTCAATCAAATAAGAAGCATTTATTGAATAGCCACTATATGCCTAGGACTTTTAATTTCAATAAGTGCACATTTTGCAGTATAGCTGCTCTAGTGCATTCATTTTGATACTCCCCCTCATATTAGCATGAGTAAAGTTCTTTGTCATGCCTAGTGCTGAAAACTTGTGACTTGTTCTTCAAGAGGAAATCTTGGGCAGTTTCCTTAGCTTTTCTAGTCCCTCTCAGCTAATAAAGTGTCCAGTTCAATATAATACTCAGTTTCAAGTCATCATCCATTATAAAATGTTTCTTCTCCTTCAGATTTCTTCACTATTTTTTGTCATCCTACTGGCTGTTTCACTTTATGGCTTCTGAATATGGTCTCTTGGGAGGTCCACTCTCTACGTGAGAACTCCATCTAACCCATGTGAAATTCATTACCCTTTTCTTTGACTCAGGATGAGCAGATCATGGAAAAACAGCTACCTTTCTTTGTTTGAACTTAAGAGCATCTCAAATGTGTCAATACCAGTTCTGGCATTTCTCACTGCTCAGAGGATGCAGGTTCTGTATTCTCAGTCATTCTCCTGAAATATCTTTCACTTGGTTTAAGGGCACCATTTCCCCCTTGCCCCACGGTATAGGATGGGCCCTGTGAAACACTCACAGTACTTGCAAACTTATCTTCTACCAGTCTTTTAGCCTCCCTCCTCCAATTATGTAGTCCAGTTGGAAGTAATGAACTTATATTATTAATAGACTGATCATATTTTCTTTGAGACAAAACCAGAACACTGGGATGCCAAAAATTGGACCGGCTTTTGTGCTGGCAGCTAAGGGGAGAGGAGAGGTGGAGCAATCTGAGCAGCAGCAGAGCAGCCTGGCCAGCAACAAGTAAATATCATGTGATGCTGATCAGTGATTGCATGGTAACAATGTGTAGTCTGACAGAACTTCTTTCAAACGACCAAGGCCACTGCAAGAAATTTTGACGACTTAGACAGAAAAACAAATTCGGTGACCCTAAAAGGCCCCTTGAAATGTGCTACCTAAAACATATGCCACTTTAATCATCCCAGTGTCAGAAATGCCCAGTAAACCTTCACCGTGTCAGAGATAACTCTCACAGTGCCAGAGAAAACCCCCGATAGTATCAGAAATAACCCCCAAAGCACTTATCCGCGGCTCAACCACTCTGCAGTGTTCTGCTCACTTTGAAGAAACAGACAGGAGGGCAGGCTGTGGGGGTGAGGAATCCTCTTCCCACAAGGCTCCTGTTTTCTCACAGTGACCAGAACAGCAGTACCAGTCACAGCCCACTGCAGTCAGCACTGTATTTAACTTGGAGCAACAGGGACAGTTGCCTTTGGTCCCCCTCAACAACCTGGGGCAACTCAATTCTCTTTTGCCCTGCGTTAAAGACATCGCTGGTTTATTAAAAATGGGACAAGATTGACATTTCTGTTAAAAGGACAGGGTGATCGAGAAATATATAAAAAAAGGTACTATGGTCAGTCTAGGTGTAAAGTTAGTTTCAGACCATTTAGTGCATATTTTATAGCTGAGTTAGTACCTTTAGGATCTGGGGGCACTTGGAATTTGGTTTATTGTTCTTGGTTTCTGGACCGAAAACCAAAACGGTTTGCATTTTCCCTCTGAGATGAATGGCTACTATCTTAAGTGAACACTGTATAGTTCTTTGTTGGTGAGATGGGACATGCCCATGAAAATATCTTGTATCAAAGTTCCTTCTTTATCTTTTAACAAGTATTTAAGTGTTTTCTGACTTAAATGTTCAGCAGTTTTCTATTAAAAAGTCAAATGTGCCATATTGACCATCGTCCGTGAAAAGTATCTGTCAGCAATATATTACCTGGCAGATATTTTTGAAAAAGAGGCACTTAATATGTCATTTCATATTAAAAGTGACATGTTAGTAAATATTAGGAAATTAACACTTTTGAAAGAAATTGATTCTGTGGAAAGAACATTCTGAATGTGACTTTTTTTCATTCATTTCATATTTTACATTCATGTTATATAATAGTTTGTCAAAATCAATGTGTGTCATGTATATTTTTGATATCTCTTTATTTAAATATTTTATAAAAGTGTCATTACTATGTGTCATTTAAATGCAAAAAGAAAAAACCAACCAAAAATCACTATTGCTTATAAACTGTACTTTCTAAAGGTGAATTGTTTTTTTTTTTGCATAACAAATTCCTATGAAGTTTAAAAATTAAACTAACTTTACTGTTTTGAAAACTAGAAAATAAAGGGAATAAGTCAAGCATTTATTCTGTCATTTTGCTTTTCCTGTTATAACTATATCCTTGGGTAACCAAATGGTAAATAAAAGAAAAAAATCATTTTTATGGAACTCTTGCAGCTAACAAGTAAAAAAGAATCTTTGAAATAAAATGGTAAAATTTTGAAACTCAAATTAACAAATGAAAGGATCTGAGTATCAGTGATGACTGGTGTCACAAAAAGAAAATCAGTCAGATACTATGTGCTGCCTAATGAGAGAACTTAATACTAACTGTGAAGTAATATTGCCAAGAAATAAACAAAAACAAAATAAAAAAACAACTTGAATTTGCATTTATATCCAACTAGCAATATACAGGAAAAACATATTTTAAAAAGTAACCCAGTCATTTAATATAATTCAAAGACTAGTGGGGAGATTTAAAATGTAAAGAGTTTTAAATATCTATTGAAAATTGCAGTATGTGCCCTTTATTTTGATCTGGATTCAAACAAATTGAATAAAATTATGACATTTATGAAACATTGGAAATGTAAATGTCCACTAAATATTTGATGTCAAGCAATTATTGTTACTCATTTGGCTTAATCAGGCTATTAAAAAAACTCATTTGGATTAATCAGGTTATTAAAAATTTATTGATATGCATACTAAATTAATTATAGATCAATATGTTTAATCAATAAATTGGTTAATTATTAATTTAGCCAATCAAATCGTAAGTCAATATGATATCTGAGATGTACTTCAAAATAATATGGGAGTTGGATATGGAAGAAGGCAGGTAAGTTGCCCATGAGTTGATCATTTTTGAAGCTAGGAAATGGACACACAGGAGTTTATTATCCATTCTACCTGCTTTTATATATGTTTTAAATTCTCTGTAATAAAAAGTTAAAAATTATTACTTAGTGATAGTAAGTACATACATCCAAAAGCAAATTAAAAGTCTTGTAAAGGATAGGTTTACTATGCCAAACATGTTCAACCTTGCTGTGTCAGTGTTAAGACATGGCCCCCAAATTCTCTGATTCTCTTCCTGTTAAGTAGTGGATTCTACATCTCCATCATTTGAACCTGGACAACTTGTGATTGCTCTTCCTCATAGTGTTAAGAGTTGTTGATAGGCTGTGACTTCTGAAGCAAATCATAAAAAATACTGTAGCTTTCTCCTGGTTCTCTTGGGAAATTTGCTCTGTGGGAAGTCAGCCACCATATAAGAAGTCTGACCACCCTGAGCCCACCTGCTAGAGAGGCCATGTGTAAAGGATCAGGTGACAGCTCAAGCTGAGGTCCAACCAAATCTCTGCATGCATCAGATGCCAGCCTTGTGAGCTGGTCATCTTGGCCATCTAACCCAATCCTGTCTTCATCAGTACAGTCAACATCTGATTGAAGGATCTTGAGCGATCTCAAGATGAAGTGGCCTGCCAGAGTTCTCCACAATTTCCTGATTCATAAATTCACAAGGAAACCAAAATGGTGGCTGTTTCCCCCTAAAAATAGAATTTTTTTTTCTAACAAGTTCTGAAAATCTTCCAAAGAAATAGATTTTTTGGTCAGTATCTGAACACCATTGTTAAAAATATACAAACACTGTCTTCCAATTAGTTTTTCAGTACTGCTGAGTGATTTTCAGAAAGATGAAAATTTACAAGCTGAATTTCACAAATACAAAATTGATGATTGATATTGAAAAGTGGTGAGGGTCATGATTCAGTAAGCATAGCCAAAGGCGGTTTTTGTCTTGTTCCATGTTTTTTTTGTGAGGCATTTTTTTCCAGCTAAGAGAGCCATTATAATTGTCTCCACATAAAATGAATTTTCTATCAGACCTTTGAATCATGGTCTCTCAAAATATGAAACTAATATTTTCAAATTATAAAACATTGAATCACATATTCACGAAAATATTATTAATGATAATTTTTCAGTAACTGCAAAAATTTTCTTGAATTGATAATGAAATAATTTATTTTAAATTATGATTAAGTTAACTATATTATTTTAAGAACTTTATTATGTTTTACATTAGTATATTACTAGTATCGTCATTCAAAGAGAAAATAAATACTAATGCATTTATTTGCAAGCATCAGAGTATGATTTTAATTTTCACTGATGTGGTCCCTGAGATGAAAATGTTTGCAATCACCTGGTCATTATTAGCTGGAGAGATTGCTCTGAAGTCTCTGTCTCTTTGCATTTCATTCTCTGTGACTCTGTACAGCTTCTAGGACAGAGTCTGATTCCTTAGAATGACACAGAAGGGCTTTCATGGTCTGACTTTTGCTTATTTTCTACGCCATTGTCTCTGACCATTCCCCCTGTATTTTGTTCATGGTTGTGTCCCCAGAGCCTGGTACATGGTAGGGTGCTTTGCATTGTTACTAAATGACTTACTACTTAATATTCTGGATCTATCAAGTTTCATCAATCCTCAGTGGATACCTAGCATGACTTTTGAATGAGAAGGATGAATCTAAAGGGGAAAGAGGTGACTCCTAGAACTAGTAGTCCCCAGCAGGATTGACCTAACATATTGGGATGAACCTGTGATAGTTGTTGAGGAGGTTGGGTCTGATGGCACAATTTTGTCACCCTAATAAATGCTATTAAACAAATTGGGAGTAGTCCTGGCAAGCAACCACAGAAGTCCTGAAAATATGGTCCCACCCCACCCCCACCATGCATAATGAAGAATAGCAGTAGTATTCAGAGATCAAAGAGATTGATAAACTGTTGGCATCAGAGAACTCTGTCATAGGTAGCAACATTTACTTCACTAGGCTGGAGCTTGGACAAGCCCTCAGGTTGTCATTAGAAGAGAATAAAGTAGAAAGCAGAGTGCTAATTCTGAAGGTTCTATGTAAATGGATGGTCCTGACTGATCGACTGGCTGATACAAACCTAGGAATCTGAGCATAAGAAATACATTAGAATTTGTTTTAAAGGTGGGATATCTTGATGCAGGAATAGGTTCTGGGTAGACTTGCTGCTATCCTTAGGGGAACAAGACTAGAACCTGGAAGAAAGAAACTTGAATGATGAGTCCCAGGGTGGGAGGCTCAATTCTTCTAAACACCTTTGATCTAAATCCCAGAGGTTACAGGATTAAGAAGCAAAGCGGATTGAGAGGAAGGGTGGCAGTCAGGTCCCTGGTAGCCTGCCTCACTCTTTCTTTATCATGCCGTGCTTTCTTGATCATTCTGCGTCTAACTAAATGAAGTGCATGTGAACACTGAAGGCCAAATCAGGCCCACAGTTATATTTTGGCTGCCAAGAAATAGTTTATAAATTGACTTTGAAATTCTTTCAGTGGGGCATAGCTGGTATAGTTTGCCTTGGGCGCTAGCCCTCTTGTGTTTCTCATATTGATGTTACCTGGCTGGCCCTGAAGGCATTTCTTTTTGCTATTCCTAATTGCTTTTTCTTTTACCCTCCAAGGCCCAGCCCAAGCCTATTCTTACTTTCTTCCTTTTAACTGTTCTCATTACTTTTTATTGTAACTATTTTTTTAACACGTTGTGACATTCTTTATAATATATCTGTTTCCATATTTGTTTTCCGGTTAAGGTTGAAAACTTAAGAACAGGAACTAGGTCTGAGTCATCTTTGTATGTTTTTCAGTGTCTAATACAGCATCCTGAACTTAGAAATGCTCAATAAACATCTCAATTGGATTTATTATTCAGAGTAATTTTTGGTCATCCTGAGAAATAAGAATTGTTCTGAAAGTGACCAGTTTATCCATTTTTGCATCCCCTTTTGTTACTTATGTTATCATTAAAGTTAATCAGAGGAAAAAAAGATCAATTTGTAAATGCTCAATCCAGTCTGGCTGCTTCATGATTCAAACAACTGAATCATGCTGGTTAAAGTCAAATGATTAAGCTAATTGAATTTGAAGACCTTTTTTTTTTTTTTTAAAGTGAGCAATCCCTTTCTCAACACCTGTTTTTGAATAGTTGATAAAATTTATTACGTGTGACTACAAAGAGGTGCAGCATCAGATGATTTTGAAAATAGACATTATTTTGAGATTTGTGGAGACACAGTTCTGGATTTATTTCCTATTTTCTATTTATAAAGGGGGCTTGGGAAAGGAGTAGAGTTGAAAAAAATGGGCTTGACTGCAAAACTAGAACTGTGCCCTGGTCATGGATATCTGTTAGAATGGCCCTGAAGGCATTTTAGGTTTGGACCCAAACCTAAACAAAAAACCCTATAAAGTAAACCTATATGTCAGAGATGAGGTCCCAGGGCAGCTCTGACTGGGTGGGGATGATGCGGTTGTCCTAGGAGCTGACTGCTGCTGCCCTGCCCCCTACCTTTTTGTCTTTTCACTTACATTGTCTAGTGACATCTAAATGCATGACCTTGTTAACCACAAGAGTTCCTCGCAGATGGAGAGACTACATTACTAGTCAATAGGATGGGGAACAATAGTGTCAATTATCACCTTCAGTGACTGAACCTTCAGTGACTCCTCCACCCCCACCCCCACCCCCACCCCCACCCCTCTGGTTATTTTAAAGGGGAGAAAAGCAAAACTATGATAAATGTGAAGTCACTTTGTCACTTTCCGAAGTGTCAGCACATATTATTTTGTATGACTAACCGAATTATTCACCCAAAGAATGGATACACTTCAAACAATTTTATTTGTTTTGGAGGATGAATCATACCCTTTCCTGAAAAATAAATATAAATAAAGGTTTTTTTCAGCTAAAATGTGTTAGACTTAGACTGGTGATAAGCTTGAGTTCCTCTGTCCCACTCTTGATGGCAGAAGACAATCTGAGTGTGTCCTAGGTGACAGGAAGGAGCTTGGGTTAGTATAATATGGTAATCCCATATTAAGGGAGAGGAATTGATTTGTGTGTGTATGTGTGTTTTCTGTCCACATATATCACAAATAGCTACTTGTGTCCACTAATGGGTTCTATTGTTATATTTCTGGGGAATGGTTAATGGGAGTGTTCTTTATCCAATAGGGGACACTGTAGCTGTTCATTTAATTGACCTTTTGAAATATAAGTCTTACTTTCCTGGCTAACACAGGAAAGGGCAACATATTCAGTTTTACTTATTTCTCTTGGATTTATTGGCTTTCTTCTGTCCTTAGGGATCTGCATGAAATCTAGGCAACTGTAGTTATTACAAGGCTTTGGGGAGAAATCAGCAGTTGCAATGGTGATAATCATACAGTAAATAATAGTACAATTTGCCTTTTATGTAGATCTTGATTTGTTGTATGTGAGTAAAGGCTTGAAGTAAGAGCCAGGATAGAAATCAATTTCAGAGGTGACAACAGCTGCTGGGTCTTTCATTGTTCAGGGGGTTAATATCATGCCTTTTGTGCCAAAGTGGGTCTATAGTTAATTGAGAAAGCACCATAAAGATGTGCCCCATTTTTTTGGGGGGGGGGTGTCTCTCCTTTTTGGAAGCTATAGTAGATCTTAAAAATTTTCTAATATAGCACGTTTTTCTACAATGAACTTAAAATGACACTCCATTTTTCTAAAATGAATTTAAAATGACACTCAAAATACTTTCCCCGAAGTTACATAGTTAGAGCATCAGAACTATTTTAGCTAACTTAACTCCAAGTCCAGTTTAATTTTTGCAGAGCAGGTTCAGATATCCTACAATATTTATTCTGAAAAAGAAATAGGTAGTGTGCCCTGGGGGAATAGGTTAGGTCAATCACCTCCAAAGGAGCACAGTTCACACACTCCTGGGTTTGAGTTTCAGATCAGGGGAGACAATCAGCGTGAATGACTAAATAAAATTAAATGGGGTGCTTCTTCCTCCTTCACCCTTTTTCTGCCTGCCTGACTACTGGCCTTGATTCTTGCCTGCAATTTCCTTTACAAAAAGAAGAAATAGAGTCCCAGGTGTCACCTTTGAGTAAGCAGATACCAGAATGTTGAAACAAACTGTGTGGTACCAGCAAACGAGGTGTGAGCTCAGAGGGCCAGTCTTGGCAGTGATCTTCTTCATCCCTCTTTAATCTGTGACAGTAGCCAATAGCATTTACCGTCTCTCTCTATGAACTGAGTAATTTGCTTTCTCAATCCAGGAGGGACTAGATCCTTCCTCGCATGCAGCTTTCTGCTAGGGTACACATTGTAGGAACAGGGAGATACCAGGGTCTCATCTTTTGTCAGAGGGAGAAGGACACTGTGGGCCTTTCAGATTCCCAGATCCTATGTTTGCCCTTTTGGTGGCTATATTTTTGTTTTGCAGTGTTCTATGCCTATGGCGCTCAAAAAAAAAAAGAGTTTGAGAGAGAAAAAATCTGGAAGGTTTGCAAACCTTCTCCTGCTAGACTGCTTTTTCTGCCAACTTCCCTTAACTCTTTTGGCTGGTGTAGCCATTTGACTTTTCTGCTGGGCAGGTAGTAGTAATTTGGGGGGTCTCTAATTAGATTCCAGCAGCTCAATTCCCTGGTTCATTTACCCTGAACCACCTTCAAATTGAATTGGTTTTTTCTCACCGCCAACCCAAGCAGGAGTGGATCCTGGGGAATTACACAGAAATAACAGCCTTCTTCTCCCCTTCCCCAGCCTCTGACTCATTCGCCTGCCCTTTTGTGCCTCTCTTCCATTATGCCTTCACAGCCACATGCTCTGCGCCTTCTGCTTAAGCTGCCTGAGCTGGTTTCTTCCATGAACCATCGTGATGTGCAACACGTACAGTCCCAGGGCCAGATGAATGGTTTTCCATTAGAAGTACACTGTGCCATCTGGGGCACCTGGGTAGATAATGCCACAAAGACGCCCCCATCTTTCAAACACTCGGAAGAGAAGATTTGTACTGCTCTGCCTAGCTCGCCTCGACTATGGCAATATAACGTGCTGTTCCTCAGTTCTGAAACCTACATTTTCTCTCCCTTATTCTCCGCAGTATCTCAGTGCACCATGTGGGTGGGGGCTGGAGGTCTTCGAATGAGATTCTGTATGCACCAAAAGGTAAAACGCAATGATAGTACACACTGTCAACACAGATTAAAGGAGTCCCCCTATTAAAATCATCAGGCGAAGGACTTGCCTTTAAATAGAGCTTCAAGAACAAGAGGATTGTTTTAAAAGAGCAGAACTCTTTGCTGGGCCACAAAATTAGTGTTTTCTTATTTTAACAGGTTAATTATGTCTTTTGCGATTGAAAATGATTGGTGGGGAGAAATCTCGGTTGCAACAGAAGGCTTCCGAGCTGATTTCTTCTGTGCGTGTGCATGTGTGCACCTCTATTTCTTTTAAAGCCAGTTAAGACAATGCAGTTGTCTTAAAAACTCCTGATTAGTATTCTGCATAAGGTGCAGTCTTCATTGAAGTAGATATATAAAATCTATCTTCACTTTCACCACCTGTCACCTGAGAATTTTAGAAGGATCTCGCTTTGAGATTGCAGGAAGCAGCCTTTTTGATTCTCTTCTTTACTTGCCCCCCCACCCCCCTTTGTCATTGGCACTGCCTCTGCAGTGAACTCCAGTCCATTTTTATTCCTTTGTCAAATGCTTTATGCATGGGAAACTGAAGGCACATGTTTACTGGGGATGGAAATAGAAACACAATAAAAACGAGTTTGATAGATGATCTAGCCTATTCTTCACACTTCCCCGTCGTTTTATTGATTTACAGAACACAAAGAGTAATCCGAATTTACATTGCTTGTATTTCCCCAATCTCAAAGGACTTGTTCCCCTTTGCTCAGATTAACCAAGCCAATTTTTTCTTTGTATCCAGTAGCCTCTGTGACAGTCGAATAGCCTGTCAACTAATCAATTTATGCTGCAAGAGCTAATTTTTGCTTTAAACAAACATCCTAACATTGTGTTGACACAATTAAAGGATTTCTGCATTATACTATATATCTAACACATACCCCAAGGAGCAGGTAAGAGCTACAGCTGAAATCACACACACGTGCTCCTGCATCAAATTAAATATTTTCCCCTTAATCCTACCACCAGCAGCTGTTAGGTACCGTGGCTTATTGCATATGGCCTACATAATGAGGCCGATCCAGGCGGTTCCGGCTTCTCCACTGAATGCTGAGTAGCTTTCTTCCCCCAAAGGACATTAAGAGTTACCGCTATTGAAAGAAGTTCTCATGCCAATGAAGAGTTTCAGCATACATGTTTGGAGATGAGGTAAGAAAGCATTTAAAGCCCGAGTTTCTACCTTGATTAAAATAAAAGGGATTGGTGCTCTGCAATGACTTGAAGCTGGCAAACTCCCCAGAGTTATGGCAGGATGAAGAGGGAGGAAGGGAGGTACAGCAAGAGAGGAAACTCTTTGCTCTTTCGAAACCCGTCAAAAAATTAGGTCAACATGATTTTATATTTTAATGAAATAACTTAAGGGTAAGCCTGAGACGGGAAGGCTGCTAATACTTTTATGCTAGAGTGGCTTGTCATGCTTGACGTAATGTCTGGCTCTGTGTGAGAAGCATTGAAGCTAATGTTCTCCATGGATAATCGGCCTTTAGCTGCTCCTGTCCTTTTAGATTCTCAGTAGTCGCAGCATCAATATGGATGTTCCTCTCCCTAACAGTATAAACACAGTGCAGGCTGCAATCATCGTTTCCATTGTCAAAACAGATGAAAGGATTTCTGATACTCCAATTAAACTAACCTGGAAAAATCATTTTAAAATATGCTCCATAAAATAACCTGAATGTTAAAACACCAGAACCTTCCAACCATTTCCTCCGGCTGCATCGTTAGCATTCCCTCCTCCCCCCGAGTCCTTATCTGCTTTGATTACTTTTAGAATGAATTTGGTTTTGAACATGAAAGCTGAGAAAGCTAAATTGGAAGAATAATGGCTTGGCATTTTATGTCATTTGGTCGAAATTGCAGGTGTGGGAGTCAGGCTGCTCCTCCAACTTGTGCTTGGCTATTTCCCGTTTAATTTACCGAATTTGAAATGGATTGCCGGTTCCGAATTACACTACACTTAAGGGACTTGCAAAGAATGCTTGTGATTTAGGATCCTACATTATTGCCTTGATGAAAAATTATGCAGGCACACTCCCAGCCCTACAAGAAAACTACTTCTTGTAAAACAAGAGTATTTGACAAACACAGAGAAACTGTTGATAAAATGCATTCTGAGTTCCTTTTCTTATTAATCAAGAAGAGGGTACCATAATGGCAGTTTGGGGTATTAAATAGGAAAGAATCATTGCAAAAAGGTATATCAGAGCACCCATGTGGTCAGAAAATAAAAATTGTGGTCTGGAAAACTATAAAATTCTCTCATCAAAGCCATATGGATTAAGGAGTAGTTGCTAAGTACCAGACTAATAATGACTTTCAAGTACTGGAAGTAACTTGCATTATATCCAACAGTATTTCTAGGTAGAGGGGACATCTTTAACAAGTAGGCAATAGTCATCTTTGTAACCTGAATTCCAAAGTTTTGCTCTTGGTTCTGATTATAGAACATCTATTTTAATAGTAATCGATACCTGTATGATTGATATACTAGGAGATGTTATTTATTTTAGATGGTTCACGAGCAAATATGAGTGTGAATTTCACAAGTTTCAAGTTAGTCACTCAACCCTAAGTAACCTCTTGTCACAGCCATGCTCACCTCTGCTCAGATCTATACCTAAAACATACCAAAGAGGGAAATAGGAAGTGTGATGTTTAACTTCCAAATAAGGCCCAAAATACCTTGATGTGCCAAATATACTAGAACAAAGCAAGTATCTGCTAATGGCAGGTAGTGTGCCATAGAGGTCCTTAGGTTAAGTTGCTTGGTAATATATCTCCCCTCTATCATTGCTGATTATCAATCCACTTGTATATTAGTTTCAACGAGAAGAGTCTAGATCTCTGAGCATAACTGTGGACTTATTTTTCTTTTAGTTCTATCAGTTTTTGTATTATATATTCTGAGCTCTCTGGTAGGTATGTGCACATTTAGGTTTGCTATATCTTATTCGTGAATTGACCCCTAGACCCTGAATCTAAGTAATGCATCTCTATCCCTGGAAAATTTTTTTCATTTTAAATCTACATTTTCTCATATTAATATACTCAATGCTGCTTTTAATTTGGATCAGTGTTTGCACAGTATCATTTTCAACACTTCTATCCTCTCACTTTCTATACTAGTTTCACTGTATCATTAAAATTAAAGTGGGTTCTTTAGACAGCATAAAATTTGGTCTTTTTTTTTTTAATTCACTCTAGTAATCTGTCAAAATTTCAATGAGTGTATTTAAATTATTTATATTCAAAGTAGTTATTGATAAGTCATTATTTGTCTACCCATTTATTAGTTTATGTTTGTTTCCTCTGAATATTTTTGGTTTTATGTTTTTTTTTTTTTTTTTAAGGAAATATGCAAGTAGGAGTGAAGAAGTGTATGCAGACAGGCAGGAGGAGAGAGGAGGAAGAAGCACTTTATCTGCATTTAGATTTTCTCCCAGACCTGAGATGTGAACCCAGGTCCCTGGGATGTATGTAGCCTGTGCTTCAACTGGAGGCAGTTGACTAAACCACTCCTCCACCAGGCTGTACCTTTTCTGTTCTCTTTTAAGTTATTATAATATATTTTAATATTCCATTTAATTAAGTTATTAACTTTTTGGCTGTATCATTTTGTATTTTTGTTGCTGCTCTAATGATTATGATTTACACTTTGAGCTTTCTGACCTACTTGTAATTCCTATGTTTTCACTTCAAATAAAATTAAGAAGCCTTTAAACTATGTGCTTTATTTATCCTTCTTTATGATATTAGCATATCATTAAATATTTTCCCTTCAGATAACATTTTTCTTTCAAGAGTCAGATATATTATAAAAATATATAAAAAGGATTAAAAAGTCTCTCATATTTACCCAAATGTTTACTATTTTCATTGCTCTTCATTCCTAAAGTTCGAAGTTTTTCCTTCAATACTGTTTCTATTTATCAAATAAACTTCTTTTATCCCTTCTTTTGTAGCATATCTGATGGTGACAAATTCTCTTAGCTTTTCTTCATCTGAATATGTTTTTATTTCACCTTTCTTCCTGAAGGACATTTTCACTGGTTATTGAGTTCTAGGTTGATAGTTGTTTTAACTGGTTGACTGTTTTTTTGTTTCTGGTACTTAATATATCCTTTTCTACTGTTTTCTAGCTGCTATCATTTCTGTAAGAAATTTTCGGTTGTTTTATCCTTCCACTATATGTGTGTGGGGTGTTTTTTCTCTGACAACTTACAGGAATTTTTTCTCTATATTTGCTTTCCTCCATCTGAGTATGATGTGTCTGGGATAATTTTCTGAGTCTCTTGTGTGGGATTCATTGAGCTTCTTGAATTTGTTGATTTTGTATCAGCAATTTATACTCATGATCCACTAATAACATTAATTTTATAGTTACTATAGACTTCCTTCATCAGGAGAGGGAAATTGATAATATATTCCTGGTACTAATTTTTAAAAATTGACACAGATGAAAGAAGGTGAGAGAAAGTTTAGTTCTGAATGTATAACAGATAAAGAGGGCTAGAAAAAAAGTACAGAAACCGGAGAATTTGTCTTAAGTCTTAATTTTGTGTGAGTTTAAAAATGGGGTTATTATGAAGATCTTAAGTACAGAGTTAAAAGCATCATCAAGAACCAGCTTGAATTCAGGAAAAATCAGATCAAATAAATTCAGTTTCTTATTTTAGTTTTATTAGACTGTGAAATTGGAGAATTGATCTACAAGTAACAAATTCTGCAACAGAAGGGCAATAGATCAGATTGTCTATGTTTTTCCTTTGAGAAACAGGCAAAATTATAGACTATTATCTCCATTAAATGTATCGTAACCGGTTTGGAAACCCTATCAGAAGGGTTAGCTGATACATTTCAGCCTTGGAGAACCATTTCTTACACATCTCTCATGACTTCTATTTTGAATCTATGGTTGGGTGAAACTACTGAAGCTGGAAGATATAAAAAATATTTGAATGACAGAGTCAGCATCTAAGATAATAACACTTAGCACTTAACTAGATTTACAGTACTTTCAGGTGGTGTCCTAGGAGCTGGAGTTTGGAGTTAATAATGTACATTCTCAAATGACCCATCCTCCCAACAGGTTTAAACAGATTGTGGTGATGATCAGTTTCTCTTCCTTGACACTTTGTCTTCTTTTCCATGATATCACTCTCGATTCCCTCCCTCCCATAATGATCTTTCTATTGTAGTTTCCATTGTTGTTTTGTCCCAATATCTGAGGCTACAAGGATACTCTTCATTCTTATTCTCTCAGAAATTTACGAAGTCCTATGATTTTGTGCACATCTATTGGTTTGAGCTTCCATATTTACATCTTGAGCCTAGACCTGTCTTTTGAACTCCTGACCTGTATTCTACTCTCTGCTTAACTACTACCATTTAATTGTCTAATAGGCATTCCAACTTAACACACCTAAAATAACCTGAATGTCAAGTTTCCACTTATCAAATTTTTTCCTCTTGCAGTCTTCCTAATTTGCTATGTGGCATCTCCATTCGTCTAGTTTTTGTCAAAGATAATTCCTAAATAATAGGAATTTTATCCCCTATTAAAAAGAATAGTGAGACTCAGAGACTCAAAGCTGTGTGTCAAGATCGCACAGCCAGTGATGAATAGTGTCATGGTCTAAGTCGAACTTGGCTCCCGATGTTAGTAGCTCCTGATAAAGGATTTATCCTAATACCAGTACCTCTGTGTAACTGTCAACATGGTATATTTAATCTTGAGCTGTATTATTTGAAGGGTAGTCTCTAGGTTGATGCAATTGCTAGTACACTATGATCTATACTTATAAAAGCAAATATGAATATTCTGTCTTATCCAGGAGATCACCTAATTAGAAAGAGATGACAGTGTCATTCAGTGAGAAAGCACCAGGATGAAAAGGAAGGTTGAAGTCATGCTCTTATAAGGAGGAATTCTTAAAGGTTTGGAGAGAAGGTGACCTGGAAGATACGACTTTTAGGTCTATATTTCAGATCTATTCAATCAGTCCTGAATGAAATCCTACTATGTGTCAGTTAGGAGTTGTCGTGAGTGTTAGAAGCCCAGAGATTAAAAAGCATGGTTCTTGCCTTCTATTATCACATAATAGGTGCAGAAGTTACAGAGGGATGGAAAGATTTGTCCTTTAGATTGAGCCAAAATCTAATGGAATTATTCAAAGATGAAATGAGCTAGCCTTTTGCCATAACTAAAGATATTCAAGCACATGTTGGAAGTCTAGTTGGTATAGGAAGAAGACCATGGAATTAAATTAACCATTATATGAGTGATTGAGCTTCAAGACCTTTAAGCACTTCTAATCCTGAGATGCTATGATTCTTTCATTTGTGCCATCCCTGTCTCTTAATACCATAAATAATTGAGACATAACTGCAAAAATTACATTTACATGGTAAATGTAAATCATTCATTTTCTGGGAAAGACTTGTCCTTCCTATTTTTAGCTTACTTCACTTAGTATGCTTTTCTTCTGTCCTAGAGAAAATGATAAGAAACATAAGTTAAAATAGGCACACCCATCAAAGTTGTGAATGAAAAGGGTTCAAACTTATGATTGTATGTGTTTGTTTTTGGTTTTTGTACCCTAATTGCTTCTAATAGAACCATATAAAATTATATGATAAAGCATAAGCCTAAGGTGCTTGGGAAATATATATATTTTAAGTTTGTGACAAACTAGGATCAGTTATAATTTTAACATTTAATCCAGTGCCACTGAAAGATGACTTTGTCCAGATTAAAGCAGCAGTGCTTTTTCTGATCACGGTCATCTCTAGTATTCTCATCATCACAGTGGATGAGTTCGTTCTTTCCTATGAATTTTGTAAGTCAAGACATTTCATACATTGATATGATCAGGTGGGGGAAAAAGCACAACAGTGAATTGAAGAGAAGAGTTTTGGAAAGAGTGTGGCAGGATTTGATCAGTTCTCGTGGTTTCTTAAGAACAAAGGAAAATACTCAGATTTGAAGTTTTGAAAAAAAAGGAAAAAAGGCAAGAAAAGAAGAGCAAGGGAACTGATTAATTCAAGATACATCTTGAACTCTTTTGAATATGATCATTCTAATAAGCCACATATGTTGCTTCAGATCCTGCTATGCATTATTTCACAAGGTATTTTACAGCCACTGCATTACTTTTTAAATGGTCTCTAGGTTGAAGGAAGTGATAGAACTTTGATATAAATCATACCGAGCTGCTTGACCAATAATCAAAATTGACCAATAGCCAAGCACATGTGTGTGTTTATATATATATATATATATATATATATATATGCATAATTGAACAACTCCTGTATGCTGTTCTCTGCAATTCATATAATTGTGTAATTCTTCGAAGTTGGTATTGTTACTTCAGTTTTGCATGTTAAAAACAGGCAAATATGTCATCTTCAAAAATGTGCCAAGCCTAGTTCTTCTGATTCCACACTGCTGCTCATTCTACAAAATTGAGGATGGCAAATTATAGCATAAACTGAGTGTCCATTTAATTTGGCATTGATATGCTTATTATAGACATTTTATTTATCTGGATACATAGGAGTGGCTAAGTTTAAACAAAGATTTAAAGCAACAACAACAAAACAGCCAACAAGTATGTCAAACTACCTGCTCCTGAGAGTATTTAGAAAGCCCAGTGGCGACTCCCCTCTGCAGAGTCCTTGGTCTCAGTGCTCAGGCTCTCACTATTACTGGATTTGGAGTGAGGGACAAAAGGGTTATCAGTTAAGCTGAATGAAAGAGGAAAATAAAGCAAGGAGCTCCTTAAGAGAATCCAAAGTTGGATTTGGATTAGGTTAAAACATTGGACAGAGATGGCTATGTACTTTCCAGAGCCTAGTACGAAATGAAAATCTGGGGTTCCTTGTTCAAGAATTGAGAAAAAATACCTTTAAAAGAATTGGGTACGAAACTTTTCACTTCTTTGGTCTATCTCTTGACCTGACAGTGTTTTGTTTTTTTTTTTTTCTTTTAAGGAATGAAGGTGAGTAGGCTGGTAAACAGAGGAGGTAGAAGTGCTTTATTTTATTCAGTTGGTCATCTGGGTTGTTTCCCCAGACCTGGGTCTTGAACAGGGTACCTTGGGATATATGTGGACTATTCTGGACCACAGGACATGCCATCATAGTATTTTTTTATTACTTAATGTTCTGAGTTTAAAAATAAATAAGAAATTTAAATTATTACCACATATGTTATCACTTAGCTTTTTAGTTTTAAATGCAACTCTAAGTGTTTTAATTCATATATGAAATCCTGAAATTACACAATTTGTACATGCATACGTCTTTTGTTCTTACACAAAACTAGTTCAAATTTTATTTTACTTCTTTCTTTGCTTACCCATACTCCCGACTTTGTCCTACTGATAAATGAGGAACTGAAAGAAAAGATCTATTTTACAAAGGAACAATCTAAAGAGGGAACTCTGATAATTTCCTTTCTTTCCAACTTCTTATTTTCAGTGTGAATCGTTGACTGAAATAGGAAGTAACACTAGTAGGAAGGAGATGATAATTTTTCTTGGTTGTTCATGTTTCTTAAAATACCACTATTGTCTTTGTGTGTTCAAAGTAATTTCTAGTTCTGACTGAAAGTATGACTCCTTGAAGATATCAGCACTCCTACTTACTAGGTTAAAGATATGACACATGTACCTTGTACTTGCTTTGAATCCCGCTGAACTCCCATCCACGTATTGGCATTTTGAACTCATGGGTCATCATGAACTCTACATGCTCATGGAGACAATGCACATGTGTTAGTTTCCTTTGCTCATGCACATGCTCCATTATTCCACTGAACTTCACTTGTTTAAGTTAAAAGACAAAAAATAAAAATCATTATGAACATCAAAATATCAATGTCAGGGCATTTAAGCATAGGGCTGTTCTCAGCATTGGGCACTATGTGAATACACAGATTGCATACTTATGATGCTGTGCTTCTCTGCTGACAGATGTAGAGAAGAACCTGGAACATCTGGTGTCTGCCAATAACTAATAAGGTTTGTACATTCTCTCTTTCCGAGAAATAACTAAAAACTGGTTAAAATATGAAACCAACTTCCTAAGGACAGCAATATAAATAATAGCAGGTGAATTTAGGAGGAAAGAAACATGAATTATAACTAGTAAGATAGCAATGAGTTGCCCTCTTCCACCAACTCCTTTATCTCCCTGCTTTGACCAAGGTCAGGTCAAATGAAGGAACTATACCGTTTACAGGCAGAAAAATCTTTGGAACAAGCTAGTCTTTCTGACTAGAGAAGTGAGACAAAGGGTTCTTGTTCTAGGAGCTTGAAGAGTAGGAAATCTCTCTCTTGCTTCCCTTCTTTCTCTTCTGGCCCTGTCCTCAGGCCAGCTCCATTCACAGATTTGCTCTGCTGGGGTGGCAGTGGCAGTCAGCTGGGTACCTAAAACCTGAAGAAGCACCTGTCTTTCTGGAATGGATTGCCTAAAAGTGTTGTTGTTTGTAGAGAATCACACAATTAAGTATTTGAGGTGATAGGGTAGCATGCTTGCAAATGGACTCAACCTATATTTCAGTGTTTATCTATATGCCTAGATAATCTGAGTTTTCATGGATGCATCCAAGTCCAATCCAAATGCAAGGATTATTTCTAGTGCTCTCTATTTTTAACTTATTTCTTTTTTATTGAGAACTGTGGTTTCCACTGGCTTTGACATAGTCACTCCTTTAATCAGTCTTTCTGTTTGTAATGCCCTGCGCACCCTATTCAGTGTGTGACATCCTGGTCTAAACCCCTCACCTGGATGAACTCCTCACTCCACTCAGGCTCTGATACCCCATGACTCAGCCATCCTCTTAAACTTTCCTTCTTTCTCATTCTCAAAGACTTTAACACCCAGCTTTGGGAAATTGTATGCGCCCTTAATTACCAGCCTGGACGATCTCATCTAATAACTTTTGGATTAAATTTTCTGAAAAGAAAAGGACAACTTTCATTTTCAAATACTCTCTAGCTAATTTCTATCTTGCTGATGTGGATCAAGGTATCCACACAGTATATACTTTCTTTAGCTGCTTTATATAGTCTCACCATTTCCTGCAGTGTCCTAAATACCTAGCAAAGTGCCCAACACATATTACGCACTCAAAACTAGGTATTGAATCAATTAATATTGGGGGTTACCATGACCTGTTACCAAACCTCTGAGTTTCATGCTAATTTCTGTTTTGTGCTTAGATTTTTCTAAGCTGTATGATCTGTGCTTGGATAGCAGTGGCAGAAAATTCAGAGCTTTTGAGGACTCCCATGTTCATAGTGCTTTCCTTGAGTCAATTCATTTAATCTACACAGCAACCTGTAAGGTATGTACTATTGCCATTAAGATTTTCCAAATAAAATTTCAAGGCAAAGAGAGGTTACATAATTTGCCTAATGTCATCTGAGGCTGGGATTTGAACACAGATTATCTAGTTTAAGAGTCCACGTTCTTGACTGCTATGTGAATGATTATGGTTTTAGTTCTCCTCCCTTCACCCTAAGTTGTTCTGATACTGTTCCTCTTTACACAGCATCTTTTGAATATTTCTGTATCTCATATAGTTTGTTTGACTGCAATGCTGGTACTGGGTACTAATTTCACATGACTCCAGGATAGTGATACATCTGTACTCCGTACCTAATGACACAATCTTTCTGGTTTGGCCAGCACGCAGTTGGGTGGAATGACAAAGTTTCTAGCATGTGTTCTGTGTCCTGCCAAACCCTCTGGAGGCAATGGAATGTGGGACTTACACTTCCTCTAATGGGCTTTTTATACTCAGTAGGGTATGCAACTTACCTGGTGCTTTAGACATGGGTATCAGACCATTAAATCTTAGTGACATCTGTGGCTTACTGTTTATTTTTCTTGTCATCTCACTTTTTTTTTTTTAAATCATGAATTAGGCCTTTTAGTGTTGGTTGTGACTCCTTTCAAATATCCTTTGTTCTAAAATGGATGTTTTAAATTCTATGGTTCTTTGGGAGTTGGAGGGCATCATCATGATTCCTTCCACAGTAACTGACTGCGCAGTTAAATCTGAGGGCATTTCTTTATATATATTTTCAAGTTGTCTTTATGAGCTCAACTGGGAATTCCCATTCTAATGAGAGAACTTCTTTAGCCTCAAAGCTATTTATTTCTAATGTGTGCATTCTTTCAGTCAAACCTTAGTCATTTATAATTAGGGATTCCCACTCCTTTTCCTCTAAGACTCCATTTTATTTCCAAGAATTTCAAGTTCCTAGGAATTCATTCTACATCCTCCTTGGAAGTGTTCATGTTTTCATATATGACTATGTACTAAATTCACAGTGGACTGTATTTCTGAAAACTCTTATGTATCAGATGCATGCACAGGTGTTTAGTAAACTATTCCATAGCTCCAAACTGGATTTTCTTGAACAACAAAGCATTTTCTTCTAGAGATAATGAGTAGTTTTGTCTTGTTAGACTCAAGAATCCTTAGCTGTCTGAGCATATTCTATAGCACATGAACTTGCTTAGGGAGTCAATCCCCTGTCCTGTGTCTGGTCAGGGTGCAGCATCTAGGGGTCCTGATGAAGCATGAGGGCTATGGGGCTCCTAGGCCAGAAGAGGGGAGCTGAGAAACAGCATCTTATGGATATGAATTAAAAAGCAAGGGAGACTACATTTGTCAACCGGAAAGGAATAGGCAGAGTAGGAAAGCCAGATCGCAGTAAAGTGGGATTAAGCAGAGAGTGGAAGGAATTGTTTGAACCCCACAGGGTTTTTTTTTTTTTTTTTTTTTAAATCAGAAGCCTAAAGATACCTCAGTTGAAGATAGGGTAGTTGCTCTTAAAGGTGCTGACCTAGTGTGGGCACTTCTTATGTGGCTTCTAGACTGTGGAGTTTTTCCATCTGTCCTTTTTATGGCCTTGTTGGTCTACTCCCCAGTGTCGTGACTTCATATCCCTCCATTTTCTCATTGTGATGTCATGAAAGCGTTAATATTTTTCTTCATCCTTAAAGGACTTCAGTGGTTTAAACCTGTCCAGCTTCTTTAAAGAAGGCAAACCACCCCCACTCTTTATGGGAGTCCGCTCATGAAAGTCTGCCTTCTGGCTCTGGAGTTTTATCCATAGCCTTCGTCCTGAATCACATGCTCTGACCCATTTCACACTTGCTCTTATCTTCTGTGTTGTTGTTTCTAATTTCTGACCTTTTTTCTCCCTTCAGGCCTCAGTACTATCCAGCTACAAAGTCTGCTGTTTTTCTTGACTATGCTTGGATTTTTTCTCTAGTGTCACTGCCTCCAGCAGCAAACAGCCAGCCTGATCTGCTCAGCCCTAGAAACTGTCCACTGGCGAAGTGCCATGATCTTGTGTCCAGGGAATAGCTTTGAGCCCTCCAAGTAGAACCCAGCTACTGAGAACTGTTGTTATCTTCTCGCATTAGTAGGAGTGTAGAGAGGGCTTCTTTAAAGGAGGGATCAGCTATAGCATTTACCACCCTCATGGTGGCTGTTTGCCTCTGGCAAGAAGACAAACATAGCACACTCTCTGCAGGGTACTAGAATTGACTCCTTCAGCTTCCATACATACCTTTGTGTTGTCAAGTGGAATTATTGTTCTTTATGGTTTTCCCTGCTGGCTCCCTTAATGTACTTTCAGAAAACTAGTTGTATAGTACAATTCCCCTGCATCCTGCTCCTGTAAAAAGTTAGCTTTAACCATTTTTCTTCTTTATAATGTCTCTCATTTCTTTCTCTATTATACAGGGGCAATTTAGGGGGACAAATTTCAGCAAATTACCACAATTATCTTTAGCCTGCTGGTGCATTTCAGCAAGCCCTACATTGTCTTCTATCAGCAGACAATACAAAGAACCTGCATAATCTTGGAAATGCATAGATAATCCACAATCTTTTTTTTTCCCCTTGAACTTTATAATTTTTTCCAACTCATTTCCCATCTTAATGGTTAATAAAACAAACAGGAAGTGCTTGAAGTTTATTATTTTATTTCACTACCTCTCATTCATATTTGCTGATGCCAAGAGGGATGCAAAGAAAATATATGGGATATCTCCTGCGTACTAGGCACAGGGCTAAGTGGCAGCTGTACAGATATGAAAGAATTTGTATAGAGTGGGGGGTGAGAACCTACATGCAATAAAATACAGCATAAATATTGAGAAAAAATATTCTAAGTGTTGTGAAGAACATTTCAAGCTACTTGAGGGAGAAGAGGACTTAGGGAAAGCTTATGAGAAGTGATGATGTGTTTGCCTGGCCATTTAAGGCTTACATGGGATTAATCAGTAGCCGAAGGCATTGATTTCAGATAGAGGGAACAGCACTGAAAGACTGAGAACTCTGCTAGGATTCCAGGAAATTTGGTTTGTCCAAAGCCTGAGGAATGTGGAGGAGCTGAAAAGGAGTGATGGAAGGAAGAAAAGCTGAGTTGGATCCTGGGGGCCTCATGTGCCGCCCTAGAAATCTCAGCTATGATTGAAGGGTAGGAAAGTCATTGAAGGAATTTCAGCAGAAGAAAACACTTTTACTATATTCATGCTTTTGAAAGAAATTTTGACTCTAGTGGGTTTGATGGTTTAGAATGGGGCATATCCACTTAGAAACAGAAAGGTGGTGATTACATTCATACAGGGAAGAGTTACAAGGGCCTGAACTAAAGCAGATGTTATGAAACAGAAAGTAAAGTTCTGAGGTATATTAATTAATATCTCTTCAGATATTAACAAAATTTGGTCCCATGCTTGTGTAAGAGTGACAACGAAGAAGAAATATGGAATAATTCCCAGATGTATCATTTAATGCTTAAGTAACTAGATGGACTTAATAAAGGAATTGTAGAAGAAGTAGCTGACATTTATTGAGCATTTTCTATGTGCTCAGTAGTTTTTTACTTGACTTTATCTTTAAAATAACACTTTGGGGGTTGATATTAAGCATGTTTTAGAAATAGGAAAACATATGTATGAAAAAGGCTAACATCTTTCACAGGATCACACAGTAAGTGACCAAACTGGAATTTGAATTAAAGGCTGTATGTATCCAGAATTTATTGCTTAAACACTATCCTATTTTGTCTGTAAGAGATGGATTTGGTTTTGGGAAGTGATGATAAGTTGTGTTCTGGACACACAGGTGGATTTCTAGAAAACAGTTGTGATGTGGGCTTGGGGGTCCAGTGAGTTCTTGGGGATCCAGAACCGATGTTCTGGAGCCAAATTAACAAGCAGGAGTCCAATGAACAACACAAAGTGTGAGCTGCCATGCTCCTGAGTCAGTTTCTTCTCTTTTGTGACTCCGCACAAGAAGGAAAGCTTGATAGTCTTTAGCAGGATCAGGTCAAGCTGCCACAACCTGGCCCTTAACCTTAACACGTCTCTTTCCCATGCTTTGGAGATAGCAGTGGGTTAAATTTGTTCCACCTCCTCTCTTCCTTAGGATGATTCTTATCCTGAGAACACATTAATCTTGTGCTATTTTCTGTTTTCATTACAATCTTTGTCACACAAGTGGAGCATCAGAATGTTAATGCCTCATATCTTCTGTGAAGGATAGTAGAATTCTCCATTGCTTTGACCTTTCCAATGTTCTGTATTTCGATTGGGTCTGGAAGTTGATGATTAATGATAATTACAATAATTACACCAAGGGACACGAAATATAAATTACCAAATGTTCAAAGGAAGCCACTTAAAACCTTTAATAGAATCTTGAGCAATCTCTGTCCAAATGTTCCCACTTCCTCCATCAGACATCCTTAAGTGAGTAGGCTGGGAGACATTCAGCCTAGGTTGCATCCAGGAGAATAAAAGAGCTGTGATTTGTGAGCCATGTTTTAGTTATATGAAGAAGGAAAAAAAGAAATCAATTTTTAAATCAATAGGATGGTCCTTCACCCAAACAACTTTCCTTAACAAAGAGTGAGCATTCCATAAAACAAGACTTTGCTTTCGATTCAGATCATTAACTACGATTCCCATTAGGCAGGAGATGCCATGGGGGAAGGGGATATTTACTTGTCTTTTCTGCTGTGGCTTTTTGGCTTTTATTTTAGGGAGACGTAACTTTCTGTGTAGAGGGGTGAAGGCTCTATGCAGCCTTTGTACTTTTGTCAACAGACATCTCCCAAACCCTGTACCAATATTAATACAATCATATTCTATATGAATCTTGCAATGAGCAACATGCAGATTCCTGAAGTCTTTTTTCTTTTTAAATAGAAAGAAGTGCTGAATGAGAATTTCCTTTTGAAACCCTTGGTAATTTTCTTCCTGCTGCAGTAAATTCTGCCTTATGTCCTGATACTAGTATAGCATGTAGAGTATTAACAATCTCTATCCAGAAAGTAAGAGAAGTTGCTGTGATCCAGATGTCCAAAGGGAAGAACTTAGGATGATAAGGCACCCAAAGTCATCTGAGTGTGGGTCAATAAGGAGAATTGGATCATCTTGGATCGTATTCTTCATTTCATCATCGAGTAGACAGAACTACCTCTTACTGAAATTCTGACACGATTGAATATAGGCATAGTACTACTTCTGACTGTGTCAGTTTGTTTTGCCATACACTTATTTTAATTAGCATTAGCCAGACTCTTGATGATTAGAAGTCTATGTATCAAGAATGCTGTATAAGACTCGCAGAATGTCTAGGGGAGAGTGATGGCAAGTCCTCATGGAATCTTTGCTCAGACATATGCAGGACACTAAGTTTACACTGAAGCCAGGATGTGCTGAAATCAAGTGCCACATGACAGAACTTTCATAACAGGCAAGGTGCAGATTTCCTGAGTTTTGTTTTGTGCTTAAGAAGTTGTAAGGTATACACCTGAGAGTCTTTGGGCCAGCAGCCCTTCCCTCCTACTTTTGCTCAGTGGTCTTCAGGGGCCTGAGAATACCATTGGTATTCTCAAAGGCATGCCCCAGCAGTGGCTCTGAGGAGTCTCAATCGAAGTAGGCTGACCGAGGATCCTTAGATGCCTTTGGTATTTTGAGATGTGTTTTCTTTTCCTAGAAGATCCCATTATACTGAGGAGCTTTCTAATAAAATCAATTTGGAGAATACCTAGAGAGTCTCAAGTAGTATATAACTATTAAAAGTATTTTAGGTGCGTTCCTGGAGTTAAGGTGCAGGTGATCTAAAGCACAAGGACCCAGGATTGAGACCTGGGACAAGAAGAAGGGAAAAAGAACAAAAAATCATGACTTCTCATACAATATTAAGAGTATTTTATACTCATGAAGAACGTGGTGTTTTCTGTATACGTATGTGTGCACATGACATGCATATTTCCTCTCAAAATATTTCCTTTTAAGAGATAACACAAGTTTGTTTTGTTCTGGCCTATATTAAGTCCCAGAAGATAGAGGTATGGGGTAGGAGTCCATGATGTTAACTGGGGCATGACAATTTGAGTCAAGTTTTATCATCATTCTTACCACCTCTATCCTGTATTTTGCTTTGTTAGCAGAAACAGGATGGTAAACTTGAACTCAACCTTGTGGCTTGATCTGCTAATGAATCAGTTGAGAATCATTTGATAAGTACCTCTCTAATGTAGGTGTATTTTTTGAGCTTTTATTTCTGCAGAGATAGAGCTTGTAAACATGAACTCAAGAAAATTTAGATTGTGACAATTGATCTTGTAACCTGGACAGCTACTATGTTAAATTGCATCTTGATTATCTGGAAAACACAACGCTTTTTGATCAGGTATTGAGGTCACGTTTGTGGGGTCAAGTATCTCATTACACTTGTATTTTCTCCTAAATGGATTTGTACATCTATTTTATTTTGCTGGTTGTTTTTCTGGCTTCTTATTATAGCCCATTATTGTACTCTTAAAAATAACTCCCATTCCTGTTCCCCGAAGTTAAAAGCAGCATTCCTTAAAAAACAAGTAAAACTAATTAAAAGGTGAATATAATAGATTCCCCTTTTGTGTGAATGTGGTGTGAGTATGTGTGTGTTTTGAGAGATTGAAAGACAGAGTTAATTCATATTTGTACCCGAATTAAAGCGATCGAAGATAGAACCTCATGTTGACTTAGCAGAGTGAAGAAAAAGAGGGTTCAGATGCACACACGCAAATTGTTATTTCCAGGGACTATGACAACACTGGGCAACATGTGAGGAACCTATGTAAATGCCAGAAGTCGGTTGTTTGGAGTTTGCTGAGTGAGTTTGAAAACTACCTAACTTCTAAGGTTCTATAATGGCCTCACTTAGCTTCGATTTTAATAAATAGTCCCATTTGTCCTAACCCCTGTCTTCATGTTAGTAGTATATTGGTCAATTTATATATGTTGAGTGGGAAGTACATTAATTTAGATTCCCTGAACATCTGCTGGTCCCTAGATGGACTTGAACCAAAATTAAAAGTATTGAGTCATTCACCTCACAAATATTTATTGAGCATAATGGGATCCGTGCGGGCTGTTGGAAGGCGCCTCTACAATTAAAATCACGCTGGGGGAGGAAATGCAGGAATTGGGAAAAGGAATGAAGAGCCAGTTGGAGGAAACCCTGAAGAATTCACTTGTTTTTTTCTTTGTCTCAAGTCTTTGATCTGCTATAATCTCCAGATTCCCAGATCGTGTGTGAGACGAACTTTTCCTGGTTTGTCTTTGCCGTTCACCTGGTATTTCTGGATCTATCTCCCTCCTTCAGTTCCTGCATATTTTTTTTTAGGCCCATTTGATTCCCCAACTTTATACTCCAGTCCGATTAGTGTGGGGAGGTTTTTAGGTGCCTTCCTGTAATCCCCCTTGGTTCCTTTGGTTGGCCCCAAAACAAATAGATAAAAGAGATTAGCAAGAAGAAGACAAATTTAATATCATGCTTATGGGGATTCATAAGATATAGAACTTCATGAACGATTCAAGCAGCCAGTATGCGCAACTTTTAGACAAAGAAACAATACATCTGTGAAGAACAGACAGGGCAAAGAAATCCTTGAAACTTTTGGTTGGATAGCTCATTTACTGAGCTAAGGAGAACTTGTTTACACAGCTTCTATCCCTGTCTTTGGCGATCAGGATGTCTCTCCATCTTTAAGCAGAGAGTAACTTTCACACATATGATGCCTGCTTTCAGGGAGAAGAGAAGGGCAGGGGCAGAGAATATTCCTGCTTTTAGGGAAAAGGGAGGTTAGGGTATTATTCATTCATCAACTGTTTCTTTACTTCAAAATTATATGTCTCATTGGCACCAAAAGAGGCTAAAACAACTCACCCGAGTCTCTCAGAATTGATCTCTTGTAGACCCCACACGCTGATGTGAGATTGTTTTGGGACTAGGACAATGGAGGATAGCCCAGCGGTGAAGGAGAGGCTCCTGCTTTTCTCCTCACCATCTCATCCTTCCCCTGATCAAAGAAGCTACTTGCCACTCCCTGGATCTCCACCCTTCGTCTAACCCAGAAATGATCTTACTCCTTTTTCCCCCAGAAGAATGTAAGAGAGTCATTTTTCCCTTCAATGTGAAGATGAGTCATCCTTCTTTCCCACCTGAGGAACCTCCCCTTTCTCCCCAGACCCCCTTTCTCGTGTTCTTCAGCCCAGGATATAAGTCTCTGCCTCCATTACCTCAAAAATTCTCCATAGGTGTGCTAGTAAATGTGGAGCTTTTTCTTACTAATCGTGTCTAATGGTAATTTGTTTGTCTGGCCTGAGAGAAACCTCAGAGGAATGGAGGAATCTGTCCTTGGCCCTCACAGCACATTTTGGAGTTGTTTGATCTGGGACTGACACTAGTTTAAAGCCCTCCCTTTATCCACCTTAAAATGTGGAAGTTAACCTGGGATTGTGGGGCAGGAGGGATAAGACTAAGCCCCCCACTATCAAGGAGCTGTAGACTAGGTGCTTTTACTGTACAACAGAGCATATGCATGTTCTAAAAGAGGGAGTAAGGCCTGGATCCTTCGCTTGTGTGAAGTCATGAAATTAAGGTCTGATTGTAAAGTCCAGTGGCTCCTTCTTCCATGGCCAACTCCACATCTGACTGTCATCTGATCTCATCCAGGTGCCTGAGAATTTTGAATTTAGAAAAAAGACAAAGAGCTAATTATACTGTATGACAAGAGTCTATTTTTTTTTTTTTTCTTTTTCTTTCTGCCACAGCGCAGGAGAGAAGAAAAAAATCAGGAGGGGAAGACACTTCTCGGGGGTAGAGCAATGATCTCCGTTTATAGGACTGGATTTCTCTTTTATCCTGTCCCCCTCAGTGGGAGCAGTTCATTCTCAGTGTCTTTCAGGTTTCTCTGAAGTGCAGACATAGCCCTTCATGGTGGAGCTGCATGCTGCTTCACACGCATGTATGTTGAGCATTTAAATCTCTACTACTGGGCATGATGTCCACTATGAAGATGAAGTAAAGGTTAGAGGACAAAGGTGGGGTGATGGGCTGCTTAGAGCAATAACAGAATCTGGATTTCTCTGGTTTTGAAAAAAGGAGGTAAGGTCAATGAAAATGATACTAGTATGAGCCTGCCTTAAGCTGGTTGGTTCCAGTGTGTGAGTTAACTTACCAGAGAATGTTATTCCTCAACTGTCACCATGGTAACAGCTACGCTGATTTAGCAAGTTTGGGGGTGGGGGCATGTGCTTCCTATGTACCTGTTAAAGTTCTGTCTTTCTACTCTGTTGCCCCTATGCTGTCCCTGTCCCATGGCCATGGTCCATTGCTGGGCCTATACGATAAACAGGGTCAGAGGAAGATCTGGTTTCCAGTACTGGCTCTCTGCAACCCTGCTTTCACTCTTGCCTGCCCATGTCCTGCAGGGTGTCAAAATTACTTGCTCACCTATTCAGCCTCTTCTGGTGCCCAGTTGGGAGCCATAGTCATCAATCAAGATCATGAGGAGTCTATTCGTGTTCCATGGCAGCAGCCTCAGGATGTTACCTTGCTGCCATGAAATGGTTAAATCTGCTGTGCAAATGCCCCTCTTAAAATGGAGATAAACTGACCCCTTGGGTTTCCTGGTTATTTCTTTCACATGCATTGTTGTATCAACCATCCAGAGGTCCAAATGATCACCACATCAGCATTCATGAGTTATTTGTATCTGTGATAGTGCTGTAAAAGTCATCACTTACAGAAGTCAATGGCTTGTGCGCACTTTATTTATTTTTTTAACAAAAGTTACCAGCAGAAATGAAGGCAATTAGCCAAGCAGACAGGAAAATAGAAGAAGCATTTTTATTTATTTTTATTTAGTTGTTCAACTTGGCCATTCCCCTGACCCTAGGACTCGGGTCCTTGGGATGTATGTGGACTGCACTTGACCACAGGCAGCAGATCTAGCTGCTACCCCACCAGGGGAGCTCATGTGTGCACTGTAGTTGTGAACTAATAGTAGCTTTTGGATCCATAATAAATATGAGATGGTCACCATCATCAGTGAACCCTCTAGACCCAAATCACTCTATTTAGTGGACACCTTCCAATAATGCTGGTTCTTTACTGCTGGTAAATGTGACATTGATCTTCCAGATTTATATCTATTTCTCATTTATAGGGCTCCTGTTAGCTTCCTTCTTCCATGGTATTTTTTTTTTTAGTAACAACACTCACTTTGTGATTCCTCTAAAGGGTGAGAACTCAAAACATTGAGCAAACTAGAAAGTCAAAGCAGAAGCCCCTTGTATTCTTGATCATTAATCACGGGCGGGGGTGTGTCAGAGCTCTGTGCGGCTCTCACTTCACTCCTGTGCCCTTTGGGCAGAAACCTCGTCTTATTTGTGTCTTCTGGAGCACCCAGTACACTGCCGGAGCGCCATCAATAATTAATCTCACCAATAGTAACGGGAAGCAGAGGCTTCCAAGAGCCTTCCTTTCCCGTTCTGTGAAACTGGTGTATTTTGACTATCAAAACAATGATTAAGAAGCTTTGGCACACTTGATGTTTGGGCTAAATGCTATTTTCCTAATGCGCCATCTCATTCCTCCCTCCCCCAACGCTCGTATTTTAATGATTTCTAATTAATATTGTAATATTTCTTGAATAATTCATGTTTTGAAACAAGAAAGGCTGGCATAAATTTATGTCAATCTGTTTGTGTATTGCAGGGCTGTGCATAACAAACAAACACAGTCTGCTCCCCTTGGAGACTGGGGGAAGGGTCGACAGAAAAGGGAAGCTTTTGAGTCTGGGGCTGGGATTATGCCTCAGAAGAGAGAGGCAGATAGATACATTACCTTTGCTGCCAACCCCTTATTTCATTTTCTCTCCTGGCAGGCGCCTGAGGTCTTCACGCTGCATTCATTACCCTCCCCCCTCCCCCCACGTCCCGCAGCTGCTCCGAATTCCACAGCCCCGGCCGCAGCCCCATCACAAACTTGTCGCTGTGCCCCTCTGGACAAGGCTCTGGAATAAGTGCACACTGTAATCTGACAAGACTAGTCAGGGCTAAGTGGATAACAACTGGTTGGGTTTATTCATTTAGTTGACAAGTATTTAATGAGCACCTATGCCCAAACCCCGGGAAGCCAGAGGCCACTGGATGGATCCTTTATTGGGTAATATTGGCCAAGCAATATAACACAATTGCTCCATTAAGGGGATTCTGAAGAATCCATTTAGAACTTTCTAGAAGGCTAGTCGGGGATTTCTGTTAAGGAAGGCTTTTAAGACCCCTTTTATGCAACTGCTGATCACACAGCTGCTGACTTACCTTCACACACCTCAGAATGGAGGCGCTGTGGCGGAACACCAGGGGAGGACTTAATAACATTTTTCCCCGTGAAAAAACAACCTAGAGATGGGAAGAAAGATTTCAGAATAAAAGCATGGCCCCATCTGGACCCAGTTGGTCATCCCTTCTCCTAATGCCACATGGTAGTAAGCTCCTCTACTTTGTTCAGGACTAACTTTACATACTATTAAACATAAAATTACTCGGACCCTGAAATAGAAAAGCATTTTCATCCAACGCTTTCTCCTCTCAGGTGCCTGCTGCTTTAGAGAGCTGATCCATGTGGTATCTGCTGGCAAGTGACATTCATTTCTTCTCTTCCTTGGGGCTGGAGAGAAAGACTTTAATATCTATCATTTCTGCCTACATTGTGGTGCTGCTAATGCTGCGTTGACCCTGCTGCTGGGGCTATTAATGTGTGTCACCGTTAATTAGCAGCCAATGGAACACCCAAGCCAGTGACATGGTTCACTGAGATGGATGTGGTTGTTTTGATTGCATTGCTATTGCCAGCTTAACTATCATTCGTACTAATGATTTCCAAGTAAGTAGCAAAAGGGTAAGAGGGAAAGTACTTCGTTTGATTCCTTCCCTTCCGTCTCTATTTCTAAGAGAAATTTCAGCGGTGGAAACACTCTGTGAAACAACAGATCCTGAATTTGTGGAGACCTTTAAAAAGACAGATTGTTATTAATTGACCACATGGCGGAAGTGTTAGAGATTGTGTATGCAGAAAAATTTCCCCAGAACGGAGATAACATAGTTGCCCTCTGATAGTCTACAAATGACACTATGGATACAGTTATCCTGTCAACAGAAGGGTCTCCCTTTGTTGTTACTCATCCTAATAACATTGAAATGTGAAAAATGGAGTTGAAGCAACAAAGTAGAGGAGTTGCTGCTGGTAGGAAGAGAAGAAATTTGACTGATCTTTTCCCATAGAGCACAGGAAGGTAGGATGGGATTTACAGTTGATTAAATCTTTAAGAGGCAAGATGAATCTCTTAATAACTTGGAAAGTTTTAGGATACGCATTTTCCTTCTTGTTATCTTTAATGTTCCCTTAACACTTGGGAATAATGTTGCTTCATCTCATGATACCATTGCACAGTTCCCAAACTTGAGGACTATGGTTAAGAATGGACATCTATTTAGAACTAGATTGAAACCAGAAGCTTAAATCTCTAAGCTCAGTCATACTTTAATATTAATGGGCAGTTTTAGTGTGTGTCCCTATTAGCACATTTCTTGTCCCCAGCCATTGCATTCAGGGACTGTCCCAAACATCTCTCCATCCTCAAACTCCATCCTGTATGTCACTGCCAGCATTGAGGTATCTGCGGAAAAAAAACTCTGATTTTTATTTCATTATTTAGAAATATCTCCATTTGTATTCATTTTTTATCTGTTCAAGGCGGTTACTGCTTCCAGGATTTGGGAAACTTCTCTTCTCTCCTTTGAGCTGTGTTCCAGTTTCTTCCTCTCCTGGATCTTCAGTGTCATCAGTTTCATTGGTATCTCTCAAGTTTCTCTCATTATGAAAGAAAAACCTTATTTTTACCTTCTATCTTCTTTGAATGCAAAAAAAAAAAAAAAAATCTATATTTCTCTTCCCTTCACAGGAAAGTTTTTTTGAAATAGCAGCCCAATGAATATCTCCACGTTTTACTTCATATTTGCTCTTTAAGCAATTAGAGACCAACGTCAGTCTCTTTATTACTCCACTAACCTGTCCAATAAAGGGTGCAATCGCCTTGTAGCCAAACAATTGATGATGTTCAATTCTCATCTCACTTGGCTCCTCTGTGGAATCTGAGGTAGGTGGCCTCTAGTCCCCTTTCCCCATTTCACTGATGGGAATGATGCCACCCTCATTGAGATGGCTCTCATCCACCTCTGGTGGCCACTTCTCAGCCTGTTTGTCAGATATTCATTCATCCTATCATGTAGATGTGGGGGTGCCTGCAGGCTCTTTCCTCTGCTCTTCTGTCTTTTTTGAAGTCTTTCAGAAAAATCTGGTCCAGGGTTGTAGTTATCACACACACACTGACATTACTTTTGGCCTCCCAGCTCCCTTTTAAAAATCTTTCTTCTGGGAATTTTATCGACGGTTATGAGACTTTTTCATCAGGACCTCAAACTTCTCTAACTCAGTGTATGAAAAATCAAAACAATTATTCTTTTCTCTAAGCCTAAAATGAACTCAACAGTCCCTATCCAGGGATTGACAACCATCTACCCAGTTTCTGAACTAGAAAGCAAGTCTTGTCTCTTACCCCCATTCTTTGCACCCAGTATATAACCAAGTCCTCAACTCCATTTTGTCACCACCATTACTGTCACTGCCCTAATTTGTATCTTGCTTATTACAAAATATTTTTATCTAACTTGCTTGCCATTTTCCTGCTCAGAAGTCTTGAATTCTCTCTAGTTTCTCACAATGTAAGTAGCCTTTTGGTTCTACCTCTCCAACCTTATTGCCCACTCTTTCTCCAACCCTACAGTATGCTCCACCAAGCTACTTACAGTTCCTTCTGGATTCTTATCCTATCCTTTCATTTTTATGTCATTTATATAATGCTGAATCCTCAGCCTGAATGACCTTATTCGTTCATGCCCCTGCTATAAAGTTACCTCGCCTATCAAGCTTTCGGTGATTCTACAAGAAGGCTGAATGAAGTCTCTTTAAATTTTCTCTCCTCAAATTCTTAAGATTGCTATGTCTATTTTTGTTTTATGTCTCTTTCTACCTACTGAACTACGTATCTTGAAGAAATGAATCTTTTTATACATGTAACACCTACTCAATGCCTAGTACAGTGTAAATGCTAAATAAATGTCTATTAAAGTTTCAAAACTATTACATCCCTCATTCAAGAAGATTCTGTGTTTTTCCTCAGCATTGAATTCACATTTTATTAAAATAAGCACAAAATCACTTATACTTTTCAGATACAGAAAACTGGGTTGTAATTGTGTCCCCTTAACTTAAAAGGATAAGTTGTGTCCTGTTACCTGGGATAGAACACTTGCTCTTTCTGCTTCTCAGATTGTGTATAGTATGAGATCAAGGTTTTTTATAGTTTCTGAGGAGGCCAGGGTTTCTTGAAGACATGAGGAAGGATGAGGATGAAGACTGAACCCATCTTACTTCTTTGTTTTAAAGAACTGTTCCACTTGCATTGTGATCCCATGTCGAATTTTCTTTAAACCAAAGATTTCACTGCTAAAATATAATTTAGAAACCACTTCACAGGGTTATCTCTCATTCTCTGCTAGCTGAAAAAATGTCTGTGGTTCTGTGAGCTGCATAGTAATATTGGCCTGATAAAGCACATCTCTCAGTAGCACAATGGAAATGCACGACAATCTGTGTAAACATTTCAATTTCACATTTTCTACATAAAAGAGAGAGGGAAAAGGGTAGGGGGATAAAGATGGAGAGGGGAGCAAAGAGGAGGAAAGAGAGAGCTAGAAGGTCAGTGGGAGGGAGGGCAAAGAAATGAAATGGTGAATTAACCACTGGTGGAGGGTTCCACTGCTCCGTTGCTATTCACTCCATGAGTGTATGCTGGAGAGAGTGTGTACCTCAAAGTGCAGTGACCCCAGAAAAGACAACCTGCTGTTTTCAGAAACCTCCCAGAATGTGAGCATCTCACAGAGCAGAGTGCAAGTTCACTATTTGAAGGTACATGTGTTTCATGCAGCACAGACCCAAAATGAAAGCCAACAGTTTCATTTAGTGTTGAAAGAAAACAGTGGTTCTAGTCTAGAACCAGGGGGATGCACTGTGTTGGATTTTGAAAGACACTGTGGGTCTCTAAAATGACGTCCTGCAGATGGTGGTGTTTTATGTGCCATTTAAAGGGTCTTCAATTTTCCTCATACAATCAAACATAACAGGTCCATTATATGACATGTCTGAAAGTCTGGAGTTGTGTGATTCTTCTGTGCTATCGCAAATCATCACAAATCCTTTCTACATGTAAATGATAACAAAGGTTATTCACTTGGGGGTACTAGTGATTAGGATAAATAATGTAGAATGTGCTAGAATCTGTGGAGGAGGTGCATATGTATCAGGACCCAGTAAAAGCTGCAGACAGCACTCAGTGTCAGCTCAGATTTATATCATCACATTTAAATGCAAGAAGGAATGTTGACTCTAAAGAAAATCAAATACATTAAAACAAAGCTCTTTGCATTTTTAGAGCCATACATAAGCCTGAAATCTACATCCTTTTTAAATGTCCTTGATAGAAAAGATAGAAATCCTTCCTAATCATGGAATTGAAGAAAAGAGAAATCCAAACATGGGAAGATTGAAAGATAATGCTAAATAAATTTTATAATACAGAAATATTTTTAATAAAAAAGTGTATTTAAAAATTCCACTAATGATACTGTATAAAGTTTAACTGCCCTCAGACCTTGCAAAATAATATGGAGAATGACAAGAATTTCAAGTTGGGAAATAGCCTGGATTGCAGCAACTCAATTTTATAGCCAAACACTGCTGGATACATTTCTCAAGTTTCTACCATTCTTTAAGAGATATAGGTTGTTGTCAGTTCCATTCAAAGCACTAACCTATTAACACTACCTTTGGAAAATCCAGAATGGTTAAACAATAGCAGGTTTGAAATTTATTTTGCTCTGTAAAAAAATGTTGTCGACTGAGAGACTGGTTATAAAATTTCATTTAGAGCAGTTTCTGTTTATCATTCTAAAGTCTTAGAGTGTTAACATGCTCCAAGCCATAAGTTAAATCAAGGGAAGAATTTTCAGAAGCAGCATACCAATGTATTTTTTGCAATGCATAAATCCAATTTATCTTGAAAACAGCATAGTGATACCGATATCCTTTAAGTTCTTTTTCTCACCAGCTAATAAAAATCGAAGACCACAAGTGGGAGCCAACAAAAAGAGATGTATTCTTTGGTGAAGGAAGCTTGATATTTTAAACTCCTTCCCAACCCTGGACACGTGGATGGGAGGTTATATAGATTTGCAAACATAGGGAGGTAAGAGGTAATGTTTTAGGTCTCTGATGTCTATAGAAAGGGGTGGAGAATTCTGGAACAGGGGGTCATGCCTACTTTTAGTCATAATTTGGTTTGGACAAAGCACTCAAGGTGCAGAGGGGTGGGGACTTATATGTTCTTTCTCCTGACCCTTGTTCCCATTTTGCCTTCATGTCGCTCCATTTCTGGTTCTAACTAGTTTCTCCAACGCACATTCTGGAACTGAGAAAGTCCAACTGCCATCATCTTCTAATTTGTGGTTCTAAATTTCACTTTACTCTATAACCTTGCCAGTTATACAACTCTTGTGGTTTAGCAGTTTCCTAAAAGTAAGCACGAGGCCATGTTATCTTTAATTTCGCCATTTTGAAGAGCCGCTAAGTACCAGGTGACAATAGTTCCTAGAAAAATCATTTTCGTCATTTATTTAATGGATAAAAGCCACATTTCAGAACTTTGCTCAGACAAAGCTAATGGAGCATAAATGCTCTGATCTGAGGAACACAGAGGAATTCATAGATGAGGTGGAGTTGGCACTCACATGTCCATTACATCCAGTTTCTTAGAATGAAGGTGAATCAGTTACTGTCCTAAAATGTGTCTTTCCATCTGGGGACTGGCAGTCAAAATGTCTTCCTTTCTCTGTCCTTCCTCTAAAGCATTGTGCATGCTTTCGATTTGGAATATCATTCATTTTTATTTTCTCAAACCTCACATTTGCTTTGTTCAGTATCCTAATCATGTTGGAAGTATTTATAAATGATGTTTTATTCTAAAAGCTATGTGACTTCTTTCCAATCCTTTGTATCTCCCTGATTTCTCAGCACATGAGTTTATTTAAAAAGAATTCTACTGGATTGTTTTGTCTTGAAATATATAATGGACTGTCTTGCCCCTTATTTTATATGTTTATCATTATGTAGATGCTGCAAATTCAAGTATCAGACATTCTTTTTCAAGACAGGTATCTTTCCTTTTCTTGAGCCAAGGAAAATGTCTATTGGATGGAGCATGAGATTTGGGTTCCAACCATCGCAGTTCAACATCTTCATCATTTAGATCACAAGTCTCTCCTTCCTCAGAGATGACTCCCTCATCTATAGCAATTCCTTTTCTACTCTCTCGAGTTACTTGCTATTTTCCTTCAAGCTCTTATCAGTTGTGTGATTTCATATTTATTTCATGATTATTTGAGCACTATTATTTTTCTTCCTTCTTTAGCACTAGGAAAGTGAAGACCATGGTTTGACATTTTAATCCATTCTACATCACAGATTTTGGCACTTAGTGAGTGTAAAATGAAATAAAAATTTAAAAAACGCATAAATATTTCTGTTACTATTCATGCTCACCTATAACTTATAGGTCAGTATGCAGTAGACTATCCGGTAAAATGTTTTGAACTGCTATCACTGGATAGTTACTCTTTAAGATAGTTTCAGCTTTGAGAAATTTATAGATTTGTATTTCAAATTTTCAGGCAGTTAACAATATGTGAATAAAGAAGAAATGCTATATTATCCCTATGGTGTAATGTTAGAATCCCATGAGATATTATAGTTCAATAATTTTATCATTTTATGAAATACTTAAAATGTCAATTTAGTAAAAGCAAGATAATAAAAATATAATATACTAATTTAATAATATATAGGCATACAAAAAAGGGAAAAATAATACTTCAACAGTTTATCTTTTATCTGGTAGAATTATAAATGACTTCATTTTTTTTGTTTTTTTATTAATTGACAAAATTTCAAAAGTAAAATGTATTAACATAATTTAATTTTTACAAGTTAGCAAAAAAACCCAAAAAAACAACAACCAGAAAATAATTCTGACACAACTCTGTGATCATCATACAGTATTTTCCATTTTCAAACAGGAAACATTTAAAAAGAAATATAAGTTAAAGGGGTGAATACAAATAGTTTTCAATGGCTACTTCACATTTTGTGAAATTCTTTTAAAACCTAAAGTGATTCTATGGAAGTATCCAGAAAACAAAATCAGTCTTTATTTTTCTTTCAGTTTCTTTTTTGTTTTTTTTTAAATAGACAATTTATTTTAGAGGGTTTTAGGTCCTAAACAAAATGGCACCCAGTTCCCATATATTCCTTGCCCCCATACATGCATAAACTCCTTTACTAGCAAAACCCCACACCGAATAGTACATTTATTACAATTGGTTAACTCACAAGGACACATCATGAATGAAGGAAATTTCTTTTTTCCTTATCAAGTTAGATGAAAATAGATTATTGGAGTTGCAAAATCTCATTATGGTTGACTAGTGACTGAATTTGAAAATTTCCGAGGTTTACAATGAAACAAACGCAAATGAGTAAGTTGGAGTCCCAGGTTATATTTAGAAGACTGCCTTTGGAAAGTGGGTCAAGTCTGAGGAGCAGGATTCCATGGTAAAAGAGAGTCATTGAGAATAAGATTAGTGAAGGGGGTTGCCACCCAGTATATCCCTCTTGCTTAAGACAAATGGCAAATTCAGATCAGATGTGCAAGGCTGTGTTTAACTGTGGCATTAAGCATTGAAAGGGCTGTCCACAAACTCAATGCGATAGGGGGACCAAAAAATCTGGTAGTGTCAATGAGGAATGTTTGGGAAAAAAAAAATTAAAAATTTAGGGTTTGGGAACAGTATAACAGTATAACTCCAACTATAAAAAATTTGTGATGTAAGAGAATTAGCTTCTCTCCTGTTCCCCAAATTAATGACAATTATACCAAGTAGTAGTTGGCACTGCTTGAGGATGGAGAGAAGGCTTATAACGCCGTGAACTTATTCTGCTGGTATTCACCCAAGGTCAGAGGGATCATCTGCCAGTGAATGGGGAGCAATGTTAGCCAAGATGTGGGGTTGAGGGCTAGGGCCTGAGGCACTTGAGCAGATCCCTGCCCTTGGTGTTAGTCAGCTCTCACAGCAATCACGGAACCTGCCAAACCCAACTCCTAGTCTATAAAATGAAAAGATGCCACCCACCTATATTGTAATACAATATTACCACTTACTGAAATTTGAAACTACATTATGTTGTTGAAAACTATACTGGGATAAATAAATACCAAACATTACTAAATAAAGATATATCTTTATTTTTCTTTGATTTCAAATTTTGGCTGTTCCATACAAACCCCCATTATCATTGTCTCCTCTCATATGTTTATGATTTAGTCTCTTCCATCCCCTACCATACATACTCAGATGCTTGGGAGAAATGAATTTTCCTTTTTTTTTTTTTTTTTTTTTTTTAATTAGAAAGGTGCAGGTAGAAATGAAGGTGAGCAGAGGCAGACAAGAAGAGAGAGGAGGAAAAAATACATTTTATTTAGTTCATCTTGGTTTTCTATCCCTCATGCCCATATTATGGGTCTTGAACCTGGGCCCATGGGATGTATGTGGACTACAACCAGTGGTCTTATATGCTAGATCACCAGGGCACACCAGCTTTTTAAAAATAGTGCATTCTATACTCCAAATATGCAAAATATGAACCTGTGCCAAAGTGGTGTTCTGATTTTGAAATTCTATTTCATAGTCTCCTTTCTGGGCATAGAGGAAGACTGGCAGGTTGTGGCTGCTAATGATGTTTTAGTCAATGGACTATGGACAGAAACCATGCATGCCATTTCTGGGTCTATTAATAAAACTTGTTCAGTTTTCCATGCTTTGTCTTTCTCAGAAATCTTAGAGGGCAGGTATTTATGGTATCAGTTAAATAATAAGGAAATATACTAGATCCCTGTGTCATCATTTGGAGGATAATCACCCCAGAGTCACTTGACACACATCAGATTGTGATTTAAATAAGAAATAACCTTTACAGCATTAAACCTCTGAGATGTCAGTTTTATTTATTTTTAAATCAAAGAGGAACCTACTTTGACTAGTACAGAAATTAGTTCACCCTCTTCCCTGCCCACCAAATGCATTGGCTAAAACATGTTGGAAGGTAGGTGGCCCTGGCAGGAGAGTTTATTATTCTTCTCATATGTATATTCCAAGACCCCAATCTGGACTATAACTTTTACAATATCTTTTGTATTTGTATTACTTTTACAATATCTTTGTAATGGATACCCTGTCATTTTCCCATTTTACAGACAAGGGAATTGAAGATTTGAGAAGTCTAGCTCCCATGTTATGAAATCCATAAAGTGGGGTACCTAGAAAGTTGAGAATTCTTCATTCTATATGGCCTGGGGATAAGCAAGAAAAATATTTGACGGAAAGTAGTCTAATATACTAATGCAGGTTATCACCTAACCTAGCAAATTGGAAAGAAGTGGAACTCAGTGAGAATAGATATTTTAATATCTTAGTAAAGTCACTGATATGTTACTTGGGCATTTTTCAAATTGGAGAAGAATCTTTCACACACACACACACACACACACACACACACACATACACACACACACACATACACGGAGGAAGGAGAGAGGGAGATAATAAGGTGTGTGTGGGGGAGAAACAAATTAAAACATAAAAACACAAATAGTTAAAAGACTATGGACCCCAAAATAAAATATAGGATTTAGGGGAGGAAAAACTTAGTTACAACCCTAGTCTTGATATAAGAACTGTGCTTTCCAATGTAGTACCCATTCCATGTATCAACTGAGCATTTGAAATATGTGTAGTTCTGAGATCTGTTCTAAGTGCAAAGTACGCACTAAATTTTGAAGACTGGATACTAAAAAAATATTTTTTTTACTATTAAATGTGGAATGGTATTTTGGATACATCGTTTGAATAAAATATTAATTTTACCTGTATATATTTATCCCTTTAATATGACTAGTAGAAAAACTTAAATTACATGATTGGCTCACTTTTGTAACTCTTATTTCTGTCCAGTGCTGGGCTACATTGTCTGGAATGGGCAAACCAAAGTAACCTGTGAGACTTTCTCTTTCATATTCTAGTAAAGGTGATGCAATGAGTTGGATTTGGAGAGATTTTTCTGAAATCCTTTGCTCTCTGTCTATTCCTTAGCACCTCTTCTGGTCTCCAGCTAAACAGATCTCAGTCTTTAGTATATGCAGGTGCATTTACTTAATATTGAGAGCTCCATCTAGTCCTCAAAGTAGCTATGGCCAAATCAGTACTTCTTAAATATAGAGTACATATAAGTCATAGAGGTGGGAATTGTTCAATGCAGTCTGAATTATTAGATATGGGGAAGGGTTGGAGATGACACCAAGGTTGTTGATCTCAGGGCCACACATGAGGAAGATGCTAAAATACATTAGACCCAATAGACATCAAAATGTGGTGACAAAGAAGAGAAATGAGGTGATTGTCATAAAGTGTCAGAATGAACCCTCTATCCTCAATTAACTTACTCCTCTTTCTACTCTCACATTGAACTGTATCTAGAGAAGGTGAAATGAATAGACCATAGCACAACTAATCTGTTCAGTTCTAGTAGTGCAAAGATTGATGGAGACCATTGTGTGATCAATTTGGTCGTGACACTGGGTATCAGTCATGAGCATGACTGAAATGAATGGAACCACTTTGCTCCAATCTGGTTTACTTTCATTGTGTAAACTTAGCTGATGCTGAGGGCTTGGAGTCAGGGAAATTAGAACTACACCTAAGTCTACTAACCTTCCTGAGACAATTTATTAATGAAAAATAAGTGTATTCATGCATATTTGTTATTATAAGAGACAATCAATCAATTTGCCTGCCTTACTCATGTTCTGTTCTCAGGAATAGTCTTACTCTCTGTTCAAGTTAGAAAGTATCACAATTTAATATTTATAAAAATGAAACTGTTGTGAGATGAGATCAATCCTCAAATTATCGAAATCAGTCCCAAAATAATTTTAAAGGAGAATTAAGGGAAAAAAAACCCCTAGAATGGTTATATAATAATGAGAATGACTTACACTCTCCACAAGTGGCTACTTGGAAGAAAAAGCCCTATATGATTTTGTAATATTTTAAATATTTAAAGATCTCATTAAGTCTCATTTTTATTTCTTTAGAACATCATGGCAGTGTGAATATAGAGACATAGTCAATCATGCCATATCCAAGAAATAAATTTTGCATGACATTTTTAGGTTTTTGAGGTCCTCTGAATGGAAACTTTAAATTCCTGTGACCTTGAGTCTCATTTTCCATCGTTCATAACGTCAAATTACTTTACTGTTGATTCTTTTTCTTGTTATTCCTGCAGTGGCCTCCTTATTTGAATTCAGATCTGGTTCAAAACATTGGCTGCTACTTTGACCTACACTGACATTTCAAAGGCTGAAGAATAATTAGTGAAATAAAAACCTCATAATTACTTTCTAACACACACCCACACAAAGCCTTTTGTTGAGCTGGCAGAATGGATTGGGATTTTTGTTGTGTTGTGTTTTGTTCTAAATGATTGAGCATGGAACTAAAGTGAAGTGACAGACATTTCTTGAATGCACAAAATGATCTGAAAGCTAAGATACTCAGTGTTTCACCTAACACTACTGCAGTCTTACTTAAGAATCAACTTCATTTAATATCTGATGTTAAACTTTTAACTTTAACAAAGAAAAGTCCTTCTTTGGAAATAACTTTAAAATAACACCTGAAACCATATTACAAACAACAGTCTGGTGAAATTTTTGGTTGACTTTTGACTAGGATGGCAATGACTCAGTACTGAAGTGATCTTTTTCAGATATTATGATGGTTCCAACTACCAGTTGGACTTTACCAAGAAAATATTTCCCATAATATAGACCTGCTGAATGTGTTATTATTGCACCCACTCTTTCCTTTTAATGTGCTTTGATGGTTGGGGTTAGGCTTATACATGTATATCTATCCATATTTGCTGCCATTGAGATCTTGCTCCTTACCTAATGTTCTCAGTCAGAAGAAAATAATCAGTTACTCTCTGTGTGGGGTGGGTCCAATGCAAAAGATTCATCTTTGGGTCATTGGGATCTACGTGTTGATTTTATTGAAAAAATATACATTTGAATGCTGGACAATGATCTTAACCACAAAAAAAAACTTCCATAGTACTATTCATCTGTAAATCAGGCAGTCTGTCTTACTGATTCTTTACAGCACAGGTTCTATTCTATTTGTTTTTTCTTAAATTGTTGTCATTTGTACTATGTGTAGTAACTCTATAATAGGAAATATTATCAATATGTTGAACAAACGTACCCGTGGCAAACAAAACGATCTAAAGTGACACTTCTCAAACTCTGAGAGTTTCAATGACTGAGGACCCCCAAATCCTTTTTTATGTATATTGTATTTATTGAATTTTAGACATTAAAATTGGTGAATTTAAAATAGCACATATTACATGCTAACAATATATCTTTATATAGCTTTATAAAAAAATTTCAAAACAAGCATCTAGTGAGAAAACTCATTGTCTTTTAGTGTCTGCAAAACCTTATTTGACAGAATTGTTTTATGTTTGTAAACTTCTGTAATATCTAATTTGATAGTAAACAGCTGGAAGATATCATCGGTTATGTAGTCTCTGGAAAATTCTGCTGCTAGGATAATAAAGACAAATCATGTCTTAGTATTATTATGAAAACAGTTTGAACCCTGTGGACTCTTTGAAAGTGTTTTGGGGATCTCTCATGTTCTCAGACCACACTTTGAGAACCCCTGTCTAAGGATAAAACTGAAGGCATGACTAAAAATTCTTTAAAAACCTCAGAAAGATTTAAAGTAGTGCTTCAAACAGACTACAAGTTCCTTTTTAAGAATTTTAAGAGAGTGATTCACAAATCTGCTCATAAAATAGGACTCCTAAGAATAGTAAGCATATTTGCCTACAGTAGCTTTTCAAGAATCTCAGAATAAACAAGGACTTATTTATGGATGTGAATTTTATCTAAAGGAATGAAAATCAATAGTTTCATAGGAAGCTCATAGGATTTTAAGAGAAACGGTAAACATTATCACCTTGAATTCGAAGGGACAGAGTGCAAAATGAAAAGAGGTCTACACTTAGGACCTTATATGGACAAGAGGCAGTTTGAGAAAACTTTTGATCTGCAACTATTGGTCACTTATTATGGAAAAAGAAGGGTGCCTCTGGGTAGAATACAAGACCCAGAACAGTGAATATGCTTCCTAAAGAATAGGGCCCAGGTCCTCAATCAAGAAGGGTGACTATATTTTGCATATGTGAATGACACACGTAATTTGAGACTCGGGGACAGACACTAGTGGTTGGTCTGCAAATTTTCTCCCAATAATCCTTTTTTCTTGGTCTTTGTGTGGTAGTTTCTCACATTCAATTAGGTTTGTCCCATGTGACTAAGATAATATGGTGAAAGAGTTTTTTGTTTTATTGAGCCTGGACTTAAAAGGAATTGACATTTCAGTTTTGGTCTCTTGGATTTCTCACTCTGGGTGAAGTTAGCACCCTGTGAAAGGCCTGTGTGAAGGGAAACTGAGGTTCTGAGCAATCACTAACAGCAGCCTGACCATCCTATGGACAAAGCAGGTCTGAGAAGTAGTCATCCATGTCAGACCTTCTGTTGACTCCAGCTCACGGCAGCATCTGACTAAATATTATAAGATATCCTGAATCAACCTCTCCAGCTGAACACTTCCCAAATTTCTAAATGATAATTACTGTTATTTGTATTGTGTGATTTTTAAATTTGGCAGTAAGTCAAACAGGAAATCTTCTTGTTAACATGGAGCATCAAGTAGGAATACTGATGACAGTGGTTGTGATTCAGGCAGTTACAGAACTTTGAAGGGAGTTCCTCATTCCCACCCGCCGCCCCCCTGCCCAAGGAATCAAGGCTCTGGTTCTAGTTCTAAAAAATATCCCGGGTATGAAGCCTTTCTGGGACTGACTTTATCTTGAAAATACTAGGTTTTATAAATCTATTTCAAGACATCAAAAAGGATTTTTTTGAACATTCCTGGCATTCTTTTCCTTGGAAGATTTAGTATAATTTAAATGAACTTCCCTATCTTAATTCATTTCTTCATCTGTCATCAGAATCAATATAAATGTAGGTTTTTCCCCCTCAATTAAGAATTAAAAATACAACATCACTAAATGTATTCAGTTTCACATTAGCAATAGTCTTAGATTTTGTTATTGTTTGAAAATACATTGCAAACCAATTAAATGTTGTAGAGTAGCAAATAAAGGTGTTAGTGATAAATGGAATACGAATTGTTGGTTGGAAGAATCTGTGGTTAATTCTGGCAGCAGCATCATATTAATATTTATAATCTGAACCAGGAGATTTATTTCAAAATTCATAGTGTTTATTATGTGTGTTTTGTTTTACTCAGTGATTGGCAAATTCTGAAGGTAATTTGGGCATTTAAAAAAATTTCAGCTTTATATAGCCAGGGAAGGTAATGACGAGGAACTACTGTCCTTTCATATTAGGATCTCTTTAATTCAGCAATAAATATTCACCAAAGTGCATGCTATCTTGAGATAAGGTCACTTTGACCATCTATTCCATTAAAAATATGTTTATTTTACTTACAGGTGTCATCCATTAGGACAGGCAATTGACGTTGCAGCTAGAGGCCTTTGTCAAGGAAATGAAACTTACTTTTAATGGAATGGAAGTTTCTAAATGACCCAGTCTCAAGAAGCATGCACTTTGGTGAATATTTATTTATTATAAACTAGTCAGCTGAAAATGCAATTTGTGCTACAGAAGGTGATCTGGTTATTTATGAATAGCATTATATCTGTGGTGTTCATCTAATTAGAAAGAATCTTTGAGGTACTCAGAAAATCAGCAATCCCTCATTTCTCTCTTATTTAGCTTTTTTCCTCCCCATTGTTTTATGCTTTCAGGTTTTCTTCTTCCTTTTCATCGTTGTTTTTTTTGTTTGTTTTTATTTCTCCATCTTCTCTTTCTTTATTATGTTGAAATAATTTATTTTTCCAGGAAAAAAATACAAAAGGCTACTACATGCACACAATTCCTTTTACCTGCCTCCTCTTTTCTCTTTTCTCCTACCTCCACCAATATCTCTTTCCCATTTGTCTCTCCATGTCAGACCAGCATTTTACTCAGTTTCTACAGGGAGGGGAGAATAATCAAACCTTTTCAAGAGCAGCTTGACTCTCGGTCCAAAGAAACGGAAATGATTTTTCCTTATTTTTCTCTTTGAAGGCTCATGGGAGGACTGTACTTTCAAACCTGTTTGAAGTTAGGCGAGGGCAGTGACTCCTTGGCCAATGAAATATGAACTGAAGTAATCATGTCACACCTCTAAGAAAGATACAAGAGCCAGGGCATTATGTGCCATTCACTACAAAAATAATGAAAGCACACGTAAGATTTTTGCAAATTTAAAACTATTGCCCATTAATTTATTAGTCATTCCAAACAGGTGATAAGATTGTTCATTCTTTTTCAAGGTTATTTCCATATCTTGGGTATTGTAAATATGCTACAATAAACATAGGTGTGTGTGTGTGTGTGTGTGTGTGTGTGTGTGTGTGTGTGTAATTTTGAATTAGTGTTTTTGTTTTCTTTGGGTAAATACTCAGAAGTGGAGTTGTTGGATCATGGTAGTTTCATTTTAAAGATTTTGAAGCCTCCATACTTTTTTCTGTAGTGGCTGTTCCAATTTACATTCCCATCAGGAGTGCAGGAAAGGTAACTTTTCTCCATATCCTTGCCAATACTTGTTTCATGTCTTTTGGATAATAGCCCTATTGACAGGAATAAGGTGATACCGCATTGTGCTTTAATTTGCATTTCCCTGATGATTAGTGATGCTGAATATCTTTCATATGCCTGTTGGCCATCTGTATTTCTTCTCTGGAAAAATGTCTATTCAGTTCCTCTGCCCATTTTTTAATTGGACTTTAAGAAAATTGAGTTGTATGAGTTCTTTGTAAATTTTGGATATTTAACCCTTTATTGGATATAAGACTTGGAAATATCTTTTCCCACTCAGTATGTTGCCTTTTTGTTTTGTTGATTGTTTTCTTTGTTGTACAGAGACTTTCAGTGTGCTGTTGTCCCATATCTTTGCTTTTGCTTTTGTTTTTGCCTTTGGGTCAAATCTAGAAAAACCAAAGTCAGTTGTCAAGTTGCTTACTCACTGTTTCCTTATAGGAATTTTATGGTTTCAGATTTTATATTCAAGTCTTTAATCCGCTGAGTTAAGTTTTGTGTATTATAGGATAGTGGTTCAGTTTCCCCAACATTTATTAAGGATTGTTTTTTCTCCATTGTGTATCTTGCCTGCTTTGCTGTAAATTGACAATATATGTGTGGACTTTTTTCTGGTGCTCTAATCTGTTGCATTGATCTAAGTGTCTACTTTTATGTCAATACCAGATGACTTTGATTACAATAGCTATGTAATATAGTTTGAAATCAGGGAACACGATGCCTCCAGCTTTGTTCTTTCTCAAGATCGCTTTGGCTATTCAGGGTCTATTGTGGTTCCCTATACATTTTAGGATTATTGTAGTTATGTTTGAAAATGTCACTGAAATAATAAAGGAATTGTATTGAATTTGTAAATTGCCTTGGGTAATATGAGCATTTTACCAATATTAGTTCTAATCCATGAGTACGGGTATCTTTCATTTTTTTTATGTCTTTGATTAATTTGTTTTTAGTTTATAGGAATACCTATTCCACCTTCCTGGTAAAATTTATTCCTAGATATTCTTTTTGATGTAGTTATAAATGGTATTTTTTTCTTAACTTCTCTTCCTGAGAGTTTGTTGTTGGAGTATTAAAATGCAATTGTTATATATTAATTCTGTATCTGCATTGCTTATTAATTCTGATTGTTTTGGGGTGGAGTCTTTAAGGTTTTTTTTTTAATATATAAAATTTTATCATCCACAAATAGTGACAGTTTCAACTTTCCAGTTTGGATGCCTTTTATGTTTATTGATCATTGCTCTGGCTGGGACTTCTAGTACTGTGTTAAATAAAGGTGTCCATGAGATACAAAGAACTATTAGATTTTTTTCAACACAGACAATTATATTATTTCCAAATAATAATTTTTAAACCTTTTTTAATCTATATTATTTTTGTTTTACCTCATTGCAATGGTCAGAATTTCCAAAACTGTGCTAAATATAACCTAATAGTATATTTACCTTATTTTAACAAAAATGCCACTAACATTGCACCAAAATGTGTTTTGTAGTATTTTTGTTTTTCTTCATTTTCCCAAAATGAGCATTGCAGTTCCCCCTCCCCATCCCTCTTTAATTTTGAATTCTTTAAAATATCAGTAATATATGCTACATTCAATTAAATATTTATATAAGGTATCTTTTGATCATGAATTTTATGTATACATATTATCTACTCCTTTATCTAGTCTTTTTGTTTTCTGCTTTCCACTTATTCCCTATTTTATTTTTGGTCTTGCTTTCATTTAGTATTAGACTGCTGAATATTTTGAATTAGAATTTCATTTACTCATAGTTTATTTAGGATATTTAATTGGATATTGTTTTTTTTGCCATTTTGGTAGGATCATAGTATTGGGAACCTTCCTTAATTTGTAAGGAACTGTATTAAGGCAAATTATTAAGGTAGTTTTATCCTACACAGACATATAAAAGAGACAAATGGGCTTTGGATATAATTATAACATTAAGAGAAAACACACCTTTAGAATTAGTGATGCTCAGAGTATAGAGATACCTTCCAAAAGTATTTATATCTTCTAGTAGAAAAGGTTTGTTTCTTAGTTTGTATAATTTCTTTGTAAAGAATGCAAGTCACATCTTTAATTTACTTCTGTTTCTAGGAATCAGTAATATACTAATTGGATTAGTATGGTTAAAAATCTGATCTGGACAATATTCATGGCCAGGGTATAGTTAGTCACTCCCCAGACAGGCAGTTCTGCATGCCAGCAGGAAGCTAGCTGCTGGTAGGAAACTGAGAAGCCAGTTAAAGTTGTTCCTCCCTCCAAATCATGAAATTACCAAATTATGGGACCAAATATTTCTGAGAAGAAACAGTACTGGTATAAAAGAGCTTTAGAGTAATTAGGAAGAAAGACTGGTTCCCAAGGATACCACTGTGCTGGGAATCCTTTAAAAGACCTATCAGATAGTAATAGATTTTAAGCTGACTCCCTATTTCAAATAAAGAGCAGATAGAAGAGCCATTGGGGTCACTGAATTGATAGGGCAATTGTTCTTCTGCTTTATTGCACATTAGAATCAGCTGAGGGACTTGTAAATATCCTAATGCCCAGACCTCATCACAAATCAATTAATTTAGAATCTCTGTTGGTGGGAAGCAGGCATCAGTAGTTTTTAAAGTTTCTGAGTTGATTCCAAAGTGCAGACTCGTTTTAGGTCCCATCCTCTAGGGTTTATTCTGTCTTATCCCTTAATGGTGGTGGAGAGAGGATGCTTTTACAAAATTTTCTTCTCATCTAAGACATCATGAGGCAGAATCTCTATATCTGTGCTTGGGCCCCTCAAAGAATCAATTTGAATAGTGAAAAGAACAAATTTGCTATTTAGAGACCACACTGTAAATTTACTTATAATTAACTAAGGTTCTCATGGGAGATAACTTTTCTGATAAATGCTGGTGGGTTGCATTACATATTTCATATAATTTCATGTGGATGATCTTATGAGATGTCTTGTTTTTGATTAGTCACGAGGATTAGTATTTGCACAGGTGATAAAAAAATTTGAGTGTTAAAAATTATACAACTTGCCTAACCATTACTCAACATTGGAGACATGAACTAAGGTTTTCTATCTTCTAGATCACTGCTTACACTGCTTTTTTATGCTTGTATGAGTATGTAACTTCATAAGATGGTAATCTACCATACATGCTAAGGTCTGTCCAGGTTTCTAGTATATAGGCAAACTTGTGGGGTTTAGGTACCATTTCCTTTGATCACGTAAAGAAATTATCTTCATTTAATCTTTTACTTCTATTAACTGAGGATCAGTTAATACACAGTAGTAGTTTCTAAAAGGCTGTGAACCTGTTTGACATGAGGGTTAAAATAAATTGTCAATAATAGTATTATTTAAGGAGCTAATCTGTGCTAGTGATTGTGATAAGAATATCTGTGGACTGAGCTCATTGATTCCTCACAATAATGAGAAAGTTTTATTTCCCCGTTTTATAGTTGAGGAAATTGATAGAAAGCTCATTACATATTGGTGAAAAAGAGATTCAAATTCAGGTATGTCTGAGCCAGAGTTTGTACTTCAATCATTCAGCAAGTAGTTTCAGTATATTACCAGCAGTTAGTAGATACAAAGGTCAACTCATTAGCAGAAAGTACTTGCTTGCTTTTTTCTAGAAGCTTATGAAAAAGAAAGCAGCCATTATCATTGAATTGTTACAGTTCATTATCAGGGTCCATATTTTCTTATGTCTTTACGTTCTCACATAGTACATGATACAGTAAATATCCTAGAATCTGGTGTGTAGCAGCAGCACCTGGAGAGCTGATACAAAAGTTCAGGCTAAGTAGCATGAGGTCTTTGTGTCTTTTTCAAGTTCTTCAGGTGATGGTGCTACCTACCAGAGTTTAGGAACCACTGTGATGAGGTATGATGAATTAATATGCAATTAGCATTAGTTCTAGAAAGCATTATAAGTCTGCAAGTAAAGTAAGTAGTGGCAAACACAGTACTGTATAGATGAATATAGGTATGACTGGAATGTGTGGCCAGTCCTTTTGAGAAATGCTACAGGTTAGCCTTCCTTCATAAATATGCAGAGTTTTCAATAGCATATAACACGATCCAAGAAGTCTTGAACTAAGAATTCAAGTTTATAAATCTTACAGAAACTCACAAATTTATTATTAACCCAAAATGTTTTTTATTTAGTTCCACTGCATGTATATCAACATCCCCAAGGCACCAGTTTGAGAAACATCAGTATAACATAATACATCATAATTTAAAGATAATCAAAGTACTATAAGAAAACCACTTTTTGAAAGATCTGTGATCATTCTCGTTATACATAGAAATGCAAAAAGGAAATAAAGTACTGAAATATTAACAAATAGGAAGTTTATAATAAGTGACATGTATGTTAAAATATTAAAAAATATTTAATGAGATGTGTAGTTACCATGTGGTGACAGGAGGGATAAGCTCTAAGAGGACAGTGAGATAAGTACCTTCCAAGATAGCAATGAGATTCATGAAGAGTTCTATGTAATAAGACATATATGTTAAAAAGCTGTAATGAGGTGAATATGTGAGATGTTTAATGAGCTGTCTCAGGAAGTGTTATGTAAGATGGGCATCCTTCAGGGTTGAAATGAGATGGGTGAAAGAAAAAGTGTAATGAGCTGGTCACATAAAGAAGAAGCAGTATAATTAGATGCATAAAAGAAGGAAAGAAGAGTATATAAATTTTCAAAATATGTAAGATATAATGGGAACTAGATTTTAATGTAATAAGATGCAGAAATGAAATGACAATGAGATACAAAAATGGTATCGTGTAATGAGATATGTAAGGACTGTGTAATGAGATGTGCATGCTTAAGGGGCCTAATGAGATGCAATATGGGAAAGGTGTAATGAGATGAGCATGTTAAATAATCTAATGAGGGGCATGAAGGAAATGATGTCATGTCACATGAAAATTGAAGAAAGTAATGAGATGTGCATTTATAAGGATGTAGTAAAATGGATAAAAGAAAGTGGGGTGAATGAAGAGATGCAGAAATCAGGTCTTATTATTACCATGTGAAAAAAGAACAAGAAGTATGAGGGGGAGGTGTTTCACACCATTTCTAAGATCACTATCTTTTTTATATTTACTTTGACCTGGATAAACATTTCTGCTGTCCAACTACATGCTAATGTCTATAGGAGTATAAAGATCTACATGATATTGTCCTCACTGTCTACAAAGACATACAGCTAGACGAGAATGATATCAACTAAATATTAATCAAATATTACAGAAGTTCAAAGAAAGATTATTTTGGGTCAAGGTATTTTGCACATCACTTAAATCAAATGTTCTCTAGTCAAGTTTTATAATTTATTTCACTCTGTCTCAGATCCCTAGGTTTTCTCTCTGTACTACTTACTCTTATACAAGTAGATCTTGATTAAAAAAAAGTTATTGAAAGATCACTGCATCGTAACATTTTATAGGTCTAAGGTGTGCATATGTATATACCACATCTGTGTATATAACACATTAGGTTTACTAACAACAATTTAATTCTATCCTTCACCATTTAATTGATCCTTTTCACCTAACTGATCCTTTGTAAAAATGTTTACACCGCAACATTTTAAAAGAAACTGGGGGAAATATCCCATCTTGAAGCAGCCTATTCTATCCTCTCTCCAGATTAAACAAAAGAAAACAAAAATGAACGTTTATAGTACTTTATTCTCATGAACTGTATCACAATGTAGCATGCTGGTGAATAATGGATATTAATTATCTTCCTAAATGTCTGTGTGCTCCAACTCAAGGCTAGATCTGATTCAGATTTATTTCACCTACTGAGATGAAAACTTTCACATTGAGGTGCTTATTAATTAAATCTTGAGTGGATGAGTGATTAAGTAAGATATATACCCTGATAGACTCTATTCATGAGAATGCAAATAATACAAAAAATAGATTCCTAAGATTGATCCAGTCCCATTAGATAGAAGTTGCAATCAACCAACTTAGAAGCCTCCCTCACAAAATCAGAATTCTTCAACATGAAAGATATACTTTCACTCATGAGTTTGCTGAGAGAATTTGACCCCTATGTGAGTGTGCCCTGCCTTGTTTTTCACCAGACATCTGCTTGCTTCATTTATAAGCACTTCAGTATATTCAGGAACTCAAGTGCTGTTTTAATCAGTCCTGGAAGGAAGTAACAGAGTGATTCATTACTGAGTTCATCAACCTGAGGAACTATTGTTTCAGATGTCATTCTTGAGTATTCTTCATTCATTCTTCTGCTTTATTTTAGAAGCAGACAGTGCCAGATTCAGACTCTTTCCAAAACTGGATCATCATGTGTGTGTCATCTCATGGAGCTACATTGATTTAACTTTATTTTTTTTTAAATGTATCTCATATCAAATTCACTTGGGAAGTAAGACATAGCAAGAGAATCTTGTTCGATTATTTCAAAATTTGATGCACTTGGGAGGCGCACATTGCAGTCATCACAACCACTTATACAGGACATGCTGCAAACATTTGTACAAGATTTTTCCCCCCACAGGTCATGCATATAATGAAATAATATTCAAACTGTTTAAAGCCCCAGAGAGCCATAGGTTACAACATGGGAAGCAGATACTTGTCAGATGGATGAGAAAATCATTGCTACTTCCTCAGCAAAAATATCCCTACTCACTTGGTATTCCTGATGTTAGTATTTCTCCTTATATCTAGGATATTGAATATTTTCCAAATTCTTTCTCAGGTTTTCCTCTCTACCTTTTTTTTCCTTGATCTTTCTGCCAATATTGATGACACTTGTCAAATGCTTCTTTGCCTAACTTTTCCCTGCTGGGTCATTTCTCTTCTTGCTCTGGACAGGTTCAGTCTCTGTTCCTATTATCGGGGTGGTTTATTTCCTTTCAGTGCTGCTACTTCTATTCAACATGTTAACATTTCTGTAAACTAGACTTTCCTCATAATTTTGCTTTCTTTGTCCAATCTTGACCTATATCTTATTCCAGACATCCAGAGGGATGCTACACTTCAGCCTTTGCTTTTACTGTAAATAGAATGTGGAAGGAAGAGCCTTGAATTTGGGGGCATGGACTATCCTCAGTATTATTTGTTTGATAGCAAATATCCAATGTATCTGACCCATAAAAATAAGGAGTCACCTTGCTCATCTGCATTTTGCATTCTAAACTCTAGATCCATTAGTTTGTGGATTTTGGAGAGCAATTTTATTTTAGAAGCAGACAGTGCCAGATTCAGACTCTTTCCAAAACTGGATCATCATGTGTGTGTCATCTCATTATTCAAGCAGGGCAGTCAGTATGGAGTACTAGCCCATCCCTCAGATAAAATAACAAGTAGAGCTTCTCAGTTGCCTAAGAATTTCTGTCAAAGTTACAATATAATATTCTTTTAGTACAGCTTTGAACATATGCCCCTTGCATAAGATAATGTTTAGTAATATTCCTAGTATTCCACTTCCTCAAGGAGTAGAACTTTGATATCAAAACTTTAGAATTAGCTGAGAATATTTGTCAATACTGTCAGCCATATATTTTAAATCCCAGTGTTATCTGCTCTTGTACTAACTCTTTAATGTATTATCCTTTCTGTAAATTAAAAAAAATGATTTAAAATATGGAATTGTAATTTAAGTCATTATTAAACTTAAATTAGTAGCATAACTTAAAACACAAACTCAAAGAAATATAAATGTTATGAGGACGATAAGATATTTAAAAAGAGATACAACTAAACTAATATATCTATGAGTCCCAGGGAGGGGATATGGGAGAATCGATGGAGAAAAGGCAATAATTATAGAAGAAAAGTTCCCTGGGCTTAAATAAAAAAAAACATGCGTATATAGAATGAAATAACTCACCAAATTTCAGACAAGTTGGATATAAAATAAATAGGCATACCTTGGTAAAATCCTTAACTTTAAAAACAAGTTTTTTTTCTTTATCATTTTAAATGTTCTCTGGGTATATGTCTGCAATTGGGATTGCTGTATAGAATGGGAGAGCCACCTTTTTTTTTTTTTTTTTTTTTTTGAGTAATATCCATACTATTTTCCAAAGGGGTCAGACAATTTACATTCACGGAAGCAGTGTAAGAGGGTTCCTTTTTCTCCACACCATCTCTTAACACTTGTTTCTAGTCTTTTTGAGATAGACTAGTGTGAGATGATGTCTCATTATGGTTTTTATTTGCATTTTTCTGATGAGTGATGCAGAGCATTTTTTCATGTGTCTGTAGGTCATCTGTGTGTCTTCCTTAGAAAGCTGTTTATTCAGCTCTTCTGTGAACCTTTTTGAGTAGGTCCTTTGTTTTGTTGAGGTATGTGAGCTCTCTATATATTTTAGAGATTAAACTCTTGTCTGACATACATTGTGCAAATTTCTTCTCCCATTCAGAGGGTTGCCTTTCTGTTTTAGTGGCAGTTTCTTTCACTATATAGAAGCCTTTTAGTCTGATGATGTCCCAATTGTCTAATTTTATTTTAATTTCCTTTGCTGTAGGTGTCACTTCTCCAAAGACATCTGAAGTTGATGTCACAGAGAATTATTCCTACATTTCCCTCTTCATTTGATGGTTTCAGGTCTCATATTCAAGTCCTTGATGGACACTGAGTTAATTTTTATGTGCGGCACCAACAAATTGTCTAGTTCCATTTTCTTTTGCAGGTGGCTGACCAGTTTTTTCAGCATCATTTGTTAAATAGACTTTCCTTCCTCCATTGTACATTCTTAGCTCCTTTGTTATAAATTAAGTCTGGTTGATGAGTTTCTTTCACTGTGCAGAAGTTTTTTAGTTTGATATAGCTTCATTTGTTTATTTTGGATTTTATTTCCCTTGATATTGAAGTCAAGTTCCCAAATGTCCTTAGGTCGGTGTCAAGGAGTGTTTTGCCTATGCTTTATTCTGTGTATTGTATGGTCTCAGGTCTTACATCTAAGTCTTTAATGCATTTTGAATTAATTAGGCATTACTTCAATGGAAAATGGTTAGCTATTTCTTCACAAGTGAAGTAGGGAATGTCTTCAGATGACATCTTGTGTAGTATCTCTATTACACTTTAAAGATTTGGATAAATTTTGTTAAATGTAAACACTAATTATCTAAGTTTTGATGTCTTGTTTATATATCATAAATTATAAAAATTTGCCAATAAGTTTTCCCAAATATTCTAAAGATTAGAAAATTAGGTAAACTTCCAACTTCATTTAAATGCTTCAAATCCTTAGAAGAGAAACTTTCACACTGATTACAAAACTTGTTTTATAAGTCACTTAACATAGAGCAAAAGTATTAGTATTACAGATTGATTAAGTTCTTCATTGGTTGTATAGTGTTTGTGGTCAGGTGCCTAATTATTTGCAGAAAGCACATGCTGTAGTCTGCTGCTCCATCTTGCTAATGTAGGAGTGGAGAGCAGACCCATCTTATTCACTGCTGCCTTACCTTTGTCTTATTCTAATACTCAGCATCATGAAGACGCTTTGGACCAAAAATATAAGCTATATTATCAAATACCAGTGATATTTTCCCCTGTATGCTTGACTCCTTTCTGCTTATCTTTTAATTAGCTTAAAATTGGAAGTATTAGAACATGCTATTTAATAAATCTCTTATTGGAGAAAGAAGGCATGGGCAAATCTGAACCTATGTGAACTGTGAATAACAGACACATTAATATCAAATTTTTGTTAGAAAAAGTAGAATTAAAAGAGCATGTAATTACATCATAGTTATGCCTGTGTAATCTTAATTGTATAATTTAGGCAGTAATAACATACTGTTTAAATCTAGAAATTTAGTTGGCATAGTAAAATGTCAAGGTAAATGCCTAAAGAATAGAAGCAGGATATTTGGTTTCTGAAATAGTGTAGGAGTACTTTGAGAAAACAACACAAAAATTCAATCTGCTTAATAGAATGCAAGAAATGAAAACTAGAAATATAGGAAAAATGCATTAATTTGGTTAGAAATTAATTCAAGCAAAAAGTTCGACCTGGTAAATATACAAATTTTGTCAGTAAAAGAATATTCAGACTGAACCAAAAATGATACAGTATCTAACTATATGCTATTTTGAGAACATCAAATTAAAACATAAGAACATAGATTAAAAGTTATAAAATGGAATAAAGTTATACCAGACAAAAACTATTCAAGGAAAGCTGCTGTGCCTGTATGAGTCTCAGATAAAATATTCTCCAGAGAGAAAAAGTTACTATTGGTGATAAACAGGGTCACAGCTGAAGGATAGGTATCTCTACAATGTTCAGGACAGGCCTTTCCAGGATGTCTAACTTTGGCATGTGGATTATTTTGAACTGAGGATAATCAAGGATCTTTAGGTTCATGAGAAATTTTTAGCACTTTTTACTACCAATTTTCATTATTCTAGGTAGTTATACAGAGTTAGAATTTTTATCAGAAGTAACCTTTCTAACATAAAGATCTAACTAACTACAGAGCACCTGGTTTTTATCATGAGTTACCCTCCTTTCTCCTTGAAGCCCCAGGCCCCTGTCCTGTTCCTTAGCTGAGGTTATGTACCCTCTTTTATCACCATTGACTTTACAATCTAAATCCATGTAGATCCTTCATTGACCATTTTCTCCTATTAATCTGCCTGATCTTAATTGCTCGACCAACCTGAGAAGATCTGTAAGGGTTAATTTTGATGAAGTATCGATGAACTATTCGTTCACCAGGAAGACAGACTCAAAGTACATGTACTGGTGACTTTAATATACTTAAATTTGACAGAATTAAAAAAAATCTACCATCACAGCAAATAATTATAACATTTCTCTCATTAATTAAAATTTGAGACTCTTCTATTCATCTAAGTGTAGATTGAAACCATAAAAGAAACCTAACCTAAGAGTGTTGTGTCCTATATAACCTTGATGACAAGGCTCTAGAGGGAACTTACAATTTAACCCTCTAGCCTGTGGCTATAATACTCCTGTGATGGCTTTGAATCATCATGTAGAAGGGAGAATCCATTTTTTTGGTTGCTCTACTATGCTGCATATTCTGGGATTTTTCTCTTTTTTTTTTTTTTTTTTTTTGTATTTTGCAAGATTGTCTTGTAGCTTGTACTCGTCACTTCTCTTTATGCTTTCTCTCAATAGTTAGGGATAGCCAAGGAGGCAAGAATATTTTCTAAAATCTCTTGTCTGTAGATTTCTAGTTTGGATTCTGCCATGAGAAGCATCCTGTGATGCTTCTGTGAACCTGAAGAGAGAAGCAAAAGCCTTGACTGCTCTGAAGACAACAGTGGAGACTAGGTTTAGGCAGATAGCAAAGGTGAAACAGGAGAATGTTTCAATCTGGGGGAAACTCTTCTGTTTTCTCTAGTCACAGAGTGTTCCACACTCCAAATGTCTATGTGTTGATGGGGGGTTCCCCACCACACCAAGCAATTCTCGGATCCTCAGGACAGTAGCTGGATGTCCTATAATTTAACTCAAATTCTTCCTAGAGATAAACATCTGATTCCACAGGATAAGGGTTCAGTCTCACAAGAGTGCCCCTTCCAACACATATGCTTCAGACATGACTTCTAAGTCCAACTTGTCACCTGTGCTTCTGACTTACTGGTTATAAATCAGAGTTCCCACTATCCCCTCCTGAGTTTTAATCATCTGCTTTTGTTAGAGTTTTTCACAGAACTCACAGTTAACTTATAAGATTACTGGTTTGTTATGGAAGAGGAACATAGATCTTGCTATGTGATAAGTGGCATGAAACTTCCATGCCCTCCTTGACATGCCAGTGGACAACCAGGAAACACCCAGAACCTGCATTCTATGGGTTTCATGTTACCTAAACATGATTGATTAAATTAATCTCCAATCCCTTTCTCTTCCCCAAAGGTAGTGGGGGAGTTGAGGGCATAAACTTCCAACCCTTTAATCAGTAAATTGGCTCCTCAGGCAACTAGTCCTCATTTTAGGGGTTTTCCAAAAGCTGCCTCATTAACATAAACTCCAATGTGGTTGAAAGGAGCTTTGTAAATAACAAAGGACATCTCTAGTACTCTTACCACTAAGGAAATTCCAAGGTTTTAGGAGTTCTCTGTCAGGAACTAGAATGCTGAGCAAATAAATATTTATTATACATGACAATATCATAATAGGTCTCTCAGTCTTCTGTGAATCACTTACCTCAGGGCTGTACAAAGCTGAAACTATCCTGTTTTCAATCATAACTACAATGTCCTGATTTCCTGCAAACTTGCATTGACTTTGACATTTGATCTATCAGGCCTTCTGATTGTTTTGGAGGTACCTAATTTCCCATTTTATTTATATATATATGTATATGTACACACATATATACACATTTATATGTACGTATATATGTGTATATATTTTTTCTTCCTGCTTGAAATTTCTAGAAAATACCAAGAATGGCAACTTATTTTTCTCTTTGATTCAATATGAGAGACTTTTAGTAATTTGTCAACCCTAAAATCCATGTTTTACAATTTGCTTGTATTTACATATAATAACAAATAATGTTTTGGTAATATCTATTTTTTTTCAAGTACACTTGCATCATTTATGAAAATAGTATATACTGTGCCTGGAAGCAAGTCTTAAAAATATCAGGGAGTTAATATCATATTTTCAATTTCTCATCTAATTGCATTGTGGTTATAGAGCTGATGTAAGTATTTGAAAAAGATTATAACTAAATATTTTGAATCTCTAAATAATGGGTCAGAATGGAAACTAGAAAGTAATGAGTAGTTATGAATAGACTATATATCCAAACATGTAGATTGAAACTAATGTGATACTGTGTTGGGGGGTGACAAAGTGACCCTCAGGTTCAGTAATTTGCTAGGAAGATTTACAGGACTGGGCATATAGTTGTATTCAGGGCTATGATTTATTACAGTAAAAGGTTATCAAGCATGGTCAGCAAAGGGAGAAGGCACTTGGGGTGAAATTTAGGGGAAACAATTTTAAGAAGAACTTTCTCAGTGGAATCATAGAGGATGTGCCTAGATTACCTAGCAAGAAAAATTTTTGACAATACATGAAATATGGCCAATCAGGGCTTCTCATTAGTAACCTAATGACTAGCCTTATAACTGGGAACTGGTTACAAAGGTATCTCTTGCCTGACAAGTACCCAAATTTCAGAATCCTATAATGAAAGCCAATGTTCAGAATAAATAGTTAAGGCACAGTGAGCCATTCTTATCAATGGTGGGAAACCTTTCAAAATCTAAGTTCCTAGATATCAGTCAAGAGTCAGTCTTGCAGAGGATAACAGGCTTATTTGGAATCTTTTTGTTGTTACTCATAGGGAAAATACATTAGCTTAAATACTTGTGTCAAAAGAAGAAATTAGATTAATAGTAGATTTAACCTTAAAAATGAATAAAATAATGATAAAAAGTTTAGACAGGAAAACTATAATAGAATCAACTAAGCTAAATTTGATTTCATGAATAGAATATGTTTAAAATTACTGGAAATACTGAGGAAAAAAAAGAAGACGGAAGAAACAAACTAATAAGAAATAAAATGGAAATGTTTCTACAGATAAGAGACAAAGTATTCAAATGGTAATAAAACTATTTGAATAATGTTATACAAATAAATTGTGATAGGATAAAGATTCCTTGACATTCCTATCAAGAGCTTTGTATCTCTTGTCCTTAATTCTAGAAGGATGATCTGATTATTTGACTAATGGAATATAGACAAATGATAGTGTTCTCCTTTATGGACTCAGTCTTTAGGAGACTGGCAGTTTCCTGTCTCTTGAAACACTCATGACTGGAATCAATCCATCTTGCTTTATTGAATCCAAGTGATTCAGAGGCGATAACCACAGCAAAATAATAGCCTCAGACCAACAGCCCCCACTCAATTCCCAGCATTGAGCTTACCAGATATGTGATTGAAACATCTTGGAAGTGGACCATTCAGCTTCAGTTTACACCCCAGCTAATGCCTTGTGGAGCAGAAACTATTCAACTAAACCCTACCCAAATTGCAGATTAGTGAGCACAATAAGTTATTGTGTTGTTTTAATCCACTAGGTTTTGGGATGGTTTATTACACAGCAATTTTGGAAGAGTACAGAACTAGATAAAATTGAATAGAAAAATTAATTTTCCAAAATGCAGTAGAAAGTAGAAAGTAGAAAGCCAGAATAGTCTCAATGCTATTAAATCAGAAATTAAAAATTTTCCATAAAGAACAAATGTAACCTGGATAGTTTTATAGATGACCTCTACTAAATAGTAAATTATTCTAATTTTATACAAACTTTCGCAGAGTAAATTTTTTGACACTTATTCAGCTAGTACTACTTTGATACTAAACCAAACTCAGTATGTAAAAACCAATATCCGTAGACCAATGTCATACATGACAACAGACAGAAAAACAGACAACAAACCAACAAAGGATATTAATATTTGTAAATCAGGACCAAGTTTAATTTAGCTCCAAAATTCTAGAAATATTATTCACCACATCAATATATATTAAAATGGAAATGTCAAGTTGCTTAATTTCTAGCAAATCAAAAACATGTAAAAGACCATCTTCCAGAAAGCTGGGCAAAATTTCTTATGATTTTATACTTTCAGTTAATTTTTAAAACTTTATTACACTTTTGATCAAATTATGTAGAATTTTAATTATTGGGAAAATATATAATTTTTATTTGCATAAATAATGATTTGTATTTTTATAATATAAGGAATATTTCTAAAATTATTCTTTGTTAACAAAATTTTCTTATGAATTTTGTCCAGTTTGTAAAACAAACTTCATTGTTTTGCAAGTCATAAACATATAGAGAAAATTTGTTATTTTTATGATGTTGTCGTCTCTTGTACCAAAGACTCAACATGGTATGCATTGTAATTTTTTAAATATATTTTCCAGAAGCACTGTTAAATTTTCTTCATATTTCATGCCCCTTTTAATGACCAAATTCTCTGGTATTATTGAATCTAATTCCAGTTTTTTCTTCTCTGCTTACACTGGTAGAGATGTGTATCTCTCCTCTTCACACACACTTAATGGAAACTCTGCACAAATCAATATTCCTCTTTATTTAAACTTATGTAGGTTCATCAATTATTTTTACATTGAATTTTTCAGCTTTTCTTTATGAGCACATTTTCAAACAACCTGTTCCAGTGAACCGGAATTTTTCTTTTTCTTTTGATGCTCTTGTGTTTATATTGGCCAATACAAACCCTTGAGAATTCTTTTGTGTTTCCACTATCTCAGGCATTTAAAAAGACTTGTTTTCTAGCAGCAACATTTTCCAGGCCCTTCTTCATTTTTTTCCTGTCCTAACGAACAGCACTGCTTCTAATGAAATCTGTTATCAAAGATACAAATCTAAATGTTGGAGGAACAAATTATCCACACATACACATGGTATTTTGGCAGGTAATATGACTCTTCTGGTAGGCTACTTAGTGATAGGCAATGAAATAGCTTTCTTTAAAAAAATTTTTTAGCCTATAATGATAGTTTAATTCTAGTGCTGCTAAAATCCTTTTACATTCAGTTCCAATATATTTATATTCTCCACAACATTTCTGCTTATATCTATAGCTTCTTATCCAAATTGCAATTATGCTATCTTTTACAATGTCTGTCAAGAATTTACATTACATGGACCACAATGACAATATAATGAAAGTAAATTTCAATAACTACTCTGAGAGATTAAATTATCTTTTGTCTTATTGATCTGATTGGATACCTTAATAAATCAACTCTAGTAAAGAAAACTAGATTTAACATGGGAATTTGATAAGGTAGCTGGATATAAGGTTAATATGCAGAAGTTATTAGCTTTATCTTAACTGGCAATAGTAAACTAGAGCTAGAATTGGAGTCATTTTAAGAAAACCATAAATTTACATTACAGAACTCAAACAAGATCTGAACAAAACGGAAAGACAAGGAATATAATTATAAATGGCTAATTATGGTTTTTCTTAACCTTTTGATTATATGTAATATTGAACTTTCTATGAAAGCATATATAGCTATAGATCATTGAAAATACATGAAAAAGATTAGGTATGGGTTTCCTTCCTTTACGTCATATGATATTTATACTCTATCAATAATATTTACTTGCCACAAATACCCTGAAACTCAGTGATTTACAGCAACAAGCATTTATTCTTATGTGTTTGCCAATTGGCTAGGATGACTTTGCTTCATGTTTTTTATTGGTTGGGTTTGAATTCGTTTCAGATTTTTATCAGGTTTTCTCCAAATGTCTTCACATACTTCATAGATTGTGGTGACCATGGTATTCTAGTGGTGGTTTTTAGAACAAACTCCCGAAACTGGCATGCTGTCATTCATGCTCACATCCTATTGGTCAGAGTAAGTCACATGACCAGACCCACCAACAATGGGATGTGGGAATTATACTCCTATGTACCAAAGGGTCCTGTGCACATGATGAGAGAGAATGAAGTACTGAATATAACCGTCAAACTGCATCTAAAATTAATATATTACAAAGTTGAACAGTTAATTTGATAGAAATAGAATCATTCAATACATAAATGATACTTGACCTAAATGACTAACCATCTAAAAATAATCCCTATTTCATACTATATTAAAAAATGTATAAATTTAAATATTTCAAGAAGTTTGAGGTACTTCAGGTAGAATTTTTTTAATAAAAAGTAATTGAAGTTTTAATATATGTTTTAAATGTATTTTTATTTTTAGAAGTATTGGAGGTTGATAAAAAAAATAAACTGTATAATAAGTAAGCTGCCAAAGAGTAAAATGCAAATTACAAATGCCTGTTAGAAAACAAATTGAGACCCCCTCGATTTCTACTTTTCTAGGACATCAAAGTAATATTGAGAACTTATTTTACACTTATTGTATTTGCAAAAATTATAAAAAGAATGATAATACCTCTGCTGGTGGGGATTAGGAAAGGACATTTTTCAGATATTAATGGTAGAAATGTTCATTATTGCAGGTTCTAGTGGAAATCAATTTGATCCTAAAGGTTAAAATTAAAAACATCTTTCAAGTGAAAGTGCCGCACAATGGGTCTGTCTCTATCCTATAGAAAGCATGAAAAATCATAGAAGCTGATTTGGAGATAGAGGTAGAGATTATTCATAGAAATATAATCTGGGATCCAGATTAAAAAATTCATAATCAGGAGCTTGCACAAATCATAGTATATTTTTATTATTTTCATGGTACAAGTGTACGGTATTTTGTACAGATATTAGAAAGGGAGAGTGATATTTGTAGTGAAGTAGCAAGAAATGGGTATAGAAAGCAAGAGGATATAGTGGGGAAGTAAGCAAGCACACACACATCACTGTGACCGGGGACTATCTGAGATTTTTCTCTGGGGGATGCAGCAACAGGTCTTGGCTGGGTAGTTTATTTGTACTAAATTTGTCCTAAATTCACACACTTGATCTAGAGAGAATTCTTGGAACCTTATGTGCTTGTGAACTGGTGAGATTCAGGTTCAGTTCTTACTCCAATGTTCTGTGAGATGTTGGGGGGATTGCAACAGAGATTAAGAAGCTGAAGGGAGTGCACAATAATGACTCAAAGGCTCAATCAACTCCTGTAACTGGGACTGACATTCTGTTCACTTAAAAGTAATCATGAAAGAAAATTACAGAATTTTAAAGCTGATGCCAAGTGCTTCATTTACCAAGGAAGCAATTGGAATCCACACATTATGCGATTTATTTATATTGACTGCAGTAGTGGCAAATCCAGGAGTAAAGTTCTTAATTCTCTATTTTTTGACTCTATATTTATGTTTCTTTGGTCAGTATTTCAGCATTATCTGTTATCTCATTTGTTTTTCAGTATTTTCTTTTGAAGTAGCTGTGTTTGTGATAGAACTTACTGAGTAGCTATTATGTGTATGATTCTTTATACATTGTCATTAACCTTTGCAACAACATTCTAGATTTGGATAATGCTATCATAATTTTAACATTGATCAAATAGCCACAAAAAGATGAATGATTTGCCCAGGATACCATAACTGGGAAATGGTGCAGAGAGAATCTGAATTGATGACAGGACCTGTGTTTTCTCCTCTTTACCGCAAGTTGCCTCCACCCTGACCCACACCAATTCTAGCTTCTCCTCCTTTGGGGTGATACTCTTAACTTTACTTCTAAAGCAGTAGCTCTCATTCTGTGTGACTATGAGGAATATTTTTCACATCAAGCTTATTCTCAGTCCAATATCAAGTAGTTATATTTTAGTTATTAAAAAATACGTAATGAAAATACCTCTATGAATTCAATAAAACAATTTTTATTATACCTACAGACATTTGAAAATACCTGGAATTCCTATGGATCTGAACATTCCTAACAATCATTCAGGAATTTCAGAAGGATTCCAATTCTGAAACTGGAAGTCATTTGTATAAGATGTCACACTATCTGCTCCTTCTGCTCTCTTGAGTTATCATTTTCCGGTTTACACAGGCTGACTCTTACATTATCTGCTGATCTTTGACTTATTAATTAGTTCAGTTCCCAACTTCCTTTTGTATTCATTGCATGATCAGTGGCCTGATAAAATAAGTAATTTGCTCAAGACAATAACAAAGTGATATTAGACCCAGAATCTTGCCTATGCCTAAGCACATCTTTGTCCTAGAGCAACCATTCAGCAGACTCTCCTTTCTTCTCTACCTCTCGGCTTTGAGACAACACTTCAAGCTCCTTCCACTTACCCAATTCTTTATAATTTATTTCAGAAAAGCATCATTTCTGGGTCACTACCCCCTGGTCTCTGTTATCTACTAGCACCACTACCTCTCCCAGTTCAACTCTAACGTGACTGGTCCATGGTCACATAACCTATATCCGTGTCTTTCTTAGTATAATCTAGGGGTTAGGCAGAGGCATAAATTGGTAGGGAGTTGTGATCTAGTGTTCCTTAAATATTGGTATGAAGCCATACTTTTGTCTGCCTGCAATTTTAACATGAATGATTACTTCTATATTTTGTTCACTTGAACTGTAATTTTCAGAATTTTTCTGCAAAAAAACCATTCCTTAGGGAGCTATTCTAACAAGACCCAAGTTAGAACTCCTAATCCCAGGTACCACCACCTTTGCTGCCTATCGTCCTGTGGCCATGTGACACACACACACCTGCTTTGCTTTGTCTTTGCCAGTCTCCTCCAGTTGCTGAATTACAGGTGTCTAACACTTATTCACTTATAAGAAAAGTTGTATTGTTTTATTTTAGACCTACATTTACTTGTCTGAACTGTAAATGGAGTTGACTAGTCTTTGAAAATCATACTTCAATCTTAAGATAAAGAATAATTAATTCTACAAAGTGACATTTGTCAAAATGAGTGAAGGGTGGAATGCCTCCTACCCATAGTTTATAAGGGACAATGCGAGGAGGTTAATGAATATTGAGTTTCAAAGAGGTTTGGTCTCAGTAGCATTATTGACTAAGATATAATCAATAACTCCAAGGTGTGTCAAAAAAGAAACAAAGCCAAGTATGAACAAGCAATAAAAATCTAGGTTATCAGATCCAAGGGAGTTAGATCAAAGGAATCAAATTTAGATATAAAGTCTGAGTCTAAAAGGAAGCCAAGATAGTACACTAATGGGGTCAAACTTAATGAGTTGATGTTATAAATGAGTAGTAGCAGCAGTCCTAGTGGTCATGGGTGTGTATGATAGTAGTTAGAAGTGTACAAATAATGATACCCTTGCCCATTGAGAGGCTATAAATTGGGCCTGCCTACTGGTTTGGTGGATGTAATTCAGTGTCAGGTACCACATTACACCTTGTTGCAAGTAAATGGCTATGTTTTGCCCAGGAATACTTAGATATTCAAATATTTTGATTTTAAATCATAGTAAGAAATATATTTTCTAGCCCCCTCCATACCTCTGTGTGAGTATATATATTTATATGTTAATGATAAAAATAATCTCAAAACTGTGCTTACATATATAAAATACTTCGATATATCTAAATATCTTTTTAATTCAGATTGTAATTTAATAAAATATTTCACTAATAGAAAACAATCTGTTGTTTTAAAAACATTGATGTAGACATGATCCATAGAAGAAATAATTGATAAACTGGCCTTTTAAAAATTTCTGCTCTTCAAGAGACATTATCAAGAGAATTAGACAAGAAGTCAGACGTGTATAATATTTACACAAGACATCTGATAAAGAAATGTTGTGTAAAATATAAAGAACTCATAAAATTCAATAAGAAGAAAATGATTTACTTTAAAAATGAATCTTAGCAGACAGTTCACCAAAGAAAATATGCAGATAGCAAATAAGCATATTAAAAGATAATTCACATTGTAAGTTATCAGGGAACTACAAAAGATGCCATGTATACATACAATTTTTAGAATGGCCAAAATATGGAACACCAAATTCTGGCAGAGATGTAAAACAATAATGACTCAATCATTGCTGGTGGGAGTGAAAAATGGCACAGCTACTTTGAAAGACAGTCTGGCAATTTATAAAACTTAACAGAATACCACCATACAGTCCAATAATTGCTCTCCTTGGTATTTATTCACCTTATGTCCATACAGAAACATGCACACAGATGTTTATAAGAGGTTTTTTAAATAACTGCCAAAAATTGGAAATAACCATGATGTCCTTCCGTAGGCTAATTAAACTGTGCTACATCCAGACAATGAAATATTACCCCGTGTTAAAAACCTTAGATGCATTCTTTTTCAAAGTAACATAGGATGTGTCTTTTGCCCAGAAATGTGTTGTTTTTTAAAATTTCATTGAAGGACAGAATTAAGACTGTTGGTGGCAAACTTAATGTATTACATAAAGATGTTGATTTATAGTGATACACACCTTAAACCTATGTTATGATGCAAAATTCCTTAAATGCATGTTATTAAGTGAAAAAGCCAACCTGAGAGAATCACAAACTATATATTACAACTACTTAATATTCTGGAAAGGGCAAAACTATAGAAATAATAAAAAGATCAATGATTACCAGGGGTTAATGGGATTGTTGAGATGGATAGGAAGAGCTCAGAGGATATTTAGGGCAGTGAGAATACTCTATGTTTTATTGATGAATATATGCCACTTATCCATACACTTAGAATTTATAACACCGGAAGTGAAAATCTTAATGTTAATGGACCTTCATTGATCATTATGTGTAAATATAGGTTCATCATTATTGAGTGATGTTGATAATTGGATGTTATATTTGTTTGTGGACTGGGAATAATTGGGAAATTTCTGTACCTTTTCCATTTTATTGTAAAATCTGCCTTAGTCTAAAAAATTGCATTGCCTGTGTTCCTTTCCAAGAGGCTCTGATATTAGTACTTTAAAAGTTACTTATGTTCCAAGATGGTGAATTGTTAAGCACTTGAGCTAGCCTCCTCCCACACACAAAAACAAAACAATACTGATTTAACAAGTATGATCTTTTAATGGAAACCAACATCTACATAAAGAGAAAGGGCATACATCTTCATAGATGGTAGGAGAAGTAGATAAGTCTTGGCATTCACACCTCCTAGTATGGAGACTGTCCTTGAGACTGAAGGACTTGCCTCAGCAATAGCTAACCCCACACCTGGGAACTGGTCCAGGAGCACATTCAACCTGGTGTAGAAAATAGAGGAGTTTTTCTTTGGAGAGCAATAGTCCCCTGAGGAGCAAAGAAAATAAGCCAGAGTACTGGGAGCTAATAAAGTGTACAAAGACCTCACTGAGGACAGGTCATTTGTTGAACCAAAAACTTCAGCATCCAAAATAAGAAAGAGGAATAGCTTCCCTGTGAACTGGACTCTGCTGGGTGCTAGCTCCTGAGATCACTTGTCTGTGTGGTGTGGGCACTGGAGGTCACCATCTTGCAAGAAGGCTCCAGGGTGAAATGCCCCACCCGACCCTGCACAATTATTAGTATAGCAGTGGTGCCAGAAAGTTAGTTACAAGCACAGTTTACCACGGTGAACTTGCCTTCTGAGGGTGGGGACAACCTGGCTGCCCGTCAAAAAGATAGCTGCGTAGTTTCCTGCAAAGACCATTCTTTTGTGCAACACTCTCAGGGTTGCCAAAGAGGCTCCAGCAAATAGCAGCTTCACACCTATCTGGTTTTACTGATGTACAGGTTTCCATATCAGACTGTTACTTGCTAGACTTCCCATTCCTGCAGGACTTGTATGCCACTCCAAGCTGGGGGCTATGGCTCAAAGAAAGACCTGAGAGATTTTGGCAGGGACAGTATGCTCTGCTATGACAGACATCCAAGGATCTGGGGAGAAACCCAACTCCCTTTCATCAGTGGCCTTTGTAGAGCTGTTGCCTGCTTGTGCCTACACATTCTTGGTCTCCTTCCTTTGCCTTGATCATCATTCCTATGACTTGGGAAAACATCTGCATTCCTTGCTCTAACTCCAGCCCTGAAAATTGGACTTTTAGGCTTCAACACAACACTGGCTCTAGAGCTTCAGCAATTCTCACTGATGTAGCTATCAAACTACAAGAGAAAGCACAGCATTTTGTGTCAACACCCCAGGCCTAAACTGGCCTAGAAAAGGGTGTCTACTCTCACCACTGCTATTCAACGTACTATTGGAGACCATACCAGAATAATTAAGGAGATGAAATCAGAGGAATACAAATAGGAAAAGAGGTCAAACTATCATTATTTGCAGATAATATATTAGAAAACCTCAAGGACTACTACAGACTTAAAAAAAAAAAAAACTACTAGAATAAATGAGTAAAGTGTCAGGGTACACAATTAATATATAAAAATCTGTTGGATTTTTATATGCAAACACAAAGAAGAGAAAATCAAGAGTACTGTCTCAAAAATAAGAGAAACCAACGAATACCTTAGAATATACTTAACAAGGGAGGTGAAAGATTTATACAATGAAAACTATAAGACATTGTTAAAAGAAAGAGAAGATGAAAAAAAAAAGATGGAAAGATATACATACTCCTGGTTACGAAGAATTAACTTTGTTAAAATGGCCATTTCACCTGAAGCATTATACAGACTTAATGCACTCACCCTCAAAAGTTCACAGATATTTTTCAAGCAAATAGAACAAAAAATAAGATATTTGTATGGAATCAAAAAAGACCCCAAATAATCATGAGAAAAAGTACAAAAGTGAGGTATCACACTTCCAGATTTTGAACTATACAAGAAGTGATGGTGATCAAAACTGTATGATACTAGAATAAAAACAGATACATATATCAGTGGAATGGAATTAAATTCCCAATAATAAACACACATATATAGTTGATTAATTTATGACAATGAGCCAGCATATAAAACGGAGGAAAAGCCATTTCAACAAAGGTGTTGGGGAAACTGTACAGCCACGTGTGAAAGAATGAAAGTAGAACACTCTCTAGCAGTATACACAACAATTATTTCAAAATGATAGAGAATTGGATATTAGACTGGAAAGCACAGATAATGCATTCCATGACACTGGCAACTATTTACACATCATACATCTGAGAAGGGCTTGATATCTAAAATATATAAAGAACTCATAAAATTCAACTGGAAAAAAAAAAAAAATCAGAAAATAGAAGACCTTGACAGACATTTTTTTTTCCAAAAAGGCATACAGATGACCAACAGGGACATGTAAAGTTGTTCCTCCTTTCATTATTAGAAAAATGCAGTTTAAAATAAGATTCTACCTCACATCTGTGAGAATGGCTATTACCCTGAAGGCTAGAAACAATTGTTGATGAGTGTGCAGAGAAAAAAAATCACCAATTTACAATCTCAAAACAGTGTAAAAGAGTCCAACTATTATGAATAACAGGATAGAAATTCCATATGATCCCATCATCACATTTCTGGGTTTTTAGTCTTAAAACACAAAAGTGCTAATTGGAAGAGATATACGCACCTGTATGTTTATGGCAGCATTATTTACAACAGTGACAAATTATAAACAACCTAAGCACCTGTTTACAGATCAGTGGACAAATATGTAGTATATAATGTGTGTGTGTGTATTTGTACATATACACAATGGAATACTACATAGTCTCAGTGCTTCGGTGGAAAAGACTCACTTGAGGGAGAGGCCTGCAGTAACAGACAACAGATCTCCTCTGAGAGATGGAATGATTCTAAAGCTAAAGCCCTGCTTGACTAAGCTCAATTCCTAAGAGGATCACTGTAGTCAGCTTCTCAACTCATCTGCCCGACACAGGAAAGGGTAGAAATCCTTTCTTGGAGAAAATTAGAGCAATTTTACACTGTTGACTTATGAGGAGGTAAAAAAATGTCCAATAACTAATGGGGCCAATCATCTATAGAAGAAAATACACACATATTCAGATATTGTGTCAATTCAAGACTTAAATAACTACTACAGATAGGTTAATGAAATAGACAAAATTGACAAAAAGACTAATAAGAGGATTTTATTAAATGACAATCTAAAACAAAAAATATTCTGGAACTAAAATAAGAATTTTAGATTAATTTTAATATCAGCTTGAACAAGACAAAATATATAATCATGAAATTCAAGGGCAGATCAACAAAATACTCAAAATCCCATTTAAAATAAAATCTGAAGGACAGAGAGAAAACCACTAAAAAGAACCACGAATGAAGTATAAGGAATATAAAAAATGTAGACAAATACTCTAATACGATTGTAAGTCATCAGAAAGAAATGAGAGACTGGAACAGAAACAATATTTTAGAAGATAATGACCAAGAATGTTCTCAAATAGATTAAAAAAAAAAAAAAGTTATCAACCCAGAGCCTCAAGAAGCATAGTGAACACCAGAGAGGATGAATTAAAAAAAAAAAAATGAAAATAAACCAACGACCCTGCCAAGTACAGGTAATGAAAGTACAGATCATATTTTATTGACCAGAATTGATCAAATGATCATATACTACTCAGGTTGAGAAGACTTGGAGGGAGAATAGGATACTGGTGACAGCCATGGACCGCAACAAGTCTATGCATCATTTCATTACAGGAACAACGAACATGGTGGATTTCACAAACAGGAACTGTGACCGCCTCTTCTCTGCAGCTGCATGTACCCTTCCTCTAGAATCACTGGACTCCCCTTCCCTCCTTTCTGAATTTGCTGTGATGCTACAATTTGGAAATAGTCAAGTACGAGACGGTGCCACTGCTAATAACTGCTAAATGTTCTTCCAGTTATTTAATATAATTTCTATAAAAGTATATGTATTCAACAAATATTGGACATCCACTAATTGTTTTAGTTTTGAGGGATAAAGGAGTTAACTTTCTGAACTTCGTGGGCCTGAAGTTATTTTGGTAGGAGATGATAAAAATTAAGTAAAAGAGATTTTGCTCTACTGGGAAATAAGGTGGGAAGGAAAATGGAGGGTTTAGTTTAAATATTATAGACATGAAGGCATCAGTGAGAATAAAATAGATGAGTAAATTAGGAAACTTTTCAGGGAAAGCAAAACCATTGTAGAAGGCAGGAACAGCAAATAAAAAGCCCCTAAGGTAGGTGTAAGTGTGCTTGCTGTATGCAAAGAACAATCAATCCACAAACAATACATCAGAAGGGGAATGAATTTATGTGTTGGGGCAACAATTGAGGGCAGAGAGGCAGTGCAGCCCGGGGCAGGCTGGTGTGCTCTCCCTGGCTCTGGCTTTTCTTGGGTTAGAGAGAAATATATTGAAAAGGTTTAGACAGATGATATAACTGACCTAAGTTTTAACAAGATCTATTATGTGGAAAACATATTGAAAAGAGTTAAGAGAGAAGCAAATCCAGCAGTTAGGAAGCAATAACAAAGGATGGCTATGGTTTGGACCAAATACGAACAGTGGAGGCAGTGAGACATTGTTGAGTTCCTTTAAGAGTTGAAGTTTTCACCAGTGAATAGGCCAATGGATGCAGAGTACTAGAAAGAAGGAATTCTGCAACTCCACGTTGGTTTTTTTTTTTTTGGTTGTTGTTGTTTTCTTTTCTGTATTTTTAGAATGATGGGAAGACTATGTTGTGGGTGGGGAATAAATTCAATCTTGGGTTAGTTAAACCTGAGTTCGAAATGATTGAGAAGCAGTAGGATACAGGAGTTGGAATTCATAAGAAAAGGCATTTCCAGAAATGCTGAAAGGAATTTTTCAAGCAGAAATGAAAGAAATGTTACTAATTAGTAATGCAAAAACATTCAATACCTTGGGAAGGATAAATATATATTCAAATTTAGAATACTCTAATACTATAAAGGTTAAAAAGGACACAAGTATTTAACATAACTAGAGGTACAATGATTTGTTGCTGAGTTTGCACTAAAAATGGTAAATTGTGACATCAAAACAAATTGGAAGGAAAGGAGTAAAGAATTTTTGCATGAGATTCAAACTAAGTTGTTATTAGTGTAAAATACAATGTTATATATAGATGTTTTAGGTCAGCTTCATGGTAACCACAAAGCAAAAACCTGCAATTAATGCACAAAACTGCCATTTACAAAGAAAGACAGGAAGAGAGGATCAAGGGGACTAAAGAATGACAACAAAATAAAGAAATAAAACAATAAAGTTAGTATGTCCTTCACCTCTCAATAATTACTTTAAATTAAAGAGATAAAATTATGCAATCAAAAGACAGAGAATGGTTGAATGGTTAAAAATCAAGACCCAACTATATGATGCCTACAAATGATTCATATTAGCTTTAAGGATACATATGAGATAAAAGTAACAGTGAGGAAAGTAAAGAGATACCATGTATAACATCAGGACAGAAATATGTTATGAGAAATGCATCATTAGATGATTTCATCATGTAAACATAGTAGAGCATAATTACAAAAACCTATATGGAACAGCCTATTCAGACCACTGTCATTATTTGCAGTTTCTTATTGACCAAAATGTTAAACAATTCATTTCTATGTTGCATGCAAATGGAAAACAAGAGCAAGTATGGTTATACTATTTATACTGTAGACACAATAGACTAAATTAAAAAATGTAGCAAGATATATAAAGGGATCAATTATGAGGATAGAACAATTATAAAAATATATGCACTCAACATCAGAACACCTAAACATATTAAGCAAATACTAATAGATTGAAAGCAGAAATAAATGACAATACAATAATAGTAGAGAACTTTAATACCCCATTTCAAGAATGGATAGATCATCCAGATGGAAAGTCAATAAGGAAATATACCCAAATGATCTAGCATATATATATATATATATAATATATATATATATTATATATATATATATTTCATTCAACAGTAGTAAAATGATCATTCTTCTCAAGGACATATGAAACATGCTTCAGGAAAGATCATACTTTTGGTCACAAAACAAGTCAGTAAATTTGAAAAGATGGAAATCACATGAATTATCTTTTTCAGACCACAGTGATATAAAAACTAGAACTTAACAGGAAAAAATCGGAAATGTTACACAAATATGTGGAAATTCAATAACATTCTTGAACTACCATATTAAAAAAGCCCCTTAATTTTGGTATCAGCAAAGATTTTTTTTTGATAAGACACCAAATCATAAGCAATAAAAGCAAAATTAAGTGAGGTGGACTATATCAAACTAAAAAGTTTGCAATAGCAAAAAAATTAAAATGAAAGGGCAGCCTACAGTATGGAGGAAATATTTGCAAATCATGTATCTGACAAGTTGATAGCCAAAAGATAAAATGAATTAATACCATTTTATAACAAAAAAAAAAAATCCAAAACCCAAATAATCCAATAAAATAATTTTCAAATGGCCCAGACATTTTTTCCAAAAGGACACAAATGATCAGGCACATGAAAAGATACATGACATCACTAATTAGGAAAATGTAAATCAAAACCACATATCAAAATCCATGTTAGGAAGGCTATCATTAAGAAGACAAGCAATAACAAGTGTTGGTGAGGTGTGGAAAAAAGAAACCCTGTGTATTGTAGATGGGAATATAAATTGGTAGAGTCACTGTGAAAAGTAAAATGGAACTTCCTCAAAAAATTAAAAATAGAAATATCATCCAGGAATTCTGCTTATAGGTATATGTCCAAAGGAAACACAATTGCTATTTCAAAGAGGTATATGTACTCCCATGTTTATTTAAGCATTAGTCACAATAGCCAAGACATGGAAACAACTAATGTGTCCATTCTTGGGTGAATTGATAAATTTAAATCACAAATACACACACACACACACACACACACACACACGCACACACCCTATTACACTATAAAGAGGAAAATTCTGCCACTTGCAACAACAAATATACTAGAGGGCTTTATGCAAAGCAACTTAAGTCAGATAAAGACAAATTTTCTATTAGATGCTCAGACCTTATTCACCCTGCAGCTGCAAGTTTGTAACCTCTTACCATCCTCTCTCTGTTCCCCAGTCCTTGGCAACTACTTTTCTGCTGTGTTTTTATGAGTTGTTCTTTTGATTTGTTTTTTCAAATTCCATGTAAAAAGTAAGTATGCATCATTTTATTGCATGATCTCATTTATATACAGAGTCTAAAAAAGCCAAATATTGTATTTCAATTGTATCTCAATACATCTGGAAAAACAGGAACCAGCATGGAGAAAAATTTTAAAAGGACTGTGTATGAAGAAGGTACAGTAAGTTCTCACTTAAAGGCATTGATAGGTTTTTAAGTAAGTGAAACTATGTATAATGAAAGGAAGTCCTCAAATAAAGTCTACTTGCTCACAACGCCTGGGCTTTTTTTTTCCCCTTATCAACATTGTAATGAAAAGTCACTGAACAAAATGATGTTATTTAAGCATCTCCTGTACTTCAAAGAAAAGGGAGTAATCAAATCTGGCATATATTGCAGGCAAACCTTCTGAGACTTAGAAAATGTCCAGCACATAGTAGGCAGTTAGCATTTGCTGACTTTTGACCAGGATTTGAACTCACATTATCTAATTTTCAATCATAACATAATGGTAAGATTTTGGTGACTTCCTTCTTGGGTCTAGCAGTTTACCTGAATTTACAGTTTACCAGCAGTTTACCTGAATTGTTTCTGGAGAGAAAGGGGGGGGGGGAGGGGGAGGGAGAGAGGAAGAGAGGGAGAGAGGGGGGAGGGGGAGGGAGAGAGGGAGAGAGGGACGCTCATTCAAAAGACTAATCTCCCTGTGGACCAGAAACGTGCTTTCTCCTTTCTGTATGTGACCTAGGACAATGTTTGACACTATTTAAGTATTCAGTATAATCAAGGATTTATACCTACAAAAACCACTTGAATATGTGAGTTGGATTAACATTTATTATCCTGCCAAATAATTTATTCAACAAATTTAAATTTAAAATCTCTTTTAAATTGCTGATGTTTTACTGATTATAAAATAATATATGCTCATTGTAGAAAATGTAGAAAACACAGAAAGGTAGAGTGAAGGAAACCAGTTCACCTCTACTCTGTATCCAGAGACAATTGTTTTTGACCATTTTGTTGTATTTTCTACATCATTATTCAGCCATGATTCTGGAAGTTGTGGCAATAATAGTAAGAATTACATTTCTTGTACACATGCAAGGTAGATAATCTGAATTATATGTCACAGTCAATCTGTGAAGAAGGAATTAGTGCTGTAATATTTTATGAGAAAAATGAAACTCAAAGAATGAGCCGCTTTCTAAAGGTTGCAAGTACAGTCATATTAATGCCCTTTAACTAACTACTCTGATTTCAAGTGTTATTAAATCTAATTTTTTCTCAGGTTGATAAGGGCCTATTCTGTTTTTAAGCATCTGTCACACGCCGTTTAACAATTAAATATGCTTCTTGCAAGCTGTCATTGATTGAGTCCCCTTGAAGATTCCAAGACTGTTCTTTAGCTCTGTCCTGATGTGCACAGCCTGATTTGTAAACACAGTTTTACTTCATGTACATATTCTTTTGAACAGTTCTCAAGATCAAGAAAAAAAATTATTTTGGATTCTCCATATTTTTTTTCACTGTCACAAAACCTCATACAAATTCTTGACACAATGGAGTTATTGAATAGAAATTGATCTGATTGTGTAATAGGTAAGCTCTATCTCATCTGCTGTCTTTCTACTTTCTCCCTTTCTGGCACTGGGGGTGAGGAGAAAAAGAGAATAGTGGAACATCTTCCTTTCTGTTTGATAATCTCTTAAGACTTTATAAAGGAAAAGAAAGAGCATTTTGAAGGCAGAAGTCAGAGCCAGAAGACTGTTTTGGCATAATTTGGGCATTTAATGCATTGTGTGGATAATGACAGTGGTCAGTTCTTAAGAGCATCAATGTTTCTAACACTGGAATCTTGTTAGGCTTATTGGCTTTAAGTGATCCCTGCTGTGTGAAAGGGGAACTAAATATCCCAGTTTCATTTTCATATTATTTTTGCTAGAGAAGCAAATCATATTTTGAGATATGCAGCGTGTGAAAGTTACTCTAGTCATCATTTGTTACACTGGCTTTCAAAAACAAAACAAAAAATTCCTATATTCGGTATATCTGTTCAGACTGGTTTTATTTTTAACATTTATTCATGCCTCTTTGCCGATCTTTTGTACTACTGCTGTGTTGGCATTAGCTTTGCTGTTTATGATGACTGCCTTCCTATTATGACTCTCACATGTTTATTGTTTAAGTGCAAAAATATATTTGCCCTGTCCTTAAAAAAAAAACAAACACACAACAAAAACCTGCTTTTTAAAATCCACATCCTTCCATTGTGGTTTCTGCTTGCATCTGCCAAATCTTGGTGACCACATCCAGACTGTCATTGTTCATTTCTAGTCCACTGAAGTGGAGTGCTCATCATTCCTCTTGAAGCTTCCAGTAGAGTGGTCAGCAGCTTTGGAGAAATACGTCACCATTCTTCATCTTCATGCACCAGTGAAATCGATTAGTGTTTTAGGTGCTGATGCTGGAGCACCTTTCTGCCCCATTTGTATTTGCTCTCAGATTGGTCATCTTCATTTGTGTTTATCTTGGGGGAAACCACAAAATAAAGATCAAATTTAAAGTAAGGCTCTACTACTAATTGACTTGGATTTCTCTTGTAAAGAGAACAGAAGAGAGGGCATCTTCACGACGTGGTTCTGCATTGATTCCACCTGGAACCGTTTTTCCCTACAGGCTCCATTTGGCATTGCAGTCTCTGACATGGTCCTCTCTCTATCCATTGCATTTCTCTCTTCTCAAGGCTAATTGTGGGATGAATTGTTCTACCCCTTTCTGTCATTGATGTCACCCCTATTCCCCATGTTTTTATGTACCCAGATAAGTATTAAGTCAATAAAACTCAAGCAGGGTGATTTTTTTTTTCTTCCCACAAGGGAAAAATGGCAATGTATGGAAGCATTTTTGATTGTTGACTATGGCAGAAAGAGTACTACTAAGTGGCCGAGGTCAGAGATGCTACTAATCAATATTGAACAGGAGAACTGCCTAAATAAGGAACTATCTGGTCTAAAATGTCAACAGTATCAAGAGAGAGCTATGCAGTTCTGGGTCTTGAATGTAAAAACATAGTGTACAAGACATTTATTCAAAGTAAAATAATTTTATATGTGCTGTAGTATAAGGCAATATATAGGAGACAGGATATAAAATGAGTAATGCTAAGATTTATGAATTAGAGACAGAAAATTTTGTTAGAGAGAATGCTTTGAAAATGGGAATTTTTCTTGGTGTATAAGGAAGGGGTAAATAATGCTTGTGGGCTAAAGAAATGAACAAAACAAAAATTGGAGGGCAAACCAGCCTATCAATTTTAGATAAATGTAGACAGAGGCATTACACAAATAGCTACCAGAAATCCTGTATTGAGGGCTTTACATACAATTCTACATCACTGGTACTGTTTTTCTTTCCTGGAAATAATACTTAGCATTAATGTGAGTAGAGGGGTCTGGATTAAGCATTTGGAAACTAGAGCCAGTTAGGAAACTATTCCTCATTTTTCTATAAAGTCAGGAAAGAAATGATGGGGCTAGAGGGAAATGTCTTTTCAGATAATACAAGTCCATAATGACCAAAAACATGGCAATTTTTATTATAACCCAAGATAGACTATATGGATATGTCAGGTTGCCACAGGTGAAATTAACTAGACCATTTTCTCTCCAATGAGATATTTACTAGGAAGATATGTAAAGAATATAGTGAAGGCAGGATTTGCCTTTAATCCAAAGTTTATTACACTTTGCCCATCATATTCTAGTGGACATCACAGTTTCTGGAAAAAGTGAAGAAAATGATAGTGTCATTCGCTGAGAGTGAAATTTGCAAGGGAAATATTTGGAGAAAGAACAGTCTCTGGGATTGGTACACTTAAAAGAGCTACTATGGTATTCAAGAAGAGACTATGTTAAAGATAGTAGATATGGAAATCACCATGTTAGAGGTAACAGATAAATCAAGATCAGGTAAGAAGAATGTATAGAGAAAAACCAGGAAAGAATTTAATACAGAGGAGTACTGCTATTTAGAGTACAGCAGAATAAGAATAGCCAGTGAGAAACATGGAGAAGACTGGTAAACAAGTTTATCAAAGGATTCGACGCCTTTTAACCACTGCTTAAAAAGTTAATATTCTTGTTGTTCTCTAACGAAGATATTTCCACCCTGGTAATCTCACTCTAATCAAAATATCAACTAATCCAACATCCTAAAATATTCCCTATGAACCACTGCAATCAAGAGTACCACATCAGCTTCTGCTGACTCTCCAGGCTGCTGGCCTGCCCTACAGGTTTCAGATTTGTTAGTTTCTACAGTCATGTGAGCCAAATCTTTAAAATAAAAATTTTTATATTAAATATAATTATAAGGTTGCTTGTCTTTTTAGCTCTGCTGTTAGTTATATACACATTTAGGATTATTATATTTGATGAATTGACACATTATTAAGAAACGTCTTTTATCCTTTATAATATTCCTTTTCCTGGATTTTATTGTAGTCTGATATTAATATAGCCATTCACACCATTTTTATATTTGTATGTCATGTAATTTCATGTTTCTTAATATTTTGAATCATATTCGTCTCTTTATAGACGGCCCTGGCTTACAATGGTTTAACTTATAATTATTTCACTTTATGATGGTATTAAAGTAATATGCAATTTATAGAAATGGTGGTACAATTTCTCTCTCATGATATGGGGCAGTAAGGCAGAATTTCACATATTCTGATATTTTCAACTTACAATGGATTTATTGGGTAGAATCTCCATAAGTTGAGGAATATCTGTATGTTGCACATGAAATTTTTTAGTTGGGTCTTAATATAGAATTGGGTCTTTGAAAAGAAAAATCTCTGCCTTTTGTTAGGGTATTTAGACCATTTATATTTAATATGATTATTACTGTGGATCGTTTGAACTCTACCACCTGTTTTCTATTTATTCCCTGTTCTTTTTCCTCTATACCTGTGTTTTTTTTTTTTTTTAATAATTGAATGTTCTAAATTACATCTAATCTCCTTTTGGGGGGGTGATTAGTTAAAACAATACCTTTTTGTTTCATTGTTATGATAATGGTTACTTTAGGATCTGCAGTAATCGTCTTTGACTTTTTATAGCTTTTCTTCAAGTTGTATTAAATACGACTTCACATTAAGATCCTTACAATAGTGCATTTCCATTTCTCTCCTTCTAACCTCTATGCTGGTATTGTTATATTTTCCTTTTGTACATTTTGTGTATATATATATATATACACATATATACATATATATATATATACACATACATATATATTCATATATGTATATATAATTACTTTATTAGAGATATTTAAAGATTAGAATAAAATCTCATATATTTACCTAATTGCTACCATTTCCAGTGTCTTCATTACTTTTCTTAGGTCATTTCTATGCATTTCATTTTACTTTTGCTTAAGGACTTCATTAAGATTTCTTTTAAATCCAGTTCCAAGATGGCATACTGTTAAGATCCCAGGCTTGCCTCCTCCCCACAGCACAACTAAGAAAACATCTATATTGGGCTACTACAGTCTTTGAAAAGAAATGTGGCCAGAATCTCCACAGAGAGAAGGGACCTATACCTCCATAAAAGGTAGGAGAAGCCAATGTGTCTCAATGCCACATAATTCTGTTCAGAGGCACTGGCGCTGTGGGGAGAGACTGGTAAAACCAATGCAGAATCTTCTGGAGCTAAAGGAGTTTATTCCACAGCAAGCATTCCCATATGTGGGAGCTGGCTTCCAGTCACTGAGCCAGGGACCTCAGTGCAGAGTGGGAAGAAGACTAGCACTATAGTTAATGCAGATGTCACTTCCTCATGGTGTTGGTATAGGAAGCTGCCATTATAAGAAATCCCCTAGGGGGAAGAGCCCATCTTCTCCATCAGTAGCACACTGGTCCAGAGCTGTCAGCATGTACCACTGCATTTCTGCAGGCAGCAACAGACTGGGTAAGCAGCTCCCAAGCAGGTAGTTGGCTGTTTCTAGGCATGAAGCATTCCTTTTACCCATCTAATGGGAAAAATATTTAGAAAGCTTCCATCAAAATGGAAGTTTGTGCCAGCTTCCAGTTACAACAAAATAGCTTCCTATCTGCTTGGAACCTCCTGAAATTATACTCCCAGGGCTCATGGCTTGTTCACTGCCCCGTGCTATGACTTCTTTACTGGGGGACTGAGGGACTCTCAGAAGAAAGGGTTCTCCACTAACAACAGATCTCAGCTAGTTCTCTTCTGTGAGCTACATTAGGATTGTCTCCTGTTTGTGACTGGGGCCAACGCACAAGTGTGTCTCTCCATGGGCTCTTTTGTTCATGCCTGTGACATTAGAGGAAACCTGTGCATTCTTGATGATAACTCTAACCCTGGATGCTCAGGTCTCACTCAATACAGGGCTCACTTTAGAGCTTCAACAAATCTGACAAGGATTTGATCACACAACTGGAGGCATTCCAGTGTTCCAAACTGAGACCAAGCCTATTCTGTGAAAACGGATATCTTAAAACAGAACTTTTACATTAGGGAAGCCTAACCCATAGGAATAAACTCAGAATGTCAACATATCAAAGAGACAGAGAGGTATATATGAAATGATGGAAAAACCCCAGGGGAATATCTGAATGCAACAGACTTAAATACCCGATGAAGACTTTAAAGAAACAGTTTTAATGATACTCACTGAAATCAGGAAAATAATGGAGGATGAAAAAAAGAACTCCAAGAAAGAGAGAAAATATGAAGCAGATCAATTCATGTTGCTAAATGAGCTAAAGAACATAATGGAGGGGATCATCATGAAGCTGGAAGAAGCATCCAATAGAATCATTGAGCTTGAAGATATTTCGGTGGAATACATTTGAGCAGATCAGCAAAGAGAAAATTAAATTAAAAGAAATGAAGACAGCATACAAGACCTATAGGATAATAGCAAGAGGAACAACATTTGCATCATAGGGGTCTCAGAGAAGAGAGAGAGAAGGGACAGAAAATGTATTTGAAGAAATAGCTGAGAATTTCCTAACCTGAGGTGGAAGCAGGCCTCTTGACCCAGGAATCTTAAGAGTTCCAAACAAAATAAACCCAAATAGGCCAAACCAATACATATCATCATTAAAATATCAAAAATCCAAGAGAGAATTTTAAAAGCAATTAGAAAAAAAATGAGTTACATATAAATGAACGCCTGTATAGTTGTTTTTGAAATTGCCAGCTGAAACTTTATAGATCAAAAGGGAAAAGCTGGTATAGTCAAAGTGCTGAAGAAAAAAGAAAAAAATGAAGGACATCCATCCAAGGATACTATACCCTGCTAGATTATCAATGAGAATTGAAGAAATGATGAAGCGCTTTTCAGACAAGCAAATGATAAGAAATTTATCACCACAAATCAAAATGTCAAAAAACAGTTATATATCAATAATCACTCTATACATTAAAGAATGGAACTCACCAATCAAAAGGCATGGAGAGGCTGAATGAATTAAAAACATAACCTAACTTTCTACTGCATTGAGAAGACTCATCTACATTAAAAAGATAAACTTAGGCTAAAAGTCAGTGTTATGGTTGGAAGACAATCCTACAGTTAAATGTTAACCAGAGGGGAGTGAAAGCACAGGCAGTCATACTTCTATCAGATAAAGTAGAATTCCAACTAAATAAGATAACAAAAGACAGGGATGGTTATTATATAATGATTACGGGGTCAATTCAGCAAGAAGACATAGTAATTATTAACATATATGCACCGAGTGATGGGGCATCAAAATCCATAAAGCAATTATTAATAAAATTAAAGAGATATTGACAGCAATACAACAATAGTAGGAGACTTCAGCACCTCACTTACAACAATGGGCAGATTAACCAGGCAGAGATTTAACATAAAATTAGCTTTAAATGACAAATTGAACAGATGGGTTTAATAGACACATACTGAACACTTCATACAATGATGGCACAATGCACATTTTTCTCATGCTCACAAACATTCTCAAGGATAGACTGGCCATATGTTGGGAAATAAAACATTTCTCAACAAATTTACATATTGAAATAATAATTACCAATAATAATCTCTGACCATAATTTAAATCTAGAAATCAACTACAAAAAGGAAGGTGGATGATTCCAAAATACATGAAAATTAAAAATCATGCTTTTGAGTGACTGTTGGATAAAACAGGAAATCAAAGGAAAATTTAAAAGTACCTGGAGACAAATGAAGACATGAGTTACCAGAACTTAGGAATTCAGCAAAAGCAGTACTAAAAAAAAAAATTTATTGCAATTCATGCCTACCTTAAGAAACAAGAAAAGTCATGAAAGAACAATCTAACCCTACATCTAAAACAACTAGAAAAAGAACAATTGAAGCCTAAAGCCATGAAAAAATGAAAATTCAAGTAGAAATATCCAAAATAGAAATCAAAAAGACAATTCGGGAGATCAATGAAACCAAAATTTGGTTCTTTGAAAAAATAAAATTGACAAACTTTTGGCTACTCTAAGAAAAAGAGAATACTCTCATAACTAAAATCAGAAATGAAAGGGAGAAATTGCAATGAATACCTCAGAAATACAAAATATAAGAGACTATTAAAAGCTATGAGAATAAATTGGATAACCTTGAGGACATGGACAAATTATTAGAAATATACAGCTACCAAGACTGATTCAAGAAGAAATGGAAAATCTGAACAGGGCTATAACAAACAAGGAATTTGAAGAGTCAATCAAATGTCTCCAGCAAAATAAAAACCCAGGACCAGACATATTTACTAGTGACTTTACCAACTCTTCAGAGAATAATATCATTCTCAAACTTTTCCAAAAAATGAAACACCAGAGAACACTTCCAGACACTATGAGTCTAACATTACACTTATGCCAAAAGCTGAAAAAGATGTTAACAAGAAAGAAAATTATAAATATTTTTAATAAACATAGCTGCAAAAATTCTAAATACAGTATTAGCAAACTGAATATAACATTTCCTCAAAAGGAACATTCTTCATGACCATGTGGTATTTATACTGGGAATACAAGGATGGTTCAACGTATGTAGATCTATCGATGTAATACTGCACAGCAACAAGAGTAAGGAGAAAAATTCTAAGATCATATCAATAGATACAGAGAGTGTTTTAAACAAGAGTCAGAACCCATCTATGATAAAAAAAAAAACAAAACTATAAAATTGAGAAAGAAGGAACATAACTTAACATTAAAGCACATATATGATAAATTCACAGCCAACATCATATTCAGTGGTAAAAAATAAGATGTTTTCTCTAAGATCCAGGAGCAATGCAAGGCTTAACTACTCACCACTACTATTTGATATTGTACTAAAGTTTAGCCAGAGCAATCAGGTAAAAGAAAAAAATAAAAGGAATTCAAATCAGAAAGAAAAAAGTCAAACTATCACTATTTGCAAATGACATGATAAGTATGTAGAAAACACTAAAAACTCTGTCAAAAAACTCCTAGAATTAATTGATGAGTACAGTAAAGTGACAGGTTACAAATCAATATACAAAATCCATTACAGTGGACTATGCAAACAATATGATAGAAGAAAATTAAATCAAGAAAACTATCCCATTTATAATACAAACAAAAAGAATTATGTACTTTGGAATATACTTCGTAAAAGTAGGTGAAAGACCTGTACAATGAAGACTATAAGAATTTCTTAAAAAAAATAAAGGAAGGTACAAAGAGATGGAAAGATATCCTGTGCTCATGGCTGGAAAGAATTAAGATATTTAAAATGCTTATCTTATCTAAAGCAAAATACAGGTTGAATGCAATCCCCATCAAAATTACACTGCCATTTTTCAAGGAAACAGAAAAAAAATTAAAAATTGTTTGGCATAACAAAACCCTGAGTAACCAAAGGAATCATGAGAAAATAATAAAACGAGGTGTATCATACTCCCATATTTTGAATTTACTATAAAGAAATAGTGATCAAAACTGTATATTAATGGAATAGAAACAGAGACATAGATCATCTAATCTATTGATTCAAAATAGATTAGATTCTTGGATGTAAGACTGAAACTATAAAATACTTAGAAGAAAACATAGGCAAGACATTCCATGACAGCCTTAGAGACGTATTTGGGGACTCAACTCTGGTGGCAAGAAAAACAAAACCAAAAATAAACAAATGGGATTACACCAAACTAAAAATATTCTCTCTGGCAAAATATTTCAAAACAAAAAGACAACCTACTGACTGAGAAGATATTTGCATTCCATATATCTGACAAAGGCTTAATATCCAAAATATACAAAGAACTCATAAAACTCAACAGAAAAACAAACAACCCAATCAAAAAAAAAAAAATGGGCAGAAGAAATGGACAAACATTTGTCAAAGGAGGCATACAGATGGCCAGGCATATGAAAAGATGGTCTTCATTGCTTATTATTAAGGAAATACAAGTCAAAACAACAGTGAAATATCCCATTACACCTGTGAGTTTGACAATTTTCAAAAGTCTAGAAACAAATGTTGGTGAAGATTTGGAGAAAAGGAAACGTTTTTATACTGTTGGTGGGAGTGCAAACTGGTATACTCTTCTGGAAAGTTGTATTGAGATACCTCAAAAAATAAAATGAAAATCCCATAGGATCCTGTCATTCCACTTCTGGGTCGCTATCCAAAAGAGACAAAAACACTAATTTTCAGAAATGTATGCACTCCCATATGTACTGCTGTATTATTTATAATAGCCAAGAATTGAAAATTACCTGTGTCCATTTTCAAATGAATGGTTAAGAACATGTGGTTATATATACAATGGAACACTACACAGCCCTTAAAACAATGAAATTCGGTCATTTGTGGCAACATGGATGGAACTAGAGGGGATTATACTAAGTTAAATAAGTCAGCAGGAGAAGGACAAATACCTGATTATCTTACTCATATGTGGAACATAAAGAAACAAAGCAAAGGAGCAGACAAAACAAAAAACAACCCTGGGACACTGACAACAGAATTGAGGTTACCCGTGCAGAATGGGGTGACGGTGGGGGCAAGTGGTCCAATGGACAGGGGTGAAGAACTTTTAGTGATTTGTTGGAGGGCAGGGTGTGTTGTCACATATTTGAGTACTGGGGAACTTGCACATATGGGCTTATATTATTTTGTAAATCAGTTACCCAAAAAATAGTAAATTAAAGTATTTCTATTTAAGTCTGTTAATGAATTTTCACAACTTTCATATTTCTGAAAAATTCTTCACTTTCATTTTGAAAAGTTTTTGCTGGGCATAGCATTCTAAGTTTGCAGTTTGTGTATGTGTATCTGTGTGTGTGTATGCGTATGTGTATGTGTGTGTGTCCTTTGATTTAAATGCTATAAAGATTTTGCTTGACTTCCTTTTTGTGTTATTTCTAACAAGAAATTTGCTGTCAGTGATAGCTAGCTTTTTTTCCTATAATATCCCTTTTTCTTCCTGTTGGACTCGTTAAGATTTTCTGGTCATAGGCAATTTGATTATGATATGTATTGGTGTAGTTTTCTCTCTGTTTCTTGTGCTTGAGATTCACTGAGTTTTGATCTGTGAGTTTATAGTTTGCCTCAGATTTAGAAAATATTCAGTCATTATTTCCTCCAATTATTTTTCCCTCTCTTCTGTAAAGTCTAATCACATATGTTAGACCACTTGAACTTTTCCCACAACTCATTGTTTATTTGAATTTTACCTGTTTTATTTTGAATAAATTTCTGTTTGTATTCAAAATCATTACTCTTTCTATCTTGTCTTTTTCAATGTCTAATCTTTTATTAATCCTCTAGTGTAATTTTCATCTAGATATTATAGTTTTCATCTATAGATACTTCATTTTAATCTCTTTATAGTTTTTATATCTCTACTTAACTTTTTGAACATATGAAAGACAGTGATAATAACCATTTTAATGCCCTCTAACAATTGTACCACTTCTGTGCTCACTTCTTTTTATTATTTACTTTATTATGAATTGTATTTTCCTGCTTCTTTGTAGATCTAATATATTTTGATGGGAAGGCAGTCATTGTTAATTTTCTGGTTTTGACTATTACATAATACATATTTCTAGTCTTGCTGGTATGAACAGACACTATTCTCAGACTTTTCTGAGTGTCTTGCATTTTTTACTCAGATAGCTTTGGCTGGTCCTTTCTCCAGCCTCAGGTAGTTAACTCACATACGTGAACTGATCAGAACTCTGTTGAAAAACCAAGCACAGTCATGGCTAATTTTCTTTAAGTTATCAGGTCTTCCTCAGGAAGTTTAGAAGACTTTTTAAATAATTTGATATTCAGTGGCTATTGATGTCTTGAAGGTCAGGATAAGAGGCTCTAAGGACATTCCTTCTTCATTCCCATACCACTTGCATTCACTAACTTATTGTGGGATGGAAGACCTCAGGGGATAAAATAAAAAACTTGGACCTGACCACCAGTGAGGCTCAAAGTTATACCCAACATATTAAAAAGACTGCTGTTGTTCTACTGGAGGCCAAGAAGATAAATAGGACCTCAGAGAAAGATTTCTTGATAAAAAAAAAAAAAAAAAAAAACAGTCAGACAAAGTAGATCGAAGGGAGAAAAGCAGTATCGATTTTAGTATAGGTAGGTGGTAGATACCAAACTTATCCCAATCCAGTCGCCCACTGGAATGAAGAGCGGGAGGTAAGAGGTGGGGGTTGGGAAGATGGTAGAATGTAGCTCAATATATGCATACATTGAAAGAACTGAATTGAACTCAGAAAACTTTGCAGGGAACACGTTCTAGGGAAATATCAAAGAGAACCGCATAAGACTTCTCACCATTTTGTCTTTGCTCAGGTGAATGACTGAAGATCTACAGTAAAATAGTATAACAGACAGCTTGATAAAGTAGCATTTTTTCATGTCAAATGGACCCAGGATTTTAAGTTCTCTAGCAAGGCTAGTGGTGACATTAGCTCAAGGACTCCAAGCACTATGGTAATGGCAGTAGTGGGAAACAGTGCTAGAGGAAGCAGTGGTAATAGCAGGAATGGGGCGAAGGTTTAAAGGGTTTAGATACCCCAAAGCAGAAGCAAGATTAAATGGCTACGTGAGTGACAGTATCTGTGGAACTAACCAAACCTGGGTTGCAAAGCCATGGTTTTACTAGCTGTAACAATGAATGAAAGATACTGATAGTTGCTATAAAGCTTTGTAGGCTATGGCTTAATTAAAGGGTTGACTCCCACTCCCATCAGTAAACGTAATGCAGAAAAACTTTTCTCCTCACTTCAAAAAGCAATTATGATGAACTAGAGGGCATTATGCTTAGTCAGATAAGTCCGAAGGAGAAAGACAAACATCTATGATTTCACTCATATTGGTATATAGAGAAATCAACAAATGAAAAAGACTTTAATCTACAGAATCAAATCCACAGAAAAGGGAAAGGGGGTTGGGAAAATCAGATAAAAATATCAGTTATATGGTTAAGAATAGAATTAATGTATTACATACAATGTTGATATATGATGATGCATACCTTTAACCTGTCTGTTAGGACACAATGGCCTTTCAATAAAATAAAAAGTAATTTTTAAAAAATTTAATAAAGTAATAATGATGACTTATCTCCCAATTATGACAGAGGCAGCTGTAGAGTTAGGAATAGAATTCCAGCTTGACCAACTCCTTAGGATCGTGATACCCAAACTACATGAGCCTTACTGGGTAGCAGTAATGCCATTTGGTGGCATCAAGAAAGCTTCATGGACATATATCAGCACTGCTGGAGATTCTCAGAAATAATAATGTAAGGAAATGCTAAAAAAATAAAGAAATTTCTATCTCCTTCAAGAGATGGAGATTTGGAGAAAATATTTGAGTACAGATGTGAATGTCAATTCATCTATAGTCACTGTTAGGCAAAGCTCAATATGTAATTTTATAATTAGGTAATTTAATAAATTATACAAATCTTGTTGAGACCCATTTTGTGTAAATCATTATATATGGTAGACTCCATAAAGGATTAACACATGGTCTGTCTGAAATAAAAACACATAATTTTATAGAAGGGATTAGATGAGTACAAAGCATCTCTAGTACAATACTAAGTACAAAAGGGAGTCACTGTATTTTTTTCTTAATACTATGTCCAAGCTTTTGATTAAATCCTTGGAATTTGGCTTTAATTAAGGCATGCCATGTGGGAAGCGAAAAATTCTGAAGCAGGAAACTATTCAAGCTACTTGATCAGGAATACTTTCCAGAGGAGATGGTATCTGAGCCAGAATTTAAACAACAGGTAATATTTTCCATAATACAGATAAAGAAATGAGAGAATTTCAGAGAAAGATAACCATAAAGTGGAAAAGAGTCGGCATTGGATTAACTAAGCATATGTAGGGGGTTTGTTGAAGGCAAGGCTGGAAAGGTAGGTGGAGGGACAGGGTGAGGCTGTCATTGACAATTAAAAGCAATAATAAGAGCCAGTGAATATTTTTGAGCAGAGAAGTAATAAATAAGATTATTAGCCTCTGCTTACTGTCCCTAGTTCTGTAAGAATGGCCCTTCTTAACTTCATCACTCAAAATCTAACTCTGCTGAAATTCTCATACCAGACTAAATAAAAGCAGGAACTATTTATATAAATTCAGCATCTCTAACACTTAATTCAGTGGAACTTATCACTGGCTACCCTTCATGGCTCCTGTACTTACCTATCATTCCCATTTTTGTTTTGAGTGCATCAGATTAAGAACAGATTGTTCCTCTTGGAAATGCTGATGCTGTCTTTGCCTGAACCCTGGTTGAGTCTGTGGTGCTATTGGAACACTGGACGTTGTGATTTCCCCAGTAATTAATATTTTCTGTATTTGGTGACCAACCTCAAGCCAATTACCATTGTTGTTCTCTCTATTTTTCCATTTTATTTTGTAAAGATTATTCATCTCTGGGTCAACTTCATAAAATGTAAAAATGATCAAAAGTATTAAATTGACAGCAGTGTACAGTATGGTTTGATATAAATAGTTGAGAGGCCAATCCTGAAATTCAAGGAGAAGGGAAGGCAATATTGAGATCCAGTAGAAAGCAATAAGGACCTGAACTTCAGTAGCATTCAGGGGAAGGAAAAGAAGGAAAGGAACAGCTAGTGATGATAATGGCACATAGAGGCACTTGCTATAGCTGAATTAATAAAAAGTGAGAGATTTGCAGAAGGAGGGTGATTTAGGACTTGGTAACAAGGCACTAGGGATCATGGGGAGAAATCAGAAGTTACTGAAATATCCACACTTGGGTGACTGGGAGAGAACTGATGTAAGCAATCAGACCAGAGTGCCATGCAATCAGAGATACCTAGCTCAGAAGAGATGAATTTGAGAGTCATATAATGGGTCTTGGATTGAAATACCCACTGCTCAGATAAAGTGAGACTAGAGAGTTTGAAATAGGACATGCTAAGCTTAGTGATAAATATTTCTGGATTTTATTTTTTTCTAGTTTTTAAAGCCTGGAAGAATGTGGGTCTATTTGTTTGAGGAAGGTACATAGCATTTATGTTGATATGGAAACATTAAGGCTTGGTGTGATAGTTAACTATGATGTATTTATGTGATAGTCAAACTTATTTAACTATCAAATAGTTATCACATATAAAGGAGGTGTATAAGAAGGAAATAAGTGTCTGAAGGCAAAATCTTAAAAAAGCAATACATGCTTATAGTCATATATGTGATATAAGGAACTAGACTGGTAACTGGATTAGTGACAGTGGCAAGGATAATTAGGTGAGAATGGGCGAAGGAAAGCATTTCAGACATTTAATCTCAGTAAGAGCTGTGTGTTTATTAATAAATGCAATTTCACTCTAAGTTCTTTATATGTCTTCTCCCCTGTCCACCAGCAGAATGTTGCTTAGCCCTTTTTGTAGCCATCACTGGCTGCCTCTCCAGGTTACCAAATATTCTATGCCCATACTAGACAACACAAATTTGCCATTTTATTAGGTCAAAAATAATTGAACCTTTGAGACTGTATAAGTTTAAGCTAATACTACAGTGAGTTCTATGCAATTCTAGGCAAATAAACATTCTTGATTCTCAACTCAAATCAGTTCTTTTACCCTGACATATGAGTTGGACTACTTGTGAATTCTAATTTCTTTTTCATAAAAAAGAATGCATTGCCTTACTTCAAGTGAGTCTCTAGTTTGTTTCATGCATTACTGCATTTCTCTATGTCATGAGCCCATGCTTCTTGCCTTGAGCACTCATGTGATCAGGGTCCTTATGATGTGTCTGAATAATGATGGGATTCACATAGGATATATCTAATGGAGGCCCAGCTTCTTCTCAAACCTGAGCAAGCATCACTCCAGTAGGGCCACATCTGGGCAAGATTTTGTTTAGAAGGTGAAATTTTCCTTAGAAATAAAAAGGACAGCAGCCCGATCCTAGTGCACATGATGGTTAGGTAATCTGCCATGTTGATCTAATTTCCATATAGCTTATGATGCCCAGTGTCATGAGAAAGATGCAGTGTTCTTGATAGGGCATTTCTGTGAACCATGCATCAACCAAGGCTGCCTATTTTCCTAGCTAGAACAAAACAGTGCTCTCCTTTCCTGTCTCTGTTCTCCTTTCCTGAGCAAGACAGACTCCCAAGTTGACAGAGGAGTTTTCCTCTCTACTTTTGTCCAAGATGGTGAATACTCCAGTCCTTTCTCTTCTGCCTTCTTCATAATACCTCACAGTTCCCTCAGGTTCTTCATAACTGATCTTGACAATTTATAAACAAATACAATCAACCAAAATATAGATTTCCTTGTTGAAGGCAAGTAATGTCTAAACTTCTTCAAAGAGGAAGCAAAGTTAAATTTCCATATCAAAACAAACTTTACCTTGAACATTTATCACCTATCACAATAGTTTGTTCTAAAACTGGTTAGTAGAGGTAACTTGTCTTCATACCCTGTGGAAGAAGGTGCATTTTAAGATGAGGTCTCTTGCATACACAAAAACTATATAACTAGAAAAGTTTCCTACAAAGATTTACTCAACTGAATAAGGAACAGAAGGAAAACAAAATTTTCCTTGTAATAAACTATATGTATTATGTAAAGGTTGAAAAAATTCTGATCTGCTTATTGAAGGGCCCTGTCATTCTTACTTCTTTTGTCTGATTGGCCACTAGATGATATCTTCTGAAATAAATGGAAATTTTTAAAATTGCAATACTTAAAAAAAATTGCTGGGTATATTTTACAGAGAAACTGATAAAATATGAGGCCAACAATGGCCTGATTCTCTGAGGAAATGTATGGGGATTTGAGCTTCAAAGGGCTGAGATGCAACTGTTTCCATCCTTTGCCCTAATTTAACACACCTATCATGATGTATTTCCTTAGAGGAGAGACAGTGCGGCATTTTATTTCTAGCCAGTTATCTGAAAGAAAAGGCAGGATTTCTATGGAGGATATTATGACTGCTCTGTACATTATGAAAAATGGATATTTAAGTAGTCTAGCTACACTGCATGTTTGAAGACAAAGGAGATTAAATAGTGACAGTATGTGGGAAAGAAAGGTGATCCCCAACTCTTGTCATTCTCCAACTCACTTATTTCTCTAAAACACATACATGTCACAAGGACTCTTCCGTGATTTTCTCAGTCAGGCAGTAGGTTTTAGTGTCTTCCGTGGGAAGTCAGATGCGTAGTGTTCATTGTTATTAGCAAAAGCAATGAGTCTAATCTACCCAGAGCAATCCTGAAAGTAATTGGCTGAGGGTAATTGATAGCAGCTGGTCACTGGTGCCACACTGTATTTTCCCCTCCACCTTAATGTGACTGTCAGTATGATCACACTATGAGGCCTTCCCAAATATATTCTGTGCAATTGCAGCTTACACTCGTTTTTTCTCAATGATGTCTCTGGCTTCCATTTGGTCCTTAAATATTTCATCTTTTAGGAGGAAGTGGGGAAAGGAAGAGGATTGAAGATACTTAGATTTTAGACAGGAAAGATAAAATTGAGGAAAGGATTTTACCACAAAACCCAGAATTCTCCACCAAGCCTAGAGCAGTTACTGAAAATTGATCGTTTCTTAGCTGAAACAGGTCACAGAAATCCAATAAACTATACAAAGGTCACTAAATTTAAGGTCATTAAGGGGAAATGAGGAAGATTTTGAAAAAATATATAGTGCTAGAAGTTACCGTAGAAAATGTCTAGTTCATGCAAAGTTGAGCACACCAAGGAAATCAATTAAGTTAGGAGTTTCACCTAGTAACTTGCCTCGTGTTCCTATTAGAGTCACTGCAAGAACAGCAGCCTGTCTTCTTCCAGGACAATGATTTAAACAAACAAGCAAAGCTATAGCATCCTAGCTAGAGAGTACTAAGGAAAATTGTAGCTGACTCCACTATTGTGAATAAATGATCTCAGACAAAACACTTAGCTTCTCCAAGTTTGTGTTTCCATCTATAAGATGGAAATCATAACAACTATCTTTGTGACCTTTTTGGCACTTTTGTGACAATCAAATGACATGATGTGAGTGAAAGCTCTTTTGAAGAATGTTAAATGCTGTATGACTGTTAGATTCCCTTGCCTGAAATAAACCTTTGTGTAGTTTGTATTTGGGGAGGTAGGGTGATGACTGTGTTTATGCTTTCGAAATCGAATCCTTGATAATACATGTAAAATGCACCAACACTGGATATTTATCCCAATTAATATTCCATTGTGCGTGTGTCTAAGTCTCAATTCTGTCTTGTCATAATATAAATATGGGATTTCAGAATGGGTTATGTCCTGAAAATATTTTAAAAATAAATATACAGGATGAAAGAAATAGCTGTATGGGCTGAGTGTGCTCAGACCTGTGGGTTTCCTTGAAGCCCTATCTCTTAATAGCCATTACTATAGCACTAGCCAGCTGTGAGAGCAGACACTGGCATCTTCCAGATGTGGAGAGCTACATAGAAACACCGAAGGGCGAGTTTTAAGAGCTAGGGAGAAGGAAGAATAAAAGGATGTAAAAATCTTTTAATCCACTCAGTTTCATTTCAAGCATTCCAAAGTGCAGGGTTCTCTCACCACACAGGCAAAACCCTGTAATAGCTGTCAGTTCCCACCAACCCTAAATGTGTATGGAAGATACCCAATTTAAGTAAATGCTCAACCAGTGTTCATAATGGCTAAAAGAGAAAAGCAAAAAAAAAAAAAAAAAAAGAGCAGAACATTTTTCAAGCAAACAGCTTTCCTACCTTTTGCAGCAACTATCTCCTATGAAAATCTTGGAGTGTAAGGTATTTGTTTACTTAAACAAGCAATGGGGATTCCATCTATGGAAGCTTTGGCGATGAATAATAAGCCGGGAAGGAATGGAAAGGTCAGTGGAACTCTTTTGTGGCAATCAGATAATACAGAAAGTATTTCTAGACATGAGTTCTCTTGGAAAGTCTCCAATGTGGAAGATTATTTCATTTGGAGAAGATGAATACCATTAGAAACAAAAAGAGGCAGGAAAACAGTAGAGTGGGAATGAATATCTTAGAACTAGAGTCAGAAAAACAGAATTGCAATCTTTTTCCCCCTAAATTTAAACTATGGTATATGACTATGAGCAGAAAACAGAAAAGGAGATGGGATGCAGAGAGGAGGCATGTGTCCTATCATCCTGATACATTCGCTCTAAGAAAGCACCAGCTACATGCCATAAGATCTAATTACCAAGAATTGCCTTTCCTGCCCCACAGCAATCATTTTGATGACAGGCTTCTCTGCACTGTAAAGCAAAATGGGAACCTGTGCTGTATAAACTGCCTCAGCGCTTCCCTTCCTGCCTCTGCTATCAGCCTCCCCATCTCATTTATTTTCCACACATTAATGGTAGCAGTCACCTTGAGCCGGTGATGCAGAGTAATTTTCACAGAAACCTTGATCAGAAACCATAAATCAGCCTGATGTGCTTTTATGGTCTAATAACATTCTGGTTGCTCCTGCAGGCCTGTATGTAAAACTGCATTGCAGTGAGCCCTTTGGATGTTTTTTCCCTTTTGGTACAGTGCGCACGTCTGCCTCTCTGGCTCTCTCTACCCAGCCCTTCCCCTTCACTTTGCACTCTCTCCCTCTCATGGTATAGAATTTCTAGACACACAGGTGTGCGTGTGCACCTACGTCACAGGGATACAGTTCACTTCTAACAAAACCACATTTAAATGGTGTTCTTTATACATTGTCGTGGTGGCAGGGAGGCAGATTCTTTCAGGATGATAAAATGGTACATTCATTGGATTCTCAGTGATGTGTCTTAACAAATGAACTGTCTCAGATGAAAAAATAAAAGGATATAACTGTTGCAGGGGCTATTGAGTCTGTTAAATGATTTACTTGTTTTTCTGTGTTAGGACATCTGGATGCTGAGCCCCTATAGACTGTTGCCTCCTTCCTCAGGGCTCTACCATGGGTGTGGGTGACTTGAAGTCAACTTGTTTCTGACTCTCTGCCATGGCCCATGGTCTGCAGTGCTACTGATCACTCGATGGCCTTGTGCTCCCACTGCTCCCTACAAGATTGCAATGCTATGGAGTGAAATGAGATTATGCCAGGAAGTGGATCTGTGGGTTTGAGGGGAGGGGAGGAATGAAATGTGGGTGAATATGTCAGGGGCACAGCACAGTGAATCGGCGGGGTGAGTCTGCAGTTAGGGGGTTTTGTTGAAAGTGGTGGTGCTGGACCTGCCACCAGAAATTGACAGCAGGTGCTGGGGATGGCATTGAAGGACTAGTCTATAATGGGACTGGTGTGGGATTAGAGACGGGATGAGCAGGGGCATCTGAATTAACCAGACGAACCATCCCACTCAACCTGCCCCAGTAAGCTGACTGAATCTGCACACATCTGCTCAGGAACTAACAATAGTAAAAGCAAACCAGCTCAGATTCAATTCAGATCTCCTTTAATTCAACGCCTGCAAACTAGACATCCCCCAGGTGGGTGCCCATCTAAAGCACGCAGCAATTTTTGGTATAGAGTGAAAAGCCTCTCCCAGCCATGTTCTTCCACAGAATGGAAATACGTGCAACAGAAGTCATTGTCACTCCTTCATTGCCACTTGGTGATTTAGTGCAAGAAAGTCACAAAGACCATTTGACTCAGTCTGGGAGAATGTTTAGCTTTGCTTTGGAAGTGAGGAAAACTGGCAACGATCTCTGAGTTTTCACTGCTAATGCATTGAGTGATAATTACTCCCCAGTAGACCTTCATAAATTCCAACATTCTTAACTGGTGCTTCATGAATATACCAAGGGGGAAAAAAGTACCCAAGGGCATTAATCAAATTTGCCAAGATACCACTCCTTGCTTGCTTAAAAGATGCATCTCCAATTATTTATACATCTATCTATTTTTATATGTCTACTCTCATTGCTCATGCAGGCGCATGCTCATTTGACATGATATGCCAAGCATTTCTAAGGATACTCTGACTGTCAATGTCAGGGTAATTGCTGAACATGGATCTTGTCATCTGTAGGGCTCTTTGTTTTCAACTGTAAATCATAATGTCTAATTTCTTCACCTCACAAATAATGGTGTTCAGGTTAGGCAGTGTCCACAGAATTTGTAAAATTTCATCTCCTGTAGAATTAGGTGTTTTTTACCATCAACTGCTCTGGGAACTGCAACCAGTCCTGAACCCCCAAATCTCCAGTAAAAGCTCAGCATTGAATCTTCAGAAATTGACAGGCAATTTCTTCTTTTGCAGTAGCCTGAGCTTTTCAAGACTGGTAGCAAAGGCTAAATGTGAAAAGGAAATGGGGGTGAGCAAAGGCCCTTTCTCTCCACAATGTCCACAGCCCTGCGATTCACAGACCAGCATTTGTTGTCTGTTTATGTGTTATTTCTAAACCCTCCTAGCTGGAGGCAATGTACACCAGACCGGTGGGGTGGGAGCAATAAAGGAGAAATGCGGTAAAGAACAAATTCTTTTCAGATTAGCTGATTGGCAGTTGTGAATAATGCAGCTCTAGCACTAAAGCAAGAAAGAGCAGCTTCAACCTTGGCACTCATTATTTTGCTGTAAGCCTTTTTTGCTAGGGACATTTTTCTCTTTCAAGTCTTAAACTATGTTAACTCCTTGTGATCCAGTCATTTGTCCAAAAGGGCGAAGTCTCAAGACCCTGTGTTGAAACCTCTTAGCTGTGGATGTGAAGTGATAGCAAGAAACAATGGCAGGCCCTCTTCTCCCCGGAACTGAAATTATGACAGAAAAATTTACCCTTTGGGTTAATTAAATACTACACCTTCTGCATCAGACCTGACAAGCATTTTGGACAAAAACAATGAAAAGAAATTAGGCACATAAGTAGCTTATCTGTTTGGTTCCATAAAGAGCTCAAGCCTTGACAAATGGGAAAACGATATATGAAATGATCATTTAGTAAATCTAAAGTTATCTCTATTCTTGGCATCCACGAAAATAATAGGCAACCAGAGTAATCTTATTTAAATTCTACAACCTAGATCTGAAAGTAAATATCAGGTCAGTTATAAGCTGGACTTTTTTTCAAATTACTGTATAATAAACACAATATAAATTAGCCTTTTTTTTCCTTAATTCCTCTGGTTCACAGTGATACATTTGTGTTCAATTAGGTTTCAGAAACAAGGAATGGGATATTAAATCATTCATCTCTCCACATACTTGCATTTTTTCTTTATTAAAATATTTTAGATGTTTCTAACCAAATTGTTCAGACTCAATGATTACATTATAATTTATAAATATTGTTACTGCTTTTTAATTATAAATGTTTTAATAAAATATTAAATGGCTAAATATGTAATTTGTCTAGAAGAAAATGTGATCTGTCAGAACCGATCATTGTTCTAGAGAAGTGATTACCTAGTTTCAATGTTATTAGTTACAGTATCGGGAAGGAACTGATAACTTATTAAACAACACCTCTTCCAATGTTCTTACTTTTTTGCATCCTAAATTTTGTATCTTTATGAGAAGGAATCTTATATCAGCTATCTTCACAATCACTGCAAACTTGTTTAGTGCCTAAATTATATTTAGCTATCAAATGCATATGTTGAATAAATACATACATAAATAATAGAGGTAATTAACAGCTGAGATAATATACTATGTATTTTTAAAGTATGCCAGTTTTCTTAATTATATAGTTAAATGCCTTTCTACTGATCTTTACACAAAAAGCAATTTGGGAAAAAATGTTAAGTTTTTCCTCAAACTATTGGCATATACTTTAAGTTCCTTCCTGATGTGGTTGCTAGGATTAAAAAAGCTGTTTCTGTGGATGAATGTGTAAATATCAGAGAAAGCTCTGTGCTTTTTTTTAATATCAGCTAAGGACTGAGATAAACTATAAGCCCTGGTGAATAATTACTGAGCTCTTAATATATAACCTCAGTTTTCCAGTTGATTAAGAATGCATAAGACAGAAGACCACTCTTTCCTCATAAACAGAGCCATCATGGTCTGTGACCATTCAGATGGGTGCTTCCATAGAAAAGCTAGGTGCAAGTATTTGTTTCTTGAGTTTCAGTAGTGGCTCCCGAGACTGTTTCCCTAGAGTCCTATCAGTCTTCTATTCCAAGCTCTTGGTCCATGACCAATTCAAAGTACGAATCCCTTTCTCCTCTTTCCTCTTCTATACTTTGGTGGTAGTTAGTGCTCTTTCCTTCCGCAAGCAATATCACGCTCCTATTTTTTCTTGATGATGTCCCATTTTAATGACGATCTCCCTTAAAAAGAGATTCCTGCCTCCTCAGCTAACTTCTCTCTCCATCCTTCCCTCTCATCTCTACAAATTTCTATACACACTCACAGCACACATCTGAGAGCCTGAGGTGCAGCCAGGGTAGGTGTTTGTGTTTGTTCTTTTTGATGGTGGTCGTCGCTGTTGCTTGTCTACTTTGTCTATAATCAGATGGGGGAGTGGAGAGTGGCTCATGATCCAATTCTTGTCAACTGACAAATGTGTCTTAATAACTCTGTGTGTTTACTGCTACCCTCAAAACCTAAACTTTTTCCTCTGTTATAGTTAGTTTACATGTGTTTTATTTTTCTCTCAAGATCTTTCTGAAGATAGACAGCTTACTATCTTTACCTGGAGTTTGTAACACAAAGTCTTCTACGTGACTGATACTCCATAAAAGTCTGAGTTTAAATAAATTGACTACAATCTATGTAGAGGATAAAAGGTGGGACAAGAAAACATCAGCCCTTCATTTATAAATTACTGACCAAGCATCCACTCTAGCATTTAAATGGTTCAACATCCTGGAGTATGGCACTTACCATCTAATTGAAGGAGGTGGGCTGATGATTCTTGGCAATTATAATACCATGTCAGAATTAAGATGCTGGGGACAGTCTTTTCTAAGAACACATACAGGAACATCTGTTGGAAGTGTGTTTAATTTATTCCCTTCTTCTTCTCTCTAAACTTTCTACAGGTGCTTCAGGCTTGTAAGAAACAGAAGTGGAAGGGAATTATGGAAAAGTCAAAGAAAAATAAGCGAATCACTCAAAGGAGAATGAGTAAAGAGAAAATCACCCTGGAGAGACTTGCGTACCTTAAGCATCTACATGAGAGTGTGCATTCCAGCCCCAAATACTGCAAGGTGAAACTCGAAGTCATATTCTGTGGGAAGAGCCCTAGAAAGAAACTCTTGTCTCAGAACTCAGCAAGAACAGGCAAGCAGAGCAAATCCTACACTGATGTTTTGCTTCCCTGGTGTCAGTATTTTTCATCAGTTGCCAATAACAACAGGAGTTGTGCAGCCTATGCCCCATGAAGAGTTGATATGAAATTAAAAAGCATTATTACCTTCCAAATGCTTTTAAAATCCACCAGAAAAAAGTTCCTTTCATTCCCATGATGATAACTATCTTTTAATGTGTGATTTCTATTAGCTTGATTAACCACAGCAACGTCAGTAAATTCATTCCCTTGCCCAGTGTCTTGACCATAATACCCCTTCATACTTGGTAAAACAATAAATGAATGCATGTGAAAATGAGACATGCCAGCCTGTTACGAAAAGGTGATCGATATATTTTCCATTTCAGGACAGTTCAGGTTGTAGGATAAAGGAATTCAGTGTTCTTTATAATTCATCTAGCACTTATTATTATCCCAGGCAAGTGGGCATGTGGCCATTTCTTCGGATGATTCGGGCCACATTTTAATAGTTAGTTCTGGCAGTTCAAAGTGGAATGGATTTATTTCAAGAGGCTCAAGAAAACCTCTTTTTGAAGGCTCTAATAAAAAAGTAAGAATGATAAAGAACACTGTTTTTCATGATAAGGAAAATTCTGCCTTTCAAGAGAGACATCATAATTTCTTCTAATTATAAGAAAAATGTTGCTGCCTTGAGTGCTCTTATTCATGTGTACAGCCAAAGGGATTTTCTGCATAAAAGAATAATTAGGTTCTATCCCTTCATACATTAAAGAAATAGAAAAGAGAGAGGAAAAAAAGAAATCAGCTATCTTTCTTTTCTTTTATACCTCTTTTCCCCTTCATATTCTCTGACCTCTACTCTGCTGAATCTTTCATATGTCATGGAAGGAAGATTTAGAGGGGCTTTGATTTCTCCAATTCCTTTGGTGCTGGCAGTGTTTGCCGTGCTGAATTTGGAAGCACCTAATTTGGGAGCTCTGTTCATGTTGGGCTGTAAACTGATCAAATTTCATTTTATGTGTGAAGATCATTTTCAGTCTGTAGACTTAAACATTTTATTTGCCTGAAATGCATTCTACATAATTCACTGTGGGCTTTTCCTTAGAAAAGCTGTTAAACTGCTTAGTTGGGGAGACAAAAAGGACATTCCAGAAAGGTTCACCCTTTAACCATTTGAACAGCAAAAAAGAGTCAGGGGGTGACTGCAGATTGCACCTGAACACACAGTGTTATCAAGACAAGAGGGTACAGAAGATCACAGAGCACGATGGGAGCTTTTCATTGACTTGATTTGTGTGTTCTTTTGTGTGTTCACTTATGTTGATGACCACTGCGAGAGAAAAGATGTGCAGCGGTAATGAAATTAATTCAACCCCAAATGTCAGCAAAGTAGAAAGAAGGACTGTTCAAATTCGTCATGAATGATAATATTGTTTGAACCTTCTGAGAGATTAGAATTGGTTAGCCTTCAAAATGGAATGTGATCATCGGCTTTATAATAGAAAGATCAATGATAAATACAGACAGGAAAAGAGGTCTTCAGGATTAGATTTTTCTAAGAAAGTTGAGTGGCTTTTTGAAAGAATCATGACAACAGCCACCATTTACTGAATGCTGATTCTGGTACAGACCTGGTTTTAGGTAGTTAAGGACATAATCTCTACTCCATAGAGCCACCGGGGAAGTGGTTAATAAATGAAGGTAAAATGACTGGCCAAGATGACATGGGCAGAAAGAGGTGGTCTTTCCTCATTCCTCAGTGGCTTTATGTCAATGTGCTATCCAACCTGGCACTGATGGGAAACCAGGTTTGACTTTTCTTATCAAGAGTTATATTTCAAGAGTTATTACATGTGCTAAATACTATCATAGATCACAGGAAGCAAGCTTGTTTGCAGTGGGCAGCTCTTTAAAATAACTGTCCCAGATCAGTGGGCGGTACACCAGCACATCCAGCTCACGAGTGAAGTGACTGCAGAGGAGCAACTTCCGATCAATTGTGGAGGACAGCCTCCCTTTCATAGATGGCCCCTAAAATCTGTTCTGGCGTGCCCTGGTTGAGCAGCCATCAAACCTCCGAAGGACTCAGGCCATAGGCCACCTACCCCTGGGTTTGAGCCCTGGGTCTGGAGGAAACGACCAGTGTAAACAACTAAATGGAAATAAAATGAAATGCTTCTTCCTCCTCTCTCTTCCTGCCAGTCTGCCTACTCACCTTCATTCCTGTCTGCACTTCATTATGTCTTTCTTCCATTTTCATGATTCTTTTTAAATTGAGCACTTATCTGTAGAGATTCAGAGGCTAGTCCTATTGTATCAGCAGAGGGGAATGAAATCCCTTTGCATACACAGAGCCCACCACCCACTTAGCCTGGATAATGGTCTGTGTACTGGGCTGAGAGCAGGACAGAGAGAGCAGGTACATGGGAGTCAAACCAACTGAAGCTGCCAGTTATTATATGTATGACTTCCAACATTTAATTTCTTCGTGCCTCTATCTCCTCCAAACTGTGGATGATGATAAAGATAGTGCCAACTTCAGTGGCATGTTGGAAGGATTAGATGAGTTCATATATGTAAAGTGTTGAGAACACTGATGATACCTGGTGCACACAATATCAATGTGGGCTGAGTATTTCAGGTACACGCTCTCATCGACACATACCATATCCTATGTAAGGAAGATGTTAGATGGATTTTACAGATTAGTGGTAAACCTCACAGAGTTTAACTTAACTGGTACATTGTCACTTAGATTCTAAGTATTCAAACCCAGTCAGAGTCTCAAACTGGAATATAAACTCACACTGTATGTGTGATTTTATTCTTTATCTTCCCGGTTGAGGAGAATCTTGCCTTTATGTTTTTAATATAGCCAATATTAATGCATTAATGTATAGAAGGACAGGGCTCCCTAGTGTTTTTTGATAGCCACTTCCTCCCCCTAAGATGTTCAGAACAGACCTTCCCAAGAGATGTCACTTTGGTGTGTGAGTTATTTTGAACTGAGGTCAATAAGGCCCTATAGACTTATGAGAGACATTTGCCACTCTCTTAGCTACCTGGAATAATGAAATTTGGTCTGTTAGCCAGATTTAAGGTTATCTTTAGAAATAACCTTACTAATAGAAAAATTATGTATGACAAGACAGGCCTCTAACTACAGACCATTTGTCTTCATCATATGAGTCACCCTTTCCTTGTAATGAGAGTACCTCTCTTCTCTCCTTGAAGCCCCAGGTCCCTAATTCCATTCCTTAGCTAAGGATAAACACCCTTGTTTTGCCATACTAACTTTAAAATGTACATCCATGTAGATTTTCCATATGTATATAGTTAAATTTGTTCCTTTCCTTCTACTAACATGTCTGATGTTAATTTGATTGCTTGATAAGCTTGAGAAGAACCCAGAGGGTAGGGAGAAATTTCTTCTCTGTTCCTAGAATATTAATACAGTACTTATATGATAAGGTGCGTGATATGTTATTTCAGACCTTTGACCTATGGTAAATATATACACATATACATATGAATATTGGATTCTGACCCCAGGCAAATAACAAGAGTCATACATCAGAACTACCAACTTTACCCAATGTCACAAGGTCTCATGTCCTAATAACCCAGATCTTTCATAGTGAGGTCGTTGCCTATGTGTCCTCTGAGCCCAGGATTTGAATTCTGACTCTTCCACTTACTCTATGATATTAGAAAAAGTTATTTAACTTTGCCATTCCTTAATCTATAAAATAGAGATATAATTAGTCTTTGTCATAGAATATGATCATTAGTTTATGGATTTTAAGCACTTGAACCTGGCACATAGTAAGCACGTAAGTGATGATGATTCAAAATTATTTCACATCAGAATGGTTTTAAGCAGTCGTGACTGACTATAAGACCTCTAAGCAATAATAACAGTAACATTGTGAAAGAATTATATCCTAAAAGATAATAAAAAGGAGGGAGACAATTTTGATGAAGTTAAGAGAGATTGTTCATCTGATTGTTTTTGGTTAAGAATGTCATTTTTTTTTTTCCTTTTGTGAGACTTGAATCTTTTCCTTTTGTTATAACTTTAAATATATATTTAAATATATATTTCCATATATTTCTGAGGAATTTTCTGGATTTTTATCAATTATATTTAATAGAAATTTCAGGTTCTCAAAACTAATGAGATACAACTGGTTATAAGTTGGGATTTAAGAGAAAGAAAAGGTGATGGTATGTCCAAGGAAATGTATACATCCTAACCTTGGAGTTGCCTATTAAAGATGAAGTTTGTCTGGATTTGGCTACTGACCAACTCTAAAAATGTCAAACTAAATATAGTCTATGCTCTTCACCTTTTCTTCTTCCCAATAGTATTGCTATCTTTTTTAAAAAAATAATTCTTCAGCTTTTTCAATAGCCTTATACCCTTCTCTTGTACAAGTCAGAAAATAAGAATATCATCTTGCATTTTTCTTTCTCCTTACCTGCCACATCCAATCAGTAATCAAATTTTCTCTTCTAATAAAGTTTGACTCTACAGCATATACTTTCTCACTGTCATTACTTTATATTAGAGCCTCATAACTTCTCACCTGGGTCACTGCAATAACCACACCACAGAGCCCCTTACTCTCCCTGCTTCCAGTATTGCTCTATTCCAAAGGATACTGAAGGCAAAATTTTTGGTTATCATGTAGAACCTAATACTTAATTTATCTCAATGATAAGACTTCCATATTCGACTTTTTCCTATGTTTCAATCTCTTTACCTACTCTTTCTTTCTTTCCTTTCTCCCACCATTCTGCATCCACAAATAAATGCAAACCAGCTATATTCAAATCCTGGTGATTTCTTATATGTATCAATGCCCTTGCCTTTGTCATTGCAGCTCCTTTGGCCCAGAACATCCTTAAGAACTTCCAGTTCCATTCATTCATAAATGGCCACTTGGCTAACTCCTAATCATCTTTTCAAACCCTAAAGGTTATCACCTCCTTTAAAAAGGTTTCTCTGATTCCTCAGCTTTGACTGGGTATATACCTATGAGAACTATAAACTTATCTATCTTTATAATAATTATTTGCTATCTTCATTTGAGGATGCAAACTTTAGAAAGATAAATATTAGCTATTTCCTCCCTATATTCCTAGGTCCAAGCACAGTGCCTTCCACTGAGTAAGTGTTCAACCAATGTTTGAGATTAAGACCCATAGCAATAGAAAGTTTAATCTCTTGAGTCTGTTTGCAAATGAAACTTATTGTAGGTAATTCAAATAATTAAGCAGAGATAAATTAATATTTTCTGGTCAAAAGTTTGGAATGTTGAATGTGCCTACATGCCAATATCAAAAATAAATGTTTGTTAGTAATATTTCCTATGAGTAAAGCATAAGGCTTATAATTCCATTTTACGTTTTCAAAGAACTTTCTAGTTTTCACAATGCTATCACATGCATTATCTTTGAGGTTCATGGCAACAGTGAAATAAATAACACAGTTCTTATTATCCTCATTTTACAAATGAGAAAAACCAAACCTCAGAAAAAGATCTGGCATGTATAAAATCACTCATACAGAAGGAAGGTAATTTGAAACCCATTTTAGGACTCTAAAAATATGAACATTTAAGCATTACTACATACAGTTATTTCCACTAAATCATACTGCTCTCACTTACAATCAAGCTGGGAAAAATAGAGAAAGAAGTAAAATGTATTAATTTACATAGAAGTGCCAGGGACTTTATGTGTATGTTCTCATTTCATCCTCAAAATAACTCTGGCAGGTAGGAATTATTAATCCATTTTATATAAAGTTCAGAAGGAGTAACTTGCCAAAAATCACAAGCTAGTAAGGGGTAAAGTTAAATTTTGAAGTGGGACTTGTCTAACTCCAAAATCCAAATGTGCTGAATACAAAAAGAAAATGTCCAGATGTACTCTAGTGGAGCAGCAGTTAGGTCAGCTGCCCCAGCCAAGAGTGCAGTCCAAGGACATCCCAAGGACCTGGGTTTTCATGCTGGGACCAAAGGAACAACCAAGATGAAAAACTAAATAAAAATAAATAACATCCTTCTTTCTCCTCTCTTTCTGCCTGTTTGCCTGCTTTTCTTCAATCCTGCCTGTACCTTTCCTTTAAAAAATTAAAAAAAGTTCACTAGGTCAAGGAAGCATGATAGTCTTGAGTTTAATATGGAATGTCTTCACATCCTAAAAGTCAGATCTAGTACATGGAAGGATCAGACACTACAAGATAATGGAAGAAGCTTAAAAGTAGCTTCAGCCCAGGAGAAAATGACTGAGCAGGACTCTAGTCACTAGCTGCTAGTTAAGGAACAGTATCTAGACCTTTCTTAAAAAGGGTCATTCCAAGTAAGGCATATAAGACTTTGTTTTCCTCCTAACAATCAAGTGATCCTAGGGTTCAGAGAAGAACTACTGGTAGGGAACTGGAAAGGGAAGCAGGAGCTAGGGCAGAAGACAAATCCTCCAGGGAAGGCATCTAGAGAAGGCTGTGAAGGGAGATGCAGCATGATTTCCTAGTATAGGCTGCTCCTTTTTTGCACATTCTTTAAGTTTACTTCTCTCTTTATTCTTTATATTAATCACTTCTTTCACCATTTCTACATTGATAGCCACCAAAGGTCTACAGTTCAGAACTGTCTCCTGCCTTCCAGATTCCTCTAGCTACTGGATGATGGCAAGTTCCCTTTGGATGCCTGACGACACCTCACATTAATTATATACAAAGTCGAATTTGCCATATACTGCCTTCTGGAAAATCTACCTTTTTTCAGAAGCTTTATTTCAGTAAAATGGAACACCATTTACCCACTTGCCCAGGCAAGAAACTGAGCATTATCCTTTACTTTTCCAATCTCATTACCTTCCCCCTTCATTTATCCAGCAAATTCCCAAACCTCATGATTCTGTCTCTTTAACCTCTCTTGAAAGTATTCCATCCTCTGTGCTAATCTCAGGGCTCCGGCGTTTTCTATTTCTAGGTTAGATGAATGCCTTTAGCCCTGCTCATCTCTATACCATGCTCCACTGTAAACTCAGTTATTTCTAGTATGTCCATCTGGTCATATCATGCCTATGTTGAAAAACCTTCCACTTATTCCCTATTGCCCTAGGGATGAAGTCTGATCTCTTTACAGTGGGATACAAGGACCTTTCTGACTTAGCCTTGGCCAAGCTTTCTAACTTCACAGCTTACTTCCCTGCTTCTCTATACTCTTTAAGCTCCAGTGAAACATTTTACAATCCCTGTAAGTCTTCCCTGCCCTCTGACCCAACTGGTTTTAAGAAGAGTCCTTTGTATTCCTACTTCATCCTTTGTCATAGTTAGCACTAACATAGCATTTGCTGTATTTCTTAACACTGTTGACGTTCTGTCAAGTCACTGAGCAACCAATTCGTTAAAAAAAGGAATGGTAGGTTTTTCACTGATGTTTCTCTAGCACCTCTCAAGGCAGTTGGTATACACAGGTGATCAACAAATATTAATTGAATAAATGAAATGAGTCCCAGGGGGAATTACACTGGTTTGAGTCCTGGGTCAATTCCAAACTCACTGTCAGTAGTAGGATAATGGGTCTAATGACAAATGTGGTTCTCACTGGTGCAGGAAGTTAGAGCCACACGACCTGTAGCTGGCATGTTCAGCATTGGCTGCTGGACAAAGGCAGGCACAGTTGATTTGAAACCAAAAGCTGATATTGATGACCACACTTTAGACTTGGATTCCTTTGTGCTTATTTCTAGAAAAACTAGCCCAGAGACTTGCCTCTTCTTTGGAATTTGGTCTTTGCTGAATCTCACAACTTTCTTCAATTGCCTGTCTCATCCTTCAGAAACTCCATTTGTAGTGAGCGATCTCATAGGCTGAAACAAGAGATGGAGCTCTCTGATATAAATAAGTTATTAACTTATTAATAAGTGACTGCTTAATCATATTAATGATCAGTTTATTAATAATAAAAGTAAATAAGTTTATAGATCTTCGAGCATTTATTTTATTTGGAGACCTTTCCTATTTCTTTTTTTTTTATTCTCAAATGATGAATTAGCAGACTCACTTTAAAAATAACAATTTTTATTTGTAGTTTATTATTGGGCCTTAAACCCCTAAACTTACTTTAATACATATAAAAGCATCACAGAGAAAACCCATCCACTGGCACTAGGTAGAGCCTGTGTTTCCTCTTTTGCCACATAATCCCTTGGCTGTTCCTTTAAGCAGCAGTGCCAATCAAAATTACGGTTTCATCTGATCATTTGATTTCATGATAAAGATCTATATTCTCAGGCAGAAGCTTTGCCTCCTTAAATTCCCCAGGTTAATGAAAATCACTAATCCAATGGATAAACAGGAAATAGAAACGTTGAATCATAACTTTCATGTTTTCAGAAATATTGTGATTTAAGGGTTTTTGGAGGCTCTTACAACGAAGAAAGATTGAGATGCAAATTGCCCTGGAGAGGAAGAGAAAACTTCCTGAGTGGAAAGGAAATTATGCAAATTATATTGCTGTATTAAGAGGAGAGTACCTTCAAGTGCCACAGATCTCACAGGTGTGGAGGTAGGTCCCCTCCTAAATGACAGGAGAGGACAGGAAGGTGAAGTTGAACTTGGTAGACTAAGAACAGGGCAATGGAGAATGAGAATGAAAACTAGAACCTTACCCTGCACCTCCACATGTCATGTGACCTGAATTTCGGATAGGCCCCTCCATTCTGAGTCTGATCAAAGCCAAGTTCATCAAGAAAAGGTCACATTCTTTCATCAAGAAACTATCAACTTCAAACTTGAGAAGTAAATGGATAGATTTTTCTTTTCAGAATCCTCTTAGTTTCAGGAAAATTCTAAGACTTTTACAACATTCCCCAAATGGCTAGAGTTAATAACAGAGTTCAACATATTAACATTCAGTAGGATGAATTCATATTTATTTCATGAAATTTAATTATATACCAGAATAAAAAATAAAGAACCAAGAGGGACATAAAAGAGATAAATATCTATGTACTGAGAAAATAAGAAAAGGAGAACAGTTTCATATACAGCTGAGAGATGGCAAAAAAAGAATAAAACAGAAGCTAAATTTAAACATGCCTAGGATCACTAATTTTTGAACACTCCTATAAATATTGAAAATTACCTGTCAAACTAAAGGAAATCTGTTTTGTTCATTTTATTAGATCACTGAAAATATGTTTGCCTTATATTAGCCAATAATATAACACACTGAAGAAAAATACCCCTACGCCACATACACACAAATATACCTTCAACACCCAGATACAAAGTAAACCAAGTCTGTGTGTGTGTCTCTGACATGCTGGAGTCACTGATTTGAATTCCTCTAAACCTCTCTTATAAGAATGCACATAGAGGGCTCCATATCCTTTACAGGAAACTTTATTTTAGAGCAGAGAAGCTGGGAAATAGGATATAAACTATCATTTCTACTTAAAATTATAGAAAGATCAGTAATGATGGCAAAGTCACTGCCTACTGTAAGCCCTCAGGTGCGCTTTGTGAAAGAAGTTGGTGGCTTGAGGCTATTTTGAAGTGAATACAAATCATTGCTCGTTGAAAAATCTGATACTAATTGTGTCTCTTGTCAAAATGTACAGCTAACAATCTCACTGCTTTCTTATTTCAAAAGAGTGGCTCTTTTCTAGCAAAGTGGAGGAAGAATATCAGGAAAATAGGACATGACCCAGTAATAAAAAGGAATTTATTCTCTATTGTTATCATTAGACAAGCTAAAGAAACAACTTTGACTATGCCCTCAAACCTGAAAACAAGAGCATGTGTGTATGTGCATATGCACACGCACATACGTGATGTCTACATATATACTTTGCAAGTCACGCACTTAGGTTCTAATTTTTGTGGAAAGAAAGTCTCAACAATTTTCATTCACATAACACATGCAGACATTTAACTCACTAATAAAAAGGTGTTTTTATTTGTCTTTCTGTCTTTATTAGATACAGTCCAGGGTCCATCTAAAACTAAATGGTTTAAATCACGTACAGTAGACTCTAAATAGAGTACATCTAAATGCAAAGTGGTTACCGGAATAGGACAATTGGATTTATTTCAATCCCAGAAGTAAACAGCCCCAGGGTAAATAACGGCTCTGTGAGAATCATTCTCCCCACCCCCTCAATAAAAACAGCTCCTATTATAGATGTGAGGATATTTGCAGATCAAGAGGTGTTATGTAATTCTAGTTATCAATAAAATTACCTCCATATAGCTATCAAACTGAAGCAATAAATGTTCATTGAGATTTTTCTATGACCAAGGCATGCAGCTAGAGTGGGGAAAGAAAGCGCAGTAGAGCATCCATGTCTTCTAATGATACAAATCTCTGTTCTAAAGCAAACACCATTTCCAGGTACTATTGTTAAATAAAAATGGTGACAGGCCCCGAATGGAATCACTTAAGCCCATATGACCTCATTAGATTTTGTAATTTAACCCTGTAATAATGATACACATGAAAGGGGAAAATATACATAGCATACTTATGAAAGTACAGATGCCTACATACAAGCTATATGAGAGGCAGTGTATATAGTGGTTAAGGCAGACTGGAGTTAAAATTCCTGCATTTGAATCATAAATCTACAGCTTCATAGCTATATAACGTTGGATTATTAAATGTTTGAGCATTGCATTTCCTCATCTGTAAATCTGATAAAATAATATCTCTAACACAGAATGTTATAATGCATAAATGAATTAATTCACGTGAAGTGCTTATCTCAAGGCCTGGAAAACAGTGTTCCAGGAGTGTCTGCCAATATTCTGAGTCTCAAACAAATACACACACATGCATAGAGAACACACCATACAAACCATACACAAAAGCATTTACGACAGTATAGCTATTTTCTGGGAGGTTAAGTCTAGTTAGAAAGAAATGTCATAAAGATAAAGGCATTGAAGCAGAGAAATTTAAATTTAAAAATGAATGGTACCAACAGTCAAACACGATGACCTGAACTCTTGCCTTTATTTCTGTACCCTCCCCAAAACCCATTGAAATTAAAGTATTTCTAGACAAATATTAACCAACAAAGACAAAGAGAAATGGAAGGAGAGACAAAGTATCTTTATAAGTGGAAACTAACAAAAGCAGTCCAGCTAATGCTATGGAATTCTAGGAAAATTCTAGAATTGAGAACATGAAAAAAGAACTGTTTGAAAGTATGTATAAAGAAGCATTAGCAGCTTGCCTTACTTTTCCCCAGTTCTTGCCAACAGCTGACTAGCCCGTCTCTCTCTCTCCCCAGGACACACACAGATACACTCAAAAGGCAAAACAGAATCAGAAAGTATTAGAAAAATGGAACCAGAGAAGCTGTGGATTTAGCAGCAAACTTAAGTGTAGGCCAGGTAAAACGAAAACTGGAAGTAGGAACCAAAATCAATCTGTATATTGAAACGTGAACTTTCTGGCCCCCAACAGTCAATCTTACTCTTGGCACCCAGAATCCTGCCCCTAAGCTTATACTCACAGGCCGGAAGTTGTAGTGTTCTGCATTGATAAAACAATTGAGCATAATGCTATTTAGAAGTCTCCATTCAGTAGGTGGAAAACTCTAGACACATACACACACACACACACACACACACACACACACACACACACACACGTGCGCTCACACAGTTTCCCTCAGCTTGTTAGTAACTCACTTTTAAATGAATGAGGAGGAAGACTTCACCAATTAATGAAAACTTTCATAATGTATAAGACAACCCTAATAAACTTGTATAAAATAGAGCCCATCTAAGAAATAGAAAAAACTTTAGAGAAATATAAATATTCTCAGAATACACAGAAATTTCACGAGTGAAGTTGTAATTGAAAACTGAGTACACAGAAGACAAAACAAAAGTGAAACACAAAATAAGGTAATTATGGAGTTGGAATCTGAGGATTAGCAGTAAATATATTCAGGTAGTACCATCTCTGGTGATACCAAAATCATTGTCTTTTACATCTCCCTCACCCCTGTGCATGGAGTCAAAATGTGAAGATACGGAACTATAAATCACTACATCTGCTCTTCAAGTTTATGGAGAACAAAAAACACTCTTATATGTACCTTCCAACAAAGGGCTTCCATCCTAAGACAGGCGTACAAAGGCATTAAGTGATAAGAATATTAATAGAACTTCTTTCTTTGCAAATGACAGAAACTCAACACCTTAAGCAGGGAAGAAAATGCTTTCGAGATTAAGCTAGGAAATACTGTATGGTGCTAACCCGGTAGCTCCCGTTAGCCCATGTGCATAGATGCTCCTAGAAAATGGGTAGCAGGCAATTTTCAGTATCAATTTGAATTACAAAACAGGTCTGTTTGAAACAAGACCTCAGCTAGGTCAGAGGGAGAACTTCCAAAGAGTATGTGATTCAGGTGTTACTAAAAAATAGTGATAACTTAAACTGTTCTACTTGTTATTAATTTATATTTCTGGGGAGGGATATGACATTCATCAATTTAAATTTTTTCATATAAACTTATAAAATATTGCAACAGACTTTATTCTAGGTTTGTTTTAAACATGGGGGAGAGAACTCTACTTCACTGAAGTAAAGAGGGAGGAGTTTTTAAGTGCTAGGGTGAGTTAATGGAAAGGGCCACAGGCAGAGGTTGGTCAATGTGTTTGTTAACCAGCACATATTAAAGTTAGGTTCCTGTTTTCCCAAGGAAACTGGGATATAAAGGCTCTATCTTTCTTATGATTACATTTCAAAGAGATGGCCCCTGGGTCCTTGAGAAAGACATTTCTGGATTGTAAAACTGGTAAGAAGCTGGGACAAGATTTACCTCAAAAGGTCTGAGAAAGAATTTACAATGGCTAGTTTTCTAAAATTAATGTTCTAAGAAAAGGGAGTTCAGAGCAAGAGGAACAAAGCTATCTGAAGTTGACTCAAATTGAGGGAGATTAAGGCTGTGTTATTAATCTTAAATATGAAAAATTAATAATTCCATTTGTTATAAAGTAGACAGAGCAGGGTATTTGGAGTAAAAAAGATAAGGATTCAAATATCTCTATCATATTGGTGTGAATTTCCATATAGTTGTAATGAAAACAAATTGGTAAATTAGATGACATATGCAGAGTATTTAGAAGAGATCCAGACATGGAGTAAGAATTCAATAAATGTGACACCTTGTTTTTATTAAAGTGAGACAAAAATTCAGATCCAGCAGAAGTTTCTGGTGTCTTCTAATATGATACACAGAAAAGAATGCAATTTCACTTCCGAGTTCTTCCAAAAATGCATAATATAACTCTAATCAGGAGAAAATACCAAACAAACCCAAAATGAGGGACATTTTCCAAAACAACTGACCTACATTTTTAAAAAAACTATCCATGCCATTAAAGAAGGAGGAACTGTTTCAGATTAAAAGACCCTAAAGAGGCATGATAGCCAATAGCATATGACCTAGACTTTCATTTTGTGGTAAAGGACTTTATTGTTATAACTGACAAAATCCAAAACAGATAAATAAATTAGCTAACAGTATTTTATCAGCATTCATTTTCTGACTTGGTTAATTATATGATGATTATATAAGAGAATAAACTTTTTCTTAGAAAAAAACACTAAATATTTAGAGGTCAAAAGATATATGTCTGCAATCAATTCTCAAAAGATTCAGAAAGATCATATATGTAGAGTGGGGAAGAAAAAAGAAAGGGTAATATAGAGAGCAGATGTGGTAAAATGTTAACATTTGAAGACTATCAATAAAGAATATACAAAAATTAAGACCATTATGGCACAGTCACCTTCTATCTAAAGATTCCCATATCCTAATCCCTGAACCTGTAAATATGTTTAATAACAAGGCAACCAGGACCTTACAAATGTGATTAAGCTGAGCATAGTCTGGGAAGTTATTCCTGAATGAGCCAGGTAGGTACAATGTGATTACAAACATCCTTACATTGAAAGAAGAAGGCAGGAGAGTAAGAGATTTGAAGATGCTACATTCCTGTCTTTGCAGATGAAGGAGTCGTGAGCCTAGTAATAGCTTTCAGAAGCTGGAAAAGACTAGAAAATGGATTCTTCTTTAGTCTCCAGAAGGGACACAACCTTGCCGACACCTTTATTTTAACCCAGTGAGAGTAAATTTGCAGTTATTTGTTACAACAGCAGTACAAAACTAATAAAATATTCCTGCAAGTTTTCTATCAGTGTGAAATTATTTCAAAATAAATTTTAGCTACTTTAGTCTAAATGTTCAGTGTGATTTTACTTAAAAATCATAAAATCGTCATACAAACTAAAAGATAATTACAGCAGAATCTCAGTAAGTCACTCAATGAAAGTTTACATTTACTTGTAGTGGTTAGCATGTTTAATAACTACTATTAAACTAAGTTTAATAAAACCAGTATGCCAATGATATTGATAATAAATATTGGCCATCAAATTAGCATACCATAGGTCTTCGTAAATATCTCATTAAACATTTTCTATTTCTTTTAAGAGAAATTAATGTGAATGAAGTCTCGTGTTGTTATTACTCAATTCCTCTTCCTCTCCTCCCAGTAAAACTGATTATTATTTTTGTACATCGTTCAAAGCTGTCCTCTTTGGCAATAATTAAAACACAGGAATCTTTTACCCTCTATCTTTAAACGCAAAAGAGAAGAGCTAGTCAAAACTATATTGGTAAAGAGATAACATACGGGTTAAAAATAATTGTTTCAATGTGTTAAAACTGTAATCACACAGAAACTGAGGGTAATTTGTTGGTATCCACTGAGCAGAGCTTTGTTTGAAAAAGATGAAGAGTGTGGTTTAGCATCTAATAAGATGGTAAATTGATAAAACTCATCGAAGTATCAAAAATAAGGCTGAGAGATGGTTGAAAGAACTGAGTTTAGGAAAAGACAAGGTTAGCTGATTCTAGAGCGGTATAGGCATATCATCAAAAAGTGAAAGCAAATATGGGGCAAGATAAATGTCAAAGAGACTTAAAAGTTCAAAGTTAGGATTGATTTAGAGGTCAATGGGAATTTAAATCCTAGAGATTATTTCAGCTTCTGAAATCATATTGAAGTATTGAATGCATCAGGCTATTTCATTTGCAGTGGAAGTCTAAATGATTTATTTATCATTTTGCCGTTACTTCCCAGAGCTACAGTTAATTACCTATTAATTACAGGGGACTGAAATAAAAGTATTTCCCAGATCGTTTTGGACTCAGTAACAGGGAAGAGAAACAGGCTGCTTCTTAATGGGCACTTAAATTCTATCGTGTTGAAACCGGGACAAACTCCACATAGCTCCTGAGACCTCTGAAAACCACCTTGCCCCTGAAGAGCATATGTGAGGGGGAATATTTTGGCTTTCTATGGGGATGTTTGAGTCTTTGTTGGTTTAGGCTAGACCCTTGATATTATTTAACATGGTTTATTGTACATAATTAGATTCTAATTTCTGGAGAGAGAGACATTTATTTTCAGCACTGAATTGGTAATTCGAGGGAGGGTAGTTTTAAATCCAGCATGAGTGTTATTCATGCTGTATACTAACATACTTTAGAGGTAATTGTTTCTACTGCTTTTTAGGACACAGCTTGATGAATAAAATAAATTTGGAAAAGGAGAAGCACAAAATGCAGAAATATAGGCCATTAAAAAGCTTATAAGCCCACAACAAATACTTTAATTACATTGGACGAATGTAAATCATGAATGCTGAGCAGCTGGATGCTATGAAAATGTAAATGCAAACTAATCAGTGGAGGTAGAATAAAACTAGAAGCTATAGATCTCAAAAATACCCATTGAGGAAAGCGGAGGGACTGCCATCAGGCATTTTTATATAACCACAGACTGGACATTCCAGCATATACAGAAATACACACACATATCCGTGCAAGATTTTGAATTGGACATCATGCTTAAAATGGCTGTGAATTCTTATTTCCATAATGAGCTTACTTGAAATGTGTGCCTGATTTAATTTTTATGATGCCACTAAACCACCCTAGCTGTGTTAATGATTTAGCTGGACCTGAAATTAAAAAATTGAGTTTTCCAGGTGGTAGGCTGAACTGTGCGAAGTGAACAAAGGAAGAAGTGGGAGGGTCTCAGAATATTCTTTATCTCATTAGCACACCTACAGTACCTGTTTGTCTTAAAAGTGATCTAAATACATATGAATGAACAAAATTCACATCAGCAGTTCCTGTGTCATTTTCACTTCTAAAATAACTTCTAGTTCTTCAAAGCCAAATGGGACCTCGACTCTGAGTCCTTCTCATTGTAGAGCCCTTATGTTTCCTCAGCTTTTTAAATTTAAACCTTCATCTCTCCATCAGCACGAAAATCTATTTCTTCTTGTTGTTTTTCTGGTGCAACTGAAGGGGACCTATTCTCTCAGTAGTCCCAAAGCCCTGGCTGAAATAGATAATGAGAATAAAAACAAATAGCAAACCCGGGTGGATCTTTGCCTTACATCATTTACAATAAAAACCAAAAAAACCCCACCTTTCTTCATGTCTGCAGTGTTTACACTTCCTAGGGAGTCCCAATGCTGGCTGCCCACTAAAGTCATCTGGGGAACTTTTAACACTACAGATGCTTGGATCCTTTCCATTAGAGATTCTGCTATTAATTGGTCTGTGGTAGGGCTATGGAATCGGATTTTTTTTTTGTTTAATTCCTCTTGTGATTCTAATGTTCACTAGGGTTAAGAGAACTGTTTTAGGTCTTGTGCTTTATAGCCAGTTTTAAAGATTATCTTTTTGCAGAAGCATTCTAGAGAAGAGAAATTTCATTCTGATTTTTTCTTCCCTCAGGAAAGAAACCACTAAGATTCAGTCTTGAGTTTTGCTGTGATACTGGCAAACAAACATGGAGTCCAACTCCTAAAATAGCTGCATTGTATTTTCTTTTCACTAAGCTCATCTGTAGTCCAGTAGTCTAGAGACCCAGTCATAGATGCCTTGATACCTGGCTCTCACAAGTCATGCCTACTAAATCTATTTCAGCACCTTCAGACACCTACTACCACAATAGTTAGGGATCTTGCTTTCTTAGGTCACTTGGTTCATAAATGCTAGCACCAATGTAAGATTTGAAGGGGACATTCAGCTCCTTTCCCTTCTAGAGTCCTGACTATTAGGGTTTTAATGTTTTTATAAAAAGCAGGTAAATGCCTAGTAACTCCTTAAATGCTGTGCTTACTTTAAATTTTGGACTAAGAAACTTAGTCCTAAGGTAATTATGGGATCCTGTCCTTATTACTTTGAACCTAAGTGCCAATTGAACCAGGCAATAATATGAACCACTGATCCCTAGAAGGCAAGTCTTAGGCGCTGTCTGGACATGCAAACTCAGAGGACAGGAAGAGACTGCAAATTCCTGGGTGCAGGAACGGAAGGAACAGACTAAATACTCCCCCACTGACTGTTAGGAGAACTGGAATGCTTGTGAAAAAGGTTTAGAGAATACACTGGACTCTGACCTGTCAGATCAGGTGCTTCTTCTATTTGCCAGGAGTCTATAAGAGCTTGTCGTGTGTGTAAGTTTCCCTAATCTATGAGCTAAAATAAAAATGTAAAGAGGAACCTCTGACTTACTATGGTGGAAATCCAGGGTAGAAAATGGAAAACCCATTTGGAACATAAGAATGGGCACACTTGAACATGTAATATGTATTTCTATCAAAGAATGTAAAGAGGTTGATAAAGTAGGGAAAATAATCCTTTGAACTAAAGCTATGAGACTTAGATACCATAATAAATTAGTCTTGAAAGAGAGCTTAATCGCATCTGTTTCAGTGACATTTCAATGTGATTCACGAGCTCTAGGGATCCCAAGAAATCCATTCCGGGACTACTGTGGCTGAGACCACAGGGAAGGAGCTGATAGGTTCCTAACCTTATTTCTATTAGAGTTATTCAAATTTTAACTTTATTAAGATCTATTCCACACATTTAAGTATCTTTTAAAAAGAATTTGGAAGACTTTCATTGAAGAATGACAAGCATATCTCCAAGAAACTTAGAGAAGGAATCACTATACTGGACATTGGGATTGATGGGTCAAGGAAAGAGTATGGAGTAGCACCAGATTTTTAAGTAAGGTGACCAGTAGAAGACAGACACTATTCATTAAAACAAAAACAAAAACAAAAAACAGTGGGATTAGAATGTTTTTTGAGAAAAGAGAGCAATAAAATAAAAATTTGGACATTTTTAGTCACCTATGAAGCATTTAATGGAGTTTAGAAGATATTTGGAAACAGGGACATGGCAATTATGAAAGATTACTACTGAGAAATTATAGCCATCAGTGTAGAAAATGTAAGTCCATAAAAGAAACTCACAAGATACATGTAGCGGAGAAGAAATAGAGGCCAAAATGAAGATGAAAGACAGTGAAATTATTCTAACTGAGATTATTGAGAGTCTCCTGTTGACATGATCTAATGAACATTTTAAAGTTCTCATTTTTCACTTCTTCGCTGGCTAAGCTGAGTTATCACACTTGCCACATGGTTTGATTAGAGTTCCCTCTATAGGGAGCAGGTGTTGTATGTTGGAGCTTAAGACCAGCAGAGTCATGTCAGACACATTCAAATTACATACATTTGTTCTTTATGTTTCATTTTCCTTCCCTTAACTTCACGGACAATGCATTCCTAAAGGCAAAGCATACTGAGGCAAAGGGAGTTGTGGTGGACCAAGAAACAGTACTGGAATCTCTGTTCAAGGAATGAAGCATGTTGAAATAGGAAGACAGTCTGATGTGGGTGCTGGAGCCCAAGCAGGATAAAGAGAGTACCCTCTCTATGGAAAATTGCTTGGGTAATGATGAAAATATACAAGAATGTGCTTGTGTATGTGTTAATCAGTTTACTTTCATGTCCTATTGATACTGTTGGTAATCGTCAGACTTGAAACATTTTCTTTGCTTGACTTCTAGGACAGCTTTCCTTCCTGGTTCTTCTATTTCATTCAAAGCTCCTGCACATTTCTATTCTACTCACTCTTTTTTAAATGGTTTCATTTTCAGTCTTCTATTTTTTTTTTTTCATTTTACTTACCTTCCCTGAATGAGCTTATCAACTAACTCCTATATAGAAATTATTTACAAGCCCTATATATACACCAATAAACAGTTCCTGTAACAATTGGGAGTGGAGAGGAGGGGGTGTGGTTAAATAATAAAACCTACAGAACCTCTCCTAATTTTCCAGACCTCGATACCTAAACAACTATTTCAAACATCTTTTGGCTAGGGTGCTGCCAAGATTCTCCAAATCACAACAGTCACCTTGAAATTGCTGCTTCTTTGTTGTCCTCTTTTATTCCCTTAAATGGCATTAATCTCTATCTAATTATCAAAGTCAGAAATCATGAATCATAACTATGCCTATGGCTCTCCTCTAACTCTCAATCACCAAGTCCCATTGATTCTACTTTGTGTAGTTCCTTTTAACCTTTCTTCTTTATTTTTCTTCTCCATTCCTATTTCTATACTTCAATACAGACTCACTCAAGAGTATTGTATATGAAGTCAATTTTGTTCCAACTCATTATCCAAACTGATTTTAGTAACCTATTTAGCTGAAAATATTATCATACCATTGCCCTGCTTAAAATTCTTTGACAGATTTCTGTTACTTAAACAAAACAGTCAGATTTCCTGGAATTGCCTGCATGATTCTTATCATCTCATCCCTGGTGATTGTACACTCAAGGTCCAATAGCATTCTACACATTTGAATCTGAATGTGTTGACGAAACAGGTTTTTACTGAGGAATGTGTGAGTTCTGCCAGGACTTTTAAAAGAGAATTAATTGTCTTTGCTTGTCTGCAAGAAAATTTGCCCTTGAAACAAACAGGAAAAGTACACAGAATATTTATGTCCCACAGTCAATGAGTTTCAGAAACAATCAAAATTGTATTCTAGGAGCAGAAGATGAAAAAGCACAATGACTGTAAACCTACCAATCTCGTGGAATTTAATTTTGTGAACTTCATTCTATAGATAAGAAAGCAAAAATCTTTCACATTTTTATAAAAGAAAATAGTTATTTCTGAGGTCAAAAAAAATAGACAATGGGGAGGAGTAGAAAGATATGATTGAGGCATCTTCTGGTCCTCTTTATAGGCTAGATGAATTTTGAAATCCCAGTTATCTCCTTTTGAATATTACCTTTTTTGAGATACGTTTTGCGTCTTAAATTCATGAAATAATTCTAAGTGAAAAAAAGAAAAGTAAACCAGTCACATGTCTTATAGACAAGAAAGGCAGGCCATATATTGAAAGTGTGGAAATATTTTACATTAAAATGATATGAGAGTTCTTAGCCATTAGCTGACATTTGTAATATTTCAGTAAACATATTAGGAAGAAAAAATTCATTTCTGAGTCTCAGTTATTTTCATGGGGCCCATAACTAATATTTCTCAGTGAATTAGGCTACTTCTGCTTTTCCAAACACACTGATCACTTCTGCTTTTCCCAACACAGGAAAGATACAGGGAAATAAATTCGAGGATCTAAGTTTCTGGGCCCATTTTTCTAACTTTGAATATACCTTTTATAGCATTTTTTGAAGTGACTGGATATTTACATTGAAAGCTACTTTATGATCACCTATGTAGGTTCTTTCACTACGTCTTTTATAGAACCTATGACACCTTCAGCAATAGTAGGTGTTCAATAAATAATAAACACTTGTGGATTCAAGTTTAATTATATTTCATGTTGGTCTGTGGGAGAGGTTTGACATCTGGAGTATTAGCTATGCAAAACTAATTCTTCTACCACTGCATTTCTAATATTCCTAACTATGGATACACAGAAAATACAACAGCATATCTGGTATACTCACAATACATCTTTAAATCTAACATTAGAATTCACCATATTGCAAAAATAATTCTGTCTCTTAAAAACGTGGTATTTCTACTTTATTGATAACTTGACAAGCTGCGTGAAATCAAAGCAATAGAACTTGGTGATAGGATTTGAAGGAGTCCATGCAAAGAAGATTTCTATTCAAATAAGCTCCCAGATTATCTAAGCAAGGATGCTGAAGCAGTGCATACACGTACATAACAAGCCACAGATGATGATAATTGAGGACCAGTGGTTCAGGAGAATGAGTCTGGCCATTCTGTGACCATAGATTCATCCCAGGTACTGATTAGGCTTCATGAAAGACAGCCATTCTCCTTGTATCTTTTTTTTAACCTTAATTTTGTCCCTTCAACTTGCATTTTCACTGTATTTGACTAGACAATGACAATCTAAGCACATTTCCACAAAATGTGCAATTTCCATAGGAATTGAAAGTGCACTTGTAAATTTAAAGTTCAGCTTTTTGCTGCTCATTTGATACTTTTGTCCCCACATGGACTTAAAGTGCCCCACCTCCTTTGGAACTAGGAAATTGTATAGGGAGAATAAAATTTGACTCTCATTATAAGAAAGCGCCCAGTTACTGGGGAAAATATCATTAAAACGTTTACATCTTTTTATTCTTTTATTTAAATGACCTCTATGAAAGTAATTTTTTCTTCTTAAATTTTGTGATCTGTTCTTTGAAGGACAGTGTATAATTAAGACTAAATTAAAACTGGACAGAATTTTTAAAAGAATGTGGCTTATTAAGGTCATTTATTTAAAACATCATATACCAGAGAACTTATACATTAACACTGACTTTTCTAGACTGTTGTCTAAGAAAAAAAATGAGATCTAAACTCTCCAGGTTTTCTTGTAAATTATTTTTCCAATAAATACAGTCATTTTTTTCCATTATGACATCACCACTCTGCTCTCCTATTTTCTCTTCAACAGAACATATCTGGTTTAAAATAAAATATACCAAATTGACCTAAAAATTCATGCTCTCTAATTATAAAGTATATCTAAGGTAGTAACTGTTATTGTTATAACAAAACCTAAAACATAAGGACCTTAGAAAATATAACTTTCCACATAAGACAGGTTATTTTATCAAAGTGTCCAAAGGTCCTTTGTTCCATCATGAGATGACTCTCTTAATATAATTCTGAGAATGACTTTTGGTTAAAAATAAGTATTTACTAAGTTTTAGTTGTATATCAGGTACCATTCATAGAAGTGGGTTCATACAGAGTTCACATTTAATCGAGGGTGGTGATGGGAAACAATCTGACAACCCTTTACAGGTTGAGACATGTTATATAATGTAAAATAAAGGATGATTTGTTAGAAGATGATTCAGTTTTCTATTACTGCACCACAAATCAACTCACATGTAATGAGTTAAAACAGCTCTCGTTTACTTTGCTAATTAGTTGTAACCTGGTCAGGTCTCAGCTGGGACAACTCATCCTTACTCTGATATGCCACATGGATTGTAAGACGGTACTGATTGTTGGCTGTTCTCCATGAGAGCTCTTCATAGTACTTCATAGTACTTCCTCACAACATGGCAGTTGAAATTTCAGAGCACATGTTCCAAGAGTCAAGAATAGGAAGTCTTTAATAGCATTAGCCTGAAACCTACAAAAGTATTGTCTATGCTATATTCCATGGGATAAGCCATCATGAGTCTGTTCGGATTCAAGAGTAAAGGCTTAGATCCACCTATTAATGGAACCAATGGCAAATGCTTTAACTTAATCTTTAATCAACTTCAGAAAGTATCAGGAGGAAGCAGTCTGGAATGAACTCAAAGCAGTTAACATTTAGGTTGCAACCTAGTGTGTAAAAAGGAAGCTGAGGTTAGCCTCATTTAACATTCATTCACCAATAATTGCATAACTATCAATCACTGGGTCCTTTTAAAGACACCAGAAATCCAAGCACAAATAAAATACTGTATTTATCTTGGAATGTTTGTGTTCAAATGACAGAATAAAATGAAAAAAATGTATAAAAGCACAATACGGTGATATCATAAGCGCTCCAAAGCATGAATAAATAGGTGTTGCGGGATTCCTGAGAAGGAATTATTAAACCTGCCTGGAGAATTCAGAGGTATGTTCTCAGGGGAGGCAAAGTATCAATTGAGTTTTAAAAACTGAATCTATCAGGCAGATAGGGAAAGGAGTGAGAGATATGGGAATTAAAGGAAATATTTGCAGAGGTTACAGCAGCGTAGAGGAATATGACAACGACATGTAGATTCAAATGATGTGACTAGAGGCTCAATTGAAAAGCATGGCTAAAGCTGGGGTTAAATGGCTGGTGTGGCTCGATCATGGAGGACTTCAACATGAAGTGTGCAGTGTGCCTGCTAACGAGTTAGGACTTTATCTTGTACATTAAAGAAAGAACCCATGAGGTTCTAATTCACTGGAATCAGTATAGCTAAGAGAATTATATCTAAGTATGTGAAATGAATGATTTTCCTTGTTTAATATCAGGTGATCAACTGAAATCATAACTCCTGGAACCAAAACGATTGGGTTAAAATTTTGGTACCCTTTCTTAGTATGACCTTGGGTAAATTATATATCTCTCTGTGTTCTCAGTTTCCTTTTCTGTAAGATAGTCTCTCTTCTTATTGGCTTTTGAGAATTCAAGAGCTTTGTTTTATGTAAAACCTTTAGCTAGAACAGTACTCAGCATGGAGCAAGCACTCAGTTGTATTAGGATTATTACACAGACCAAGTTCCCCTTGGCAAGACACTGCTATGCCCTCCTCCTGACCCCTCCTTTGAGTTAAAGCAGAGCCTGATGGAGTAGGCACCCTACTCGAAGGTCACTCTGTGGGCCTGGAGTTAAAATTTGCCATCATGAAGAGTCAATTATAAATATAAATTAAAATATGTATCTCTCTTTACCACATTTAAGTAAACAAAGATATAATTTTGCCCTTCAGAAACCTTCGGGGATGTAAACTCTCCCAAACACCAAGTCTATTTAAGCACAGCTGACAAATTAGACCCAAAAAAACTCCCAAACCCCAAGGCCAAATCTTTTTCCCTCTGTCTGCTCTCTGAAAGCAAGTCACATCTCACTCTTCCCTTCTTTCCTCCTGTCCCCTTCCCAAGCCTCCTCAGTTTAGCCCTTCCACATATGCATTCTTCTTTGCAGCAGCTAAAGAAAATCTATTCCTATCTTAACTTAAAAAAAAAAAAAAAAAAAAAAAAAAAAGGATGCCCATTGACCTTCTAGTCCATCTCTAGTTGATAGCAACTATTTTAATTTGAAACTAAACTGCTCTCTCTCAGGTGCAAGTGGCACTTCAGATAAGAAGAAATCTTTATGAAAGAGAATGAACAACTTTAGGGGGAAAAAAGGTGTTAAAAATTCATTCCAACCCAACCATTTCAAGGGACTGTTGATCGAGAGGCTGAACTTGTGGCCATCTTGCTAGTCGTTGTTAGTGACCAGAAAGGGCTATAAAAGAACCCATGGTTTTTCCTTTCCAGTACACTTGTGCTCAAGGGGGTGGAACACATGCCGGAAGTGATCCAGCGGCTGCAGCAGAGTTTCTTTGGAGGGCAGTGACTTTTCATTGTTGCCTTTTGTGTGGGCACGTGTGTCTGCAAGCTGCAGCTTCACATCTCCAAGAGCCTGATGCCTCCTGACCCTTGTGGCAGCTGATTAGGATGGTGATCCAGTAGTGGCTGCTTTGTGGAGCGCACACTCTGCAACAGCCGGCAGGAGAGAGATAGTGTTAGGAGGGGAAAAAGGAATCAAAAGCCAGTGCCATCAGTATGGAGATTCAAAACACAAATTTCTACCTCATTTTTTGAAATTAGAGGCACTATATGGTGTTATTATTGTTATTTAACATTTATTGACTGCCAACTGTGAAGTAGGCTCTAAATGGAATATTAAGAAGATACAATCTCTACTCAGTGGGTTGGCAATTTAAATAAGACAAACAACACAATAAGCAAAGGGAGGAAGGGATTAGCTCACACCTAGAGAAGGTAGTAGTAACTGATTCTGCATTTCTCTGAGTGCTTGGGATTTTCAGACTATTGTCCTTCCACCTCCATCAGTCACCTCCCTGGTGTGCCTGCATTCCAACATCACTCTTGCTCATCAGCAATAATGAACAAGTCCTTTGGAGGGAAGTGGAGCTCTTCAATGCTGCTGGGTCCTGAAGTGCTGACATTGGCTTTCTAGGGAATACATTCTGGATTGATAAATGTCGGGACCTGAAAAACAAACTTAATTTCAGGCAGGTCCAAATCTGACTTCCTCAGATAATGGCACAACACCCAACTTCACTGAAAAGTATGTGAGGCTAGAGTCTAAGCATGAGTCGGGGTGTCTGTCTTGGAAAGATTTAATGGCAGTCTACTCAGTGCTCATCATTAACCATTTTTGAAATATCTACTATTATTTGTCTTTATTTGAATCTCTCTTCATGTTTGATTTGTTTGCTTGAATTTGAGCTATATGTTCAAGCAGACGTGGCACATTTATTTAATGCAAAGCAAACTGATGCCTCATATTTATTATTTAGATCAATAAAAGGATATCCTATGTACTCTTTGCCAGAGGGCACAAGTACACATTTTAAAACACTGGAGTCAGCAGCATTTCAAAAATCCCATTTTAAAAGCAATTTCCTCAAAATAGCCCCTTCTCAAGGATCACCAGTTTGGAAAGTTATGCCCTGGGCTTTGCAGGTCACTTGACTGAGGCTCCACCCACTGAAATTGAAAGGGAATTCCTTAAGAAAATAAAATGTAAGACAAAAATAAAGATGATAGTTTGAAAATGAATATTTAAGATGTTCCTGAAATGTGGTAACTAGGTTGTATTATGTCTTAAAAACACAGCTTTCTAAATTGTTACCTAAAACTAGGTGGTTACCTGAGGCTTGTTTGCATGTTCTGAATGGTGGTGATGATGGTGGAGGAGATGTGAATCTGTAATTTATGTTAAATAAGCTTAATAAATGCCTATTGCAAAAAATTAGAGATCTCTTTTGGGATATGAAAGATTGACACATAAAAGCACTATATCTCTGAGAAAAACAAAAAAGTAACCAATACTTTGCAAAAGGGAGCAAAATATGATAGGAAGTCTATACACAGGTTTCCCACTGGAAAGTCAATTACGATGACAGGTTTTCCTTTATCAAAAGTCACAACTAGGAATTATAATCAAAGGCTCTGTAGGTGACCCACCCTACCCTTTAAATTTTAGTTCCATGGTCCTATTCAAGTCATTTACTTCCTTGGTCATAATCATGGAATTTCTTTCTTGACTTGAAATAGAATTCTGCAGAGACACTTCTTCACTCAGAACTGTGTCATCCTTGAAACCACCAACACGTGTTTCTCTTTCCCTTGTTCATGCTCTGTTTCCTGCTGGGGTTCTGTCTCAGCCTCATCAAGACCTTTATACTTTTGACACTTGCTTCTTTTCCTAAATTAATTGTCTGCTAAACTACTCATTCCCTGAATTTTCTCCCACTGCATTTACACATGCTTAATTCAAACAAAACACATCTTCTCAACCTGGTATTTTAAGAATCAACTCATTTACAGGCCTAGTCTACATTCTCCTTCTTTTAACCCACCACCATGGTCCACTGGAATTATTCAAACCAAAGTCATTGATTCCCTTTTAGTGACTAACCTAAAAGGCACTAGTCTAAAATGTCCCTGCCTACTTGCATATCAAAACCACAATGAGATGTTTCATCATACCTGTAAGAATGACCTATATTATACATTGGTGGGAAAGTAAATTAGTGCAGCCACTTAGAAAAACTTTATGGGGGGTCCTCAAAAAAGTTAAAAATAAGATTAGCTATGATCTAGCAATGCCATTTCTAGGCAAATATTCTAAAGAATATGAAAACTCTAATTCATATGCACCTGTATGTTTATTGCAGCACTATAGTAGCAAAGAAATGGAGATAACCTAAGTACTCACTAACAGAAGATTGAATAAAAATGTGAAATATCTATCAAACACACATATATGTGTATACATGTATATATATGTGTATATATACATACACACATACACACACACACACACACATATATATATATATATATATATATATATACGCAGCTCCTCAAAACAAAAGTCCTGCCATTTGAGAAACATGGCTGGAACCAGAGGGGACTATGCTAAGCAAAAAATCAGGAGAAGAAAGACAAATACTGAGTGATCTCACATATGTGGAATATAAAGAACTAGAAAATGAATAGATGCCCCCAAATTAACCCCTGGTCACTGACAACAGAACTGAGTTTACCAGAGAGAAAGGGGCATGGATGATGGGAGTAAAAGGTAGTAGAGGTCCAGTAGACAGTCGTGGAGGACTGTTAGAAAATCAGTAGACATCTGCTGGTGGTGTTTTGTGTCATCATATATTTGATGAAGAGTGAACTTGTACATCTACGCTTATAATATTATAAATCAAAATTACGTCAATAAAATGCAAAAAAAAAGAAAAAGAATTAAAGGTCTCTACTTTACTTTGTGGCAAATAGGAACTGAAACCTACTGTGAAGAATATATTCATGTCTTTCAGATCATGCTCAGTTAAGGCTAAGTACAGTTAGTGGAATTACCTAACTACATTGCTGTCCCTTTTGGGGGGAGGGGGCTGATGCTTATAGAGTAGAATTTTTATAATATTTGAAACAATTTCAAACTTACAGATAAGTTGCAATTTAGTGAAAAGATTTTTCACCTGGAGTGACTGGAGTGTAAGTTTCCTACATAATACCCTATCATCTTAATATTTCAATAGTTTCCTACTAGGGCACTCTTATAATGTGACTATTGATATTAGGAAACTGTGGTAGTAACATATTTATCCTCTGAGGGTATCATAGTTTCCCATATTGTCAATTATAATTAGAAACCTTCTGGTTGGAAATCTACATTATGGCCAGGCACACAAACCTACTGATCAGTACCGATCAGGATTCAAAGCTGGAGTCACAAAAAAGGCTTTAGCAAAGTCTAATCATAGAAAAGATTGTAGACATAATTCTAGGTAGGTGCTCACCCTATATTGGCTGATTTTCAGTATAGTTGGTCCTCAAATAACTGTTTCTTTCCATGTTTCCTTATAACGTTAATGACAAAAATATAATCCTGGTTGACCTGAATGAAATTATGTTATTTAAGGATTTGGTTTAGTATAAGTCACTTAGTTTAAAGTTGCTGTTTCCAAGAACCTATTGATGTAAGTAAGGACTGTCTGTACTTTACAGGCATTGTAGAAGTGGAGTTTGATAGTTCCGGTAATTTTCTCAGACTTGAAAATTTTAAGATTCTCATATTTCTTTCAATCAAATATGCCTGCTTTGCTTATTTGGCTAAGGATTTTTAATCTTGCAGTTTGTCTTTCCTTTAATTAAGGGCTTTAAGTGAGTACCTCTCAACCTAGGGTACCTTCGCTCTCCAAGACTTGCCTAGACATTTGACAATGTCTGAAGACAATTTTTTAGTTGTAACATTAAGAGGAGAGCTGCTTTTTCCTTCTAGTGAATGGAGACCAGAGATGCTGTGAAAGTCCTCCAATGCCTAGGCAGCTCCTCGTTACAGTTATCCAGCCCACGATGGCAAGTGCCAACGTGGAGGAAGTTTTCTCTATAAAAATTTAATTCAACCTGAAGATTCTTCAACCTCAAATCAACCTACTGGTAAGTTGACTATGTCTACAGCACATTTTCAAATGAATTTAATCCTTTTATAATTACTATTTTTAAAAAATTTGTTTAAAGTTCCATATAGCTAATGCCGGCCACACCTGAGAACTACAGATGGAGCACCTGTGTGAGAGCAGGAATTGACAAGCAGTTCCAACAAGACTTGGTAGGACTTACATCTATGTTTGATCTAAGTGAAAATTAAAATAGTGCAGATAGTCAAATCAAGGACAATTCTCAAAGGTAGTGCTTATTGAGGAAATTTCTAAATGTGTACATGCCCAAGAGGCAAAGAATGATATGATAGTCATGGTGACATTGTCATTTATAAAGGTGATCAGCCCATTATGCTTCTGCAAAGACAAAGATCCCAAATACACAGAAAAGTATTTCTCCATGGGGTGGATACCATTGGCAATGATGTCTTGTTGCTAGGCAAGTTTAGGTCATTCACTGGGAGTGAATGAGCTGCCTCCAGTCACATGAGACACAGCAGTACATGATAGACTGCTCCCCTTGACCTGTGAAATATATTTCAGCAGCCACTGGGCCATCTCAGTATAGGTGAAAGAATCAGGTTTGTTAGCTGTCCATGCTTGATTACAGTCACCTGTGTTGTTAAATATAAGCTGACTTAGAGGATATCAAAAGCTGTTTTGAACCAATCTTTCATTGAGTCAAACGAAGTCTGAGTGATGGATTTAGACTAATAACGAGAACTCATGTTCATTATCAAATAGGTATGATATATTTTTTTAAATATGAAAGACCTTGGGAAGTCAGCAAGAATAAGAGTCAGAAACTTCAGCTATCACATTGTATCTCCTAAGGCAAACCGTGATTTCAATGATCAATAATAGTTTAACCGGGAAATTAATTGGAAAGATAATATTTTAAAGTCAAGGACTTAGTTGAGAGTAAGCTTATATGTAACACAATCTTTGTATTACTAATAGGGAAACCATAGTGAAATAAAATGATATGCTGACTCTTTTACAGTTTAGCCAGGTCTAACTTAATTTTACTGCTCTCCACATATATATACACATTTTTATGTGTTTGTAGATATATCTGTCTATAGCCATGTATTATATAAATATAGTGAAATTTATCACTATATATATATGTGTGTGTGTGTGTGTACACACACAGACACATACACACATCTTGAAGCCATAATGTTAAGTGCTGAGGTTGAGGTGTGTATGTGCATAAAATGATGGTGTATACTGCTCACAATTTTTCACATGACAATTAAATCAAGTTTATGAATGTGATGTTCAGATCTTCTGTATTCTTAGTGATTTTATGTCTCCTGGTCTATCAATAATCAAGAGACGCATGTGCCATCACTATGATGGTACTTATAAATATTCTGCAAACATACTCACTTCTTCATTAAATTTAAGACCATTTTATTGGCTGTAAAGGTATTTAAACTATCTTTTTGGTCATTGTAATATTATTATGAAGCCATGACCATCTGCAAGTATAACTATTTTTATTCCAAATCAAATTTATCTGATATTAACTATGTTGTAGGTAAGCCTTTGTGTGATATTATATGTTATTTCCTATCATTTTCTTCATTTTTTGATATCCTTAGGCTTTAATTATGCCTCATGTAAACTGTGTCAAGTAAGTTTAATTCATTGATATAACAACCAGTCTTTGGGTTTGGATGTCTGTATTAGTTTAACCTGAATTTTCTCAGCTTCTTTCATTGATTTATTTTATTTTTACCCTGATTTTACTATTTGAGAGTACCTAGATGTCTGAATCCACACAGGTGTATCATTAAGCACTTCTTAAGATAAGAGTTAAAGATAAGCAAGAGAGGAACTCCAACAATCTTTTTCTTATTATCCGCCCCACAATGTTGTCTTTCTCTCTGGTTAAAGCTGCATCCTTCCAAACTCAGCTCAAAATAGTCCCTTCTTCACCCCATGGATTTATCACAGGTGTATACCCTCCTTAATCATGAAAGAGACATTTTGCTACTTCACCATCTTGACATATTATAAAGAATGTTTGACCTCACTAAGTGTCCAAAATATCAAAATAAAAAATTGATAACAAAGCACCATTTTCCTCTATCACCTTGGCAAGAATTATTTTAAGCTATAAATTCCAAAATTTAATACATATTTGACTAAATGCTAAATTGGCATTTTCACTTACTACTGGTGATATCTAAAGGAGATTCATCTATTTTGTAATACGCGTCGTAAATCTGGTAGTTCACAAATTCTTTCATCAGCCACTCCATATTTACATTTAACTACAGCAATATCTACTGCTATTTTTTTTATGATAATCAAAAGTTGAAAGGCATTTAAAGTTTTAAAACTTGGTGAATTATTAGCTATTAATGATATGTGTAGAAAGTGGAATATTCTGCAGTCATTTAAAAGAATTTTTAAAAACTACATATAAAGTAAATCAAAATATTAAGTGTTATATATCTAGGGGGTAGAATTATGAATGACTTAAGTTATCTTTTTACTTATTTTACTTATACTGAGTTTTCTAAATATTCTCTAGTGAATATGTATCATTATATTGTCTTAACAAATTACCTCCTGAAACCACTTATCATTAAAGCCCTCCTACTCACAGATGATAGAACTAATACAATCAGCTACTTGAGCTAAAGTACTAGTGGATTAGCACTCCAGCCTCTTTTGCATTTTATCTTGACAAAAAGAAGAAAGTCTGAAAATGGTAGACATACCAACAATTCTAGGGAGATAGAATAACCTTCACATCCCTGAGCCATTCCATACTCATAGACCATCTTTCTATTCTGGAATGAACACACACTAATATTCACTCTCGCAACCTCTTAGTTTTTCAAAGTATGTATATATACATGCACATACATGTATCATGCATGAATACATTTATAAAATTCGGGGAGAGAAGGAGAGGGGGAAAGAGGACATCTTAGGGTCCACTGACTGGGTGACAGGAAGCATCACCGCTCAGATAAACATGGAAGCATGTGTCCAATATTCTTATCAGAGCAATGTTTTAAACAGACCTACCAAGGAATCGATCATTCATCATTCAGTTGTCTCCTTTTTGTCTTGGAGCAGAGGTTTTTAAACAGGATTCTTTGCATCCCCTTAGTAGGTCCATGGAGCATCAGAATGTTCACAATGTAGTATAAATAGCTTAATAAACTTTGGGCTATAACAATGTTGATTTATAAATATATTTAACTTCACTAATAATTTTATTTTTTAAAGTAATTTGGAACTATCTGAGAAGAATCTAGATGAACTAATCCAATTAGTATATTAATCACAGAGAGCTGCAATCTATTTTCTGTTTCCTTTCATAGAAATACAGCTAAATCCTCACCTTGAGAGGCAAAAAAAAATCATTTAATGAAAAATATGACGTCTGTAGAGAGTTTGAGCCATTCAGGGTTCCTCTTTCACCACTCTTGGTCAGGCCATGATCATTTCTAGATGGGGCAACAATAAATGCCTTAGGACCTCCCTGCAGCTAATCTTGTTACTCTATACTTTTTCCTTTATCAATCCATCAGATTTGTCCTTGGAAATGCAACTCTGAGCAGGTCATTCCTCAGCTTAAAATCTTTAATGACCACCCATTGCCTTAGGATAAGATGCAAATTGCTTAATTTGTCTTACAAAATTCACCCTCCACAAGGTGACTTCTGCCTGAATTTCCGATGTCAGTTTCCCCCATTTTACTCACACCAGACTTTCTATGTCGTTCACAAAATACACCTTGCTCTCTTCTGTCTTGGTACTCACTTTTCTGACTGGTGATGGGAATAAGAGCTATAATCAAAGCACATGTGCTATGAGAGTACAAAGGAGCAGAAGAAGCTAAAAATCAGAAAACAGGCAACACTTGAGGGGCTGTTAAGAATCTTATAAATACTGTACCTAATTCAATGCCAACATTTCCATGTAAAGATTCATAGAATAAGTCTATGGAATTATATAACATGTATTTCAAAGTCCTTTTTTATATGTACATTAGGAATTAGGGTCAGAGCAGAATACTGTGAATATTTTTGAATTCAATATGTAACAAATATTTATCAAGTGCTGGTAATATGCCAGGTCCTGGAGAGATAATGTAACTTTGCATAAGAAGCAGTCCTAAATTTCCCATGTATAACATTCTAAGGTAGAGACAAATAATCGACAAACAAACACAGGACATAGCCAAGTAGTGAAATTGTTATGACGAAACAACAGTAATAGAATAGAATAATGAATGAAGAATTTCCAATTTAGATCAGATAGCAGGAAAGGTGCCTCTGAGAGGTCACATTTGAAGGGAGAACCGGATGTAGAGAAGGATGCAGTCAGGAAGCATCATAGATCTTAAGATTTAAGATCAGATCTGTGAATTCCATTTATAAATAACAAAGGAGATGATAGAACCAGGATGAGCCCTGGATCTTGAGAGACTGCTCCAGTTTATACCTGTCAAGATTAATAGCAACCTCCTTTTACCTGCGATGGAGTCCTGGTATGAATTATTAACTAGCCACCGTGACTAGCTTTCAAGTGATATCCCTACTACACTGTGATGCACATCTTACTCTGTTCAATACCCAATTTCCTATCTCTTCTCTTTTCAAATGAAGGAATCCATTTGTAAGTATATAGTATAGAATTAGGAAAATGACCTATAGAGAAATGTAAAATTTCTGAAGATACACTTTATAGAGGATAGAACTTTTGGTTTACTGGGATGTGTCTTTTCTGTAAAGTGGGGGTTATGACTGAGCAGCAGATTAATGTCCTGTAATTCTTAACCAGATCTTTTATCTGTCATCATGACTTCAATGGAGGTTTTGGCTAGCAGGGGTCAACCTTAAAGGAATCATGACTAGAGTCTACAAAAAGAGAGGTAATTGTATGTTTCTGGGTACAGGAACCACATCTAGTGAATTGCTTGTCTCCCAGAGCCAGGCACATTACTAGATATGTAGCACACCCTAAACTCATTATTTTTCAAATAGCTAAACGACGTGAATAATATCAGACCCTGGAACTGAGAGATATTTTAGCATGGTTTCAACACCAATTTTGTTAGGTTGGTACAGTACAAAAACTAGATGGTAAATGTAATATGTTGTCTTGTGGTCTCTAATTTTAATCCAGTGTGATTTATAACATTGTTTTTGTACCTGATATTTTTCCATTAATGTGTTTAATCTTTCAGCTAATAATTCTGAGTTAATAAACCACCTTCCCTAGACCTAAAGGTAACTGAGAATCATAAATTATTCAGAGATGTCATTTTGTTAATGAAATTATTGTAATATGTTGATTACTTTCCTTATTATTCTTGTACGTGTCCACTTTTAATGGCTGACCACATTAAACAGAATAGCAGTATGTGGGGAAATCTTAATGGTAGTTTATGATACACGTGGTTAAATATTTAGTCAAACATAGCTGTCAGTTTTTACAGATAGTCTTTAAAATATAATCATGTTTCCTTGCATTGGCAATCATATCCGTTTTTAGACTGCAAACTTTCCTTTAAGTTTGCTAAATGGAAAACTTGCTTCTTAAATGAAGTGAATAAGGTGTTATAAACCAACTTCAACTTAACACACCATTGTAATTTTCTCTCTGCTTCACTAGTTTTTCTTAATTAATGTCACTAATACTTTTTCAGGATGGAACATGTCTCTTACACAGGCTCTTGGGATAAACAGAAAAACAACAAGAAGATGATGACCCTAGGCTAATTTATCCTTTTTCAAATAGCATCTTCAACTGAGGCTAATAATCCATACCACTAGATTTAGAAAATTCACAAGAATGATTTTTTCCTGTTGATGAAATATTTTTTCTCTGTGTATTCTAAAATTCAGTACTCGGGTCAGATGCAGGAGCCATTCTCTACTCAGAGACATGGTTTTATGCACAAAAGTACTTACAGGTACTCAGGTCTGTCCATCTAGCTGCTGTAGTACAGTGTTTTTCTGCCCTTCTAGTTGTAATAAATTCATTTTGAGAAAATGGGTGGTGCTGTTGGTAAACTCTTCGATGCTGTTTCAGGGCATGGCAGGAGGAGCACTGACCTGTAGGCTGAAGTTAGAAGTTCTGCACCGGAGCTTGACTCTGCCCCTGGCTGGCTGGGTGACTTTCAACGAGCCATCTGAGCTCTCCAATTGTGTCAGTTCCCTTACTTCTAAAATGAAAGGATTACAATGAATGATCTGTATGGTCCTCCCTAGCTCTGAAACATTTTTAATGCTCTATTTAGTTTAGAAATAGAGAACTTTCTTGTGGCTTCTCTCTGACCTGGTGCTTTAAACCTTTTTGCCTTGCAGCTGATGCTCTATAAAGTTAAATGTTCATTCTCTCGTATGCCATGGTTTATTAGAAATGAGTGCCAGAAAATGTGGAGAATACTATATTTAACATCTCAGAATTGGATACTGGTTTGATATAAATAGCAAGTTGTTATCTGAGTAGATTACAATGGATTTACTATCAGGCAAATTAAATCACTGGGGACAGATGTGTTTTTTAGAATTGTCTGAGCCAATCAATCTGTGAGTAGAAAAATTTTGGTACCTGCCAAGTTGTCCTGTATAATTCTAAGACATGTCAGCCAAGCACTTCCTTTTCTTCCCCTTCTTTTGTGGCCAATAGAAAGTGTTAGCAGAAAAGGAGTGATCAGAGAAGGGGCACATATATGCTTTTCTAAATTGTATACTTCAGGCTCTCTGAAATGGAAACATTTGGAAGAAAGAGTGAGAAGAAAATTTACATAGGAAACAATATGATGGATAACAAAGGGGCAGGAAAGAGGAGGGAGAGGGAAATAACTTAGTGTGGTCTATGAAGTGTGTGAATTTTATGCAAAAGGAAAGGGGGAGAAAATAGAGGGAAGGGTATAAATGAAATTACAGATGAGAAAGATGATCTGAACTCACTGAAATGAAAGGAAAATGGTGAGGTAGAGAAACACAGCCATAAAAATGTGGTACCTGCACAGATGTAAAGGAATTTGGAATTAAACATTTTGAAAAGTCAATGGAAAAAAATGAATACATCTTTTTTCAAAATGCTTTCCTGGTCTGCTTTGGGTAATTATCATTACTGACAATGTTTAGGTTAAAGATGTGGCACACTTTGGCCAACTATAATGTTAGTTCATTGTCCCAGAGAAAAGGTTTCTGTTACTAATCAGAGCCATCTCTAAGAGGTTGTTCATGTCAAATCAAGAGTTAGCAAACTTACTGTTAGAGTGATTTAGTAGGTATATTTCAGGCTTTAGAGTTGCCTAAATTTCCTATTGTTGCTGCAACGAATTACCATACACCTAGTGTCTTAACACAACATAAATGTATTATTTTATATTCTGGAGATCAGAGTCCTGAAAATTAAGATGTTTCCAGGTTTGCACTCCTCTAGAGACTCTGGGCAGGATGTTTCCTTGAATTTTCCAAGTCCAAGACCACCTGCATTCCTAGGATTATAGTCTCTTCCTCAGTCTTCAAAACCAGAAGCAGAGCATCTGCATAATTCTCTCCTTTCCTCTCCGGGACATTGGACCCACTCAGATAGTCCAGGACAATCTTCTCATCTAAAACCCTTATTTCATCATAGCTTCAAAGTCATTTTGTCGTGTAAATGAACATGTTTACAGATTTCTAGAATTAGGACAAGGACAATAATTGCAGGCCATTTTTCTACCTACCATCTGGATCCTTTGGTGTTTTGCTGTAGCTACTCAACTCAGATATTGTAGAGAAATCTCCCACATAAATTGATGGTTGTGACTGTGTCCAAATAAATATGCATTTATAAAAGCAGACCATGAGTCCGAATTGTCCGATAGGCAATAGTTTGCTGTTTCCAAGGTAGATTGAAAATAAAGTGTCATTCTAGACATTTCAAGCAGGAATAAACTTAATATAGAGAGGGAGAGGCTTACACAAACATTGAGAGTTAAAAGGAATGAAGGAAAGAGAGAGTTCGGTAGACTTTCATAATACTCAGAAGGAGTGAAGTCCCAGAGAGGCAGATGGACACATCTACAGCAATGACCACCGAGATTTTCAGGGGAAAAGTCTGGAAGACCCAGAACTTCTGCCTTCCTCCAGACAGAATCTGGGGAATGTCATTTCCTGGGTTTTAGTTCCTTCCTAGGAGAGCCTAAAAGGATTTGAGTGGAATTTAGTATTATCAAATACTATATACCAAAGATGGTGAAATCTGGTTTTAAAAAAGTAATTTAAAATTAAAAGAGATGCCTTGAAGTAACTAACACATAAGAGAAATATTTGTTGAAAAATGAATGGGATTCTTTCTGCTGGAGTATATTTCCCAATTTGATAGTTTGGCTGATTATTTAGGTATTTTTTTTTTTTTTTTTTTACCAACTGGACATATGCAGACTGCTATGACAGCTTTGATATCAGTCATAGTTGGAACTCAAACCTGCCTTTCCTTCTTCCCAGTAATATGACTTTGCCAACAGACAGCGTCAGTTCTTCTTTGGTAAAATATTTGAGATTGTCTATTAAATGATTTGAATAGGATAATAGATGTAAAATGCCTCACATAAAGCTGATGATAAATAATATTATTCATCCTTTTTAGTTCTAGAGTCTGTCTTAGACATTTTTAAATAAAGGGTGGGCTCTCTACTAAATGTCTAACTATGAAATTCCCAAGTAGTCCAAGAAGAGCTCTGAACTAATGTTATCAAGCAAATGCATTGGATCTATGACTGTGGCAGGTGACAATGTGAGGGACACCATTTTCTTTGCTACCTAACCCTGTATCTCTGGTTGTTGAAAGGTGTAGTATAACCCAGACAGCTGACTTTTCTTTTTGCAATGCAAGTGTCTGACAGATTTTAGCTTTGATGTAGGGGTGTCCACTTCAAAGAACAACCACAGAACTAGATAAAGTGCAGGACTGCAGCCACCTTCCAATGAGGTTCAGTGTTTTACAGATTGATTCAAATTTTTTTTCTCCTTTTCTTTTCCTCCCCTCTTTCTGAGCTTTAAATTCCAATTCTTAGCACTTAAATTCACCAAAGAATGAGCTCATGAAAACCTAGACTCCTACCCTCAACTCCAATAAAAGCAAGACTCTGAGCCTAAATACCTCTGCTCTTTCCCTACCTCAGTGTGACTGTGTGGCCCAGGTGTGCTGTGTAATTCCCAGGTCTTGTAAGTAATAACTTCAAATTTTTGTCAGAGTTTCCCAATGATTATTGCTGAAGGGTATCTTGTAACTATAATAAGAAGCACTAGAATTGGTCCAGTTATAATGTGGGTTATTGATAAGCTGAAATCAGCACACAATAAAATGGAATGACTACAACACTTAGATGCTTTCCAAAGTTCTGGTGGAAAAAACTTGTACCTTTCTCTTTTTTTCTCTTCCCTATACTAACTCTCCATGTCCCCTTGCCCTCTCTCATTCACCTCACCCCATTGAGGAAACCAGGTAACAAATATAACCTAGGAACCAAGGTTGAGTAACTGTGTACCTGGCCATTTTTAATGGAGAAGAGAATCTCGTTTTGACTTCAAATTCCTGACATACTTCTAATCAAGATTTACCATCAATCAGCTGAAGTCTGGTCCCCATTTGATTCAGTTCTCTTGTGTAGACCCTGTGGTCATCACTTGGGGTATGAGAGAGAGGGAAGTAGTAGGGCTTATGCACCAAATTCTACTTAGTACATTGAACAATTGCTTTGAAATACTTTCTTTCTATTTTTATCTTTGGTTAATAATGACTTTCATTTAAAAATTTATTAACATAAAGCTGAAAAATAGCTTTGCTTTCAGTTTATTATTCAAAGATATATAAAAACTTAACCTAAAATAATAATTTTCTTAAGCATGTGCTGCGCAAATTTCTTTTTTAATGTGTGTGCCTTTTAAGTTAACAATTTGATGAATATGTTTTAGTGGAGACTTGCAATGGCTTATGAGAGAGAGAGAGAGAAAGAGAGAGAGAGAGAGAGAGAGAGAGAGAGAGAGAGAGAGAGAGAGAGAGAGAGAGAGAGAGAGAGGTCTAGCATGCAAGAACATAAACATCATGCATTTGATATTCTGGCACATTACCTATTTGATCTTAACTGAAGTTTGGAATTTTATTGTTATCTTTAGAGATGAGAAAAATAGGAGATCTGCACCTTGCCCAGGGGTCACAAAACTGATTCGACCAAGTGTCCTAAGAACAGTCCAGAGACAGACACTTAATGGAGAAATACTCAGCTTTGCTGTTTGTGATTTTCATCTGGCATCAAGTTCCTTCTCATTCCTTTTGGACACAAAGAGACCCCTCACATACACATGCCCAGGAGCTCTGGAAAGCCCTCATGCACAAAGGAGCCCTGCAGAGAGCTGGAAATCAGCAGTTCAGCTAAGCTGGGAAACCCTCCACTGCCAATTATCCCGGAGGCAGGAGAAAGTGAAGAATATGCTGTCAGCTCCTGGCATTTCTCCCTGTAGAGGAAACTGAGTACTGGCTAATAGAGGCCAGAGGTCTCTGTGGCCTTGGGATGAATTCCGGGGTTCAATCACTGAGCAGTAGAAGGGAGAGGACCTAGCCTAAGGGAAGGTAGTAAAACCTCTCCTATGAAGCAGAAAATCAGCTGGAACAACCCACTCTTAAGTAATAAACAGACATTAATAACTTAGCCTAGCTGACTCTGAATTACTGTGTGCATTCTGGTAAATCAACAGAAAGATGAGCTTATCTATGGGCATTATCTATAAGTATATAATGCCTATAGGAAGATATCTGCAAGATCTACCTTTCATTTTCTCATTTATTTGCCTTGACTATCTAACTTCTTATCTGTAAGAACCCCCACCAAAGTGTTGAGAAAATTAAAATTCATGTTGCTAAACATTTATAAAATCTTTCTAACTTTCCCAAATACTGAGTTGAAGATATGATAACAGCATTCTTTTCCCAAACTTCAAATATTTTAACGAGCAGTGTATTTTAACTAGTTAGAACACCAAATAGACATCAGCAAGTATGATTTCCAGAATCCTAGACTTGGAACTGCCTTTCTATAAATTGAGTCTCAAGTCCTCACGAGAAATACAGAACCTACTTTATAAAGTCCATGGTTGTTGAAAAGGCCAAATTATATAGTAATTGAGGATATTTTGAGAATCTCCCAAGTGTTAGAAAAAGGTAGGGTATATCAGTTTAGAAATCTTCAAAGTGACTGGCACACAGCATCGGGTGATGTCATTAATGGTGCCGGTGCTGCACTCCATGAAGGAGTTATTTCTTTAGAGGGAGACTTCAAATCAGATTTATAAAACCAAATGTGTTGAATATCACTTTCACATGGTATCTATGCAATCTCACATAGACTGAGAATATCATAAAATACCATGAACAGATACAAAAGCAAACTGCATTTTAGTTTACTTAGAGGGAGGTGGTCACAGGGTGCCACATTTTATGGTATTATGCTCAATTTTATTCAGCATCTTTATTAATCATCTAGAAGATGAGCAAAGTGATCCATTAATTAAATCTGCAGTGGAGATAAACAGATATTTCAGAGTCCATTTTAGGCAAAGCAACAATATAAAAAGGCTTTAAAAGGAGGCAAAGGTGAACCCCGGTGGTTTAATGATTAAGTCCATAGCCTTTGATTGACGCAGTCAACATACATCCCAAGGACCCAGAATGAAACCCAGGGGTAGGGGAGCAACCAAGATGAACATCTCATAAACTTTAATATGTTTCTCCCTCCCTTCTCTTCCTGCTTGCCTATCTACGCACCTTCATTCCTGCATGCAACTTTTCTTTAACAAAAAGAGGTAGAGCAGAAATACTGATGAGTATTTATTTTGGTGCAATAAAGTCTAAAATCCTACCTAAAGTAGAATGTGGAATTCTGTTAAAAGTCTTGAACAGGTCAGTTGAAAACAATGAGAGGAGGATACAAATTAAAATACTATTCACAACAAAGAGAGTTATTTGGTAGGATTCTTATTTTGTTTGTTACATCAGTAATCTCTTTATCTGACAGAATTCACTTCATAGATGAGACATGCCAGATAAGCTCAGTATCTGCATGTGGTGAAGTGAAGACTAGGTATAAAAGAGCCCACACCTGGAGAGCCCCTCAAATATGCTCTAATATTGATTTCATTAAACCAGTAACTACTGGCTAGCTAACTTCTTATGTTCAGGACCTTGCTCCACAGTTTATCCTGCATAAAATGAATCAAATTCCTCTAATACTACTTAATGTGTCATTTCCCTGGTGAATTAGCAAATAGAATGATCTTAAATATCTGAATTAAGATTCCATCATTTTTCTTTTTTTCTGTATTTTTTTTTTCATTTTCAAGATGATCATCAGGTTCTAAAGTTGAAAACTTGTCTCCTATTTTATTATCATTTCTTTTTCATTTAGATCAGGCAAGGTCCCAACAAGAATTAGATATCACACTCAAACTACTTCAAAGAAGGTTCATTAACAACACAGAGATGACTTAAAATGTATGTGTTTGAGGGGTACCACATATTTGATATGGTCACCAGGGTTTAATATGAGGTTGACTGTTAGACTCTACATCTGAAGGGATGAAGAACTTATCAGAAACTGAAAGAAATCATGTAAGATTGACAGCCTGGAGAGATAGAGCACAGTCGATTCAGAGACACACTGCCAGCTGTAGACAACTTTGCTGGGAAGATATGAGGAGGATGACTACCCTTATCTCCCTCTCCTCCCTCCATTCAGCATTCTTTAGGGATTTCCATTGGCTGAACAAACCAGAAGTCAAAGAGAATAGAAAGTCATTCTTGTGGCCCAGAGAGATCAACCATCCATAGCAGGGAACAGAGTGAGAAGAGTTAAAGAACATATGTAGAAGCGCAAGTAGACATAACTGACATGACATTTCCACCTAGCACTTCAAGAACATGAGAGGTTTGGAATGAAGCTATGGGTAAATGAAAATATAGTTAATAGTATAAGTAAGTGGTAATTAATAGACCAAGGTTTACCATATTTTGCTATAACTTGAGACAAAAACATCTGTCATCACCTATATGAAATTTATACACACCAGAATATATGCAACACTTAGCTAAGTTATAATTACAAATGAGCACTCAGAAATCAATAACACATCTTAAATAGATCATTATCCTAACAGTGAAGTCCCACTGTGCACTCATCCGACAACATCCTCTGACCTACTGAAGAAAAAAAAACCCTGCTGAAAGTCTTGTGTTTATCATTCCTTTACTTTCCTCCACAGATTTTCTTTTAACTCTAAATATCAAGCTTTTTAATATTGGCAGATCTTTTAACTTTATACAAATGGTATCACACTACGTGGGGCCTAAGATGACTTACTTTTAATCATTCGATATTATATTTCTGAAATTCATTCATATTGGTGCACAGAGATGTTCATTTATTTTCTAGTGTTTTATCACATAATTATTTCACATTTATTCATCTTCCTTTCATGAATAAATGTGTCAATAGTTTTTGCTGTTTAAAATCATTATACATATTCTTATTCAAGTCTCCTAGTACACTGGGAAAATGTTTCTCTAAGATATACATTATCTAGGACTGCTAAACTAGGTGGGAGGGTGTGTGTAAGTTAGCTTTACTAGATAATTCCATAATTGCTATCAATTACTCTCAAAATCAATGTTTAAGAGTTTGCATTACTTCTTACCTTCACCAGCTGTTACCTATGTCTTTTAATTTTTATGAACTCTGTATGTGAGAGGCTATCTCACTGTGGTTTTAGTTTTTAGATCTGTGATTACTAATGAATTTGATAACTTCATTCTGATTCCTTCTGTGTGTAATACTTTATATGTTTTGCCCATTTGGAGAGTATCATTTTGTTTTACTTTTCTTGTTAATTTGTAGGAGTTCTTTTAATATGAACATTTTGGTGGTTGTGTTATAATTTCTCCTAGATTGTACATTTAAAATTTTAATATTTTTATTGGGAGCTAGAATTCTTAACTTTATTATAGTTAAAACTTTACTGACCTTTTCTCTTTTGGTTTATACTTTTATTAAATAAATCCGTTTGCAAAAACATAAAATTTTGCCTTTTGCATTTGAGCCTTTAATCCATTATACATATCCTCCTAAATAATTTTTATCTTGAAAATTCTTCCAAATAAATTTAAACTTTTGATGACATGACTCTACTTGTATTGAATCTTTAGATCAAATTGGAAAGAACTGATATTGTTAGCTAAGTTAGTCTGCATATCCACTAACATTGTATACTTCCCCTCCATTCATATCTTTTAATAAAGCATTCTGCTTTTCTATAAAACAGGTCTTCAACTATTTCGTTAAATTTATTCCTAGGTTTCTTTTATATCCATGGTGTTTTTGTAAATTCGGCCTTTAAAATATTTTCTAGACTTTTATCTTGGTAGACAGAACATTTTTTTCCTTCTTTCAATGATTGATCTTTCATTAAACTGCCAGTCTTATTAATTCAGATAATTTATCTGTAGACTATTTGGAGTTTCAAATGTAAATAAAACATGTAAAAAAGTTTTGTTTCTTTCATTTCAATCTTTATACTTTGTTTTTTCTTGTCTTATAATGCTAAAAATTCCAGCATGTTGACTAGATGAGGCAAGCATGGCTGTCCATGTCTTGTTTGTGAGGTAAAAGGAAATGCTTCTTATATTCCACTGCTGGGAAGAATTCATATGGTAAATAATATTTTTAAACTGGAATTCTTAACTCATCTAGATTATGTATATCAATTCAGAAATTGCATCTATAGACATACTGACAGTTAATGTTGGAGAAGTTAATACTATAGAGGTCAACAATAACCTTATGAAAAATCTAGTATTTATACAGATTTAGAAGAAAATTGGAAGTACAGAAAATTTAAGCCTTCTTTTCAGCTCTCCTTTTTCTATTCCCAGAACCCTAACCCACTTCACTATTATTATTATTCAACCTTAAGAGTAAAGTTGCCAGTTTAATGCAGTTGAAGACTGGGGAAAATAGCTGTGAGACTAAACCATTGAGAAGTTAATTTTTATGGGTTTAATCAGAACCACTTATTAAATATCCAACTGTTAATGTCCAATATGCAGCCAACTTCAGAGTCTGGAGTTCAGAATAGAGGTTCAAGTTAGTGATTGAAATATGGGAGAACCCAATATATAAAGACGGTATTACAAACCATAAGACTGGATAGTATCAGCCTGGAATATGTGAAAATAGTGTAGAAAGAATCCAAAGATGAACAGCGAAGTTATATTTTAAGATTTGGGACATGAAGTAAATTCAATAGGCTGGGGAAAACAACTAAGAGAACCAGGCGTGCATGGAACTGTCCAGTGCTGAAACTGTTTCAAGAAGAAGGGTGCAATGGGTTAAATGATGTTGATAGGTTCAATGAGAACACTGAAAACTGAGTACTTGATTCTACAAGACAGAATCATTTACAACCTTCACAATGTTCAATGAAATGGTTCAAACATGAATAGGAAGATAGGATAGCATTTCATACATAGTTATATGGCCAAATATTTTCACTTAACAGTATATGATAGCCTGTGTGTTTAAAGATTCTTTTATGTCACCAATTTTAAGGGTAGATAGTAGTCTTAAATATAAATGAGCTATATAATACACTTAATTGATTTCATGTGTTTGGATATGTGGATTGTTTCCTTTCCCCGCTATTTTGCTTCTAAAAAAACACACTGGAAAAATATTTTGTAACACATTTTTTAATTGCTGTAATTCTATTCCTTAGTTTAAATTACCACAGATATATAAAAGGGTATATGTAACATGCCATAGCATCTAAAGATATATATTATGATATTTCACAAAAGATTACAGATACCTAATAACGGAATTTTAAACTATGTTTATCTACCATTGATCCAATAAATGAAAGTTAAACTTGTTGACAGGAAGTTTAATCAGAATTTTGAGAGCTATTCTAAGAATCCCTACTTCAGTAAAATGAGTTTAAAGTCATATCTTGTTAATATTTTCTATTTCATTCTTTAGTCAACATTTTCAAGTAATTATAATATGCTTGACCTTGGGGAGACAATGATTAACGATAAACATAATTCTACTGAACTATTTCTTTCTAATCACCATGAATTTTAGCTACATAAGTATAGAAGAATTTTTCCCTTATCTCTTCTTTTGCCAGTTAAAATTAGGATCTGTATAATTTCTGTTACTATTGGATAAGGATCATTTATACCAGTGATACAAATAGGGTCTTGATTGAACTAGAAACTACTGAGGTTACATAGTCTAATCCCTTCTTTTACCCCTAATAATCACCTTGCCATTTATCATGAAATATGGATTTTTATATTTTGAGATCAGGGCATTAGAGAATCAATGTTAGGGAATCATAAAATGCTTTATGTGGGACATTTGGCTTTTATATTTTGTTGGTGGTGATTGGGGATTGGTGGGGTAGTAAAGTGATTTAACAAGTTATTTAAGACATGTTTAAGTAAGATAAGGGAACCACTTTGTACAATATTTGAAATGTATAGAGTCTCTCCCTATGAGACCAGAAGAAAATGGAAGTCAATAATCCTCCCCAAATTCTTCAAGGCAAATGAAATTCTAGCCTGTGTTACAAAAAGAGCTTAAGTTAAAAATGGAGGAGTGTTTGGTGGTTGTAACAAAAACAAGATACCATTACACTTATAAAGAGAGGAAGAGGGGGAGAGAGAGAATACATACATTTGGAAGGTTGCAGGGGACAGATATCTACACATACTGCCAGTCCCCACTGGCATCAAGTGGCACTTCTCTAATGAGTAATTTTTTAATGTTTCTGGAGCTTTAAATGTTTCACTTTTAATAATTTATCCTAGGAATACATTAGGAGGTATTCTCAAAGATTTATGTCTTTTGATGTTTATAACAGTGTTATTTATAAGAGTATGAGTTGAAAATAATATAAATGTCCACCAATTGCCATTTGGTAAAACAAGTATATATATGTGATTTATTATTATGCAGTAGTTTATAATAATATTTTCAAAGACTTTGATGGCATAGAGTAATATTCACAATATAATAGTAAATTTAAATTGTCAAATACAAACAAACATTAAGTAGCTACCTCTTACTGAACATTACTTTTGTATTATGATACGTATTCAGAACTTTATAAACACCTCAATTAATAATCCTCCAGCCAACTGCAGGATAGGTTTTGCTACTCTCAATTTATATATTGTGAATCTAAGATTGAAGAATTAAGATATATTTCCTATTAAAGGGAGCAGCCTCAACTATGCAGAGGCACTAAAGGGAAAAATGTGTGTTGTTTTTTTAAATCAAACAAAATATATGTTTCAAGTTCCAGGGATAGAGAAAGCAACAGATTGAAAATAAAGCAAGAATTTTTAGAGTGTTCTCTCCCTCAATTTCATTTACATTCATTTTGTAGGTGATGAAGATGCCTTCAAAAGTTTTGTAAAGAGTGAAATTATCTGTATTCTGTTTTACAATGGTAAATGAAAGACATTGCCTGGGATGGGTTTTAATAGGACACTTGGCAACCAATGAGATACTAGTTTATAAGGGGTTAGTCTTAGAGAGTAGTAAGGCAGATACAGACAAGGGGAAAGTTTAGAGGGACATTGTGAGTAAAGAATTAACCAGACTCAGAGACAGTAAGATGTAAGTTCTAAAATACCAAGCAGGAGCAGACTAGAATATCCTTAAGTTTTGATATTAGGGACTACACATACACAGAATTATCTAAATAAGTAGGAAAACTTAAAAAAAGTTTCATACATAAGACAGATGGCCCCAACTTTGATTGTGAAGTTTCATGTGAGGAACCATATAAACGAGTCAATCCAGAAGCAGAAAGTTTTAGACTTCAGGGGAGAAAACTATTTTAAAAGTATAGATTTGAAGGTTATTTGCTTATTAGTTATTTGAAACCACGCGAGTAAATGAAATATCTAATAAAGGACAGAGAACACAGCTTCTCAATGGGCATGTGTGGCTGTATCAGAATTGCCTGGATAGTGTTTCCAAATTACATATTCAGTCACTGTTCACTGGAGATCCCATTATGTCTCTCCCTTTTATAGGGGTGGGGAGACTGGTTTTACATAGTGCACAAGGTTGAGCTCATTTATTGTTTTTAGTTTTAATTATTAGTCACACTAATAGGTGCTTAATAGACACTTAATAAATTTATGGATACAAGTAAAATTCTTAAAGCAATACTCCCTGAATGAAGTTTTGGGGTTAATACAACTCTAATCATGTCCCTAATTGGTGGTGAGCTATACAGGAGAGATATTTCCATTGCAGGAGTGACAAACCTGAAAGAATCACCTAACATGCCTGAACCAGCTAGCGTGTGGTTTGCATTTCAACGTTGCATTTGTAATTAGGTATTGAATCTTTAAATAAATTTTCCCTCATGAGTAGTTTCTAGGAAAATGCCTAAAAGCCTGTCTCATCCCCCAATATACCCTAAATAGGGTGTATTTTAAAAAAAAAAAACAACAATGGTACTAAATCATTTTCGTAACTTTGGTACAAGATATTAAGTAAAACAGAAGAGTCATAAAAAGCAAGCTGAATGAATTGAATACGCAGGGTGATACCTAAGCTAAGAAGATAAAGGAGAAGAGAAAAATGGCAGCCATGTGAGTAAGCTATTAATGAAAAGAGATGGGAATGAGGCTACAAATCTCAAATGGTCCAGGAGGTAATCATTTCAGGCCAGAACATCTTATATATTCACTAGAGGGGTATTAGTTATGGTTAGAAAGGATCAGCTACTGTTACCAGTCATCTCTTCATATTGGGAACATTTGAAGATATGTCCCTTAATTCACAAAGGTTTTAAACTAAAACAAAACAAAAAGGTGGAGATTCATCAAAAGTGAATAAAAAGTACATAGAAATTCATCTTCAACATCTTGCCCATTAAGCTCTTCTTGATTTTAATATGACTTGATATTCATAATCATATATTTTCTATGCTGTCTGTATTTTAGAAAGCTATTGTGAATGTCAGGAGCTATACTTTCCTTGTTTTAAAACTTCTAAGTTTTCCACCCATGGAAGAAAGGAATTTGAATGGTAATTCAGTAAGCTTTTATGACAATGTATCAGAAGAAAAATCATTGATATCAGAAGAAAAAAAAATGACAATAAAACATTTTAAACAATCCAGACGGAAAAATGAATATAAGTACAATTAAAGTAATTTAGGTGGGGCAGTATGACATGTAGTATTTAATCAGCTCATGAAGACTCCAGAGTAGGAATTGAATTGCTAAGTCACTATTGCAACAGTTCATGTACCAGCTGATACCTGAAGATCTGGACTTCGGCTGTGATAATGGAGATGGAGAGGAAATGGCAGATTAGAGACACAATTTATGGGTAGAATTAACTAGATTTGGGGACAAGTACCCACTCTTTTATTTGAAAAACTTCTTTTATACTTAATGTGGCAGATTTACTATTGGTCACAAGGACAAACTTACCTGAACTGTACCTAAAGGACTTGTTGAAAAGAACTGGATGCTGTTTTTCACTGCTCCTCTAGGATTCTCATGAGTCGTGCCCTCTTCTGACTGGAGTCCCAGGAGTCACCCATCTTCTAGAAGACCTAAGTCCTCAAAGTCACTTTGAATTTCTGCCACTGGTATCGCTTAAGTCTCTAATCTGATGGCCAATCCTTATTTACCAAATTCGTGGTTATATCATTGTTTTAATTATGGGAAGGCATTTATTCTTAATCATAGTAACAAGTAAGTCCCACCATCTTCCTGTTTCCATAGGTAATTGGATCTATAGTCTCAAATAAGTACCCTCTTCTTTTTCGGCTACCAAGGGTCTTTAAAACTATGGCACAAAATATTACCTTTCCCGTGGGAAGTTCAGTGAACAAACAAAACATAAAAACAAAGTTCTATTTATCAAATAAAGATATCGCTGTGAAGTAGTTTTATTGTGAACATAATTTTGGTCTCAGAAATCAGACATCTGATCATTTTAACCTAGAAAGGTAATAAGGAAGTGAAACCGCTTTTCAGAAAAACTTTGGTCAGAATGCATGTACTGTTCTGCCATGTGCCTCTTAGAAAGCCTGGGTTATAATTTAGCTTTTGAAAAAACGGAATCTTGTTAATCTGAATTAAAGGGCCGTAATTCCTCAAATAACACCCTGAAGGCTGTTATATCTCATACCTTTCTTTTGATTGTCTGCAAACGTGAAGCTTACTCTAACTTGGAACACACAGATTTGAAAGAGGAAAAACTTCTGATTCTCAGATAAAATTGTCAGAAGAATTGAAATGTTGGCTATAGTGTTGCAGGTATCAGGATGCACTGAGAATGGTCTCAGCTACTCATTTGAGTCTGTCTCTACTGGAGTGACTCTGGGTTTGGGGCCAAATGAGAAAGGCCGGGCCACTAGAAGTTGCTAGAGGCATCAGGACCAAAGTAGTTAGCTATGTATGAATCTGCCACAGTTGACCATTTAGGAGGCTCTAAACCCCAGGGTATGTCAGATCCAAAACACTTCTGATATTGAACAATAATTTTTATTCATTTCCAACTTGCTAATTTCAATTCAGGGTAGTGGGTGACTAGGGCAGCTCAGGTCAGAGGAAGGAAGTGACCCCAGACAGGACACCATTCCATGGCAGCCCATACCACAACTACACCCACTCAGGCTGGACAATGTGGACACAAAATGAGGCAAATACGCACAACTTTGGGATGTAAGAGGAAGCCAGAGTACCCGAAAAACCCAGCAGATATGGGGAGAAATTGCAAACTCCACACCTGGGGTTGGGTTGTTTCCTCCATCAACATTATAATAAATGCAGTTTGAACAAAACATTATTCAAGGACCTGCTGCATTCATTTTTCCCAGTAGGAAAATTTCAGAACAAATGGAATTTCTCTAGACTTGATTTTTAGAAACTCTGAAAAAGCTGTTACAGTCATCAAGAAATGTACTTTGTCCCACCTGGAGGTGGAAAAAAAACCAAACCAACCACTTTTCTTGTCTTCCAAAGCCTAACATTACTACAGTTCTGACGTATCTGAGAGTATCTTTGCATAAGGAAAGAATTTGAGCTTCCTGACAGGCCTATGCAATGCACTTCAGTGTCCTTCCAAGATTGTCAATATCGTTTGCTAACCTCAGCTGAATCATCATCATCAAAGCCCAGACAAAATGCACCTGAACATCCAATGGCATCTTCTCTTCAGTGTCTAACAGGGACTGGAATAGGGGCATAATGTGTCATGGCTGAGGGTCAGGGAGCACTGACTCCAGTATCTAGCCCAGGAGATTTCTGTTCAGCTTGTCCAAATGTTCTTTCCTTGTTGACAGGAGAAGTGAAAATTCCTACACAGTATTTTGCAAGCATGACTCATAGCCACAAGGTGTGTGGGCACCCACAAAGAAAGGCATGGGAGGGCTATGGCTTACATATTACAGTACTTTCTCCCAGCATTTCCCTATTTTCCCTGCTTTGTGTATTCTGAGAACTCAGTCTTAACTCCTTAAGTAATCGAAAAGGCACTTAAGAGTCTAGTTTTCTTGAAAAACAGATCTCCAATCCCAGACAAGTATTTATTTGCCTGAATGTATTATGCACTTGAATTTAGTCAATATTCCCTGCAGAAAACAAAGCAAGGCTTTTTGTCCTGTAAGTGCTAAAGGGCACCATGTTGATCTATCCAAGGACAAGCTATTTATGCGTTATCTCGACATGTTTTATAGTCTCTGCTAACCTCATGTATGTTCTTTGTCAATAGAACATACACTGTAAGAGGAGAAAGTGGTGTTTATAAATGCACTTTGAATCCAGGATGAATTCAAATGTATTAATGACACTGACAACAACCAACATTAAGGACATTAGGAGTGGCTGATTTCTGGTTCATGAATAATGAGTTATTTGGTTTTAATAATTTACTTTTTAAAAATCGTTGCCCTCTATTCTTTATCAGCGAAGTTGCAAGAGCTTTCTACCTCACCTTAGATGATTACTAGTTATATTCCTGGAGGGCAGATATAAGTTAATGAGTAACAAGGGAGGGGACAAGGAAGCAAGAACAAAAACAGCATATTGCCTTCAAGACTATTAATGTCCTTTTGTGCAGGATGGCAACAGCTAATGTATGGCAAGAGCAGTGGAGGAAGAAATTGCTGCAGGTTCAGGTGGGAGAGTGAGTCACCTTGAGGCTGGCACTGCTGATGAGGTTTGGAGAGGAATCTTTCCATTAGGAGTGGGTCCTCCTTTGAGGATGGGGGCATTATTAATGTCCAGTACTTGAAATGTTGATTTACCTCCTGTGTGCTGCATGGGAACAAAGCATTAAAACTCCACACCTCACAGATCCACAGAGGGATTCTGCAAATTCATCTATTCCAAAGATATTAGGAGATTTTAGAGTTTGGAGGCAACTTTCTCCTAGTGTGGACACATATTACAGAACAGAGATGTAAGCTAGTTGAATGGATAAATAGGTAGGTAGGTAAATAGGGAGGTAGGTAGCTAGAGAGAGGTCATCAGCTATGATATTTTTGAGAAATGATCACATACTCTCCTGTGTGTACTGTACTACTTTGCTAAGTTCCTATTTATGGGAAGATTGCTCACATTTAGTTATCAAATAATCAGTCCTTGCTAACATACTCATATGAGACCGAAGCGTCTAGTAGATCTTATTAATAATAAAAGTATTATTATAAGCTGTATTTGAAATTGTGTGCATACCTTAAATGTCAAGTCATTGTAATGAGTTATTAGCTTGCTTTGATTTAAATTTGTATATTTTATTCTTACTCACTTTTAAATATCTTTTCTTAATCCCTTATTTTTGGCTTATTTGATATGATTATCATTCCAATTTCTTGCCTCTTGAATAATAGATTCCAAATCATTTTCATTTTGGTCTTTGATTCCTTATTAAAAATTTGAAGACTAATAGCTAATGATGCTATTGATGCATGGCAATGCTGCATTTAATCAAGAATTTTTTTCATTATAGCAACAATATCCTTCTTACACTATCAATGGTAATTTCTGTGTTTTTTTTTCAGAGTATTTGCTCTTATTATAGAAAGGCCCCAAATGACCTCAGACATAATAGGTATTTTCATTTCTAATCGATTTAATTTCATAGTTGACACTTTTTTCTTGAGGTAATTTTTGGTGCTTCTGCATACAGTTATTGAATGTTCCTCTATTTCAGTCTTTTTAAGGAAGAACTTCAGGCATCGAAGGAAAATCATTTTAGACAAAGGGCTATCTCATGCTCTTGGGAGCTATAAAAATTCTGTGAATTGACTGAACATATTTTCCCAAAGAGCTAATCATTTAAAAGATGCCAGGTTCCCAAGTGTGACATAGCTACCATTTGGTTTCAAATTAGTCAAATGTATTTTAAACTGATCTTATTGTACCAAAGTTAGACAACAGTTTAAAAACCTGTGACCAGTTAGCTAGCTTGCTTATACAAACTTTGCAACTCACTTGAAATTTTGATGTGCTAAGTTTACTTTGACATCCTAAGATTCATAATGAATTTTTGCCCAAAAAACCAAAAATGCTCTACAGCGAGTAAAGGTTTTTTTTTTTTTTTTTAAATATCAGTAAATAAGAAATGGCAAATTTTAATAACTGAAAAATTCTCTGTTCACTTATAAGGAATTACCGAACTCTCATTACTAATAAGACGAAACTTACTGGTTCAACTGGGTTCCTTCCTCTGTTTCTAGCTTTGAATTTGCACAACTGTGTTCTAGGGTTATGAAGAAGATCAAGTCACTGAGATGAAAGGAATTCCATTCTATTACTGGAAAATCAATGAAAGCATATCATATTTTCTACTTATTGTCAAACAAACATCATATCACTTTATAGAAAAAAAATGAAAGAACTGACATCACTTTATACTTGCGAATTACAGATATTAAGTAAGTATAAAGTATAGGAGAGGCAGGCAATCATTTCTAGCTGACAAAACATTTTCCTGAAACTTGCTAATATATTTGCAGAACAGTCAGAATTAAAAAGGGGCAAAACAAGTAGATAAATAGCTATTCCCTTTTAGATATAATTTCCCCATCCAAAGTGCCTCTTTTTCTCCATGATTTGCTAGTAAAATCCAATAGACAATTAGTGAAATCAGGTACTTGCAAACCCATTGTAAATTTGCTGATCTCCAAGTAGATGATATTATAGAAATAAAGAGTATGTGCAATGCATAAGCTGGCTGATTTATGCAGAATGTAAACTCCTGGAAGTGCCCATGTACATCCGATGTGTCTACAACACTGTGCAGGGAAGAACATCAGGCCATTAGAGGGGAGTACTATACATGGTGCATTATTTTAGCTTTTCCCAGAAAAAAAAAATTTAAAGATTCTACCTCCCTGTGCTGTGGTTTCATCTATACCCATCAATCTACCAATTACTTCTTAAGAACTGAGATAGGAAATCTCTGGTAAATGTGAATGAAGGAGGGGCAGGGAGGAAAATATTGGTAAACCTATTGTGATATATGCAGATGTAAATTCACGATTATGTAGACCTCAAAAACAGTTAATGTCAAAGTGCAGTACTCCTTCAATAATATCAAATATTTTTAAATGCAACTAGATCTAATTTAGAATATCTCTGTATTTTTAAACTGCAATCTCTTAGAATATTGTTTTCTTCCTTTCATTGAAGAACAATGACAACTATGATCCAGCCATTTTACCTCTTATTAAAGATACACAGCAAGTAAACAAATAAAGTCACTGCTGATTTTCTGGTGGGTGATAGCGTTATCCTTTCTTCTCTTTGCTGCCCCTGCCCATATTCCATCTGGTAATCTCATCTGTGTTCAGGATGTATCCAGAATCTGATTACCTCTCAACTGTTCCCTAACCGCTGCCTGATGGGAGTCACTCACATCGCACATGTGTGTTTTGGCAATAGTGTTCCAACAGGTTTCCCATTTTGTTTTGCTAATGGCTATTCTGAACAGTGAATTCTAAAGTGTTGACTCATGAACCCATGTCAGACCTTGTTTATTCTCTGCTTTAAATCCTTCATTGGCTCCCATTTCACTGAGAGCAAAAGTGTGAGTCTTTGCACTGACCCAGAGGGCCCGGACCCCATCCTGGTTGTTCTCCCGGCCCCAGGAGGTGAACCCAGGTCCTTGGGATGTGTGTGGACTACATTCAGTTGTAGGTGGCACACCAGACTGTTACTCCACCAGGGCATGCTCACTTCATAACATACCATAAAATTTTCTTCTTATTTGTATTATTTTCATTCTTCCCTTTTACAATATGAGCTCCTTAAAGAGAAAATGGTCATTATGATGTCCTATAGCAAGCTTGGCATATAGCAGGCATTAGATAAATATTTTGAGTGTTTAATGAATAAGCCAAGTAAAAACAAATGTATAATTACAAATTATGATAATACTTAACGTAAATATGGCTCACTACTTGCTGGCATTGTTTTTACATAAAAATGTCTTATTTTCTCCTTAAAACACCCTGTAAGATTAGCACTATTGTTATCTCTATTTCAAATGTGAAGCAACTCAAAGTGAAATTAAAGAGCAGCCCAAGTATGCTAATAACTGGTAGAGTTAAGATTCACAGGCAGGCAGCTGAGTTCCCAAGGAGACCACACTCTTATCCTTAATATGCCACCTCTGGTGATCACACTAGCAGTGTGAAGATAAGGCACATGGAGCCAGTTTGGGGATTCGGGGGAGGCTTCCTAATGACTTCGAGATATGACATATGACGTAGCATTTAGTTGGTTGGGAAGAAGTGAAATCAGATCCTTTTGAGAGTTGAGATGATGGGAATTTTATTATTATTATTTTTTTTTTTTGAGAGGAAGAAAGGAAAAAGAGGAAGAAGCTTTTTCTTTTTTCTTCAAAGGGAAGGTACAGTAAAGAATGAAGGCCAGCAGATGCTGGCCGGAAGAGAAGGGAGGGAGAAACATTTTTATTTATTTTTACTTAATTGCACATCTTGGTTGTTTTGCAGGGCCCCAGGAGATGAACGCAGGTCCTTGGGATATGTGTGGACTGCACTCAGCTGGCAGGTGAGGTGGCAGACCAAACTGTGACTCCACCAGGGTACGCCAAACTGAGGAAAAGTTTGCAGCAAATTTCCCTAATGCCACGAGGTCAATGAACTCATCGGAATACCTCCTTCTCACACCCTGTTGGTGTCAGAAGAGATGAAATTGTCTTGTAGTATATGGTTCACTTCTGATCGGATGTGTAGAAATTCCTCCTACTGACCAACCACATAAATTAAATGCAATGTCACTCAGCTTTTTAGATTATAGGAAAAGATTTACTTTAAGGTGGCAATATTGAGAGAAATCTCATACAGTCTATTAAGAGGACTGGGGAGAGTGCTGACATGGGGTTGATTAAGATCCCTTGTGACTGAGCAGGTTTCACTAGCAGGACTAGGGCAATAGGAGGAGACTAAGTGATTCCCGGAGGTGACTTTGCCTGCCAAGGAGAAAGCCTCAACTGTAACTATACTGAAAACCAATAGCATAAGGCAGTGGGTAGACCCTTTATATTTCTGTGCTTAACTACAAAGGAGAAAGTAACTGGAGCACACGCATGCCAAAAGTCTCAAACGACATGCCATCTGGTTTTCTTTCCCAACATTCACCCAGCTTCAACTTCTCTCCATGTTCATGGAGCCCTCATAAGCAGTCACTTGTGCTTCTAAACATCCTCTTATAGACTTAAGTGAAGCACAAAGCTATATTAAAATCTACACTCTCAAATATTCCCATTTCCAGCTACATCAAATGTCATATGATGTATTTAATACTAATGACCATGAACCATTGGCAGAAATGTTTATTCTTTATTATGGCTCGCCCAGAATCATTGATAAGGCATGTTTCTAATCAACAATCTCAAAATTTAAATTCAAATATAGTGAATAAAATTCATGGTTATCAGTTTTATCAGCCAATGCCTTATGAAGATTTTGGTGGAAACCCAGCTTTTTAAAATAAATTATCTTTAAAATAAATATTATATGCTTGGATTTGTAATTTTTTAGAAATTTATGTTTTATGAATGGGTTATTATTTAGCTGATAAAGAATCTAAATTCAATTTCAAATTCCTAGTCATTTTTTTTTATCATAATGAATCCTCTAGCAAAAAAAGATCCACTCACTACCTTCTGAAATATGACATATACTTTCTAAATTCATGTCAATTACTTACCTAGAAAAGCCACTTTTCCCAGTTCTGCCTCCTAAAATTTCTTCACTTCAGACCTTCTTTGAGCAACCCAATAAGAAGTATATAGAATATAAATATTTTTGTACTGGTTGTGACACTTAGGATTCCTTATATATAAAATAAAAATGTATTTGTGTGCTACTTTTTCCACACCATCATAGATCTAGGGACATAGTGAAAAAAGTAAGCTTAGTCTTGTACTTATCAAATGTATAATTAAATAATCATAGCCAGAATACAAGGAGGAATTATGATAAGATTTTTGTTGGAAAACTAAAGGGTATCCTGAGAAAGAACAATGTAATGGAAAATAATTTCTAGGAAAAGGACAGAGAAAATTTTCTAAGAAAGTGATAATTCAATTGAGATATGACAAATAAGAGCCATTTAGGCCCAGAGAAGAGAAAATTGTCAAAACAGAGGGAATTCCAGTTGCAAAGTCTGAGGTAGGAAAGGACGTGGTACATTCCAGGAACTAAAATAATGTCAGTATATCTATTTTACACTTATATATGCACTTCTCTTATCTCTTCAGATGTTTTCTTTGACCCCATTATTATTAGCATAATTATTTTTAACTGTTTATACACGATAGTTACTCAAAAATGTGCTAAAGGACTTTAATTTCTGGTAACTAAGTAACTTGTTTTGAATTTATCCTCTGGTGCAAATAATTATAAAAACTAGATAAAATGTATGAGACAGTAACTCTCAAGCACTGGAAGCAGAGAGAACAGTCCTATCAACCTCGAGAAGAGGAAATCTCATGAGGTAGGCTTTGTGTCTCCAGATTTCTGCCTTGGACATTACCCCAACTTTGCAGTAGGGAGGTGGTTCTTAACAGAGGGAAATCTCACTGAGGTGAGGAGAGAGAGGTTGGAGTTTAAAGCTCTTCAGGCAGCAGGAACTGGAGAGGGAAGGATACAGATAATGAGGTAACTATGTAGGGAAGACACTCAAAAAGTTTACATGAGGGTTCACCTTGTCCTTGTTGAGGGCAAAGGTGCTTGTCCACAGGGTATTGAGTTACAAGACCTCTCAGAGTGGCTTTCAGTGATTCTAGAGGCTACACCAGACTCAACAATATCCAAATATCCAGCTGGAGAAGAGTCCTCACTGAGCAAACCAGTCATCCAATAAGATCCCAGAGAGACCATGTCCCAGAGGAAATGAAATGTCTTAGGCCTAATGGAAAAAAAAAAAAAAAAAAAAAACAACAACAAAAATGCTGCAAATGGATTCACTCTAAAAATAGCAAAACTAAACCTAAAAGGATCAAGATAATCTACCAATTAACCGATGAAACAAAATTAACAGGACTAAAATGAAAATATAGGAGACAGTGTACAATGTAACTTTTAAAGTCACTAGACAAAAGAAGGAAAATGTTGCCCACAATCAAGGGAAAAAAATTAATCAACAGAAACAGGTGCCCCTTCATCCCAATCCACATATATAAAGAGATAGCAGATATGGATTTTAAATAAGCTATTATAAACATATTCAAGGATTTAAAGAAAAGAGATAGACATTCTAGCAAAGAAATAGAGACTACAGAACCAAATTAATATTCCAGTACTAAAAAACAGAATATCTTAAAAGCTTAAACAAAACAAAAAACTAGCTTTTAGATGGGGTAAAGAACAGATTAGGCACTGCAAAAGGGTCAATAATTAAAGCAGAGAAGAAGCTATTTCAAATATCAACAAAGCTTCAATCTCTTGTGAAGCAATATTGATCAGTCAACCATAAATAGAGTTTCAGGGGGAAAAATATCAAAAATGCATCAGAAAATATTGAGTAAATAACTGAAAAATTTCCCAATTTTGGTGAAATGCAATACCATACAAATCCAAAAAGTTAAATAAATCCCAAGTAGGGTGAGTATAAGCAACAACAAGTAAGTTTATTATGTTAAGTTAAAAAGATACTATGTTCTAATTTGCACCAATAAATTTGACAAGTTAAATAGAATGGACAAAAATCAACACCAGGTCCAGATAATGTCACTAGTTAATTCTATCTATATTTAATGATTGTTAATATTAATTTTACACATATTATTTTAGAAAAGTTAAGATGTGGCAACATTTTCTATATCTTTTCATGAGGACAATATAATCATGAAACTAGCATTGAAAAATCATCAAGTCAAAAAAAACCCTATAGATATTTATTGTGAACATACAACTAAACCACATGTTAGCAAATGAAGTTCATTTCTACATAAAAAGAATACATAATAATCAAATCCCAGTATTATAATGTTGTGATGAGATTTTAGTTATCTTTAAACAAAAAAAGCACTTACTAACATTTAACACATTCATGAAAAATTCTCAACAATCTAAGCCTATAAAAATACCTCAATTATAAATGATGTCTCTGAAAAACCTCCACTTACCAGTATAGTTAAGATTAAAACAACCATACTTTTTCCCTAATAAAAGAGGTGAGGGTATTCACTGTTAACTTCTATCCAGCATTTTATTGAAACTCCTATTAAGAGGAATAGTCAAAAGAAGAAAGAGCAAATGGTATAAAGACTGGAATAGACAATATATCTAACAGTGGAATTACTAGATTCAAATGGTAGTTATATTTTTAATTTCTTCAGGACTCTCCATACTGTTTCCCCTAGAGCTTGCACTAATTCGCATTCCCACCAACAGTGAATAAGAGTTTCTTATTCCTAATACCTTGCCAACACTTGTTTCCAGTTTTTTTGATGTAGGCCATTTTCAGTGGTGTGAAGTGATATCTCATTATGTTTTGGTTTGCATTTGCTTAATAAGTGAATTTGAGTACTACCATTTGATCCAACAATTCCACTTCTAGGTGTCTATCCAAAGAATATAAAAACAATAATTCTAAAAGAATGTGCACCCCTGCATTCATAGCACAATCAAGGGAAAAAAATTTACAACAGCCCAGTCATGAAAAGAAACTAAACATCTATTGATAGAAGATGTGGTATATATATGCAAAGGAATACTACTCAGTTATTTTTTTTTTTAAAAAGAGACATTTTGCGACAAACTGGGTGAAACTTGACGTGATTATGCTAAGCAAAATAAGTCATAAAGTGATTATGCTAAGCAAAATAAGTCATAAAGACAGAAAAATACAGGATGGTTTCACTCATATGTGGAATAGAAAGAAATAAACAAGACAACAAAACACAGCAAATGTTTTCTTAGTCTTTAAAATTTTTTATTTTAGTAATTATTCTACACGTTAAAATAATTTCCTATGTATAGGTTCCCCATTTCTTATATATATTTCAACATACCACACCCTCCACCAAATCACCAAGGGCTCTTCCTCATTGTCCAGTGGGCTCCACCACTGTTTGTCCCCACCCTCCCCATTCCCTTTTGGTAACCTCAGTTCTGTTGCAAATGTTTCAGGATTGGTTATATTCATCTATTCCTCTGTTTTGTCTATTCACATTCCATCTATGAATGAGGTCATCTGGTATGTATCTTTCTTCTTTGACTTGTTTCACTTAGCATAATCCCCTCTAGTTCCATCCATGTTGATTCATCTCTTCTAAGGGCTGTGTAGTATTCCATTGTACATATGTACCACATCTTCTTTATCCATTCATCTGATATTGGCCACTCAGGTAATTTCCAATTCTTAGCTATCGTGAATAGGGCCACAATAAATATGGGGATACATACATCTCTGCAGATGAGTGCTTTTGTATCTTTGGGGTAGATGCCCAGCAGTGGAATGATAGTATCCTATGGGATTTCCATCTTCAATTTTTTGAAGAATCTCCAACTGTTCTCCACAGGGGTTGTACTAATTTGCACTCCCACCAACAATGCAAGTGTTTCCTTTTGTCCATATCCTCGCCAGCATTTGTTGTTTTCAGACTTTTGGATAATAGCCAGTCTTTCAGGTCTAAGGTGCTATCTCGTTGTTTTAATTTGCATTTCCTTGATAGCCAGCAAGTAAGAACATAATTTCATGTGCCTGCTGGCCATCTGTATATCCTCTTCAGAAAAGTGTCTCTCCAATTCCTCCTCCCAGTTTTTGATTGAGTTGCCTGTTCTTCTGTTGTTGAGTTTTATGAGTTCTTTGTATATTTTTGATATTAAGCCTTTGTCAGAAACATTGAATGCAAATATATTTTCCCAGTTAGGTTTCCTTTTGGTTTTGATGTTTTCTTTTGTGTGAAGAATCTCTTTAGTTTGATGTAGTCCCAGTAGTTTATTTTTCTTTTGGGTTCCCTTGATGTTGGAGTTGCATTTCCAAAGACTTTTCTGTGACTGATGTCATGGAAACTCTTTCCTGTGTTGTCTTCTAAGAGCTTTATAGTTTCTAGTCTTATAGCCAAGTCTTTAATCTATTTTGAGTTAATTTTTGTGAATGGTGTTAGAGAGTAGTCTAGCTTCATTCATTTACATGTGGCTGCCCAGTTTTTCCAACACCATTTGCTGAAGAGACTTTCCTTTTTCCAAATTGTATGATTTTGGCTCCTTTGTCATAGATTAACTGAGTGTATTTGAGTAGGTCAGTTCCTGGTGATTCAGTTCTATTGCACTGATCTGTGCCTCTGTTATTATTCCAGTACCATATTGTTTTGATCACTATTGCTTTGTAGTATAGCTCAATGTCTGGGAGTGTAATCACTCCAGATTTGTTCTTTTTTCTAAAGATTGTTTTGGCTATATGGGATCTTTTGTTGTTCATTACGAATTTTAAGATTTTTGTTTTATTTCCTGGAAATAAGCCCATGGGATTACAGTAAACCTATATATTACTTTGAGTAAGATGGCAATTTTAATGATATTGATTCTTCCCAGCAGGAGATGTCTTTCCATTTCTTTGTGTCTTCCTCTTTTTCTTTTAAGAGGGACTTGCAATTTTCATTGTATAGCTCTTTCACTTCCTTTGTTGTGTATGTACCCAGGTATTTCATTTGCTTAACTTCTATTTAAAATGGTATCATTTTTGTTTTCTTCTGGTGTGTTGTTTGCATATAAAAAATGCAACGATTTTTGTGCATTGATTTTGTAGACTGCCACTTTATTGTATTCATTAAAGAGTTCTAAAAGTTTTTTGATAGAGTTTTTGGGATTTTCAATATATATAATTATGTCATCTGCAAATAATGGGAGTTTTACTTCTTCCCTTCCAATTTGGATTCCTTTTATTTCCTTTTCTTGCCTCATTGCTCTGGCTAAGACCACCAGTACAATGTTAAATAGCAGTGGTGAGAGTGAACAACGTTGCCTTGTTCCTGATCTAAGAGGAAATGCTTTCAATTTTTTGTCATTGACTATAGTGTTGGCTGTGGGTTTTTCATATATGGTCTTCATTATGTTGAGGTATAAAAATTCTATTCTCATTTTATGGATGGTTTTTTTTTATCATAAATGGGTGTTGGATTTTGGCAAAACTTTTTCTGAATCTATTGATATGGTCATGTGGTTTTTCTCTCTGCTCTTGTTGATATGGTATATGACATTGATAGATTTGCATATGTTGAACCATCCTTGCATCCCTGGGATGAATCTCACTTAGTCATGATGGATAATCTTTTTGATGCATTGTTGAGTTTGGTTTGCTAATATTTTGTTGAGAATTTTTACATCTATGTTCATTAGAGATATTGTTCTGTAAATTTCTTTCTTGGTGACATCTCTGTTGGCTTTTGATATCAGTATAATGTTAGCCTCATAAAATGTGAGCGAGGTCCCTGTTCAATATTTTGGAAGAGCTTGAGAAGAATAGGTGATAATTCTTCTCTGAATGTTTGGTAGAACTCACTGGTGACACCATCTGGTCCTGGGCTTTTATTTTGGGGGAGATACTTAATAACTTCTTCAATTTCTTTACTTGTGTTTGTTGTGTTCAGGTTTTCCAATTCTTTCAGGTTCAGTCTTGGTAGACTATATTTTTCTACAAATCTGTCCATGTCATCAAGATTGTCCATTTTGGTGCTTAGAGCTGTTCATAGAAGTCCCTTAAGACGTTTTGAATTTCTGTGGTAGCTGTTGTAACTTCTCCCCTTTCATCTATGATTCTAGTTATGAGAGTTTTCTCCCTTTTTTTTCTTTGTGAGTCTAGCCAATAGCTTGGCAATTTTATTTTTTCAAAGAACAAACTTGATTTCACTGATCTTCTGGATTGTCTTTTTGTTTTCTATTTCATTTATTTCTGCTCAAATTTTAATTATTTCCTTTCTTGTGCTGATTTTTGGCTTTAATTGGTCTTCTTTCTCTAGTTGTTTTAAATGTAGAATTAAGTTGTTTATTTGCAATTTTTCTTGTTTCTTGAGATAGGCCTGGATTGCAATCAACTTTTCCCTTAGTGCTGTTTTTGTTGTATCCCATAGATTCTGGTAGCTCATGTCCTCATTCTCATTTGTATGTAAGTATTTTTTAAGATCTTCTTTGATTTCCTCTTTTACTCAAGAGTTCGTCAGGAGGATACTGTTGAGTTTCCAATTGGTTTGGGGTCTTCGAGCTTTCTTTTCATGGTTGATTTCCAGTTTTAGGCCATTGTGGTCAGAGGAGAGGTTTGGTTTGACTTCAGTTTCTGTAAATTTGTAGAGAGATGATTTGTGTAGCAGCATATGATCTTTCCTTGAGAATGTTCCATGAGCACTTGAGAAGAATATGAAATCTGTAAGCGTTGGGTGAAGTTATCGGTATATGTCTATTAGACCTATCTGTTCCAGATGGTCATTTAAAGTGGCTTTTTCCCTGTTAATTTTCTGGTGGTTGATCTGTCCATTGTTGTATGTGTGGTATTGAAGTCCCCCAGTCTTAGCCTTTGAAATAAAAATTGTGCTTACCATGAGTGGGGAAGGAAGGAGAAGAGAGGGCACCTGTGGTAGAAGGAGTCAAATAGGTAATGATGAATGACACTAGGACTTTGGTGGTGGTGATGGTATTAGATATACATTGATGACGGTATAAATCTATTATGTGTCGCTTATGTAGTACTGCATGCAATATATATTGTAGTATTATTGCTCACAACATATATACAAATATATGTGACTTAGGTAGTGTTATATATAATATATATACAAATATATAATATTTTAAGATTATAACAAAATAAGGTTTGCCTTGATTCATAAATGATGATTGTGTAATTATGTAGAAAATATTTAAAAAATGTAAAAAATGATACTTTGACTAGTGGATGAGAAATAGTCTAGGATACAAAATTGATTTACCCAAACCAATTGATTTAAATATATTAACAATAAATAATTGGAAAATATTAGTATGCTATACCACTTAATAACACCAAAGGACGTAAAACTGGGAAATTTAGGAAATTTTAAGAGACAAATTTAAGACCTAGATAAAAACAAAAAAAGTAAACTACAAATGTGTTAAGAAAAAAATTTAGATAGACTTAAATAAAAGAAAAATACCATATTCAGGAACTGAAAATTCAGTATTTGTAAGATTCCCATGTTCTGCAAATATAGATTCACAGCAATTGCAATAACAGCATGACAGAGATATAAACAGGCTAATTCTAAAACTTAAAAATGAGAGCTCAATAGACAAAGCAATCTTAAAAAAAATAAAGGAAATAAAAATGAAGGGATCGTTCCTTTTAATTTCATGGACTACTATTTATGGGCAATTGAGACACTGTGCTATTGAAATAAGAATGGACAAGAAGTAGATCAATGAAAACAAAGAACATGCAGAAATAAACATCTCCCTATAGGGTCCACTGATGGTCATGCAATTTAATTGTGAAAAGAAATTGTTCTTAGCAAATATCACAAGAACTAAAGTATGCAAACAATGGACCTTAATTCCCACCACATATTATATAAACATTAAAAACATAAATGATATAGCCTCTAGCACAAGAGGCAGAAAAAATCATAATCTTAGGTTAGGCAGAAAATGTTTTAACAGAAAGAACTCTGAATATTAAAGAAGATAAAGTTAACTCTATAGATGTCATAAATAAACTGGACAGACAAGACATAAATGGGAGGAAAGCATTCATAATATTTGTATTTGACAAAGGATTTATATCTATAATATATCAAGTTCTCTTACAACAAAATAATAAAAAGGAAACCAACACAATTAAAAACAGGCAAAGGTCTTGAATAGACATTTCCCAGAAGATATACAAATGGACATGAAACTGTGTTCAATATCATTAAGTATCAGACATTAAAACCACAAAGTGATAATGCCTCACTCACAGCAAAATTTTTAAAACCGAACTTCACTAAATGTTGGCAAGGCTGTGAAGTAACTAAATTAATCTGTGTTACTTATGGGAGTGAATATAAATCAGTATGCTTTAAAATAAATTGGCAGTTCCTTATAAAGTGAATTATATTCCCACCAGATAATTTCACATTTCCACTCATTGATATTATATTACTTTGTCATGGCTGCCATAACAAATGATCACAAATTTAGTGACTTGAATTAAACAAAGTTATTATCTTACCTTTCTGAAATTCAGAAGTCCAAAATGGATTTCAAGGGGCTAAAATCAAGGTGACGGCAGGGCTCCAATCTTTTCTGGAGGTTCTAGAAGGAAATTCATTTTTGTGTCTACTCCAGCTTCTAGAGTCCATCCCCATTTCTTGGTTTGTGGTGCCCTTCTACATGCAAATTCAGCTAAGTCCAGTCCAATCCTTGTTGCATCACATCACTCTGAAACTGACTATCTTTCCTTCTCTTCCACCGTAAAGGACGCTTGTGATAGATCACACTAGGCTCACCTGGATATTGAGAACACTCACCCTATTTTAAGGTCAGTTAAGTAGCAACATTAATTCCATCTGCTACCTGAATCCTTTGCCATGCAACAAATTTACTCGCACATTCTGGGAGTTTGATTTGAATGTTTGCCCACCACAAGTACTTACCTACAAGAAATGATAGCATATGTTCATGATATACTTACATTAAGAGGGCCTGCTTTCTTACTCCCTTGTAAATGTGCTTGTAATAGTCTCAAAATAGAAACAACTGCAATGCTTATCATTAGAGTAATTTATAAGTAAATCCTGATAAATTATCAGAATGAAAAATCAGATATGTTAAAGGATAATTTAATTGACACATTAAAAAATACCCCAAACATTACACTGTGCAGAAGAAACAATAAAGAAAAGAATACATACCATATAATTACATTTTTATGGCATCAAGAACAGCAAACCTACATTATGAATAAGAACACTGGTGTCTTTAGGAGACAAGATTGATTAAAAGGAGTCAAAAGAGAAATTTCTGAGATAGGTGATAGAAATAGTTTCTATATTGAGGTCTGATTACACAGGTGCCATATATGTTAAGCAGTACATAGATATCAGAATTCTAAGATTTGTGCATTTCACTGTAAAACTTTTACTGAGGAAACAAATTTTAAAAAATATTAAGGTAATAAAGAATAACATACCCAAATTTGTCATTTTACAAACAAAAAGCAGTAAGAAGGAACATCTCTGTGGCTCACTGAAGTGAATTTGCAAGTTCAATTTTTAAAAATATAACTTTCAAATTCAAACTTAGTATTTATGTAAATATTTACAAGAAATTTGAACATGGAGAGTCTATATTTTTACCTTGTTGGAGGTACTTTAGAACTTTTCAAAAAATGTAAATCAGATATTTTTCAGTCTTAACCTGACAAATAAGGTTATAATATATATTTAAAGCATAGAACATGATGACTTGATATACATATACTCTGTGAAGGAATTTCCACTATTAAATCAGACATATTTTTTGAAAGTTTAACTTTATGAAATCACCACCCCTCCCCCCACTATGCCTAAACGAAGTTACTCGTGTATGCATAAAATTAGGCCTTAATGACAATCACCTCGAGTTTGAAGTTCCCCAAAGACCCCTGTCTGGGAAACCTGATGCCAATGTACAATTAACTTCCCATTCCTGTGATTTAAAGCACTTGTTGGCTCTCAGCGTAGACCTCCAGGATTCAGTTTGGCTCTCTGGTCCTAGACAGATCATCTAAATGACGAATGTGGTCTCTGGGTTAGAGCCAGACCCTCAGTCTCCAGAGACTCCAGAACTTTGCCCTTGGGCCTGGGGCAGTGGAGGGATGACGGGTGTTGAGGGGAGATGCCTGAGTATTCTCTACTCTTAATTTTTTTAACCCCTATACGTCTCCCCAGCAATTTGTGCTAATTGTCTCCTAGCTGACCAAGTCCTCCACCTCTGGATACATTGCTACACATTTGAGTTTAAGGTAAATGCTGTTTAGTTGGCCATACTGAAGTCACTGCTGCACTTAAAAAATACATGAAAGGATGCTGGGGCATCAAGAAAGGCTACTATACAATAAGATGAAATAATTGGTAGAGCATCTTCTATAAAATAGATGATTAATAAACATTATTTATTATCTTGGTATAGCATGTCAACAGAGCTTGATAGTGATCTATTGTTCAGTTATAATTCCTTGACTAAGGTACTGACCCAAAGACATGACAGGCTCCAGGGAAGAACTATTCCTGGCACAGCCTATCTTAGTTAACTGATTACTCCATGATACTAAGGTGCTGGTTAGTGGGCATTGAAACAATCCAAGGTAGATTCATAGAAGAGATTGATGGTTTGGGGGAAGTAAGAAATACTGAGAAAATAAAGCTTTCATAGTTCAAGTGCAAGCACAATGCATGCAAGAGAACAAATCATAACAAGCAAAAATAATAAGAATCTTCTCAGACATAGATCAGTGAGTGGGCAGGTTCAAAATTTAACTATGTGGCTTTTTAGAATGAAAACAAAGAGGAAGTTGCAGCAAAGAATCAACATAAGTAAAACTAAAATATCGAGCACGAAGGTAAATCAGATTTAGAGGAAAAATGATGGTGACATTGGCTGCTAGCAATGTTTGACATGAGTATTAATAATCACTGTCATTTGCTTCATCTTGGAAAGGCCGGTAGAAAGGGAGTGTTGGTATAGAGAGATGATTTATGTATTTTTTCGGGCATTTAATTCACCTCTCTACCAATCTCAGATACAACCATCCTTCAAAACTTAGTTCAAGCTATTTTTCTATGAGAACTCTTTTAAGCCTGAAACTCCAAGTAGCTTGCTAGCTTATTCTCTTATTCATGAATACATCTAGTGTCTTATATATCACGGCCAGAATGATCTCCAAATTATTTTCCTAGGCTATGAGGAGTCACACCTCTGAACTCAACCTAGATTCCTGGAGGCCAGTGCAACTGGGGAAGTGAGGCAGGACTGACTGAATGCAGAGCATGGGAATGGGAAATCCTCATGGAGCAAAAGGAAGATAGTACATCATGCATATAACCATGCAAAACTCAAGTGGGAAAGTACTTACAGTGCAGATAAAATTCAGGTATGAGCCTGATAACAGACTATTATAGAAAGGTCCAGAACCAGCAAGCAGGAATCAAAACTAGGAGAGAATCACTACACATTTGCCTATAGTCTATATAAAACTAGAATTTTGTGACTCATTAACCCTTGCACACACATATCTGAATATATGCACATACATATACATGTAAACATGCACACATATGTGTGTGTGTGTATATATATATATATATATACACAATCATAAACCTTTGTAGAAGTCTTGAAATGATTCACCAATTTGGATGAAAGGACTAGAGGAAACTAAGAAACCACTCCTGTATGGGTTACTAAACAAGGACAAGGTGGTTAATGGCTGCAGATAGACAGTCAATCATAAGCTCAAAGTATGAAAAGAATAGAATTTCAGTTTTGTTCCCATTGTTTAGCAAGTTCACTCTGGGGTGAAAAAGGAAGATGCCCTATTTTGGCCTATTTTTCTGAGAAGTGGGATAGAAAACACCAACGGAAGCATTGAAATTATTTGTAAAAATCGAATTGGTTCTATGAAAGGATTCACGAATCAGGCTGCAAGTAGAAAGGCACTGCAAGAAGTTGTACAAAGTGGAAGATTTTCACAGTCAGGAAGAGGATGGGACAAAGATATTAGCAAAGAGAAGAAACATTCATTCAGAGGAAGCCACTTTCCCTTAGGGGGTGGTTATCACACAGATTATCTCACCGGGGCTGAACAGGAAACTCCAGATTGATTTGTTCAAATTTCCACCTAATTAGGTTAGGTATTAACTCTTGCTGTGTTTGGCAGGAACCACTCCATTCATTTTGAGTCTGTACTTCCTTCCCCTCCCCACCCCTCCTGTCCCCTTCCTTACCCTCCCCTTCCTCCACTGCCTCTCAAGTGGTTTTAACTTTTAAGTGGTTTGGGCCCAGTGACCAGTGTTAGTGGGTGGGTTTTAAGGTCTCTTTTCAGAGTTCATCTGCTTCTTCTCTTACTACTTCATTCTCTAATTTGGATAAAGTCTTAATCTTAATAAAATGCTATGTAGTTGAAGATTTTTTTTTTTTTTAGGAAAGGTGCAAGCAGGAAGGAATGAAGGAGAGCAGATGTGGAAGAAGCACTTAATTATTTTTACTTAGTTGTTCTCCCCCAGGCCTGGGACTGGAACCCAGATCTTGGAATGTATGTGGCCTACAGAGGCCAAAGGCAGCTGACCAAACCTGTACTCCATCAGAGCTTGCTGTTAACTCAGTTAAAGCTTTAAGACAAGACCCATAGACCCTCTTTCAACCAGATTGCCCTTTAAAACTTTCTTAAATGACTTCTGTTTTTTGCTCAAGGATATAAAGAGTTGGAAAAAGCATCTTTCTCATCCGCATAATAATAATTATAATAATTATGATAATAATAATAATAATAATAATAATAATAAACAACCTCATATAAACCGTACATTTGTGACTTTTGCCCAAGTCCATCGGAGAGAGAGGTCAGAGGACAAACAGCTGGCCCCCACACCAAGGGTACCTTAGGGTGTGATAAAATGTAAGCATTTGCTTACCTGGAGCAATGTCACTGGGCCTCAATAATAAAACCTCAGTTAGATAGAACACACTCTGGCAGTAGAAAAAGAGCCTAAATTTACCTAAAACATGGGTTTGTTTGTCCAGTGCTTATTAGTCAATCCACTGTGAGATTTGTTGCAAAGTCAGCAGGGAGGCAGGAGGAATGGGGTTCAAATCTACCTTCCCAGGCGGGGGTCAGGTGAGAATTTAAAGGGTCAGGGATTAAAGGAGAACAAGGAAAAGTCCATTTGGCCAATTTGATTGATCTGTCCTCATATGGTAAGATAGGAATCAGGATCTGTCCCGAGTGAGGACATCTCTTTTCTGAATATGTCCCTCGTCATTTTCTTTTTGGAACTTTGGTTCCTAAGCAGTGATTTTCATTCCAAGGGACTGAGAGGCATCTGTGGTGATGTATTCCCAGGTCAAGACACATGTAATTTCTGTGTCGGCAAGAAAGCTTCACAATCTTTTTTTAAAAAACGTTCTTTTCAAGTGCCTCGGGTAGTGAGTGCAGTCCTGGCTTCTTTCTCATTCATGAGGTGTCTTTAGTTTGATAATCTAGGAGACATCTACAAGCTCTCAGAAACACATCAAAGCCAGGTTAAAAGCAAGATCTCCAAAAATACAAAGTAAGTTTAAATAATTTGGCTATGTCAGTATATTTAAGGTTAAAATAAGAAGTACACACTGCATTAAAGAGTTAGTGACTGCATTGATGAGAGACCCCCTCAGTGCCGGTTCCACTAGAAAAGCCTTGTCATGGTGAAGACCTGGAAGGGGAATAGCGGCTTATGAAGGAGGAGCACAGGACTCCACTAGACCATTTTCCTTTTCTCCCCATGAATGAAAGCCTGAATTTGTGGAATGAGATTCCAGGTGAAATTTTACTGATTCTGGGAAAGGGGAAAAGAGTAAAAACAAACAAAACAACTTTAATTCTTGAGAAGGGTAGGAATAAACGGTGGGTTCAGGGGAGAATGAGGGGGAAGAACTGAGATGGTGACAAACCCCTCCCCATAGTCAAGAAGCTTCCAGTAATAAGAAACACACATACTACTGGGAGACCCATAAGAGACTCTTTCTGAGGAACAGTTCAAAGTTCAAAGAGAACAGTTTAAAGCTGAGGGTGAAGTAGATATTGTTCTGTTAGACAAGCTCTCTGACCTCCAAACACAACCAGAATCTGACCCCCCAGGTCACTACAGAAATCTGATACCAGTAATGCTCTAAGGGTAACAGGAACCATAACAGACCTTAAATTCAGACCAACTCCTAAATGTAATATATTCAGATCTCCACACTAAAGTCAGAAAGAAAGGCATACATAAAGAATATTTACCTCAGTCTCTAGTGTACTACATCAGACACCTGACTTTCAAGAAAATATGATAGAAAAATATACAGAAAATCGGTGAGGTATGGAAGATCTGGACATGATCTACAATGACCTAGTTCACATTCAAAGAGCACTAGACCAAACAACAACAAATGTACTTTATTTGCTAGGGCATTTGGAACATTCTCTCAGACAGATCAGATTCTAGACCATGAAACAAACTTCAAAACATTTGAATTAAAAAAAATAGCAAAGTATATACTTGCATCAAAACACAAACTAGAAACAGAAATAACAGAAAAATATCTGGAAAATCCCTAAATGTTTGGAAGACAAACAATATACTTCTAATGTCCCATGGGAGTCTCAATGGAAATTTAAAAATATTTGGACTGAATTAAAAACACCACATTTCAGAATCTGAGAGACACAACTAAAGCAAAAGCTTAGAGGGAAATTGAGAGCATTCAATTCTCCCCCACCAGTTTTATTGAGATAAATTAATAGGTAACATTATATAAATTTAAAGTATAAAATGTGATGATTTGAGATATGTCCATATTGCGAAATAATTAGCAGAGGAAATACTAAGAGTGGACGCCCTTGTCTTGTACCTGATGTTAGAAAATAACTAAACATTTCACTGCTGAGTATGTAGACTGTAGTCTGTTACTCTGTGACCTTTATTACGTTGAGAGATGTTCCTCCTACCCCCAATTTGGTAAGAGGTACTTTTAATCACAAATGTTGAATTTTATCAAGTGTTTTCCTTGCATCTATTGAGATGATCATAGGATTTTTATCTTTCATTCTATTAATGTGATATATTATACCTATTGATTTGCAAGTGAAACCATTCTTGCATTCCAAGTATGGATTCCACTCATGGTGAATTTTCATGTGCTGCTGAATTCAGTTTGTCAGTATTCTGTTGAGAAATTTTGCTTCAGTTTTTAACAGGAATATTGCCCTTCTTTCTTTTCTTGTAGCAACCTTATCTGGCTTTGGAATCAAGGTAATCCTGATCTCTTAAAATGAATTTGGGAGTGTGGGAATGTTCCCTCTTCTTCCAATTGTTGGAAGAGTTTGAGAAGAATTTGTGCTAATTCTTCTTTAAATATGTGGAAGAATATGGTGAGAAAACATATTTTCCTTAGCTTCTCTTTGTTGGGAGATTATTGATTCTAATTAAGTCTTTTTATTAGTTGTTCAGATTTTCAATTGTTTTTTCATGACTCATTCTTGGTTGGATTCTAGGTCTTACAGTTTGCTGGTCTGTGATTGTTCATAGTAGTCTCTGATGATGCCTATTCGTTCTATGATATGAGTCACAATGTTTCATTTCATTTATAATTTTATTTGAGTCCTCACTTTTTCTGCTTGCTCTGGAGAGGTTTGTCAATTGTGTTTTTATCTTCAAAGAACTAACTTTTAGTTAGTTTTGTTAATTTTTATGTTGTTTTCCTAGTCTCTATTTCACTTATTTCTGCTCTAAACTTTATTATTTCCTTCCTCCTGCCAACTTTGGGCTTGGTTTGTGCTTTTCCACTAGTTCCTTGAGGTTTAAGTTAGGTTATTATTTGAGATATTTGAGATATATATATATATGTATAAACACACACACATATATACATGCATATATACATGTATATACACATATACATACGTATATACATACACCCATATATGTAATTTATTTACTGGAAAGTTCAGCCAGTAGTTGTTATTGGTTGTTTGTTATTAGGTACTCAAGTTGGGCAGGATGAACTCTCCAAGCTCTGAAATGGGAGCATCTTCAGGACAGCCACTAGCTGGGCTCTACATTCAAGTGGAGATACTGTCTATATTCTGTGGCCTGGCGGGTCCACTCCAGCACAATGCGGTCACCTTTTGTCAGATTGGATAGCAGCCTGTGTTCCCTGGCAAAGAAGTAACAATACTTGGATTCTGTGATTATCGGATAGGGTTCTGGCTCATACTTCAAAAATTGCTCTGGTTGGGGCCTTAGGTTACTCTTCCTGCTGAGATGGTGCTGCTGGCTGGACACTGAGGAGGCATGGTGATAGATCAATTTTGTGATGAGAAAGGGCATTAAGTTCTGTGACCAGGCAGGGGCACACGTGTCCTAGTTCTAGGCAGGGCCACTGACTGAGTTTTGTGATTAGGTAGAATGTTGACTCTGCTCCACTGTTGACTGAGGACACCGGTCAGGGACTTTGGTTGTATGGCGCCTCCAGTTGCTTCACATTTCCTGTGGAAAGGGAAATAATATCACTTCCTTTGGGAGATTCTAGGCATGTTGGGGCCTGTAGTTTGATGATTCACTCATGTGTGGGTACTCTCGTTTAGCCTGCCAATCTCATTTAAACAGGGTTTCTGTATATTAATGTTAATACCCCCTAAGACTGGAAACAAGATAGTAAAGACACCCTCAATATTCCACCAACATTGTATTGAAAATTCTAGTCAGTGAAGTAAGAAATATAAAGGAATACCAGGTAGAAATACTGGAAAAAAATGAAGCTCTTTCTACTCGCAGATAGTATTACTATGTAGAAATTTCCAATGATTTATAAAAATCTCCTCAAAGAAGGAAGTTAATTAACAATATAATATAATATGAAGTTAATATCTAAATTTTAATTTTATTTATTTATTTATGGATGCTAACAATGGATTGTTGGAATTCAAATTTTTGAAAAATATCATTTAAATATTGGCCCCTCCCCAAAGTGCTAGCTATAAGTTTAACAATATATGTGTAGGATTATGTTGAAAATAAAATACATTGCTATAAGGAATATTTAAAGGTCCATAGAACAATGAAACAGAGATATTCACAGCAGTAGTTAATTGATTTTTATCAAAAATGTAAATGTAGTTCAATGGTGAAAGGATAGTCTCTTCAAAATATTATGCTGGGAAAATTGGATCCAAATGCAAAAATATGGACTTAAAACTAATATGAAAATTAACCTAAATTAAATACCTAAATTCAGCATGTAGTATTAATAAATTCTAAAAAAAATTTAGAAAATAATGTCAGATTAAAGAGAGTTTCAGATGTGATACTAAAGGACTGATCTTTAAAAACAGAAAGAATGAAGAGTTCTATTTTAGCAAAATGAAAAACCTATTGCTCTATTAAAGACACAGTTAAGAAAATGAAAGCACTGGGCACAACTGGGAGAAGATATTTGCAAATGATGTCTCTGAAAAAGGTCCTTATTTTTAGAATATATAAAGAACACTCAAAATTTAAGAATAAGAAAACAATAAAAAATCCATTTAAAAATAGCCAAAAGATCTAAACAAACACTTCACCAAAGAAGATATACAAATGGGAAATAAGGACATGAAAAGATGTGTCATTAGGGAAATGCAAATTAAAACCTCAATGGGATACAATACACATCTATTAGAGTGGCTAAAATAATACATGTTTTTAATTTTTTTTAAATTTCTTTCCTTCACAATGCTATATTCATTTTAGGATATCAAAATTGCTTCTAAGTCTATAGATTTTTAAAAGGCAATAACAGTGTTGGTGAGAATGAAGAGTAACTGGTACTCTAAACATTGTAGGGGCAAATGCAAGGTAATTTTGTTGACTTAGAAAACAGTTTGGCAATTCATGTAAGCTTAAAAATACATTTACTATTACAATTCAGCAAGTTCACTACTAGATATTTATCCCCAAACAATGAAAACTTATCTTCACACAAATATCTTTATGTAAATATTTAATGTCTGCTTTATTCAAGATATTCAATAAGTAGAAATTACTCCAATATTCTTCCTTTAAATGGTGAACATATAAACAATCTATGATACATCCATAAGATGTTACACTCCTCAGCAATTAAAAAGAATGCACAAATATGGATGGATATGAATTTATTAAGTGAAAGAAGCCAGACCACAAAGACTACATTACTTCGTGTGGTATTTTGAAAAAGGCTATCTATAGGAACCAAAGACATGTCAATGGATGCTAGAAGTCGGAAGGTAGAGGAAGGAGTTGACAAAGATAACTCATGGGAATTTTTAAGGTGCTGGAACTTATCTATATGGAACTATGGTAGTGAACTTATGCATGTGTCAAAACCATAGATGTATACTCCAAAAAAGAGTAGATTTTATGTAAATTAAAAAAAATCAAAATGGGAGAGAAAAGATGAAAATGCAGACTGTGATAATGAAACTAACAATATTACAAATGAATAAAGAAAGTTGGAAGGAAATGAACTCATCAAAATTAGTTTGGGGAAAAAGTAATTTAACCAAATTTTGTAAGCCGAGCATAGAAATAATCTTACACTACTATTGCATTCTATTTCATAATTGTGCTTCTCACAGAAGTGTGGTCTATCAATTCTAATACTATAAATTTACTACTTGAATAAATAAGTAAATATGCTGTGATAATGAGAGTCAAGTTTCTCATTACAGGAGAAAGAAGTTTCAGATAAGAAAAGAGAATAGATCAGAATGAATCATGTGGTTCTGAGTTGGAGTTAGATATCAGCATGAATTCCTGATGGTCTAAGGTGGTACAAGCTGAACAACAAAATAAAGGAAAATGGTGTTGGATTATAAGCCAAAGAATAATATAAGTACCCATGAATCCATTTTGATATAAATAGAAAACTAAATGAATAAATAAATGAGGAGAAAGGGAACCACATAGCAATGGCTACACAAAATATCACCAAATGTTACTAAAATCAGTGAGTGAAAATTTATATAGAAACAAGGTAACTCTCCTCCCCCAAAATATGTATTTGTCAATTATAAAGCATATTCCCTCAATTATTTATTAATTTCCAGTGGACAAATAGTATTTTCACATGACAGAAATCTGGCAGACACCACTGCATCTAAATGATTAAAGTTAGTATTACCAAGATTACAAGTTGATATCATCTACCCTCTGACAGGTGTACATCTTTATGTTATCTATCCCAATACTGTCTAACCTCTGTTTAATAATGAGGAACTATCAGACCACCCACATTGAAGGTCATGAAAGACAAGAAAAGACTGATGAATTGTCATAGATTATAGGAGACCAAGGAGACAGGACAACTAAGTTCAATGTGGAATCCTGAGATAGAAGGGAGTATTTATGGAAAACTGGTGAAACTGGACTAAACTCTCTAATTAATGGCATTGTGCCTATGTTAATTTCTTTTCTTTGATAATTGATCTATGGTTAGATAAGAGTAAGATGAATGATGGGCATACTGGGAACTCTGTACCACTTTGTTTTCTATGTCTTAAATAGTATCTAAATTTAAAACATTTTAAGGCAAAAATCTATAGTTCAATTCTAGAGATGCCATTAAAAATAGATAACACAGAAGTATTCAAAACTTTTCATGATCTTATTTAGCATTCTGCATCTTCTGCTTCAAAATCAATGGGCAAACTTCTACTTTTTTTGAATGATGAGATAAAAGGGAAAGTTTTAAATTGACTTATAAGCTCTTTACTTCAAGTAACAGATTGTGGAGAGTTTTTATTTCCTATAAATAAAAAGCCAAATTAAATATACTCATCACTAGATTTTATCCATAGATCTTGAATTTTCAAAGTACTATAGGCATCTTTTGATACTGAGCAGAATTTTGAACAGATAAGTTTAACTTATGGAGCAGGATCTTGTATAGACCATATTAAGGTAAATTAGCAGTTATTATTTTTATACTTCTCATCAAATTGTACTTCAGCATTGGCATTCTTTATTTGTCTTTGATACATCCAGTTGTTCATCATGATATAAATGAAATAATATATTATTAAAAACCAGAAACAACATAAAACTAAATATCATAATGGCACGAACATTAAATCGGATGAGAGATGAACTAAATAGCAAAATCATCAACAACCTCATTTTATTTGAGCTTTACTAATTGCTATTGATTCTCATCTCATAAGTATTTAGAGGTTCTTCAATTATTCCATTTTTAATAAAAGTATGTTACGTCTGTTGTTTTATTTTGAGAAATCAGGTATTAGAGCAGCCAGAATTGCTGATTTTAACAACTAAATATGTTAAATCTCTGAATGTTTACAAACCACTGAAAAACACTGGCGTGGTGAGTGGGTGAAGAATCAGCCGTTTTGAACTCTTTGCTTGCTTATGCAGCACACAGAAAACAAAAGTCAATTTTGTAACATTTAGGATATTTTTAGTCACAGATAATAAGGCAAGAAGCCCCAAGGCAGGGTGACTCTAGACTTTGCTAATTTATCCTCTTAAAGAAGAACTGGAAAACCTAGCTTCTTTACATATTGCTGGTGCCATATTTTCCTACAGCATTTCCAGACAAAACAATATCCAAAGAAAGAAGTTCATTTCTCTGTCAATTTTTAAAAGTGAGACAATCTTCCTGGGAGTTCTTCACCACCAGATTGACATCCTTTCATGTCTCATTGGCCAGAATTATGTCACTTTTCCACCCTTAAACCAATTACTGGCAGCAAACCAATATACTAATGTAGGATTGACTCCTGAACTGAGACAACAGTCACTTTTCCTGGAAGCTGAATCCGCAGATGAAGCTAGTTTGTGTTGACAAGGAAGACTGGGTTAATGGGTATTGAGTTGGCAATCTACCGTGTCTACTGAAAGCACCTTTTGGAAGGAATTTAAGTTTACAAAATTGCAGAGAAGGGGTCTGCATAAGTAATACAAAAAGCTTAATTCAATGCTACCAGATGTATGAGGCATATACCCAAGAATTTGCAAGTGCACTAGAACTAGTATTAACATGTGTAAGAAACAAAAGCAAAAAAAAAAAAAAAAAAGTAAATCAGAGTTCATTAACAGCCAGATTTTAAGATTACAATTCATGCACACATACTGTTAGTTGTCTTTGAGCAAGTGTGTTATTCAGTGGGGTCACCAAGGTTTTTATAAAAGAAAGGTTTACAGAGGAGAGTACAAAGTTGTTTTTGTCAAAATTTCATTGGTTTACTAAAAATAACAGGCACTACTGATTGGATATTCCTTAACAGGGGAGACTTCTAACACATTTGACTAATAGAAATCCTTGTATGACTAGCATCTTAAATAATTACTGGATTTACACATTTTGTGGCAACTGTGAGTCTAGGGTATCCTGCAAGCCCCTGGGTGTAGGCAATTCTTATCTTTGTTAAGACACCATGTCTGGGCATCACTAGGGCTCCACACACCATTTTCCTGACATCTGGCAATCATTTTGAAGGCCTCATCTTTAACCATTTTGATGAGGTGTTTTAAAAGTTTCTTTCCACACTAGGAAGATTGTGGGCTTATGTCCTCAGGGATGGTTTCCTGGAAACGGTTACTCATGGATGCATGAGCTTGGATAGGTATGTGATTGGAACAATGAAGGCAAAAGAGATTGAGAAGGGCCTCCTATCCCACACCAAGTAGTTTGCACACTCCTAGAACTGATTGAAAGCAGCTGAAGGACTCGAAACATGTAAGGAACATTGTGATATTTGCTCTTAAGAAAGATTGCTCTGTACAGCAAGGACAGACTGCTCCTCCCTCTGACATTTTATGCTCTTTATTATCTGATCTTATTTAGCACTTAGCATTCACATTCGGATATGAGTTAGTTTTTATGTGTGAGAGAAATGGAATCTTATCTTCTAAAGTACATTATAAATTCTAAAAGACAGAAATGATTGGCTAGTTACTCAGACATGCTTTCAACACAGAGAACAGTGACTCGTAGCTAGTTGTTTGTTGACTTCTTGCTTTGCATTCCACCTACAGAAGCGTCCTAACCCTAATTCTGGATGGCAGTGGTGTCTGTTGGAAAAGGGTGGGAAGGGTTTCTGTCTGATAGGGCATGCACCTTCGTTTTTTCATTAGGAAAACAAGGGATTGTCACCTCTCTCAGAATTTAAGAGTTAAATATATTTCAGGTAAAGCAAGTACATATTGGGGATGGAAGAAATATCTTCTCTCCCTCTATGGAACATAACCTCGATGACAACAAAGGCTTTACTTCTCTAGAGCATCAAAACATCTAAAGGCAAAAAAGAGAGTCTATAACCCATTAGATAAAATATTAGAAGGAATAAATGAATGGCAGTCTACAAAAATGACTTCCAGGCAATAGTTAAAGTGAAATTTGGGTCAGGCTATAATGGTCTTCGACTTTCAATTTGATAAACTTAGATAAAAATCTTAAAGGAGTGTTTTATTTTCATTTATGTAAGCAGAATAAAGCCTCAGGTACCCACATTATTTCCTAATTATCACTGAATATTCACTCACCTCAGTTTCTCTTCCTTTACTCCCAGATTTCCATGCATCTTCTTCCTTCACTAATTTGCAAGGATCTTCAGGATCAGAGCCATAGCTGCTGAGCTGTCCCCTGTCTCCTGGTCTACCTAAGGGTATGGGAAGTTAGACATGTTCCACAGATTAGAGCAGTGGTTCTCCATTCTAGCTGTGCATGAGGAATTCCTGGTGATCTTTTATAAATATACACATATACACACACACACATACACAGAGGCTCCAATTAATATCAGATTCTGGGTATAGAGTTCTGAAATAATCATTTTGTGTGATTTTTGTCAACATCTAGTGTTGAGAACCACAAGATAGACTACTTCCCAAAGTGCTTTGGTTCAGATATGATTTTTTCCCCAATTTTTTATTGCAGCAACATTGTTTTATATAATAAACTCATATGTATAGGTTCACCATATGTGCAGTGTCCCCATTCCTTAGATATGTCAACACACCCTGCCCTTCACCGAATCACCAAGTTTTCTTCACCATTGTCCAGTGGGCTTCATCACCACTTATCATGCTCCACCTGTCCCAGTCTCTATTGATAACCTCAGTTCTATTGTAAGTGTCCAGTGCTGTTTTTGTTTTGTCTATTCCATTCATTCTGTGAGTGAGGTCATCTGATATCTTTCTTCTTTTGACTTATTTCACTTAGCATAATCTCCTCTTAATCCATCCACGTTGATTCAAATGACAGGATTTCATCTCTTCTTAAGGGTCGTGTAATATTCCATTATATATACATGTATATATATATCTACACATATATACATATATATCACAACTTCTTTATCAAGTCATCTGATCTTGGGCACGTAGGTAGTCTCCAGTTATTAGTTATTGTGAATAGCGCTGCACTAAACATAGGAATGTATAAATCTCTTCAAGTCAGTGTTTTTGTATCTTTTGGGTAAATTCCCAGAAGTGGGATGACAGGATCGTATGGGATTTCCATTTTCGACTTTTTGAGAAATCTCCACACTGTTTTCCACAGGGGCTGTATCAATATGCACTCTCCCACCAACAGCATTAATGTGTTCCCTTTTCTCCACATCCTTGCCAACAGTTATTGTTTTTCAGATATGATTTTAATTCGCCTCAGTACATCTCTCTCAGTACCTTAATAAGAGATGAATGGCTATATTTTTACTTTTCATTGAAGTATAACAAATTTCTTTCCAAATTTATAAATTTTCCTAACTAAACACACCCACTTAATGGCAGCCAGAGCAGAAAGACAACATTACCAGCATCTTGGAAACCCCCTGAGGCTCATTTCCAAAGGTAACAGCTGTCCTGACATTATTATAAATTTGTTTTTCTTGTGTATTTCTTTCTTGTGTATTACTTTCTGTAAATGAAGTAATGAAGCATGTATTCTTTTGTATCTGGCTTGAATTTTTTTAAGAAGAAGGTAGAGTCTACATTAGATGAATTCAATGGATTAATTTTATGCAAATATAGTGAAATCCAAAAAGAAATGTTGGAAAAGTTGATTTGGAGACTTGGCAAGAAAGAATGAGTTAAAGCAGATGCTATGAAACCGAATGAACTTGGGTCTATATCCTTGTTATGCTATGTGGAAGAGTTGTGACCCTGGACAATTATGTGCTTCTATAATTTAGTGTATTCATTTGTAAAATACAGTTCATAACAGTGCACTTGATAGAATTGTTGTGGGGTTTATTTAAGGCCATGTGTATCAAGTGTTTAGCACTATATCAGGATGTTTAGTCATTATTAGCAACTAGTAATGTCTGTGATTGCTTAGAAAGGAGCAATCACTAATCACTAAAAATAAATTAAAAATAATTTCAGTAAAAGCAGTTAAAAATGAATGGAACAAATTAAAATACAAATCCCCACAAAAATAACAGGCCTGAGGAGTGGTTTGAGGGGAAGAAGTGGTGGTAGGGGGATACTGGAACCCTGGTGGAAGATGTAGTGTCAAATATAGAATGAGATGCAATTTAGCATTGTGAACTAAAGAAAACATAAATAGTACTATAAAAAAAAACAAGAAAAACAAACAACAATGTGAGAAAAGAAAAATTGAAATAACAGCCTGCAGAATCAGATGTCAGTCAGGAAGTGTACCTTTAAGTTAGCCAGACATTTGGTAAAGTTTCAGGATACCATTGCAAGCAAGATATGGGAATTGGTTTTAATGATGGCCCTTCTCAAAATTTAGTAGCTTTTAGGTTCCAAGTCACACAGTATATCAGAATCACGAGGTATTATACTAAAAGTAAAGATGTTCTTACCCTGATCGACCATAAATCAAATGAATTAAAATTACCCCAGGTTTTCTCCAGGAATTCCCTCTTTGAACATGCTCCCTGGGTAAATCTGATTTGCTGCCAAGTCTTAACCACTGAACTGTACTGCATAGTGCTAAAGGGAAAGCACTCCAACCTCAATGCTTTTTATAGCTTTAATGATGATTTAGTGTCTGTCACGCAACAGATGTTCAATAGGTTTTTGTTTGTGGTTCTGTGAAAGAGAGCTCTAAAACATGCTTACCAGTGTCCTGTTCAACATTTTAAAAAGCAATTTGAAAGATGTTGAAGGCATACTCAACACATTAACCAACAGTAGAAAAAAAGCATATCAAATATAAATGAAAGGTTTTTTGATAAAAATGAAATCACTGCTTAATCAATATTTCATGGAAAATTGAAGCAAGGGTCTAGCTGCCTACATATTGATGTAAACCAACAATAGGAAGAAAGGTTATCAATTAAATAAACGTTATCATCAGATACATTCATCTATGTGGCACACACAACTTTCTATTTGCTGATTCCAGGAATAAGTCAGTGACTTATAAAATTTTATTAGAACACAGCCACACTAACTTGCTTACATATTAGCCATGACAGATTCTGCATAACAACAACACAGTTAAATATTTGCATCTCGGTTCCTGTATCAGCAAAGCTGAAAATATTTACCACCTGGTCCCTTGCAGAAAAAGTTTGTCAACCCCTATGCTACTCTATCCCCACATCTTTCTTAATAAAAGGACTGAAAGCTGCTATCTGGGCATATGGCTGCCTCGATTGAAGATTTCATTTCCTGATATCATTTACATCAGACATGTCATGGGACTGAACTCTGATCAGTGAGACATTTGTAGTAGTATTATGCTTCAGCATTCTGAAATCTTCTTTAAGAGATATCTCCTTCACATTTTATGCTGGTTAGAAATTAAACCAGATAGCAGGAACTCAAGCAGCCACCTGAGTCTATGCAGATCAAGACCCGGGTCAGGTTCTTGTACGTGAAAGAGCCTTGAATCCTGAATGACTTTATGGAATTTCCATTACAGTCTTTCACTGCCAACTTCGAGATAACTTTACATAAAATTTAAAAGTGCTGGTGTGTTTAGACTCTGTTCCTTTGGATGTTCTTTCACTGCATATAAACCTATCCTCACAGAGACCATGCATAATGTCCAGACTTTAGAACGATACTTCCAACTCGACCACACCTGACGTCCTTCTTGCCCTGTGAAGTTACAGAACGCTCCACCATTGGGAGGTTTTAAGCAGAGTGGGAATAACCACCTGTCAGACAAGTGATGCCGAGTTCCCTGAATTGGATGGAGGTTAAACTCTATGACCTCCAAGATTCTAAGTTGGGTATTCCTGAACCACATTTTTCTTTATTAATGGAAAGTGTTAAATGGGTTCTTAGTTCAAGCACTTAAAATGATTAAAGTAACCAGCCAGAAAGCCAAGCTGCCAAAAATGAAAGTGCAGAGGGAGTAAAATATCAGTACAATTTTAACTTTCTATTTGCAGCAAAGCAATGATTCGAATGGTACATTAGGCTCTCATTGAGGAAAGCACCGACACTACATCAGATGACAAAACCTCCTGTCCAATATGTTGGAACTATCCATTTTCACAGAAATGCTAGGAAGTGGGAACAATTTCATCACTCCATATGGCTGATCCCTTTCTGCACAAAATGTATTTTTTAATTTAATTTAATTTTCATTCATTTCATTATTTCTTATTTCATTTTTTATTCTATTTTAACACAGAATGTAGTTAAATTGAGTTCGACACATATACAGATAATCTATAAATAACTTTTATGAATCTTCTATTAAATACACATGATAGAACAGGAAATTAATTTACTAGAAGAGGATCATAGTCAGGAATTGTGTGACTCTGCCAAAAACATGCCTTCTCATTGTTGATGCCACTGTACTTTTATTTTTGCAGGATTCATTGAAAATGTAATTTGCTCAATGAAGATGCCTTGACCCAGCAGGACAAGCCAGGTTTTCCTGTTATTTTCTCTCATGGTATCTTATATCTATATTTCAATTCAGTGGTCACAAATGTAATTAATCAATGATTTGATCCCTTCTAGTAGAGTGTAAGGTCCTCGAGCACTGAGGCCAAGTTTGTCTTAATCACTCCTATTCCACCCTTAATGCAGTGCCTGGCAAAGGGAAGAAGACCATAAAAAATGTGTTGAATAATGATGATACAATTAAGAAATAGAATCCTACTCTTTGTTACACACTACCTCCCTACAGGGTTTCAGGTGCAGGTTTCTTAACTTTAAATATCTTGAGGTAGAAATACCTTCTTGAAAGAAAATTAAGGCACTTTATCCAAAAACAACAGCTGCATCAAATGACAAAAATATGGTTATCATACTCTAGTTGTAGAAACTTGTCATCTGACTTTGAATCAGGAACCAAGGTAGTTTTTGTGACTGAATATGAACTCTAATAAAAATTGGTATCAAAGTCAGTATGTCACAATAGAAAAAGAAAGAGAAGATCTGAAGTGATAATGGTGGAAAGAATGAAAGCTAGACACTAGTATCAAGGATTTCCTGTCACAAAGGTCAATCAAGCTACTGCTGTTGATGAGTATCTATTTGTCAATAGCACCAATTTATTAACTGTAAGTCCTGGTGAGGCATTTGGATGTTGGCTACCAGGTTAATTACAAATGATGCAATAAACCATGAAAGAACTTCATTTTTTCCACATGAGAAATGACAGCAATCATTGGTTATATCTTTCTTTTCTCATGCTTCTTTCAACAATGATCCATGGACTTACTGAATACCCTACATGAGACAATAGTATTTCACATAGCCTGCTTATTATTTAGAATTATGCCTAAAATATAATTAAGATAATAATGTAATTACTACCTGATTTTCTAACCTTACCACATACTGTTTAACCCAGAAACAATGGGTTGCATGTAATAGTAGAAGGTCTTTTTTAGAATATATTTTTGTATCAGTAGCAAACAACTTGTGAGGCTGAGGTATCTTACAAAGTGATCAGACACACAAAAAACATGCTCTGATAGTCAATATACAGAGTTCCAGAAATCTAGGTGTGGGATTAAGTAATTCATGCCTTAACCTGAGTATTGCTGAAATGAAAGCAACACTATGACAAAAAATTGTGTGTGTTATTTGATAAGTGAATTTGGGAAGAGGAAGGGGGAACAGAAGAAATGAAATCAAATGAATGAGTTAGTCAATACAAGGGTGTATTTTCCAGTTAGCTAACACAATTGACAAATAATACTCAGAACTGCATCTTAGGAAACAGATCTCAGAATGCTCCTGCTGAGGAAAAAAGAACGTTAAAATTTTGACTCCACCACTGCCTCCTTTTAAAGGTGAAGCAAAGGTGGCTCATGAGCTCCACGGAGGCACATGCTGAGTAGGCTACTGCATTGTCCAGGACACATTGGAGAGACCCTGGAACAGGAAGCAAAAGGGAAAAGACCAGGTGCCCAGGTAGAGCAGTGAATAAAGCTAACGAAGCCTTTCCATGGTCCTGGCCACTCTCGAGGTTACTTACAAAACAGGAGAGGTGCAGAGAAAATTAGAAGGGCACACAAAAGTGTTGATAGAGTAACATCACTAATTCACTTGACAACACATGAATCTCAAAAAAATGTTGGCTTCCAGGCCTGTGATATTGGGTTTAATGACTTAGAAGTCTTAATACTAAAAGAGGAAATACTTGGACCAGGAGACACAACAATGTCTCTATTCAGTTGGAATCCCTGTTAACAGTTTTAGAAACATCAATGTTCATTTTTGTCCTTGTATTTTTCTTGTTCTTTCCTTTCTACATTTCCATTTATCTAAATATTTTACATGCAGTATGTTGATGATGGATAACATTACAATTTACTTCATAGATGATACATTATGGAAAGAAGAGTTCAAAAAAACTCAGGGATAAATAGACATTGTCCTGAGTCCTGGTCTTTTTTGGCTAAATGAAGCAACTAAAGAAAATGAGGGTCATCTGCTATTAGAAATAAATGACTGTTTTTCTAGATTGTGAGAGATATATGCATTATGTTAGGCAGGAGATTTTTTTCTTTAATGTTCACTAATTAGAAAAATGAATCTATGTTGGTGTTGGTCAAACAAATGAGTAAACTATTTGTACAAATGAAGCTCTGTTTACTGCAGAGTCTATGGATTCTCCACATATTTGGGAACATTTTGCCACATGAATCCTTTGGGAGACAGAACCCCTTTCCTAGTTGCAATGGTTAATGTTATGTGTCAGCTTTACTTGGTCACAGAGTGTGAGCAAACATTCTGGTATGTCTGTAAGGGTGTTTTGGATGACATTAACATTTGAATCAGTAGATAGTAAAGCAGGAGCTTCTCCCTAATGTTAGTGGGCCTCTTTCAATCACTTGAAAGTCCTGAATTGAATAAAAAGCCTGATCTTCCCTGGAATAGAAGGGAAATACTCCTGCTTGTCCTGCTTGACTGCTTCAATTTTCTGAAATACTTCAGGGTGCTTTGGTTTTTGTTTTAATGAAAGGGATAACTTTTTTTTTTTTTTTTTCACTTGCCCTGGGGCCCAAACTGCAATACTGGCTCTTCTTGAGTCAGGTCTACAGGCTTCAGACTGGAATTTAAACCACCAGTTCTCCTGGTTCTCATGCCTTCAGACTCAATAGGACAACACCCTTGGCTCTCTTGTTCCCCAGTTTGCTGACTACAGATCTTGGAACATTTTAACCTCCATATTTGCTTGAGTCAATTCTGAATAATGATGATGATGATGATGATGATGATGATGATGATGATAATGTATTACAAATATATGTATATATATATGTATACATACACATACACACACTCATATGTATCTTGTTGCGTTTGTTTCTGTGAAGATTCCTGATACACTAGTACACTAAATAATAATGCCATGAACTTTCCCCAGCCTCTTTTTTCAGCTATAATATGGTCTAATTATCTAAATAGTGCCAGGAAGATTTGCCCTAAACTTTGCATGAGGAACCACAATTCTTTTTTTGGCTGACTATAACTAAGGTTATTTACTGATACACCATTATCATAATTTGGAGAAACAAAAAAAAGTTACACTCTGGCTGAAATAATATATACACAGATACATATATCCTGAGGCAAAATTACCCTTCTTGAAAAGGAACTTTTCCAAAAATAACAGCCACATCAATGACAAAAAGCCGAATGTCAAACCCTGGTTGTGGAACTGTTATTTTATTTGTTGAACATCTGAGAGCTCCCTTGCATGTTTTAGAACATCTCTCTCTCTTGATATATATAATATATTATATATATGTAAATACATACATATATATAAACACACGCATATGTATATATATATATATATTCCTTTATCTACATAGATAAACTTCAATCATGATCATCCATTGGTTATTGCCTAAGGTCATTTTTAACCTTTTTCCTAAGCAGTCTTTGATGTTTTAATTCCTATTATGACTTTAGGACTATTTGAAAAGGTAACTAACCCATTCAGTATATAGGACTGGAGGATAAATTAAGTTTTGGGAACAAGCAATTACAATTTCTAGAGAAAGCCTTTACCAAAGTTATTCCCATGAAGCAATGACATGTGGATAAATTTGAAAGAAAGCAGGTCATTTGTTGTATGAACAATGTTAATTAAAATAACCATATACTAACTAAATAGAAAATTTTTTAGAAGAAAATTTAAGGCCAAACAGTGCTCTCTCTGTTTTTAACAGCTTATAATTCTGCTAGTTTGATTTCCTTTTCCTAGTTCTTTGTAGAACTATCTTTTTAAAAAACATAATGACTCTCCTTCTAGTTATCTTTTTGTCCATCTTTCTGTGTAAAGTAAGAAGGTTGGGATTATTTCTTAAGGAAAAAGGAAGGTGAAAGGAAATCACCCTATAATAGTTATCAGGATACTTTCAAAAAGTATCTGAAATAATAGAACATAGCTTCCATTTCTACATTAAAATGTACTCCATGTACATTTTTAATTCATCTATAAATAATACTTTTGCTGCCACCCCATTTTCATAGGTCTTTTTACAATTTCCTTTTTACCACATTGTTTCTATTATAAATGCTCATAAGGCACAACTCATAGTTACAGTGATAAAGTAGCATTGTTTTGATTTGCCATCACGAGATGACTCAGAGAGCTGGTGAACAAAAGACCAAGGGAACACTGAGATGCTGTTAGTTTGGGCGTGATGTGCTGATGAACTCTAGGAGGAAATTAAGGAAATGGGTAGGAAAGGCCATGGCTACAAAGAATTGAGAGGGAACAAGAAAGGAGAAAAAATACTTTAAGCCTTCCTTGTACCAAGAAGTTCTGATTATTAAGATGTTTAATAGGGACTGAAATTGATTATAATCCACTCGTTTAAAAAGAGGTGAGAAAAAAAGGGCATTAATTAGACTTCATAGTGTGTAGTTCTAAAAATGTTGCTTCAAGATAAATTAAGAAATATTTTCACTTTCTCGTACATTAAATGATCTGACACTCTAGCTATATTTGAAATATCTTATGATAATTAGCATTAACAGTACTCTTTTACAACTTCCAAAAGCAATTTCACATAGATTTGAAATAGGTTTCCATGAGATAAGAAATGCAGAAATGCTTTTAGTTTGTGTAGCACTTAAAAATTACTTTATTTGACATTCAGTCCTATCATATAGTTTCTTTTAACTCGTTCTTTTCATTCATCAACAAAGCCTTGCACTTTTCTAGCTATAACATGCTGTTTATATTCTATTTGCTAGCCATTACATCTGGAAGATTTTTAATTCATCCTTCAAAACTTGACTAATGCAAAGAGTGCATTTCATCTGCCTAATGTGTATGCTTGTGTGTGTGTGTGTGTGTGTGTGGTTACAAAGTAGCAATATCACTTTTGCTTGGTCCCATGAGGTCAAGGTGGTTTTCACTTCATCCCTTGCAGTTCTCAAGGTCACTTAGTTAAACCCACATTTACAGAGGGAAAATTCACACCTGAAAGTGAAGAGCAGTTTTTATTATGCCACTCAGTTTGGTTGAGGGGCTCAATTCTGACAAATTATACCATACCTACACAGACATTTAATAGCTAATGAACTGGTCTTTTTTTTATTTCATAAACATTAAATGCATTTAATTGTACTTAATTTAATTACAGTAAAGATCCTGAAGTTAGTTTGAGAAAAAATAACCTGAACTTTAATATTTCTTCAGTATAGTAATTATTAGTTCTTGCAAGTTCTTCTAAAGCTTGAGTTCATTTTTATTTAAACTGAATTATTTCTTAAATAAATTTAAGTTTACAGGGAGCAAAAACTGAGTCAGATTATCTCATAGGGATGAAGAGAGAGTGCTTATGCCTAAGAAGAAATCAAGATTTTTGAAATCTTTTCAAAACAAATATTAAAAGATAGCTTTTGAAACTTAAATTGAGAAAGGTTGATCTGTAAGCAAATTATCCTATGAAAGATATAAATGATGTTCTGAGTAACAAGCAAATATATCATGAAGATTGCATCTATTATATATCCAGTATGATCACTCATTAATTCAAGTATCCGTTAGTCTTTTCTGAATTACCTGACTAAAGGTTTCTTGTTCAGGACACTCTGAGGCATATACTTCCATCAAGGGCTCAGATTCATGCACATTTATCTTGCTTCATATTTGAAACATGCTCTTACACAGGCTTTTCTTTTTTCCTTATAGAATTTTCAAGTCCCTATCTCTTTTTCTACTGACAGAATAAACATATGCTGTCTTCACTTCATGTTAATTGTGATCAACTTAATCACAAAATTTATGTATTGGTATCAATTTTATTTTTTTTTGAAGAAACATTGCGTCATAACGTGATATGGGTTTAAGGTGTGTATCATTGCAGACTGACATCTGTATTTCTACTACACTGTTTGACATCAACAGACCAGTTCTGTTTTTCACCATATAACTGACTTGATATTACTCAGTTTACCCACCTCCCTTCCCCTTCCCTTCTGTAAACTTTCAATTTGATTCTATAGCCTAAAAATCTCTTTTTATTCGATTTGGTTCATTTGTTTATTTAGTATCTCTAAATACCACATATGTGTGAAACCATGTGCTTGTCATTCGCTTTCTGATACATCTTTCTAAGCACAATTATCTCTAGGCCCATTCAAGCTTTTACAAATGGCAGGATTTCATCTATTCTAATAGTTAAGTAATATTCTATTGTATGTATATGCATATTATATCACTTTATCTTTATTCACTCATCCTTTGATGGGCGTTTAGGTTGTGTATAACTCTTAGCTGTTGTAAATTATGCTACATGGAACACAGGGGCACATATATTTCTTTGAATTCATGTTTTTATGTTTGGGGGGTAAATACCCAGAAATGGAATGATGAATTCATATGGAATTTTCATTCTCAATTTTTGAGGGATTGCCATACTTTTTTCCATATCGGTGGTACCAATTTACATTCTCATCAACAGAGTATAAGAGAACCCTTCTCATCACATCCTGATCAACACCTGTTTCAGTCTTTCTGACACTAGCCATTCTCAAAGGTGTGAGGAGGTGGTGTTACTTTGTTGTTTTGCTTTTCATTTTCCTAATACGAAAGATTTGAAGCATCTTTTCATGTGTCCACTGATTATATAACTTCTTTGGAGGAGAATCTATTCAGATCTTCTATTCTTGAGAATATTCTTTATAGTTAACTGACCAGGTTATAATGCATATTAATTTAATTTATAAGTCATTAGTCACTTAGTCTAACATCCATCTCTTTCCCAAGTTAGTAAAAGGTTATTTTTTGAATTGTTTTCAAATTTCAGCCAGTTTTAATATAATTGATTATAAAAATCACACATATTTATATGTATAATTTGATAAATGTGGGCATATGCATATGCTCATGGGAAACTTTTTTTCCATGATAATCTGACTCACTCTGCTTGGTTGGTTTGGGAATATACATGTGATACAATTCTAGTCAATGAGAAATAAACATAAATATGCTAAAGCAGAGAGAGGAGGTCGCAGAGAGAAAGAGACCCCCTCCCACCCTAACACTGGAATCATTCATGTCTAACTGTGATACTGAGACATGTGGCCACACTGTAATCATGGGAAAGACTTTTCAGAAGGTGGCAGAGTAGAAAGACAAAAAGAAATGTAGTCTGGTGACAAAATTAAACCAATGAGTTAATCAGCCTGGAAACTTCCCTAACTCATGATATTCTTGCTTTTGAAATAATACATTTTCTTCATTGTTTAAGTCAGTTCAAGTTAAGGCCTTTTGCTGCTTGAACTGAAAGAACCCTAATGGATAAACTGATAATTTCTAATTTCTTTTCATCAGAAATTTTTGAGTTCTTCCTCAGCTCTTTACTTCGGTTCCACTTTTTTACTTCATTTTTGTTTTGCATAAGTTCATTTTCAAATAAGTATTTTATTTGTGTAAATATATATAACATAATACTTCTTGTGTCATGCCATGCTTAAAATATATTTACCTCCATGCTGGAGGAATATTTAAGCTAGCCATAGTATTTTGTTTCAAATTTACTTTTCCACAAAACTTAGAAGGCAATGCATCATTGACTTCTAGTTTCCCATGTTACTGATGAGTTTCATGCAGGTTTGATTTTTACTAACATCTAGGTAAGGTGTGGTTTGGTTTGGAAAAGTTAAGGATTTTTTTTCCTCTTCATTCTTACAGTTATAAAATTCCACAAGTCATTTCATGTATTCACTTTCCTTTTATTCCTTTGCATCCATGAATCTCTTTTAATCTAAAAACATAGATATTCAGCTAGGAGAAATTTTCTACTACTTATTTTCTCATGTTCATTTGCTACTGGAAATCTGAGTAGATAAACCTATTTTCCACACCTGTTAACATTCTCATTTTCTCTTTTATCTCTTTTCTGTTCCCAGCTGCCACAGGAGCTGCTGTATGTTTGCAAATGGCAGTAGATGACCATGTGGAACTCCTCCAGATTCTTCATCAAGAGCAACAACAAACAACTCAATCCAATCACCTGAAGGCTGTGACTCCTGTTACGATGGGTTGAATCACTACAAGATAGTGGTGTGGTGGAGGTTATGAAATGCAGCTCAGGCCAGTGAAAGTCAGCCACTTCCTATGTGCAGACCAGTGATAACAAGAACGCCAGAGCCATGCCAGCTGCATCCTACCCAGGATCACAAGAACACCTACCACCCTGACTTGTGCATGGTCACCATCTGCAAATCCTGAGCCCATAGAAGTCCACAGAAGCAGACCCACCACACCAAGGGCTCCTGGAATCCCCCAAATAAAGATGTCAGCTTCCTTTCTAAAAGAAATTAATAAATATATATGTGGGTGTGCATATACACAGATATACATATATATATATATATATATAATTTCTTTTTAAAAATATTTCCTTAATACTGTTTTTCAACTTTAGTTTTCAAATCAACAATTATAATTTTATAATAATAATAAAAACCATACAGAACTATGTGGTGGGTACATACATTAGCTCACAGAACATTCACAATTAACCACAAGTGGTAGACACTAATGTAAGCTTAATTTTACAGAAAGAGGTAAAGAGAGTCTACATAATAGTCCAATGCGACACAGCTATGAATCCATAAACTGTGACTCCACTTTTAGACATTATTCAGGTTCACTATTTGTCAGGAAAGTGGCTGTGCCGAAGACATAGAGATTATTGTTAAGAGATCAAGAAGGCAAGTAACGGACATCTTACGAATATCTTCTAAATTCTTTTTCTCATCTGACTAATAAAGATAATGGCCTATAAGTAGAAACTGACAAAAAGAAATTTCTTCTTTAGCCAGAGAAGGGGAAGGGAGTTCATGCTCTGATGGTTTCTCTCACTCTGGGCACATGGGGTCTCGGTTACATGCTTTTTGCAAAAGAAGGGGGAGTATTTAGGTCTCTGATGTCTGCAGACTTCTGAAAGAGAGTGAATCATTTTAGGAACAAGGGATTGTACCTAATTTTGTTTGGGTCAGAGCTGCCTTGGCTTGAAAGGGTGAAGACTTGATGTTTTCTTCTTGACCCTTGTCTCATCTTAACCTTCATTTTGTCTGTCTAGTCCTCATAGCTTTCCATGTGCTCATTCCAGAACCAAGACAGTCTAGCTGCCATAATTTTCTAATCTACAACTGTAAATTCTATTCATGCAGAACGAGAAAACTACCAGGTCATGACATCTGGGACTAAAGCTACTGCCTTTTATACTGTTACGCTGATGAAAGGAATAGTCAGAATACTTCCACATTCTCTACTAATATGTTGGAAATATGTTCTTGTATCTCTACTGCATTCTTCTAAATTCCTTTTCTTATTGTCATCTGCTCATCACATTTCCTCTGCCTCTTCTTTCTTTTTTCTTTATTCTTGAATCCTAAAACTTTTTCTAGGAAGTGTCTTTATTCTCTGATAACTTTTTCATATATAGGATTATATGTGTGTGTGTGTGTGTGTATGTATGTATTATATAGATTGATTGCAATCAATACCAACTTATTTATTTTTTGGTTTTTAGAAATTCCCCTGGACATTCCAGGCAGTCTTCCATGTTAATAGAGCTGCTATAAAGTTTTTATTTATATAATTTTATTGTCATTTTAGTGGTAGCAGTGGAGGTTAGCGGGGTGGATGGGCTTACTTATTTCTAACTAAATCTGTGACCATTTGAATTCCTTTAATTCTTGAAATACTCATCTGAACACTCATCCATTCTCTCCAAAAAGATATTTTAGCCCCCTAGAGTATGGAAAAAAATATTTTCAGGAAACTCCCTCCTTATTTCTAGGAGATAAGTGGGAAAATTTACAAACCCTGCATAAACCCAGTTTGCATACTGTTGGAGTATGGGCTCCAGCTGAGTATCTCTATCTCCTTTGGATACATGGTCCAATTTTCAGAGTGTACTTGGGAATAAGGACATCTTATCATTCTATTTTAGATTGAAGGAAATCAATGCCTTGTACTTGGTTTAAAATATGATTGCATTTAGCAGCAGACATACAGTGAAACTCATTTTTTAAATTGTGGCCATTTTACAAATGACATTATTAGTCTTTATTAATTCAGGCACCACTTGTAGAACTATGATTCATCTTCTCCTTATATGAGAAAAAAGATCATATTCAGTAAATGAAAAATCTGAAGCATCAACAAAAAGGAAACAATATGAGTCATTAATATCAACACGGGCTTTGACTTATTATTACTGGAACTTTCACCACAATCTGTGGCATACTTGTAACAAATTACTTTTTCCCCAGCATGTCAAATACTTCAGTTTAGTTTTGGCATTTAATCTACTGGAAAAAAGTCATTTATTTCTATTTCTATGTATGCCCCTGAAGCCATAGACATTATCCTTTAAGTAACTTTGCCTTTGAATCCAAATTGAAGAAATAGTTAAGCATATTTAGACCATTTCATTTCAAATATTCCTAAAGTTGTGCTGGGAATTATAATCAAATCTGATAGAGAAAGATGTTGGATAATAGGTGGTATTGGTAACAGGTCATGATGCTCAGGAAATCTTCATGAACAATTCTACTCAAGGCTGATTGTATATATTAGCCAAAGAGCTGTCCCCTGGATTAATAGCTGGAATTTCTTAGAGTGATAGCGCATTACTGTTGCTGCCTGTTGCCAGAAAATAGCTACCTTGACACTTAGAATTCTTTGTTTGCCACATCTCAAATTATAAATGATTCAACTTGTTATATGTTAGATTTTTTTACTTGTATATACCACAGATAATTTAGCCAACTAGAAATCAGAATATTTTGCTCCATTAGTGGTCTCTATTGGTTCAATGACAAGGACATTTAGGTGCAAAAACAGTTCTCTTTTGTCCTCTGATATTGCCATTTCTGGTGCTCAAATGAGTTAGGCTTCAGAATGAATAAAAACAATGAGTCAAAACATAAGCGACTGCTGCAATAATCTTAATAACAAAAAATAATAACACTGTCACTTTACACTTCATCTGTTTGCATTGCTCTTTAAAATATGAACTTCTTATGGCTTCATTTCCCCAAATGTCACTCTTTAATCTTTTTTTATTTCTCATGCTAAAATAATATAATACCCAATATGGCAATCTTCATCACAGGATTTTTTCTTATTATTATATTTTGCTGCCTTGTCAAAATCATTTCTTTAGTTCCGTTTGTCAGGGTGAGGTATTTTCTCTGCAGCAAAAGATGGCTGGTTTACGAACTTATAGAAAGAATTAATTTTAATAGCTATGGTTTCTCATATAGATTAGCTTCCTTAATACTCTATGATGATATTTGTGTTCTGTATCCTATTCCCTTTACTCTTTCTTAATCTATTGCCACCCTTGACTTAGAATTACAATTTTTTTACCTGAGCTTGTGTGATATTTTGAGCAGATGTTCACACCTATTCATTATTTTCTCCATAAATATTAATTTTTTTATATCTGGAGAGAACCCTTAGGGATAGAAGATAATTATTTTTTTTTTTTCACTAATGGATTGCCTGTGTTTATTGGTATAAAATATTGGGATAACCAAACTATTAGTCAGAACTTAAATCCATATTTGCCTTAATTTTAGTACTATAAATAGGATATCTGCCAGAATTCCACTGGAGACACTTTTATCTTAAAAAATAAATCCTGAGCAAAATAACTACAAATAATACAAATGTAATAATAATGATAATAAGCATATTATATATAGTAGCTTGAACAACAGAGGTGTTGACTTTTATAGCAATCTTTAATTAATCATATTTTTCCTTCTCATTAAAAAAATGATAGAGGAAGTAATAAATACATTTTTTCCATAAAGAGTCAATCTAAGGAATATAAATCTAAGAAAGCAAAATTACACGGTTTTTAAAACCTGTACAACCTGGAACTAAAAGAGTGTTTAAAGTTATCATTCTTTGCAAATATAGTCTTTCCTCCTGCTTATTGGGAGATGGAGATCATTAACAGTAATTCACATCTAGCACATGTTTATGTGATATAAATATATTTATTTGTTTAGTGGTTAGCTGGTTGGAGACTTGTTCCAGAAAGGACTGAAGAAACTTAAAAAGGCATAAAAGATGCAATTAGACAGTATAAATTAGGAACAAAGGAACAAAGAAATATGAAAAAACAAATAAGAATTGAAACATAAAACAGAGTCAAACATGAGGTTAAAAATTCATAACAAAACTTATCACATCATGGGAAGTGACAATTTCTGAGGAACTTTGGCAGGGGTTCCTGGGTAAATCTACTCTTTTTCAATATTGAAGGGAAGTGTGCTGTCTAGAAAAACTATGATTTGAAAATATGGGATTTAAGTTTCAGTTTAACAACCCAAGGGAATAGAAAAAATTGTGAAGAAATCAGGAAAGCAGAGTTCTCTACGTCTCTTTTAAACAAAAAAAATTTTTTAAAGCTGGGATATATATTTGAAAACAATTGAAAAATACTTTTAAACATGCTAATGCAAATGAGTCTGATAAATATCATGGAGGAATACACAAAAATGAAAGAAACCCCCAGGGAATAGGTCAACTTAAAAAATAATTTAAGAAAGACTTACTCCAGAATACTAAGTTTTTATCTCTGGGTGACATGATGACAGGTGACTATTTTTAGCTAGTACAACTTTATGCAATGAAGATACATTCATTTATAATGAGATAAACAACAAATACATTTTCAAAATAAAAGAAAAGTCAACAGAATAAGGAAACAAAATATTTCCTTTGGCTTTAAGGAGACTCAAAAATCCATAACAGATATACATATACAAATATAAAAATAATTATACAAAGGAAACACAAGATAGTATATGTAAATAATATGAAATTTGCATGTGTAAACTTTTATTTTACCTTTAGGTCAACACTGATAGATGGGTATCAAAGACTTTTTATTTCAAATTTATAGTTGGATATATCCTACTCCTAGTCAGTTTTTCAAGTTGGATGCATAGCAGAAATACCAAATACCAAGTATGTTCAAAAATTGAACCACTGAATTTGCCTTCCTCCTCAAACTCTTTTACAGTCTTTCCAATCTCAATCAATGAAGCCCATTGTGCCATTTAGCCAAAAATCTTGGAGTCATTTCTGATTCCTCTCTTTGTTTACATATCACATTCAATCCAAAGGAAATCTCATTGGTTCTACCTTGAAAATATATCTGGATTTTGACTAGTCTTCATTACTTCCACTGCTATCACTTTCACCCAAGCCATTATCATCTCTGGACATATTCATATAATATACTCCAAACAGAGGTCCCTTCTTCCATATTTGCTTTCTACAAGTGTAATCTTAACAGAGGACTCAGAGGGATCTTTTAAAAATGCAAGTTGGATCATATCTCTCCTTCATTTGAATGTACTGAAAGTCTATAATGGTTCCCATTTCACTCAGAGTAGAAAACAAAGTCTTATGGTGACCATGAGGTCCTACAAGTTCTGCTCTCTTTCCACATTATTTCTCTAATTTTATAACTTCCAGCTCTCTAGTTCATTCTACTCTCATCTCACCTTACTCTTTGCTCTTTGTTGAATACCACAGTCCTCAGGGTCTTTTACTAGACTTTTTCTTAGCTAGGATTGTGTTTTCTCAGCTAGATAAATGAAGACCTCCTTTACTGCCTTTGTTTATTATTTTTATGATAAGACCTACTCTAATAACCAGTTTAATTTCAACCTTTCTGCCTCTTTACTACTTTTAAGCTATTAAGTTATGCAATTAATTAACTATACAAGTTACTGCCTGTACATTCTGAAGTGTCAGTATCCTCTCTATAGAATGTAAGGTATTTTTGCTGTTGCTCACAGATACACACCAAGCATAGAGTTGACTTTTAGTAAATATTTCTTCACTTCTATTACATAACCTAAGGTTTTTTGAAGATAACATATTTTACTCCAATTCCCAAGAGAAGAAATATTTAAACAAATCTTACTCTAAGTCTCTGCAATCTTATAACTATTCCATGGGGCTATGATTAATGCTTTGAGAAACACCCAAGTAGTGGTGAGAAATTATGTTTAGTAGAGGAAAGTCAAGAAATGCTTCATGAAGCATTTATAACTGATTTTTCAGAAGGGGTTGGATTCTAAGCTAAAGCAAGAGAAACATCCCAAGAAGAAGGAAAAGAATGAACAGAAACATAAATGGAATGGTTCAGGAGATGTGACTGAGGATGAGTTCATCAGGGGCTTGAAAGACTAATGGCAAATGAAGCACAAATGATCGGTTAAGACTTATTCTGGGGAGACTTGAATGTAGGGTTAAAGTTTACTATTTAATTTAGTAGTCACTGGGAAGCCATTTGACATTTTGGAGTAATGGTATGACATGACTAAAGACAAACTTTAGGAAGATTAATATGCCAGATGTGAATGGAAGGCATTAGAGTTGGAGAGGGAAGGTGGGGCAACAGAAAGCTATTATGGTTGCCCACTTGAGGAGAAATGAAGACTTCCGTGAGGATCATGTAAGTTGCTGTTGAAAGAATGGAAGAGATAAAGATGACATTGTGAAGACAACAGTAGCAGAGTGCAAATAAATTAGCAAGTGATATAAAGGACATGAGAGTAGTTAAACATGACTGCATTTTGCTTTGTTTTTAAAGGAAAGGTGCAGGCAGGAAGTAGCATATTATTTAGTTGCTCCTCTGGTTATCCCTCATTCCCCGCCTCAGGGTATGTGGGATGTACGTGGATTGTAACTGGCAGGCTTAACCTAAGTCACCAGGATGTGCCAAAGGTTTTGAGTTAGAATGACAGACTATTACCAAGCTAGGAGGATCTAGTTTGGAAGGATCTCTTCTGTTTTCACTGTAGATGCTGCTTTTTTTAAACTATACCAGTTTGGCAGAAAATCTGTCCTTAGTTTGACATGGAGGATCTCAATACTCCCCCGCCCTCCATTCATTTCTGTAAGGACACCTGTGAGTAGCCAAACACCTTTTACGTGACTGCTTTCAGGGTCTTGTATGGTTTGCTAGGTATCTAAGATGGAAATTTCTCTTTCAGACATAGAGGGAAATGTTTTGGGGTTCTCTTTTGTTTGCGCTTTTTTTTATACAACCTCAATCAATAGCAGTTGAATGTATGAACTCCAAACAGCATTTGTTCCTAAGGAATATTGACCCAGTCAGAGTTCCCCTCCTCCCTGGTGCTGCCTTTTATTACCTGGTTCCAGCCCGACTAGGTCAGGACAGCACTACAAAAGTGCCTTAATTGCCAGGATGATGGGAACTGAATTAATCCATAGCAGATGAACGAGGATAATGAAATCATTTTCTTTTCTCTCAATGGTCTGTGCAGCATCATCTCTTCTGATACACTTCAGTGTCTGACCTTTTAAACTGACAGGATGTTCACTGCTGAAGCTTTTTAAAGACATCTATCTCTCCACAGAAAAAATGGAAGCCAGACATCCAAGACCGACTTATATTTGTCTGTGAATCAAGCTGTCATTTTTGTTCTGCCAGAGTCTGTTATCACGTCTGGACAAGTAATTATTCTCTAGGTTAGGTTCCCACAACCTTGAATTTTTAGGAAAGTCCTTGAGACTGAAAGCAGTCACTTTCTTGCTGCTACAGTTCATGCATATTAGTGAGTTATGTGGTGACTCGGCAGCTATTACTGCTATTAAGCATTTAGTCTATTAAACACGCAATTTGTAGCCTCCATCTGTTTCCCCTATTTATTAAAATCCCTATTTAAGTCTCCAGTTGCATTGAGGTAGCTGGAAGCTCATTCTCTTGATCACGTGTAAGCTGAGACGAAGAATGACATGATGGGTCAAGACTAATCTATAAGCTTCTTTAGGTTCTAAGTATATTCTGTCTGGATCATGAAGCAGGAAACAAAGGGTTTCTAACTTAGCACTTGTTTCTACTGGAAACAAGGGAACCTGTTTCATATTGTTGAGTGAAGGACATATTGCTGAGTGAAGGACAGTGAGGTGGCAGAGGAGAGCAGGTCCCAGATTCTTTGTAGATGTTAGAAACAGGCTTCAGTACTTGGAACATGAAATCTAATTCAAAGTGATACATCTCATCTAATTTCCTAAGCATTCTACATCAACTCAGAATTCAATAGTTTTCGATGAAAACCTTAGGTCAGATTTCAGGGGGGAAAATTCCTCAGTGAGAGATTTAATAATGTATAAAGAGACTGGCACCTCCTACAGAATTCTGTTTGATATACAGAACTGCTAGAATAAAATTCTCATTACCTACTTCTGCTTGGAAGAGAAACCATTTGCAAGCAGTTAGACAATTGGTCAGTCACAGATACTATGTAGTATGAATTTAAGTTTGATAGTTTGATGACAATATTTCAACTGTATTTTGAAAAGGCCTCTCACTCTTGTTATGCTCCTTTATCCTTAGAAAGTCACATTTGTGGGCAGAAACTCATTCAACCCTATCCTGCTCCCCACCTCCAATCACCCTGATTCTGAGGTTGTCATGACGAATAGGGTATGGTATATTGTCTAGAGTTTTAATCTTTGAAATATCAATAATAAAATCATAGCATGGCACCCAAAATATAGATCATAAGAAACAGAAAGATTGAGAATGAGGCCAGGAGCTCGGTCTATGTTACAAATTGATGGGAACGAAGAGGAAGGCATGCTTTCCACCTTCAAAGAATGACAGAACAGGCAAAGGGGCTGCATCGATCCCAACACACATCTTCATTTCCAAGTGATATGTGACCTTGACCACTCTCCTTCTCTTCACATTTCAGGATGAATGACAGCCATTTCCATTCCTGTCATCCATGCATAAATGGTCCAAAGAACCTTAGTTTTATTAGGCAAAACACTATTAAAACAAAATATGCTTTCAACATGATCGCTAGTTCTGTCCTTATGGATGCCAGAAAGACATTGCATTTGAGGAAATCAGACTGCTTCTGAGAATTATACTTTCTTATCTAAATTCTAATTTCCTGGTAGACCTTGGAACTAGAGGTCCATTGTGTGCGTGTGCGTGTGTATGTGCATGTGTGTATGTCATGGGGAGATAATCCTTAGCTTAGTATTTTTAACAAAACAAAGTATGAATATTGGGAATATTGGGCTTTCCATTTGCTAAAAAAATAAACTTAGATGACTGCTTTTATGAGTAGCTTTATACATGTATATACCTGACAGTAACCTTTGAGTGATATAGATATGACAAAGGGACAGGCTTATCAACAACTCCCAGGATCCCCAGGAAGTGTCACTTGTGTGACGAGGAGTATGGAATTCATCTCAGCTCTGCATTTACCTCTTTCACATAGGACTACATCAAGGACAACTGCCCACCCAGTGGCTCTATGCTTGAACAGATAGAGCAGTGATGGCCAGCATTTTCTCATTGCTGACCAATCAACTACTGAGTCTGCAATGTAGAGGGACCCTCATCATTTTTCAGGGATAATTATTACCTACCAACATGTTCAATGGCAACAAACAGGGAATTCTAAGAGTAAACCTATTTCTGTAGCATGTGATCTAAACAATCTGATAACTGGACTAATATGAGAAAAGTTGCCTTTTATTGAAAAGCTGCTTTTCAGTTGCCTTTTATAGGCTTAAAGTAAAACATGAAAAATAATGTTGCTTCTTAATCTCCCTATTTGATAAGCCTGTAGTTGATTTTTTCTTTTAATATTAGACTCTCAAGGCCTTAATTATTCAGAAAGAAAATTCAATTTCTTTAAGAAATTATCTCCCTTTCACTTTTAGAAATCTGAGCTTTGCCAAACAGAAACAATAAATATGAAATAGTGTGTCTTTTTGAAGTGATTGGAAAAACCAGAATGCCATCTTTCAACTTGCAGTTTTCATTCCCAAATAGGGACTATTTTATACACAACATTAAAGGCTCCCCCCCTCCCACCCCCGTCCCCATGTTTCACTTGGCTTAATGCTCAGGGGAGAAAATCTTTGTATTCAGAAAAAAGTGAATTAATTGAACTCCACAGCACGTCTTATCCAATCCTCAGGAAAACGCCCTATCTTTCCAACAAGTGCTAGGGAGCACAGCAGCTATGTTTAAGGGGAGCATAAGCAAATGAGCATGCACCTTGAGATACCATATACTAGTTGGCACTGCAGCAATAATGAAACTGTGACATAAGCTTCAGGACAGATTTCTCTAATAGGAAACTTCAAAATATATTTTTGCAGTTTAAAGCAGTTTTCAGAAAACTGGAGGCCCAGCGTAAATGTTATTCCAAGGTCGTTATGCTTGAGCTCTGCTCTCAGTTTTGGTACATTTTTTTTTTTTTTCTTTTAAATTCCTTCCCTAAAGTATGGAAATGCTCAGAACAAAGTTGTTTTAGGATATAGGCGAGCCTGGCACATCGATCTGTGCTGTGAAGTATGAACTGGGTAACACAGGCTTATGGTAGGATTCAAGCCCCGAATCCTTGAACAATGTTTCACTCATACTAACTGGATTCAAATATGCTTCTTTTCACATATAGCATTAAGTCTTACCTAAAGCTGTCTACTCTAGTGGCTGTTACCTAAGCCTATTGTGTAATCATTGCCCTTGGTTTGTGGAAGGACACGTCTGTCTTCGCTCTTGATCATACCATCTGCCCACAGAAGGAAAATTTCCAGGCCAGTAATTACGTTTTGCAACATCCACAGTTTTACCATTCCCTCTATATAGCAGGCAGAGAGCTATTGTTACCACACAGGGATTGCTGTTTACAAACCTGCTGTGTCCATTGGGAACTGGTCCTTTGGTGAGTGGTGGGGGGGTGGTGGCTCGGTAGAGAGACTGCCATTTGGAATTCCCTTACCTGCCAACGGACAGGCAGATTATTCAGAGGTGTCAAAGATTTGCCTGACTTTGAACCATGGTGACTGACCTACCAGGGTGGAAGGCCCTGTTGTGTTACACAAGCGACTGGTACAGAAATGCTCTTCTTATCTTTTACAACACTGCCCACTGTGCTGAAGTGATGACTCCTGAAGGGAGCAAAAGATGTTTCCAGCAAGTGCTGCCCTGAATGCAGAAATCCTTCTGAATGCCACTCCTGTGCCTTAGACTCTAGCTCCAAGTAAATACCTCCACTCCACATCCGAGGAATTCAATCAACCACTTTTCTCTCCTTCCCTGCCCACCCAGCCCCACGCCTCTCCCTCTTCCACGACACTGGGGATTTTCAAGTAAGTCGTAATTCAATCCCTCATTAGAGGAAAGAAAAAAAATGTAAATTAGAAAGATCTCAGCCAAGCCATTCCCAGCCACAATAACCAAATTCTCTGCTGGCTAAATAAGACTGCTATCAAAAAATCTTTATGTTTGCTATCAGTCTAGATCACAATTATTATAATTTTTTTACTTCCAATGTAAAATGAGGGAATACAATAATCCCAATTTACTTTTTTAATAAAAAGTTTAAGTAGAAAGGGTCCACTGGGAAAGCTCAGCCTGGGCCAAGGTAATTCTCATCATGAGGAGAGGTTCTTGTTTAAAATGCAGAGTCACAGGGCAGCCTGGCCTCTCTTCCCTTAATGCTTCCTCTGGGCTTAAGCGAATTCTTCTATCTTTATTTTTTCTTTTTTACTTTTAAAAAAGTAAAGTTGGTCTTGCAAACGCTAGCAGTAATTGCCTTAGAAAAGCAATTCTAAGAAATCAGGAGGCCCTAGAGAAAGAATGTTCTCCAAAGGCTACAGGGAGCAGAGGGATTAAGGAGCAGATCACATGATAAAGTGTATCAGACATAAAAAGCATCCAGAAAGGAGCTGTGATCTCCCTCCATAAGAAGTAGGTTAGATAACATGCAAAGGGGACAGGGTTGAGGAATTGGCTATGTATAGAGAAATAGGTGCAGAGGTCTGAAGCAGATGGGCATAGTCTTGTTGAAAATGGTCTCTGGGTCGGAGAGAATGAACCTTGGGTCAAAGAGGGCATCTGAAAGGTACAGATACAGCTTGGAATTTCACGGTCCAGGCAGCTACAGAAAGCAGAACAGGACTCACACACCCGGGCAGCACCACAACCAGTGCATCGTTCGGGTTACTCTTGGGCGTAGTGGAAAGAGAGCCAGGCAGAGCCAATGAAACTTGGTACAAGATGGAGGCACTGTCACAGGAGCAAGTTCCCCAATGACATTCTAATGCCCAAATCAAACAAATAGAATCCTTGTTTGAATGTTCTATGGATGAAGACAAGCACAACTCTTGTTTCTATGACAACACGGACTTCGGTTGCTCTTCCTATCTCTCTGCCTCTTCTCAGTCTCCTTCATTCTATCTTTTTGGAGCGCCATGTCTCCGTGTTCCCACAGGTTCCATTTGTGGTCGGTTTTCCACCAAACATTTTATACCTCTGTATATTTACCAGCAACAAATAAGTGACTTCCAAATCAATTTTTGTCCCCACTTTTGAAAACTCTTCAGTTACATAACCAACTGTCTGCCAGAAATCTTCACCTGCATTTCCTAAAGGCGCTCGAAATTAAACATCATCATATCTAAAATTAAACTCATACTCCAGTTTTTCCCCCATCTCTCCTGAAACAAATTTGCTTTTCTCTTTCACATTTTCCACATTATCATTTGCTATGGAGTGAATTGTAACCGCCTAAATCCACAAGTTGGAGCTTTAACCCCAAATGATGGTATTGGGAGGTAGGGTCTTTGAGAAGTAATTAGGTTCACAGATTCTGAGGGGTTAGTACCAGTAAGAGACTTCAGGGAGCTCACCCTCCTTCTCTAAATGGACACAAAGAAGAGGTCATGCGAGAAAAAGCCAGAGGGCAGCTGCCTACAAGCCAACAGAGCTCAGAATGAATCCTACATTGCTAGCACCTTGATCTTGGACTTTCCAGTCTCTAGAAGTATGAGAAATAATTGTTGTTGAAGTCACCCAGTCTGTAGTATCTTGTCATAGCAGTCTGAGAACACAAATAAACCATTCAAATAGTCACCCAAGACAGAGACCTACATATTAATTTCAGTCCCATTCTTCTCACCTTCCATATTTAATCAGCATCACAATTTGCATTCACTGTATTTCTCTCTTTCATGTATGTCCCCTTTTCTCTAATCCTAATGTTTCTCCTCTAGATCAAGCCATACCATATACTACCGGGACAATTTTAATAGCTTCATTAGTAATTTCTGTGCTTTTAGGCTGTTCACATTCTTAATACTTCTAACCCCACACTTTTCACAGTGGTACTACAGTGATCTTTACGAAAATGCAGATTTGACCATGTAACTGCTTAAAAACTCTTTAATGTTTACCAACAACCTTAGCGTAAAACGTGAGTAATTTTCCAATTTATTTCCTGCTATATCATTTTTAATACTAGATTACTTGTGCTTCCCCAAATGCATTACATTATTTCATATTTTGCTGACTACTTAGGTTTGTGCCTGCATTTTAAATGTTATCTTCCCCAAAATTATCTTAGCAAATTTCTATTTAACCTCTAAAATGCAGCTCAAACGTCCACATCTCTGTAAAGCATCTTTCTAATCCTTTTCTCTTACTATACTTTTCTGCCTTTGTAACACTTTTAATTTCAAACAAATGTACTATTTTGCAATTATTTAAAATAAATTTGTAATAAATACTTGCCATAAGTTTTGATTTGTAATTCTTTTATGGTTGTTCAGTTTTAAATGTAATTTTTTATGGTTTCCCTCTTAATTGTTTTTAAAAGAGTACTTTTAATTTCTAAATATAAAAATATTCTCACTTTCAAGTTGTTGATTTCTAGTTTAGTTGAACTGTGATCTACATGTTCTGCATATTATTGATTCTTTGAATTATACTAAGACTTCTTTTTCTGGTGTATTATGTGGTCAAATGTATAAATATTTTATGTGAACTTTAAACCACTGCATGTTCTCTGTTTATTAGCTGAGGAGTCTATAAATAATGATTACTTTAAGTTCATTGATGCTTCTTTATATACTTGATCTACAGGTTTCTAAAAGAAATGTGTTCTAATCTCCTTCTGCTTCCTGTAGTCAATTTTGCATATTTTGAAACTATTATTAGGTGTATATTAATTTGTGATGTTGACATCCAGGGAACTACTGAGATTCATTTTATTATATAATGTTCTATTTCTTGCCTGTCGATGCTTTTTACCTTAGTATATTTTACAGTAATATTTTGGTCATTTTTCTGAGTAGCACTTTATCATGTAAGATATTATATATATGTATATATAATTATATGATGTAGAAATCATGTAATTCATATTTTATAAAATAACCATTTTATTACATAAGAACTAATTTTACACACCTCTTCATTAACATGATGGTGGTGGCTTAAAATAGGGCAGGAAAGAATTATAACACAGAAATTGGCAAATTCCATAAATCAGTGCTTTTTTCAGAAGAAAATGGTTGATATTTTCTAGCATACCACTGGATATACTTGCTATATTGTTATTTTTATATACTCTCTCTTCCTGCCTCTTTGCTCACTTTCATTCCTCCCTGCACCCGTCCTTTACACAAATAAAAATGAAGTTCATTTCTAATGGAATTTTGTAATTGTGTGCGGGTTTTTATTGTTGTTGATGTTGTTTTTCTATTTGGTTGTAGATTTCCTGTCTGCTCTTTGTCATGATTGTCTACATCCAAAATTCTGTGGCTGCCTCCAACCTGATCTGCATACCTGCAGTTAGACCCAGGTGTTTAAAACATTTTTTCAGAGTTCCATATCTGCAATGATATTTATGCTAGCACAAGTGAGACTATTTACTTATTATTACATTTGATGAGGGAAATAATTTAAAATATTTTTCCCATCAGAAACGAATACATATGTGTTTTCAAGCTATAGAGCACATTTGAAGAAACAAAATAATAAAACAAATCCCATCCTAATGACATAGCTACTTCTAACTATATTTTTAAAATTTGTTTCATGCCCTACTAGTAACATAATTTTCTATTTTATGTTGAAATTTATAGTACTCTGTAAGCATTATTCAAGACATCTAATCTTTTCTGAAAAATAGTTTTAAGGTAATTATAGCATTATAAGGTGGAGACACATAATTCTAAAGCCATTTCGCTATTGTTGAAGGCATAGGTAATTTCAATTTTTGTTTGGCTATTAAACCCGGCAAATTAAAGATCATAATTATATACCTTAATCCTTTTTGACATTTGTAATTAGTTCTTAGAAATGATTTCTTCAAATGGAATAACTATTTTAAAGATGTGGATGTTTTAAAATTTTTTTCTTAATGTCAAATTTTACCATAAAACAATTTTCTTAATATATACTCATTGATACTATAGGAAAAGAACAAGGTCAGCAAGATTTTATAATTTGTCTCTAATACTATTGAAATCAGTATCGCTAATCCTTTTCTATTTTTTTTTTCTTATTCTGTGGTTCAGAAGAGGCAATGAAAAGAAACTGAATTATTCAGGAACCACATTGAAATACTGAAGTGGTTAAGCAGATATTCTTTGGACTTTATCTTAAAGAAAGTAATTCCTCCAATCTGTTATTCTCTGTAAAAAATGTAAGGAAGTACAATAGATGAGAGGTGAAAGCACATCATTTCCTGAGCATGAGGAACACCTGATAGTATAACTTAGCTGCAACTTTTTTGTTTGTGTTTTCACAGGGCCTGAGACCATACAGTCACCACGAATAAAAGCTAAGCATTTCTTCCACTGGTGTACACAGCTTTATACAATGTCAAATACTAATGATAATGGAATGAGTTGGTGATATGAATACTCAAATTACCTGACTTTGCTCAAGAGTTTTAACATAGGAAGAGGCTTTCTCCTTTTCTTTACAAATATTATTTTTTTCTACCCACAAAATAAAATCTTGGATAATTTGCTTAATGTAATACCCCACACTATAACAGTGTACTTCATCTTCCATTTTTCATTCTGAGTGCAAAGAGTAATCTTACTGCATTTTATTGTCTTTAAACCATTTTAAACTTATCTGTGTATAGTTTCCAGATTAACCACTGGGTTTAATTCAGTTTAATAGCACAACTTCTTTAGTTCAGTTGTGCTTTATACAATTAAATCTTTTTTACTTTCCAGATTAAAAGATGATGGTCACTCTATTATTTCCTTTAAATCAGATTGACACACTGTTTCTATCTTCTCCTGTTTCTCTTTTGAGTTGTTGAAAAGTCATCACCAAAAATATTTAGCTATGGAGACTAAACATAAACACTACATTCTAAGGATTATCTGGCTACCTGTGGATATAATGGAATCACCCTTTTCTGGATATACACATAATTAGCTAACAGAAAAAAAATTAAAATTTGCATTATAGGAAAACTTGAACTATCAATAAAAAAAACTCGTACTGTACAATTTAGTAGTCTATTTTCTATGTTAAAGATAAAAAATAAGATTATGTTAAGATTGTTAAAAATATGGTATGGTGATTCATCATTAAGAGTATATTAAAGAAATTAATGCACAATGAAGACAGAATAATTCAATATTTATTATATACTCTAGAAGCTTAAAAATTATCCATAAGCTAGGAAACTGTCTACTTTCTTTTGTGAGTAAAAACAGAAGTGCTTATTTTTCCTTTCGTCCCAAGAATATCTTTCTCATTATGACAAACAAGTGAAGGAAAAGACAACTTGTTTCTTGATGATTTGTTTGGTTGCAAAAAGAAAGGGATTCTAGATATACAAGTATATCTTCAATAAAGAACAGTGCTACTGAATGAAAGAAGTGTCTGGCTGTAAAGATGATATAATTACCCAGAAAGAATGAATATTCACTTCCCCATAAATCCTTCTGATTTTTAAAAGACATTAACTTTTTAATAATATCTCATAATCTTATATGACACCACACATGTGTTAATATGAACACATGACTTTCAAAGTCAATTTATAGCTTCCATATTTGATCAACTTCAGATTTGAATCTCTTTTGAGTTTTAGAGCAAAATATGTTAATTCAATGTCAAATTACAAAAAAGGTGAGAAAACAGTATTTCATGCCTTTTAAAGAAAAATCTACCTCTTATGTGCTAGCGTAACACAAATAATAATGCTTAAAATTATCCTTATGACATTATAGTTTTTACCAGCAAGAAAATGAAGAGCTTTTTTGTTTTGTTCTGTTTTCAGGAAAGGTGCAGGCAGGGAGGAAGAGAGAGGAGGAGGAAGCATTTTATTTAGTTGTTAATATTGTTTCCCCCGACACTGGCCCTGGGATATGAACCTGGGTACTTGGGGAGGATGTGGACTGTACCTGCCTAAGGCGCCTGACCAAACCATTATTCCAGCAGGGCACACCCCAATGAACAATTTTAAGGATTTAATTTTTCATCAATCGTCAGAAACCTCCGCAGGAAGTACATTCTTATTTAAGCTGGTCCAAGAAACACATGATGACTCAAAATACTACTTCTTTTCCTCACCTTTTATATGTCAAGAAAGCATATGGCCAAATAATTATAACTCCCTGTAAATCAATTTTAGATGAACCTTCTTGGACACTTATGGTACACTGATATTTCCAAATGAATGCATAGCAAAGGTAGAAATTTCCATGAGCCTTTTCCACATGCCTGAAAAGCAAATATTACTCTCTTTCCATGTTCTATGTTCAGGCTCTTCCTTTTAATTCCATGTTCTAAGATGTCAGGAAAAACAAATGAATAAACAAATTCCTCCACTCAAAAGCATCAAAGGGAATCTATGTAGACAAAGCAAATGCCATATCCTCTATCCTTCACAACTTTATGTTAACTGAAGCCAGGTAGACAGTGATGGCCTCTTCAAACATAGCGCCTGAATGGTTGGGCCTAATTAAAAGAATGCATATTTTACAATGTTTGCATGTTTACTTGCAAGCACAATTCTTTTTATTATCATGAAATCTATACTCAATTTAAGTTGCTTATCTCAGACTCTACATTTCCTTAAAGGAAATCTCTTAACGTTCAAAATCACAGTTAGAAGGCAGGATTAATCCACTATAGCTACGGTTTCCCAAGGGAGATGAAATGGGCCTTGTGATGAATGCTTTGTTTAGGTGCATATCACTTACCCGAAGCAGAAAGGCTTGCCACAGAATTGAAAAGTCTTTGATATGGTTTGTTTACTGTCATGTCTGCACTTTCCCAGGAGACTCTAAAGTGGGTCTGCGGCTGATGGCTGCCTTGTTCACCAGGACAAGAACTATTCATCAATTATCAGGATCAATTTTAGTGCTAATTTTTTGTTGGGCCATGGGTTGATGGGTCAGTTGGTGGTGACACGAACTGTATAAATTTGTTGCCTGCCACCCAAAAGTAAGTACCTGCATTTTAAAGATACAGAGCACCAGGAACAAAGAAGAGGGATATTTTCTTGATATCCCTGAAATGTCCCATAATCAGTACAAAGCTGAAAACTAGCTGGCTCATGTAGCTCTTCCTAAATGAGACAGACTATGGGAAGGGGTACAGCAGGGATTTTGAATGCCATCATTGCTGTCGGCCCAAGATATGAATTGCATGAAAGAGTACTTAAATACTTACTTATTTCAAAATATGCTTTGAATGCCTCTGCTTTAAAAATTTGTTATTATGAGTTGCATGGATTTGGTTCTGACTTGGATTGTTTCATTTGTATATGGGCTGAGAAGAAATACATGGTTAAAATATTCATTAGTATTTGGATTTGATTTTAGTTTGGTTCAAAAAGACTTTCAAGTTGGTTGATTTAAAGTTCAAGTATTTTTCAGGTGAAGTATTGCTTTAATGTAGTTTCCAAGTTGGTACATAACATGACCCAAAGGGGTACTGGCAGGAGTAGGAGCCTAATACACTACTCTGAATGTGAACAATTGAGAATTTTAATTATATCTGTAAGACAAAGTATCTTAAGTATGATCAGTGGTGCCCTATTCCCAAAGTCAAGTGTAAGTAATACTAAAATTGAAAATGAAATACCGTGTTCAGAGAGAAATTGCTCAGCCTCATACCTCTATGGTGGCTACTATTAAACACACATACACACACACACAGATACACAAAATGACATGTGTTAATGAGGACAGAGAATGCAGAATTGGAATTTGGGGGCTGGTGTCAGGAATATAGAATTATGTAATCACTATGGGAAAACTATATGGTGATTCTTCAAAAACATTAAAACAGAACTACCTACCACAAGATTTAGCAATTGTATATCTGGGCATTAACTCAAAAAAAAAAATTTAAAAACAGGAAGTCAACAAGATATTTGCACATTTATACATTCACTGCAGCATTATTCACAAGAGTCAAAAATACAAACAATCTTAGTGTTCATTAACAGATGGATAGACAGAATAAGGTACATTCGGCTTTAAAATAGAAGGAAATTGCACATGCTATAGTATAAATGAAGCTTGAAGACATTATGCTAAGTGAAATAAGCCAGTCACAAAGACAAAAACTATTTGATTCCACTTATATGTAAGGTACCTAAAGTAGTCAAACTCTAAAGTGATTTCCAGATGTTGGGGGAAGGGTAAATGGGGAATTATTGCTTAAAAGGTACAGAATTTCAGTTTTGCAAAATTAAAGAGTGCTGGGAATAGATGATGGTCAAGATGGCAGCACAATAACATGAATGTACTTGTTGCCACTGAACTGCATGCATAAATAGGGTAAAGCTGTGAATTTTATCACAATTAAAATTGAAAAAGAAAAAACAAAACTTTGCTGTTTTTGCTATTGCAAGGGTCTTGGGGTCTCACTCCAGGGCACTTGTGAGTCCAAGAGAAGATTTCATCTGACCCACCCACTCCAGGAACAAGGAAAGTAGCACAGTCAGCAGAAAGCAAGTGAGGGCTATTGAAGAGAAAGTACACAAATACACCCTTATGGTAGTAAGGGTGAACAGTCCCAAGAGGGAAGTAGGCAAGAGGAGTTTGGGTTTGGGGGTGTGAATTACAGTCCCTTGCTTTTTCCCTGCCCTTATTCTTTCCTAATCCCCACATGAATGGGATAAGGTTTTTGGTTGTTCTGTCAATGGTTGCCTTTAAAATTGATTGGAGTGGCAGTGAAGATGGCGTCAGCTAGAATCGACCCCCAAGGATCTCTAGGGAAATCTCAGGTGTCTTCCAGAATTTGCATGAGTGGAGGAATTTCTGGAGCCTGAACAGTTCACCAGGGGTGGCCACAGCATTGGAAGAACATACAGAGGAATCCCAGGTTTTGAAGGTGGATGAGGATTAAAGGGGGAACTTGAAAATGGATAGCATCAGGAGCTGTCTGCCTCCTGTTTCTAGCCAAGGACACTTATAGACAATGCAACAACAGCAGCAGCTTTTGGTCCCAGCATGGGCATATTCAGACAAAGTCAGAGAGCTCTGAGTGGCAAGTCTACATAGGTTGAATGAGGGAGGAGCAAGAATGACTGTGTAAATGGTTTCTTGGTTTAAATAAAGCTCAAAGGGAGACATTTTGAGGTAGCAAAGCCTGGAGCAGAGAGGAGGAGACAGCACCAGCACTCCTTCCCCATCCATATACCCTGGGACTAAGACTCCAACAATACAGCACTCCAGTGAGGTAACCTGTGGAGGGAAGGACTCAGGTCTGTTGGCTTGATGAGGACAGCAGACCCAAGTGAGGCCAGTGGAGACAGGTCTCCCAGCCCCAGACAGTTGACTGCTATCAGCAGAAAAAAGACCCCAAACCCAGGTCAAGGTGCAGTAGCTAGCCCAATCCCCAAACCTGGATAGCCCTCCCCCATCTAGCAGCCATCTTCACTCCAAACACAGCAAAAAACACACTATGGAAGCTTGCAAGGGTCAAAAATATAAAACATAACAAGTGCTCCATGGAAGAAAGACAAAAAATTGCAACTTATCGACAAGAACAAATACCATGGGGGAAAAATGAATACAACACATTTCAAAATCTCAGGATAAGGAAGCATAATAACAGCTGATCAGAAATCAATTTTAAATACATGCAAGACTGGTTCTTCTTAACAGATAAAGAATTCAAAACTATAATCAAAGAAATTCAGAGACCTAAAAGAAAATTCAGGAAGACAAGCCAATGAGCTCAAAATATTATCAAGGAGTAGAAGGCAGAAAGGGAAGTTCTATAGAAAAATTAACAGATACAGGAAGCAAAGAAGGTTTAAAAACGAAATGAAGAATAATAGAAAAAGCTATGGGAATAGAATAAACTGATTGGAGAAAAGGATCAGTAATCTAAAGAATGGAGCTAAGTAGAAGAGAGATTAAATGTAAAAAAAAAAAAATGAAAAAACACAGGATATCTGACACCATCAGAAGAGACAACATAAGAATACTGAGTATCCCAGAAGGTGATGAGGAAAAAAAAGGGAACAGGAAACATATTCAAAGAAATAATTGCTGAAAAATTCCCAAACCTTGGGAAGTAAGTAAGCATACAAGTCAATGAAACTAACAGAACATTCAGTCCCTTGCCTAAATGCAAAAAACCTACACCAAGACACGTAATTATGAAAGTGTTATAAGTCCAAGACAAAGAAAGAGTTCTAAAGATGGCCAGGGGAAAAAAACGAGTAGCATATAAAGATACTACCATCAGACTACCCTCAGACTTCTCAACAGAAACCCTATAGACTAGGAGAGAATGGAATGATATCTTCAAAATATTGCAAGATGAAAAGTGCCAATCAAGAATACTATATCCTGCAAAACTCTCAAATTCAAAGGAGAATAAAGGTTTTCCCCAACAAACAAAACCTGAAAGATTTTGCTGTCACAAGACCTCAACGAGAATTGTTAAAAGAGGCTCTCCTATGTAAACTTTACAAAAATATAAACAAGGTAACAAGTAGATAGACAAAACCAGAAAACCAAAAATCACAATGGCTGTAGCAAGTCCTCCAATGTCAATTATCACTCTAAATGTAAATGGACTGAACTCAGCAATTAAAAGGCATAGAGTGGCTAGAAAGATTAAGAAACAAAACCAGCTACATGCTATTTGCAAGAAACTCACCTAAGATCTAAACTTAAAGGAATATAAAAGATTCGCTAAGCCAATAGTGAATCTAAAAAAGCAGGGAACTACTATATAAAACTGACATTTGACTAAAGAAGGTAAAAAAGATAAAGATGGTCATTATATAATGATAAGAGTCATTACAATAGAAAGATAGTAACACTTATTAATATATATGTACCAAATAAAGGAACATTCTATTATATCAAGCAAATATTAACAGATCAAAATAGAGACATTGACAGCAGCGCAATAACAGTAGGGGACTATAAAGTTCCTCTTTCAGTAAGAGACAGATTATTCAGACAGAGATTTAATAAAGAAACAAGATCTTTAAACAATAAAATAGAAGAGATGGGCTTAATAGATATATAGAGAGTACTTCATCCTAAAATGATAGACTACATGTTCTTTTCAAGTGCTCATGGAACCTTCTCAAGGACAGACCATATGGTGGGACACAAAAAAAGTCTAAATAAATTTCCAAACACTGAAATCAAATCTAGCATCTTTCAGATCATAACAGCATCCAACTAGAGATTAACCAAAAGAAGAAGAGGAAAACTCAAAGAGTGGAGAATAAGCAACATGTTACTGAACAACTGTTGGGCAAAGGAGAAAATCAAGGATGAATTAAAAAATTTCCTGGAGTCAAACGAAAATGAAGGCATGACATGTCAGAATCTGTTGGACGCAGCAAAGGCAGTAATAGAGGGAAATGTATAGTGATACAGTCCTACCCCAGGAAATAAGAATCTCAAATAGAAAACCTAAAACTTTAACTTATAGAACTATAAAAAAGAAAAAAAGAACCTAAAATCCAATAGAAGGAAGGATATATTGACATAGGGCCTAATTATTGAAACAGACATCAAAAAGACTATCCCAAAAATCAATAAAATCTGAAGTTTTTTTTAAAAGAATAAACAAAATAGATCACTAGCCAGACTCAAATAAAAGGGAGAGAGAAAACATAAATAAATAGAATCAGAAATAAAAGAGGAATGATCGCAACAGAAACTATGTACAACTATATGACAATAAATTAAACAACCTAGAAGAAATGGACACATTCCTAGAAACATACAACATTCCAAGACTAGACCAGGAAGAGTAGAAACCATGAACTATTCAATCACAAACAAGAAAATTGAAACAGCAATGAAAAATCTCCCCAAAAAGCAAAGCCCTAGACCAGCGGATTTCACCAGTGAACTCTACCAAACATTTAAAGAAGAATGAATACCAATCCTTAAACTATTCAAAAAATTTAAAAAATCACAAATTTCCAAGAACTTTCTACAATGCCAATATTCTGATTCCAAAACCAGATGACAGCACTTAATGAGAAAATTTCAGACCAATATCTTTGATGAATATTGATGCAAAAATCCTCAAAAAATATTAGTAAATCTAGTTCAATAACATAATAAACAAATTATACACCACAATAAAGAGGGACTTATTCCAGGGATAAAAAATTGATTCAACATATGCAAATCAATAAATGTGATGCACTCCATTAATAAAAAGACAAAAACATCATCTCACTAGATTCAGAAAAAGCATGACAATATACATCACACTTTTATGCTAAAAACCCTCCATAACATAGGTATAGATGGAATTTACTTCAACATAATAAAGCCTATCTAAGGCCAAATCACATACAGCATTGTACTCAGTGGAGATAAACTGAAAGCTTTTTCTCTAAGATTGGGCAAGGCAAGGATCTCCACTCTCACCACTACTGTTTAGTATAGTGCTGGAAGTCCTGGTCACAACAATCAGACAAGAAAAAGATATGAAGGGTGTCCAAATAGGAAAAGAAGTAGTGAAACGATCATTATTTACAGATAACATGATAATGTATAGGGAGAGAGAACCCCAAAGACTCAAGTAAATGGAGACTAGAAATACAAAAGCGAATGAAGTAAAATGGCAGCCTACAAAGTTAATATTAAAAAATTGATTGCATTTCTGTATGCCAACAATGAAAATGTAGAAAGAGAACTCAAGAAAGCAAAAACATTTATAACTGCAGCAAAAAGTATGAAATACCTTGGATTAAACTTAACTAAAGAAGTGAAGGACTTATACTCTGAAAAATATGGGGCAATTATTCAAGAAAATAGAAGATGACACAAAGAAATGGAAAGATAATATGTGTTCATTGACTAGAACAATTAATACAGTCAAATGGCCATATTGCCTAAAGCAATATACAGATTTAATGCTCTCCCCATCAAATTTCAAAGACATTCTCATAGGTGTAGAAGAAAAAAATCCTGAAATTTATATGGAACTACAATATACCAAGCACAGCAAAAACAATCCTGAGGAAAAAACAATAGAGGAGTCATGATTCCTGATTTCAAAATCTGCTACAACATAATAATAATCAAAACAGCATGACGCTGGAATAAAAACAGAAATGCAGATCAATGGAAAAAGAGTTGAAAGTACAGAAATAAACTCACATTTATATGAACAGTTACTTTTCACCAAAGAGCCAAAACTTAAAATGGGGTAAAATATTTCTTCAACAAATGGTGCTGTGAAAACTGGAAAGTAACATGTAAAAGGTTGAAACTAGACCATTACATAGCACCATTTACAAAAAATTAACTCAATATGAATTAAGGACTTAGATGTAAGGCCCAAAACTTAAATTACATAAAAGAAAACATAGGCAAAACACTACAGGGCACTGGAACATTGACCTAAGAGATGTCTTTGGGAACTTGACTCCAATACAAAGGAAATAAAATCCAAAATAAATGGGATTGCATCAAACTAAAAAGCTTCTGCACAGCAAAATAAACTTGTATCAAAACAAAAAGACATTCGACTGAATGGAGAAAACACTTGGTTATTCAACAACAACAAAACAAACAGCCCCATCAAAAAGAGACACTTTTCTAAATACACTATACAAATGGTCAACAGGTAAATGAAAAGATGCTTTACTTCTCTAGTCATTAGGAAAATGCAAATCAAAACGACAATGATATTACCTCACACATGCAACAAAGGCTAAAATCCAAAAAAATAAAAAAGGAAACTAGTGCTGGCAAGGATGTGGAGAAAAGAGAACTCATACACTGTTGATGGGACTGTAAAATGGTGCAACCACTTTGGAAAGCAGTATGGTGCTTCCTCAAAGAATTGAGAATGGAAATTCCATATGATCCAGTTACTCCTCTACTGGATATTTACCCTAAATACACAACAACACTTACTTGCAGACATACATGCATCTCCATGTTCATTACAGCATTATTCACAATAGACAAGAGCTGGAAACAGCCTAAGTGCCCCTCAACAGATGAGTGGATTAAAAAAATGTGGTGTGTATACACACACACACATGAAATACTACACAACTATCAAAAAGGGAGAAATCCTGCAACTGCAGCAACATGGTTCTTGGAGAGAATTATGCTCAGCGAAATAAGTCAGGAGAAAGACAAGTATCATATGATACCGAGGCAGGCAGTTGGTTAGAAATCAACAGGCAGCTTAATAAGAGCAGGCCGAATAATATGATCGACTGCCAGCATTTTTCATTTCAAGAAATACTACAGGCACAGCCACAAGCCAAATAAGGAAAGAAGCCTGCCAAGCTACATGACTCTTCCCCTGGCTGGGTAAAAAACCCTGAACCACCCAAAGGATTACTTCTCTATAACCAACCCTTCAAAAACCTGAACCTCAAAGCCTTGAGGGCACCCTCTCCCTCTTCTCTGAGTGGGGAGCTTCTTTACTTCTCTTAACGAATCTTACTTTGGAGCTTGCCTTGGATCCACGACTTCATTCTTGGAATTTGCGAGACCACGATCCCGGCTTCACGCTGGGGTATCTCTGGGAGCAGAGAGCGACTTACCTCAAACTGTGATTGTGCGTACCATCAAAAAGCAGATCTGAACTGGGAGATTCTGTCAGGCATCTTACCCACTGATCACTAAGGAGGTCTGACCTGGGAAATACTGCTGTTCCTAGAGAGGTCCCCAGACGTACCAGGGAAAACCCAACATCCTATCACCCACAGCTGGTACCTCAATATCACTCAAATGTATAGAGACAGAAAGCAAATGAACTAAATTAAACAAAAATAGACTTCAAAAAGTGAGAAATAGTTCAAACAAAAATAGACTTTTAGTGGGGATATAAAGCACATTAGAGAGTGCAGGAAGAGATACGGTAGTGGCAGCAGGGGCGGGGGGAAGCAGAATAAAGAGGATTAATTGTAAAGTGAAGCAGAAAAAAGCAAATAGATGTAAACCTACTCTACTATGTACTGATACAATTTGCTATCATGTATACATACTTCAAACCTATTGTTAAAATGCAATATTCCTTCAATAAAATCAATTAAATAAATTTAAAAATGTTAAAAAATAAACTGGAGGACTTCATATTGGCACCATTTTATGCTTTATAATGTGCGGCCTTTTGATTGGGAGACTTCAATTTGGTGCCATTTCATGATTTACTGCCTTTGCTCCCTCACCGCCCCCCCTTGACCCCACTTCCCGCCACCCACCGTCGTTGCTTATGGCTGACTTACTACCTAGCATTCTGATGAAAGTATGAAATAATTTTTGATTCACATTTTATTTGGTTTTACCATTACCTTAAACTTCTAAGATAAGATACAAAAGAATTTTCTAAGAAAAGATTTGGCTCTGTGTATTAGACTCAGTCAGTTGGTTATGGAGGGCTAAATCCTCAGTCTCAAAATTGGTCTCTTGTTAAAGCTTCACTCTAACATGAAAAAGCCAAGGACAATGGAAGACAACCTCACATGCAAAGGAGTTCTTGTAACCCTTTATCTATTTTCTTAATCAAAGAGGCCATCTGGCATTCCCTGGGCCTCCACCTTCCCCCTAATTTAGAAGTGGTCTTCCATTTTCTTATTCCCTAGACCATAGTTTGGGAGAGTCTTAAACCTGAATTTAGCTAACCTACAAATAGTCCTCTCTAAGAAATCTATTTCCTAGCCATTTTGTCACTCCCTCCTTTTGCCCTAACACCCCGGTTCCCTTTCCATGCCTCAGTACAGGATATAAATCATGAGAATTTACCACCGAGTAAATTCTCCATAGAATTTTGTCTTTTCTCTTACTAATGGTACCTAATGTTAATTTGTTCCTTCATCTAGCCTTTAAGAAACTCAGAAATGGGGGAACTTTTTAGAAACTTCATTTATAAAAAAATAATTCACTTTTAACATCGTATGTGGTGATGTCAATATAAAATAAACATTTAATCAGTTGGCTTTAACCAGATATTTCCAGTATTTGACCATTTATTTATCACTGTATAATAATGAGTCTATCTTTTTATTGTTGTAGTCTCTCAATGCTTATTATAGAGAAAGAGGTGGGAAAATATATTTTAAACGAGGCATCTCAAAAAAATAACTTAGACGACTCACCTTTGGAGTGAATTAAACTTGTATTTCAAATACTAGGGTCATGAATGTGAATATCGAAATATTGTCTTTTTCTGAAAATCCATTTGATTTTTAAAACACTGAGATATAATTTGCCTGCCATAAAAACACCCTTTGTAAATGCATAGTTGAATGATTCTTAGTAAAGATAAATACTTGTGCAACTATTATCAAATCTAATGACATATTTCTCTACTTTTTTAACTGAGATATTTGTATACTTATTAATGAATTATAAGAATTACCTATATGGTACATCTTGATGGAGTGCTGCATCCTCTACCCCCAGGAGAGCCGATACACATCCCAAGGACCACAGTTTGTCTCCTGAGATGGGGACTGGGGAGGAGGGTGTGGGTAGACAACCAAAATGAGCAACTAAAATTTAAAAAATAAATAAATCCTACCTCCTCTCCCTGTCTGCCTTCATTTCTGCCTGTACCTTTCCTTTAAAAAACAAAAAAAGAGTTATACAAATTTCAGATTATTTCCATTATCATATACTATCTGCAAATAGTTTTATCCCATTCTATATCCTTTTTTTAATGACGTCTTTTAGAGAGCAAAAGTTGACCATTTTTATGAGGCCTAATTTATCTTTTTTTTTTTTTTTTATGGAATGTATATGCATTGTGTGTCTAAGACATCTTTGCCTAAGCCAAGACCATAGAGATTTTTCTGTTTTTCTCTAAAGGTCTGATAATTTTAGCTTTCACATTTAGGTCTATAACACATTTTGGTTGATTTTTTTTTTTGTATGATAAGAGATATGGGTCGAAGTTCATATTTTTGCATATGAATATGTTTCAGCATCATTTGTTGAAAAGGTTATATCCTTATGGCAGTGAATTGCCTTGATACTTTTTTTCAAAATCAACTGACCATAATTTAAGGGTTCATTTGTGGACTTCATATTCTGTTTCATTGATCTGTGTGTCTATCCTTATGGCAGTCACACACTATTTTGATTACTGAATCTTTATAGTAAGTTTGAAATTGGATGATATAATTTCTCCTATGGTTTTCTTTTAAAATTTTGTTTTGACTATTCTATGTCTTTTGTGCTGATTCTATATACAAACTTAGCAAGAAAATTACTATCTTGACAATATTGAGTCTTCTAATCCATTTATCTGGAATGTCTGTCATGGATCTTTTGTAGTTTTTCTTAGCAAACTAAAGTGGGATTTTAAAGTTCTTTTGCTAAATGTATTCTCAAGTATTTTATTTTTACATTATTATGAATAAAATAGTTACGTTAATTTGATATTCAGATTATTCATTTCACTATCTCAAAACAGAACTGACTTTTCTATACTGACCCTGTAACTTGTGGTTTCTTAAATCTCATTTATTAGTCAGAATTTGGGCAGAATTTTTTTTTAAGGGATATCTATTATAGGATTATACTATTTTTGAATGATGATTCTTATATTTTTGTTTTTTACCTCTGGTTCCAGATCAGAAACTCACGTTGGGATTTCACATGGTCTGCAATTTAGTCATCTCTGTCCCCTGAACCACAAGGGTGTCTCCTAAATGAAGATTCTACTCTTTCTTTTGAATTGGCATCCTTCATGTCTTTACCCTTCACTCTTCATTCTGCTTTGACCACTCAAGAGCAAATGTCTCGGAATAGCCTGTATGCCTTTTTAACAGGTTTAACTCTGGTCTACAGGAAGCTCTTGAAAGCAAACGTGTTAAAAACGACAGAGAAACCAAAGTTTGAAGTGAAAGATCATACGATAGAAGGTAAAAATCAAGCATCAAAATTTCAATAACTGGTTGAAAATCAATAAGCAAAAATACAAAAAAAATCCAGTATAGTTTCTGAAGAAAAAGTGTGCCAGTATCCTGGATTGTGTTGCAGTCTTTGTATTGGTCCCCTCCCCTCTAGCAGGTTACCAACCAATCTGTATGAGGCAGATTTGTTTAATGTCTTCCTCTCTTCCATTATGATGTTTAAGCTTTTCTTACAGTATATAATCAGATGAGACTCATGGGTGTGTGTATCACTGTAGTCAGGCACTCAACAAACAGAAGCTTCTTCATTTCAAAGGGAATATTCTGAGTCCTCTTCTACTTCCTCATTCCCAAATTTTAAGCATCTGTTGATGTAATCATAATTTTCCTTGGTTTTGTTGTAAGAATACTAGGGAAAACGTGAGTTCCTCCTTAACTTTCATGGCCTATAGCCAATCATTTTGCCAGTGTATTGACCTAGCCCATTCAAACTATAATAAATTACCATAGACTGGGTGACACTTATTTCTCAGAGGTCTGGAGTGTAGAAAGCTCAAGATTCAGGAGTCAGCGCACTGGGTCTATAATGAAGATAGTCTTCCTGGTCTAAAAATGGCCATTTTCTCCTTAGGTTACATTACAGAGAAGTTCTACTCTGTTTTCTTACAGGGACACAAATCTCTTCAGAGGTCTCCTCCCTCAAGGCCACCACTAACCCAGTTACTGTATTTTACTATGTATAATGGGCACCTACATTTTTGGCTCGAATTTTCAGGAAAAAATTTTTTTGTTTTACTTTTTAACTCTAAACTTTATTTACTTATATTTAGGTACTTTTTTTTTAATGTCTAATAAGACTATTGAATTCCAGGGCATTCTTTTGCATGTGGATATCATTATTAATTTCTAGAGATAAACTTTTAACCCATAAACTTAAATAAAAGCATAAATGAAAGAATTCAAACATTTATAAAGATACAGAATTAGCACCACCCATGTATAATGCTCATCATTATTTTTCCCTCACACCCTTGGGCAAAATAGTATGCTTTAACACAGTGAAATACAGTACCTCTAGAAGGCCCACCTCCTTATACCTTCCCACTGGGGGTTAGAGTCTCAAATGACTTCCAAGAGACAAATATTCCATCCAAAACGGTTAATTACTTTATCTCTAAAATATTATCTTTAACATTTTTGCCTCCGTTACCCTAGCCAGGTTCATTTCACCTATGCCTGTATGATGACAAGACTTTGACTAGCCAGAATGTGGGGTTTCATTCTGGATTCAAGGATGGCAAGAATAAGCAGTTTAAGTTCTTTACTTGGAATTACTGTTGAAGCAGCTATAAAGCAATCTGAAGTACATAAAACAAACAAGCAAAAATGCAAATATGTGATTGCAGTTACAGCTTTCCCGTGTATTTTGTGCAGGTATTTCCAAATTGCACTTTGGCAGCCTGCGAGGTCTGACATGTTCATTAGGCCAAGAATGATATCATTTCCCTGTCACATCAGTACCCAGAGCAACGTTTTTCATCATCTAACACTGTAATTCTGCTACTTGGTAAGCTTAATATCTAAGCAATGGGCTTCAAAATTCTCCTTTGTAAGCATAGTCCCTACAACTGTTCCATTTTGTACAATTGCTACAATTTTCCCCATCAACTCTTAAACTCACTCCAATCTAGTTTTTTCCTCAACAACAGAACTCCGCTTTTTAAGATCTTCAATGAACTCCACATAACTAAGTGGTATGGTAACTTCCTGTCCACATCTTGCTTGTGCAGAATTTGGCACAATACATCACTGTATCCTTTTTCATACACTGTCTTCATTAGCTTTCCAGGGTGTGGATGTTGTTTATATCCATTTGCTCTCCATGAATCTTACCTTTCTATTTTCTGCTTTTGACCCATTAAGCCTGACTTGTATGGATTACCTTAGCAGGTTCCTGTGTGCACTGTCTTTCCATGGTCTTCAGCCAATTGATATCCCCGGTAAAAGATGGGAGGGAGCAGAGATTAAGGTCGGGTATATATTTCTGCATTCAAGGCTAATGTGAGCTGATTATGTTTTCTCCCACAGAATGTACTCTACAATAAACTCCCCCCTCCCTCCTTGTTTCAAGTCTAGAGACTGTGTTAGCACAGGTCACTCCACTATCTCTATTGACCCTCCACACCCACCCCTTTGTAAACAATTCCTACTACCTCTTTCCATTCCATAGGTATTACCCTACCCCAAATTTCATATCTCATAATTTATTTCAATCTGCCCTTTCCCAACCACAGTCAGAGTCTATCCTCAACATAGCAGTTCAGAGTAATCCTTGAAAATCCAATATCACATATTTCTCTATCCAAGCCCTTTCAGGGCTGCATTTCAGTCAAAGTACAAAGTTCTTATTGTTTTCTACAAGGCCATATATTATCTAGCTCCTTTACCTCTGTGGCTTTATCTACCAGTATCCTGTGGCTCATTCCATCCCAGAGTCAGTAGCTTTCTTGCCATTCCTTTTATAAGCTAGTAAACTTTCACCCTAGTACCTACCATACCAGGTACTTAGTGAGTATATGATAAGCAACTGTTGAATGAATAAACATCTCAGCTCTGGGAAAAACTCCTTGTATTTTTCTTGTACTTAAGGGTCCAAGAGTTTTCCATGTATGTCCACTGGGAATTCTTACTGTCCTAGAAACTTTCTCATCTAAACGTGCTACATCCCAAATTCTCCTTTCATATTATTTTTCTCTCCCCTATTTAGGAGACTTAATGCCTTTTGGATAATAATTCAGTCTTCCACAAAAACTTTGGTCAAATGGAAATCTTATCGCTACCAAAATGCATTCTACCACCAGATGAATTATATCATATTATTGTGTTATTTGTGCTATATACCGATCTACACTGTCTTTCCAACAAGCTTATATGTGTTTTGATGGAAATGATACCATGCCATTTCTTGTGGTCTCCAAATATAAATATAGAGAATATCTAAAAGATGTTAACTTAAATTTGATTTTTAACACTGATTAAATCTTTGATTTGTTCAATGATAGTCAAAATATTTCATTCAAATGCAAGATCAGTTTTTGCTAAATGTATATGATCTGTTAACATGAAACTCATAATATGCTTATCTAAGAAACTTGATTGCTCTAGAACATTTTAACAAAATCAGCCATACATTATTTTGAGGGGTCTGCAGAGTGCATATATTCAGATTTGGAAGGTTAAATCTCTCAGAAAATATTTAATTGGTATGCACTGGATCAATCACATAATGGCAAACTACATAAAGACACAGAATTATATCTAAGAACTTGTCTTGAATAAGTTACAAGTTCATTAATGTTCAAAAAGTGATATTCTGCATATGTATCTTGGGACAGAGTCACTTCTCCAATTTATGTTTATTACCTACAAGTGTTAATATATTAATTTCACATGGGACTTGGGAGGCCTGAGATTTCATTGTAACATCTAGTTTGTTTTACTTAATTTTTAATTAATAATATATCTTTAATGACAAAATATCAATTAATATAATTATACATGACTCTGATAGACCCTGGGAAGAGTCATTCAGATACATTAGCTCTAAGTTGCTGTGCTGGCCAAGAAATTAAATTCATTACCAGTTTTGTTTGTCATGCAGAAAAAAATCAAGAGTAGAGAGAAATGGAAGAGCAATGATTACAGTTGAGATATATTGACCAACACTACAGAACATGCCATTTTTCTGTAAATGGATAGCTTTTCTTGATTAATTTATTGCTTATTGCTTGATCACCCCAGAATCTTTCACTTCGTGTTATTAATTTCTTTCACTTTTCACTCTAATGGTTAATAACATTAGAGTGTCTTAATCTTCTGTTTAAAAAAATTAATGTGGCATTAATTTTTAATATTTTAATATTTTTTCTAGAATTCAGACTGCCAAGCAAGAATTTAATATCTGTATTGTTTTGAAAATAATATCTTAGAACAAATTATTAATAACATTATAATTTTTTTCAAACTCTTTCCTCCGGGAACTATGCTCAGAATTATATTCTTACTACTGTGGCAAGTGCCAGAATATTACAGGTAAGATTCCCCTGGTAACCCTGCTTTCCAAGCCTGTCTTCACCACCTCTTATCTGTTCCTTAATATCATATCTTCTCTCTCTCTTTCACACCTGTACTTATCCTTTCAGCCTTCTGCAAGGTTGACATAAAGGAGACACTTGGCTGAGAAGAATGTATGAGTAAAACCCTCACGATAAACATAGGTAGAGTGCCAAAAATTGCTCTCTTTTCTTTAATGGACTTCTAGAAGTATAGCATAGTGATTGAAAGCAGACTCTAAAGCTTGGGTCCACATTCTAGCTTTGCATTTATATATGATTTTGTTTCTTAATTTCTAAGAGGCTTCATTACCTAATTGTAAAATGGATATACTAAAATTCCGTACCTCATAGGACTGTATAAGTATTAAATGTGTTAATATGTGAATACATGTTGTAATATATAATACCTAGAATAATTCTTGGCATATAATGAGTGATAGTTTTGCTATTTCTATGTAATTATTAGTATTCCATAATGTTATTACTATTACTATAGCTAAGGACTAGCTATACATATTTTAGCCCACACTATTAAATTGGGTCACAATAATTAAGAAAAAGTGACTTTATGACTAGATTGTATTCTCTGCTAAAGAAAGATATAAAAAATTATAAATAATGTTCTCTTGATCTTGAAGCCCATATATAGATTCCACAATGACAAAATGAGCTACAAAATATAATTTAAAAATTGGAACTGCAAGCTCTTGATCAGCTTTTATGCTCTTTGCTTACATTTATAAAATTTACTTTTATTTTTGAGAAACATTTCACCCAAATCTTTAAATCTATTAATTTCATTGTGGTCTGCAGTTGTAGCTAAGCACACACTACTAAAAAAAAAAAAAAAAAAAAAGAAAAGTATATTGATGGATGGAGAGATATTGAAGAAAACAGAGGAAATTCAGTCATTTGGGAATTTTCTCTTTTCCTTATAGTTTGCCACAGTCATATTAGAAATCAGAGTGTTTCCTTTTCCTGTCATATTGTCACTGGGTCCCTTTCATTAATACCATTTTGAGAGTTTTGCTTTCAAAACTAAGAATCTGTTCTGACAGTAAAAACTAAAACCTTTAGGTTGGTTAAGCCAAGTGGTTATTGGAAGGGAGCACAAAGAGGATGTCTGTGGTGCTTAGATTCAGTTTCTTGATATGGGCACTGATGACATGGCTTGTTTACTTTGTAAAAATATAGCTATGATTTGTAGACTTTTTGGCACAGATTTTATGCTTAACTTAAAAAAAAAAAATCCCATGGCTTATTAGGATTCCAAAAGCACTCTTGATATATCTCCAAATTTCTAAGGCAAGACGTGATAGCATTCTCGATTTTCCTTTCCTCTACATGTCCTGCCTCTCATGGCTCCCTCAGAATAATTCATATGCAATAGGCAGCCAACCATGTCCTTAGGTTTTACCAAATATCTGTTAACATGCAGGGTTTTTGTTTGTTTGTTTCACAGTTTATTAGAGATTTGGAAAGTTCAGTTTTACCCTGCTATCCAAAAATACAACATTCCAATGAAATCTTTCAGAGACTGAAATGGCATAAAACAAAGAAGCAGTTACCATTAATTCATATGGATAAATATTTGAGCCTTCCCAGACCCCCAAAATAATCTACCAAATCATACCAACTAACACATAAAGCCTAAAACAACACTAATGTACAGAAAGAGAGGAATGATATGATGCATACATGGTCCATATAAAGTCATTCCCTGAGAATGAGCTTGGTTGGGCTCTTTGCCTGGCTGCTCAAGGTTTGCGCTATCTCCAGATTGGCTGCTGCAAACCCCCAAAATCTAGTTTCAATTTTTCCCTCTGTCATAAAACAAAAATCCTCTTCAGATGTTTTTTGTTAGGACAACAGGTACTAATACAGGACTTTCATAAAAGTTAAGAGTCAAGGAGAACTTTCAGAAGGTGGAGGATATCTATATCATTCCTCATGAATGTGCCCTTTGTCTACCCCACCAATATGGAGGCTTACATCTACCACTAGATTCTCTCTTCTTGAGCTTTTCTATTCTATATTCTCCACTTTCCTTTTCTATTAACTGTCCCTTGTGCTCCACCCTCATCCTGTCCAATTTACCTGACTCCAGCTGTGACGAGTTCTCTGCATGCTTTGACCCACTTCATTCTGAGAGCTGCTTATCTCCATTGCACACTGAGTATGGTATGAACCTTTTCCAGTGCAGTGATATGGGAAGCAGAAGAAGGCTGTGCTGAGCCCAAAAGTACCAGAAGTTAATGCCTTCTGGCAAAATCCTCAGCCACTAGAGAGTCAATGGATAAATGTTACTCTTTGTCAGTGTTCAAGTAGACACCTCTTAGAGATTGTATACAGACTCCTCTCAGAAGTTCCTGGAGTGACTGGGAAGTTGTTGCTACAGCAGTGACTAATTCGATAACCCCTCTTTTCTCCTTACTTGTTTTATCATCGTTGATTGCTAACGCCAGCTCACTGTGATTACCTTCCACATAAACTACTGTGCAGAGTTCTTTGAAGCTTTGCTTTCTGGCAGCACAATGCTTAAAGCATTTGGCACCTAGAAAGCAGATATAGAGGATTGTATGAATCGCTTACCAGTTAGATAGCAACAGGAAACCTATTGGTTATGCGCCATGGGATGATGATGAGGCCCAGGTTTGTTACAGCACCGCAAGGCTGTCTCTCCCCTGCAGTGGAACAGGGGAAGTGAAAGGTGAGGTACTGGATTATTCAGCAACTCTAACATGTCAATGGTAGAAAGGCAATGGAAATTTTAGGGATTGAGTTGACTGACTTTTGTTTACACTCTGGAAGACTTGAACATGGAAATGGAAAGAATTAGATCAGTCAACTATTAAAGGTACAGGGCAGATTTTACTCAAAACCAGATCCAGGAACTTCAAAAGAAGTAAAAGTCCAGTCTGGAAAAGTTTCCTATGCTTTCTTTTATGGCTCTATAGATGTTCTCCCTAGTCATCACACTGGTTAGGTGGTGGACCATGAAAGGAAAGACTGAGGTGGCAGAGTAGAAGCTATGCATGGTTCCAGAAACATAAGCAATCTCTCCAAGGCTGACTGGGCTCCAAGACTTCTAAATACTGGAATTGTCAAGACCAGGGGTTGATAATTCCTCTGTATGGTATTAAATTTGGGAAGACAAGAGAGCCATTTGGGTGACTTGTGGATTTTATTGAAATCTGGGATGAGCAGTATGGTGTTTATTTAAGGGAAGGGGCAGGAAGGAATGAAGATCAGAAGGCAGGCAGGCAGGAAAAGAGAGGAGGAAAAGCATTTCATTTATTTTATTTAGCTGTTCATTTTGGTTGTGGTCCCTGTCCCCAGGTTGTACATGGGTCCTTGGAATTTATGTAGACTGAGCTGACTGGAGGCTGTAATTTAGCCACTACATCACCAGAGCTTGCCAAAGATTGTGTGAAAGCAGGAGTTTATAACAAGGATTGACATCTACTCCAGATTTGTTTTTACCTTCCCTGATAAAATTTCCTCTACCCCACCATCATAAAAGAGCTTACACATACAATACCTTATTTCTGATCATACATTTTTTCCACAAAACTGTTTTAGAATAAGAGATTCTTTTATAACAATGAGTATGTGACTATGGAATCCACTGTTACAAGCACAAATATAAGCATTTCCCAGAAGCAGTCAGCTTGTGAGAATTGGAATTGTCTATTCAATTATCAGCTGGGTGCTAGCTTGGAAACAGAACCCTGCAGTGTAGGAGAGTTAAATCAATAGTCAATACATGTCCTCAAAGTCTAGAATAACTAGGCTGAAAAATAAGCATGAATATGGAACTAACCCCTCTCACTACCATTTCTAGTGATCCATTTGCAAAATTTGAGCTGTTAACCTTAAGATACCTAGATTTAGAGGTCTTCATTCCCAGATCTTCCATTCTCTATGATGGAACAGAGAACTGACAAGGAATATCATTTACCTTTCAGTTCCTTATTAGTTCCCTTTTAGTATAAGAATGTTAGCTTCCCTGAACTTATGGGCTTTGTTATATAGCAGGGCTTCCCCTGGAATTTCATGTCATATCTCAGGTTTCCTGTTGATGCAATGTTTCTACTGATCTTGACGCTGTGACTATTTCAGGTCACTTTAGGATCTTCATGTCAGTTGAGTGGCAGACAAAGAAGAAAACCTCTGATTCCTATCTAAAGGTAGGAGTGTTGCTACTTACAGAGACGAGAAGGGAAATGTCTGGAATCAAATCCAAAGTATTAACTGAAACAATTTTCAGTGATTTTTCTGGACCTCAGCTCTGATTCCAGTCATGGCAACAGCAAACTAATTCTGGTTTCTGGATTTACTTGGGACTGATAGCATCTAGTCTCAAGCAACTCTGAACCAAAGAGGCATGGAAGGTAATCAATAAATGCTTTTATGTATGTATGTACATATGTTTGTGTGTATATATATATATATATATATATATATATATATATATATATGTCCTTTTTGAGACATGGCAGCATATTGATTTTTCCCTCCTTTCTGGTTTCAATCTCCATGATCAGTTACAACTGCCCCTTGGAAACATTTCTCAATAAACCACTGGCAATCAAATCTTTGACTCGGATTATGCATTTGATATTAAATGCACACTTTCTTCCCCATTTCATTTGAAACAACTTCCTATCTCTTTTGGTATGTCGGCTTCAGCCAACATCCCTGTGCACAGTTTCTCATCTGCCCCAAGTAGACTTCTGAAAGTATATTTTCCAAATGAAGACATTTCCTTCCCTAAACAGATTCAAATAAATTTTTTCTTTATTTTCTGATTTTTAACCTATAAATGGGTTCATTTTACTGTGATCTAAAGTACCTAAACACACAGAGAGACCTACTTAGAAAAAATTCCAAGACAACAGAAAACAAAGTCATGGAGGACAAAAAAATATTCACTTGATTTTATACCATTCTTCTGCTCCAAATAATAGCTGACATTTATTGAGTGCTTACCATATGCCACATGCCATTATGCGCAATATCTCATTTTAGTTTCTCAAAACTGTAGGTGATACAATTGTTATCTCTAAGAATACAGAGAAAAAGCTTTGATGTTAAACATCTGGCTCAAGATCTTACCTTCAATGTCTGAGCAGGGATTAAAATCCAGGTTTCTACCTCTGGATCATGTACACTAGGGTTACCTTAAGAACCATGGCTACTATTTTCACCTCCTCACCCCTTATCTCAACTCACTACAATAATTTACCCTGGGAGGAGAACTTGTTAGACCTGGTTGTCCACTATTGTCCTAATATTTTTATTTCAATGAATATGATGTACCTTTATTTTACCCCCCAAATCTGCAGTGATTAGGTCCTCATATCCTGAATTTCTCTTCTGCCTGCTGAGTCTTATTGTTTGTTATTGGTCTGTTTTACAACTTTTTATATCCTCCCAAATTTAAATATTATGGTTACAACCTTTAGTTCTCAACTACGTCTCAACTACCTGAATTTTCTATAAACAATTTACATAAAATTTTTTAAATCATTGCCCCCCTGAAGTTATTTTTCTCATTTTACTCACTCATCTACCTATGAAAAGTAGAAACCTAAGCGCTTCTTTGAAGTATATAGGAAAATTTATTTCAGACTGTTCATATTCCCAAATATTAGCAACTTTAGGAGACAGGTGGGGAGTCCTCAAAAACATTAGCTCAGAGACTTACTTGCAAGAACTAGGATGTAAGTGAATATTTCATGTTCATAAGCAACAAGAATGATTTCAATGGGGGTATGTCTACATTTTTTAGACTTCACAATGAAGGTGATTTCAAAAATACAGTTATTCTGGAGATTGAGGAAACATCCATTAAGGGAGAAGGGGCATTATGTTAGATAACTTCTGACTGCTTGCTGCTACTGTAATTTTGACTAAATAATGCTATTATTTATTAAAATGTTTTTTATGGTCTATTTCACCTACAAGTTTTGAACTGTGGGTATATAAGAAAAATCTGTTTTTACTTGCCTCCACCCTGGGACTAGCCTTAATAGAATATGCAGTAGTGTTTATTTGCAACTGATTATGAAACGTTTTCATCTTAATGCATCTTGATTTATTGACCTCATTTAGAATTTTAGAGTTTTAGATCCTTTGCAACTGATTAAAACAAAATACTGTTGTCCTTCTAAGAATAGAAACTTCTCTTCTGTTCATGTGGAAGTCAGTTTTCCGAAACCAGTATTTTTTGTTTGTTGTTTTTTTTCTTACCCATATCTTATGAACAGTTGTCCTTTACCAACTGCTAAACTAATCACTGGAAATAAAGACAACAGAGATAGTTATAAGGGTTTCTTAGAATTTTCAAATGCATGTTCCTTTCTGTATCGTCTTTTTGTTAGTCATGTCTACTGCTAATGGCATAGTTGAAAGAAAGAAAGAAAAAAAGAAAGAAAGAAAGCATCCTACTTAATGAGAAAAACATACCTATAGACTCTTTGAGTAACATCAGATGAAGCTAGTTATTTTGCATGTCAGAATTGTTTTCCATGTGCTGCAGCTGATGTCTTCCTGAGGCACCTCAGACCAGGAGGAAACATATGGACTTTATGATTCAGTCCCCCATGGGACTTGTATGTTTGATTCCCAATATGTGTCTTGCATTGCTCTACATGTTCTCCATTTAATATCTATTACAAAAGGCATTACATATATCTGGTTATTAAAATTATTAGTACTTTTTAAAAAGTAAAACTGGTAACTACATTGATGATATGCTAGAACTTGCTAATTTTATTGTTGTTTCTTAAACATAAATCAGTGATTGCTCTGATGACTGAAAAAAAGAGTACTATAATAAGGTGATCTGAAATTGTTTGCAAATTCAAAACCTTATGGAATCAGTCCTTATTGTTTTGCTTCTTATTTTACCTTCTACACTCATTCCATACTCCATTGCTGTTTTCAAATCTCATGCACATAGAATAGTTGTTGGCTTTTGTTTTTCTATGCTCATAGAAATTAAAAAAAAAAAAGCAAAGATGACTAATAAATGCAGATGAGAAATATCTTTAAGCAAAAATTAATTCTACTAAATATTTTTTGAAAAGGACTGAAGTTATACAATTGTTCTGTTGACTACCTAATCAACACTTTGTGCTTTAGTGGTGAAAGAAAAAGATTTTCTTCCTGTTTGGTAAATATTTTAAAATGCAATGCCCATACACACAGTTTGGTTCTTCAATTACTTTTCCTCCACACTGACAAACCATCTAACGCTATTTAATGGCCTCTCCTAGAGCGCTTCATGATTCAGAGTCTTCCAGCTGTGACAAATCAAAAGGCACCTATGTATTCTTTGGGATTTTTATTTGCAAAAATGTCAAAAATTCAATTTAGTTTTGATTTTGATGTACATTAATCTTCACAACCTTTTATGCATCAATTAACGGGTAAAAGTTATGAGGGCATCTCTTCGCTGAATGTGTCATGAAGGCCTTTTAGTTGTTTGTTCTTTTTTTTAAGTATATATTCTTTGCTGTTTTCACAGTGAGCTACACTTTTAAAGGGCCCTTGCTTAGGCTTTTCTTCTTTGAAGTCTGCTTTATATGAAAACGTGTTTAGTTGGAGTTACTAAAAGTGCATTTGCTCTATCCAGAGTGATTCCAGTGAGGCAGAGTCATGCAGAGACCCTAATGATTGAGCTTAAAGATAGATATGTGCGTATATATATATATATATATATATATATATATATATATATATATGTATGTATGTATGCATGCATGTATTTGTGCATATCTATATGTGAATATGCATATGTATGTATGTATGTGTGTATATACACACCTACATATGTACATACATATAAATATAAAAATGTATATATACTTTTAAATAATATTAAAATGTGTTTTATATATTATAGAACTGGAACAACTTTGAGAAGCAGTTGCACAACCCGTTTTACAGAAGGAAAAAAATGAGACAGAATTAAATTGGGTATCTGACCTAAAATCAACCAGTCAATAGCCTTTTTAAGATCAAAATTCAGCTCCTTTTTAGTTTCTCTATAATATCATACTATTCTTGTCCATTCAAAATGGAGTTTGTGTTTAAAGACTATCATTCTTTCTTGGCCTCCTTCTTGGTAGCTACCTGGGTTTCTACATTAGTACTTTAGAGTCGTGAGTTCCTAATAAACAAAGAATATTTGTACTGCCTAGGATGTCTCCAGTACATTTAATATGACATTCTGTGTTTAGCCTAAATAGCAAAAACGAGATAGTTCCTAATTATGAGGAGCTACCCATTCTTCACTGAAAGGAATGAACACCTGTTAAATTTTATATCACTCCTTGGCCTAAAACCTTTAGCATTGAAGAGTGGAATGATTATTTGGCTTTCCTCCCTCAAATTCATCAGTGGGACATAAATCACTTCTGAATACTTCTTACTTCTTCCCATCCTTTAATTTTTGGAGCCAACTTTCCACTTAATCTATTATTCCTGGACCCTAGACTGCTAATTAACCTCAGAGATGGAATTCAGTCAAAAACACACTCTGCAAATAGCGTTATATTAGAAACATTTTAATTGTATTCAGCAACATTTCTTAATTTAATCTGAAAGGTTATAGTATCTTCTATATCAATCAAAAACCATTTAATTTCTGGATGAGGGTTGAAATAATTTTCTCTGACTTACTAGTTTGGCATAAAGCTATGCTTTGGGCTCTTCACCTTCAAAAGTCATTGCTTAAATTTCTTAGGGCTCTAAGATGGTGGGACCTCTTTTAAGAAATGAATCATTTTATTATGACAAGTCATAAGACAAACTCAACAACAGTTCTGTCTTTGAGCAACATTAGGTCTAAGATAGTTGAGCTTTTATAGTATGTACAATACTTGGAATAAAAGGATCTAGAGCTCAGGGGAAAGGCTGTAGGGTGAATCATTTCTCTCCCTCATAAGAGAGTCAGTATATTTGAGTGACTTCAGATTGTTTTGCAAAATTGTTGTTGTAAGATTTTAGATTGTTGTTATAAGAATTTAATGCTCATATGCCATTTTCTCTTTAGAATACACTTCTAAATGAAGATGAAATGTTTATATTATATAACATCTCTATTCACTGACACTATTAATCATGGTCATTATGTTAATAAATTACAATAATGATTTGGGAAAACTTCTAAATCCTGATAATTTTTCTCATATTCCTAGTCTGTTGCATCATCTTTCTAGTTTACAGAATTTGTTCTCCATAGTGGTAGAAAGAGAGAGAAATAACAAAGTCTAATTATCCGTGACTTTGAGGTATAAACACTTTGAAAGTTCTATCATCATACAGTTAGAAGTATCATTAAAACACTCCCCTGCCCAGGGAAGCACATAATATAGTAGCCTGTACGCTTCAACTGGAATTTTAGTCGTGATCTCATTGTAGTACATACAGATGTTACTATATAAAATGATGCATACCTGAAACATATATCACATATAATGTTATAATGCAATGATACTTCAATAAAAAATATTTTAAAACATTCTGTAACCAAGGGAGCAAGAATCATTGCATTTGAAATCAAGAAAAAGGGATCTTGGAGATCTAGTTCTCCAGACGAGGATGCCAAGACTGAGTTAGATTAAGCGTCATGACAAAGGTCATGTAATTAATTAGTGACAAATCTGGCACTAGAAACTACTATGTCAGAATGCTTTCCACTAAAACCTTACATTTCTTGAATATTTAGGGCATTTATTTTAAGAAAAAAATTGCTTAAAGTCTGAGGAAAGACAAGCCAAGAGTTCCATTACACTTAAGCTTTTAAATATTGCTCATCTTCTGGCCTCGCTCCTTGGCTAGCTTCTCATATCCCTCATACAATTCTTCTTGTAAGATCTCATACAAATACTGATGACCACACTGAGGCTTTGCCTGGATTTCCAGTCTTGTTTACAATCATACTAATCCAGTCATCTAAAACTTTAAGAAATTAAGTGTTGTCAAATATGCATTCATTTGTACTCCAAACATCATTAACTTGTCCGCTAATTCCACTTCAGGAACCCCAAATCTGTGTCTTGCCCTCATCAGCCTTATCAGCCTTCTCGTAGATCATTGCAAAGACCCTCTGACTTGGATCTTTCATCACATGCTGACTTCCGCAAGTCTACCTTCCATTCTCCCCTACATTTGTTGTTCCTAAAAACAAATCTGATCTCAACCACCCCTCTACTTTAAAAACCTGCATGACTCTGCAATACTTTCATAATCTGGTTTGACTCACTTCCCCAGGTAGACCTGCTCCATGGAAGATCCTGGAAGATCTGACGATGGTCAAATAACTCAGCTTTCCAACTTTCACTGAACAAGTCATTACTCTGAACTTGGAATATCACTTCCTTCTGGAAACTTTCCCTTCCATTATTTTTCTCTTAGCTTGGAATATAGCTAAAAAATAATTTCCCTATACATTTCCAGGGTCCTTTGGCAGTAGTGACTCCTTGATCTTACCTCACTTATATTTATACATTTCTTACAACACTTAAGGAATCACTATAATTCAGTAACTCTCATATTATCCAAAGCTTCTTAGGGCCTAGCGAATAAAAGTTAGGCAAATGGACCCGTGTTTCATTCCTACTCACTAGTCACTAACAGGGTGACCTTCAAACAATCTTAATGATCTTGTTTGTTGATTTGCTGAAGGTGATACCTATCAGTAGGTCTGATGTAAGGAACAGCCATGATATATGCAAAGTATCTCACAATGCATCAGCACCATTCATTAATCAATAAATATATTTCTCCAGCTATTTCCTTTAAGTGATGAGCAAATTTACTGATATAAAGTTATATATGCATTTAAAATTTTACAAAGTTGTCTATGTCAAAAACATACCTTCTTTTGATTCATTACATCTGGCTAAATTTTCATTTTCCAATTTCCATGAATGGTGACAGTTTGCTCGTAATCCACATTAGCACGTTACTTTTGTTATGAGAAGCAGTATTTTGGTAGTGACTCAGTTGATTCAGGAGTCCTGAATCTATGATCTGCTTTCTTTACTCCTAGGGCAAAACAGAAGGATTTTTGTATTCACTGGATATCTGAGGGTATTGGATTTGTGTGGCATTTGTGCTCTTGTCGGTCTTTAGCTGAGATGTGGTGCTTGTCGCCTGCTCAGGGACACTAGTCTCTGACCCTGCTATAGTCACTACTGCTGTCTTTGGATGATAAAGATCAGTAGAAACCCTGAGTAAATTTAAGAGGATCTCAGAACAGAAAGAATCATAGTCTGAGTTTCCAGGCTGTATTTCCACTGGAAGATGGCAAACTCTCTAAGTCCCGCTTCCACATGATGCTTGAGTTTGGGAGTCTGAAATCAAGGTGTCAGCAGGATTGGATTGTTCTGAGGATTGTGAGGGAAGATGAACTACTCTAACGGTTTCTCCTTGACTGTTTGTATGTCTTCACATTGCTTTCCCTCTATGTGTTTCTAACTCTGTGTCCAAATTTTCCCTTTTTATAAGAACAACAGCTATATTGAAGGAGTGCCCACCCTAATGATCTCCTTTTAACTTACCACTGGAAAGGTCCTAGCTATAAGTAAGGTCATAGTTATGAGGAACCAGAGGTTAAGACTAAAAAATACATAGGGAAGAGGACACATAATTCAACCCTTAATCTTTGATTACTTGAATTGCAGCTTCTGTACCAACAGTACCCAGGTTTCCAGTGGTTTATCTGTTACCACCACCTCACCTGGGTTAGCACAGATGGAATTCCGCATGCTTCCAAAGAGACTCATGGTCATCTCTACACCAATAATAGCCTTCGATTCTCTTTTTCTGTCCAAATATGTATCTCTGAGCAGAAACAAATTATTTATTGTGTCTTCTTGTTAATACAGTTTAAGCTACTCAGACTTTGTTATGGACAAAGAAAATTAAGCCGGTTGTTAAAATGCATATTTTTGTCCTAGGCTTAGGGTAGGGCACCACAATCTGCAATTTTATGACATGCCCTAGATGCTTCTGATACACATGACCTGCAGACCATGCTTTCAGAAACATTGGTTTTAGTTATAAACTCATGTTCTGAATTTTCAATTGTTTCTTAATAAACAAAACTGAGGGTTTTAAATAAGAAAATAAAAACAGAAACATTTTATTTCCTAAGTGCTTGACTTTTGAAAACAAAAACCATGACTTTCAAGATCATTACTTCTGTTAGAGATTTCCAAAATCTATCTAAAATTTTTAAATCCAATAATTGCCTTTTTGTTCTTTTGCATTATCTATTCTCTCAGTTCTACTGTATGTGGTGAAATTGGTCTTCTGCTTGAATAGTGAGGAAAAGGTAGGGAAAATAATTTTCTAAATGTAGAGCTTATTATTAAATATTGTCATGTGACATTTTTGCCCACGTGACAGGTTGTGTGTGTGTGTGTGTGTGTGTGTGTGTGTTTTTAAGAAAAACACTGTAATTTGGGAATGAATGTGATGTATAAGGTGGAAACAGAATAATATGGAGAAACAATATCTATTTAGAATCCTGACGATGTTATTTCTCATTTGGGTCAAGTACAAAAATAATCCGATTTATCTTAGTTTGTTTCCTTCCACTTAACTGCAAGATCTTTTCAGACTACAACTACATTTTATTTTAATTTATATTCTTTAAATCTGGCACTTTGTAGAGAAATTGTCATTATCTGTCGAATGAATAAATGGGTGATGTCATTTCTTTAAATAAAAGGCAAGAGAGAGGTTCATTTTACTCCCAATTAAGTTCTGTTCAGTCCAAAATACTGTGTAAAAGGAATGAGCCAGTTTGGCCTTGTCTTCTTCTCAGAAGCTGTATGTGCCAGTCTATAGAAATATGCTGACTCTTTGGTTATTCCAGCAGATGTTAAATTTTTCCTCCTCTAATTTTCAGTAGAATTCTTGCACCCATGATTTAATAAGTGACATATCCTATTGATTTAGGTCGTTATTTTGTGGGTTTTTTTTTTTTTTTCTCTATTAAGTGTTCTGCTCCTCCATGGCAGAGAATGCACCGAATGCCTGTTTTTCACATTACCTAGCAAAATTCTCTTTACTTGGTAGGTGCTGAGTCTGTACTTGATGATGATAGTGGTGACAGTAAATTTAAACTAACACTGTACACAATTCTTTAACAAACTACACTGATTTTATTCTCTCCAATGAAGAACTCCAGACTCATGGTCTGATGGCCTGAAGTAGACCCACATCTAAGAAGCAGTCATGATTCAGGTCTTCAGATTCTGATTCCAAGGCTGTTTCTACAGCATCATGATAAATACAGCATCTGACTTGTGTTTAAAAATTAGATCATTTGATATGAAATGGTCAAGTCTGATGTGAATTTTCTTCCTGATAGCATAGAGCTAGGATTCTGATAGTACTGCAGGATCCTTGAGTAGGTCACCAAAGCATGGTGTGTAATTTACCTTCACTTTGTGGTTTTTAAAAGAAAGAATTGATTCCTGCTTTTCAGACCTGGTCTAGGCATTGTTTAATTAGCAGAAAAATTAACTAAATGTTTCTCAAGATTTCTTTTGGTCCTATGCTCTTCAAACTTTAATACATAGTTTTAAAAAATTAAATTCTGAATTTTATTTTTCCCTAGGCATTTTGTAAATAATGCACAGGTCACAAGGTTAAATTATCATTAATAGTCAAAATTCAGAGGTCAGGGAAGGCAATAACGAAGGAATTACCCAAAAGAGCCCTGTATACAAGTGCTACTATTCAAAAAGAAATAAAAATACACAATATTGATCCTCATACTTGGGTAGAGGATTTTGAAAGCACTCTGGCATTTCCCAGATTTTAAACAACAATGAATGTAAGTTTGTGGAGATGTGAGAACTTGGATAAGTCTTGGTTGTTTTGTCTTTGTCAATTTCTAGCCCAATTTGTGTTTTCTCTACACTGAATACAGTTTAAAATTCTTAACCTCTTTCCAACTGTTTTTACTCATGTGTTGTAATATGCATATTGCAATGGCCAGTATGCTAAACAGTCATCATTCTGTGCAGAAACTTGAGGATTTTTGAAAAGCATATGGAACCCCGTTAATAGATAGAGAACATAGAACTGAAAGAACTGAAGGACAAATCACTTATTTCAGTACATCTTGTATAGCAACACATTCCCAGAGGCAATAGGTATGAAAGATCAGATCAGCATCAGAAATGCTAAATGATACTCATTTGCCATCTTCACCAAAATAATAAGATTGCATGGAAATATTTTATTATTTTGAATGTCAGAGATAATTTGAATGATGTGATTTTCTTTGACCCATAATCTAAGTCAAAACCTTATCCTGGCAGATAATAGATATGAGATGAATTAGAGGACTATAGTCAGAAACAGAAAAAGCAGAACCTTTTAAATACTAATACATGAAACAGGCAGTTCAACACAGATAAATGCAGAATAATGATGCTTTTGATGGGTCTTTATCACAGAAGGCCATGTTCTTCATAAATTATGAACCATGAAAAAAAAGGAATTTCAGTCAAAAGACAAGTCTATTTGTATCATCAGTAAATGATGGGAAACAGAAAGACAAAAATCAAATAGGATGTGGACAGTAACTGCTTGCTGACTCTATCAGCCAAGTTTCTACACTTTAAAAAAATTTAGAAGAACAAAAGATCACTCAGAGTAGAATCCAAAGATTATCCAAAATAATATAAGTACTTACACTTTGAAAAAAATGGCAGAGCGGCTTTTGTGGAAAACAAGAAGTGGTTTTGTTCAGTGGTCTACTGAAGTCAATTTTAAATGCAGATGTTCTCAGTATTTTCTTATCTCAAAGGGCATCTGAAATATATTTGAAGTAATATTCTTTACTGTGGATTGATATGTATTCTTTACATTAAAGATGTATGTCAATTTACACACAGATGTGCTCCCGAATATTTTGTCAGTAATTGTCACATAAAGAAGTTTGATGGTAATTTTGTATTTGATTTAAAGAAAAGTAAATGAATTTGAACCTCTGATATATTTTCTAAAATTTAATATTTAGTTTTCTGACAAATTCTTAGTAAAGGAAAAAACAGAAAATGATCTTGAGCTATAGTTTCTGGTTCATATACTATGATAAATCCTCAACAGGTAGGTCATCACTCACATATCAGAATTAAGAATCAATATTTGGAGAAATATTTAAGATATAGGAATGTAGGGTGCCTTTATGGAGTGGGCAGTGGTTGAGAACAAAGAACCCCCAGTCCTGCACTAACAGATTGACTATATAACCCTGGGAAATTTCTAGTTCTCTGTGCCTCAGTGTCTTCAAACTGAAATCAAGAGGCTGAACAAATATATCATTAAATTGTTTTTTAAACTTATTACCCTAAATTGCTGGAAAATTTCTCTCTCTCTCTCTCTCTCTCTCTCTCTCTCTCTCTCTCTCTCTCTCTCTCTCTCTCTCCCTGTGCGTCTGTGTGCGCGCGTGTGAGCACGTGTATATATCTGCATGCATGTAGATATGTATATATCTGGCTTTATCAGTACTTAATTCAATTTTTCAAATTAATTACAACTTGTCTACTAACATCTTTTAAAGCTAACAGTTATGGGGAAGAAAAGTATTCAAATCACCCAAAGGGTTTTCCAGCCCCCTTACTCTTCCTGATCTGCCTTCACAATTCCGATTCACTGTTGTCAGATGGTGTAAGTGTTGATGAGTCTCATTTTCATCCCTCCTACTTTGCTGGGGGTGGAAAAAGATTGAGGACTAATGGTCTAATGTCTTCACAGAGTGTGTTCTTTGAGAATAGAAGGGAAACAGCCCTTGTGGGGGGTGTTGTCTTCTTGGCATCCCTGTTATCTCCCATGACTCCCCCAGTTAGTCTGAAGATCGATAACCAATTGTTTTCTTTTTTAATGGTCTGGTTTAAAATTCTGTATTATTGACAGTGATCCTTTCTTTTTTAGTTCACATTTTATGTCCTCTCAGTTTCTGAGCTGCTTAAAGATTCCATATGTCATAATTCTTGTGTTGAAAGCAAACTTTCACAAAAGGAAATATGCTGGACAGTAGTGCTAAAAACACCTGGGCAGGAACCACAATCACGGTCTTGAGTAAAGGGAATCTGATCCAAAGGCTGACTCATATAGAAAGCAACTCCAAAACATTTTCTGACTCTTTATCCTATTGTTCTACATTAGATTCTAGGGAATGAAATTCCTTTTGACCTCTCTTGTCTCATATACCCACCTTTGGGTTAGGAGAAAGAGGTTATCTCAATACTTAATGAGAATGAGATAATTCCAATAAAGGATCCTGCAATTCTGCTTAAAAAATATGTCAGCATTGTGCAGATATGAATGTTCATATAAGCACCTTGTTATGGACAAGAGGTTTGTGAGAATAGACACCTGTCCCATGTCTCCTGTGGACAAATTGGGTTAATGTCTACACTCACCACTTCTTTTCTAAAAGTATGAATTGTGTTCATCTGTAATCGCAAACCTCATCCTGACAGTCATTTTTTTTAGGAATTTACAGGTTTATCTCCATGAGAAAACCCATGTAATTGTGTTTACAATCATACTCTCCATTTATGATCAGAAGAGGTTTAGAATGTTCAAAAGTTAAACACGAAAAACTTTCTTTAAAAATACTAGTTATTTGATAGAGTAACAGTTCTTTCAAACCCTAAGGATATTGCTGCATAACCTGATATATAAGGTAGTCTTGTCATAAGTATCATAAAGAAATATGGCATGTAAGTAACATCAAGTAGGATTGCTATGTGATATTTACAGATAGGCTCATAAATTACCCATGTCTAATACTTTCACAAATTGATTGTATTTTCCACCTGCTTTCTGATCTCTCTTTGATAGAAATTATCTGGCATCTTTTTCCTATATCACTTCTGTTCATCTATTGAACTTTAATGGTACTTTTTCTCCCATGACTGCAAACAAACTCCAATGGATTTAGCTACTTTTCTAAGGAGTTTCTGTAGTTTTATGGTACTCTATTGCTTTCTTTGATCATCTAGCTCTTTTTTTTTTCTTTTCACCTTAGAGATAGCTTCTTTTGTAAAAATCCATCCAGATTGTATTCAGCACAAATCTAGTCACAGAGAAAGCCTATGCAAGTGAAATCTGACCACCAACTAATTTCTGTTCAGTTTTCTGGATTACCTTATGATTGGAATTTGCTATTGATAGGAGACCAGTGAAAATGAAAAAGTTGGTGCACCCTGGTGGAATGGTAGTTGAGACCCAAGGTCCTGGGTTCATGTCCTTGAGCTGGGGTGAGAACAAGCAAGGTGAACAACTAAACAAAATACTTCATTCTCTCTTTTCCTGCCTGCCTCTGTTCACCTTCATTTCTGCTTGCACCTTTCCTAAACAACAACAACAACAAAAAAATAGAAGTTATATGAGTTCCACCCAATACTGGATTCTTCACTGATTAATTATCTGACTGTTAGGGTTTCCAGTCCTTTGCTTCCATTCTTCGATCATGTCCATTCATCAGCTACCCCTTTCGGGATGGAGAGACAAGGTGAGATGAAATTCAGGTTGGTCCATTTTGTAGTTTAGTTGCAGCTCTTGCAAGAGAGAGGAAAAAGAGGGATTGTTGAAGAGGAAAACTGAAAAGTAGAAATGATTAGCTAAATATAAACTAGGGGATTAACTTTGGAAGTTGTTGATTTATGCAACCCATGCTCCCATTTACATAGATAATTGAGTTAGCTCTGTAAGAGTGTAGAATTCCTTCACTTATAAATATTTTATTCATGGGTTATTGCCCTTAAATATACTTACCCATAAAGGAAGTCCTCTAAAAGGAAATTCAACCTCCAAAATGAGGTTTACAACTATTATATTGAAGATCTGAAAGGCACAATTTGCCTCCTTCAGCTGAATGATGATGTCGTTGCCTTGGTCACAATTTTTCTTTTGTTCATTTAAATGACACAGGGACATAAACACTATTTGCCATAGTGGTTTGCGCATTAATAAGCACAACATAAAACCAAATTACAAGGCTGTATTCTTCCTCAAGCTGTTAGCTTGCTCTAATGTTTTTTTTCCATGGCAGTGACAGATGCTCAGATACCTATGTAACCTCCAGAATATGAGTTTAATGAATGTAGTATTTATACAACTTTGGAAGACTTGAAATCAGTGAAATTCATTTCTGTGATTCCTTGGAGTGAGAAATTAGCATTTCTGTAAAGACAATAATTTCCTAACATTTTACCTCATTTTTTATGGAACATCTCAGGAGAATCTAAGACTCTCTATTGTGGAGGGAAAAAAAGAGAGACATTTCAATAGAAACGTAAAGGAGTAAAAGGACAAAATAAAACCCATTTAGAATGAACCGCAGGACTATACTGTTTGATGAATGGGAAAAATTTGACCCTCTAGGTACTTGCAGTCCCCCACCCTATCACCACCCTGTTTCTCAAACAAAGAAACCACCTGTTGAGGCAGAAACCCTGCTGCGAGGTTCCACAAAGTTCCTATTCCAAATAATGTAACATCGTGACTGGCAACTGCACTGGCAGAACATTATCATAATAGCCCGACCTCCTGAGCTTTTCCTGATTACCTGGATCTTACCTCCCAAAGGGAAAATGACTTCAAAGACTGAACCTCTTGTCTGCGTTTTTCAAAGATTCAGCAACTTGAAGCTGCAGACTTTTCCAGCTGGTTTTCAACATGCACAATAATGCCAGAAATTGAGCTGGTGCTTGCCTCTTAAGAGCTGAGGAAGACTTGGAAGCAGTCTCAAGACTGGGCTGGTCTTTTCACACCAAACTGCACACTCACCTCTGTCTTCTTAGATAAGAGGAAGAGGAAGAGGAAGGCTGCTGGTTCTTTTTTTGCCATTCCTTTTTACTTCAACATTTTAAAAACAGAGTCTAGGCTACTAAAGTCCATTTTGAAAGTTGAACAGATTAAAAGGAGTTTCTAAACAGTGGTAGCCCAAATCCAGTTGAAACTTTTAATTAGTCTGATGTTATTTTTAGACTCTCTCGAAGCTCCATAATTGAGCCCTTTGCAGTTGTACAAACAAATAGAAGCCTTGTAAGATCTTGAAATTCATGATAGTTTACTAATGAAGTCAGCTCAGAAAACTCTTCATTGAATATTGTAATTTGATTGCCATCTTATTCTGATTGGACCCTGGTTTTGCATTTAAATGAGTATATATTATTTGAAATGCAAAACAGCATGTTATCTGGGGTTTTTGCAAGAACAGACAAGATTAAAAACATCTAATGTTCCATTTTATAAAAACATTACAAAATGGAAGTGCAGAGCTGACTTTTAAAATTTATTAGTAACAGCTTACAATAATTGGACATTAATTAATCCTAAATTACAAGACATTTCCGTGGAAATGCATATTACATCCTTCCCATCAGTACTCAGCAGATTCATTAGTAGCATTATTTTTGTTTAGGATGTTGAAGGCACTAATAACAATTTCTTACTAAAGCAGTCATTGTTGCAGAATTGACTGCTACTCATGTAAGTTCAATACAATAGATCACCAATTACTGATTCCGTAACAACTGACCTTGAGCATCCAATTAAGAAAAAGAAAAAGAAAAAGGCTGCAGCGATAGCTATGGCAAACCAAATTTGTGAATTAGGGTCTGTGTCGGCTTGTTTCAAGCTTAGATTTTTGTCACGCTTTGTGTTTTTAGATGGATTGGAAGGAATTTTCTGTTTCTGTAACCCTTTATTATTTTTCAACGATGGTTTTTGTATCTTATGTAGAAAATTGTTTTCAATCACATCACCCCAAAAGATTTCTGGTTGAGAGGAGTGCAGAGGTCTCTGGCAGCCATCTCTGTGTTTGATTGCTTGGCTGTCTATAGTTTCCATTACATCTGTTCTCAGACACAGAGAATTACTCATAATCTATTATGCTCGATTTTTTTCCTCTCCCTTCAGGATTTTGCTGATAGAAGATTGTCACAACTGCACCTTAGATTTCTAAGTGCATTATCCAGATCTTTAGAATGATTTTTAATCATTTAGACATTATATAGAGTGTGTTTTAATCTAGAAATGAATATTTCATGTGTGACTTAGACTCTGAGGCAAAGATATTCTTTAGCCTATTTCATATTCTTGACCTCAAATCCAGGAGAACTCTAAATGTGATGGAGGAATACAGGTTCCTAGAGGACTTCAGGAGAAAGAACAATAAAAGAGGGTGACAATGACAATGTCTATAGTAGTGACAGAATAGCAGAGAAGGGGGCTGGCTCTTCACCCACACTCCTTTGCAGGTCTATGCGGTTCATTATATGAATCATTATATGAAGGCAATTTCAGTCCAGCTCTGATGGACAGTTCTGAGTTTCCTGAAAGTCTTCTATCACCTGTAAAAGGTATACATGTAGAATTGTCACAGAATCCATTTGGTGAATTCTGAAAAAAGTAATTTCAATATCTAAGATTTTAAGATGAGTGAGGGTTACACATAATCTTTCTCTTCTGACACAGGTGCCACACATGCATGAAATACAAATATTTTTAGCTAGGAAAAGTCAGGTTTTCTGAACTCAAATATTAAAATAAAAATACCTCAACTGAAAGAAAAGATTTTTTAAATTTCAGAGTAAATCTAATCTGATCATTCTACTGAAATAGGTCTGGACTGATTTTGACTTAAGGGAGCTACTATATTAGTTCATGTCTTATGTTATTTTATGTGAGTGAAAGCTGTCAGCTTTTGGTCCTATTTATCCAACCAGCCTGATTGGTCTGAGGATTATTATACCACCCAAGTTGGTACATGACACTCTTTTTTTATTTTTCCTTCTCATTAAAGCAGAAGGAAGAATTCTCTTTTTCCTATTGGATAAAATAAGAATATGTGAACTCAGACTTCCAGTTTCCATGATTGAAGAATCACAGAAAAAAATTTTGTAGAGAATATCATTGAAGTAAAGATGGGCAAGGAATCAGGACCAATAATATTTGAGTGAATCATTCTAGTTATCCCAAAGTTACTGTTTCTCTTCCCCTAAGTTTAATTATGTTAGGAATAAATCCCCCATTTTAAGTTTTTTTGAGTTGGATTTCTCTCACTTGCAGCTAAGAACTATCCCTTTTATTACATAGAAGTATTTCACTTTTCTCTCCTTAGGAAGGGAGTAAATGGGAGGCGGGTCAATAGGAATGAGTCTCCTCTGAACTTAATCCCCATCCAGAAGTAGAGGCAGAAGTAGAGGTGCTCACATATCATGTCACTTGTCATGTGTCAAATACTGAACTACCTTTCTGATTTTACAACTTCACCTGTATTTCTGATTTTAATCTTTTACTTGAAGTTTTCCAGGATATACTCCTAGAGCATCTTAGTCCCCTAAAAAGATATTGAAATATTCAAATGAACTGCTAGGTAGCAATAAGGCTCATTAAATGTATGTACAGTCTTTTGAAGAACACTTCAAGACTTGGGAACTGATTGTGCAAAGGAAAGAGAAGAATAAAAATTATTATGGGTCTGTCTGTGTGATGAATAGCGTGGGAAAAAGAAGAACCAAAAATAGGAGATAGGTAAAATATAATGGAAAAAATAATAGAACCAAAATGTGAAAATTATGGAAAGTATTGTTACAAGAATTTAAAAAGGAAATGATGACACTGAGCTAAAAATTAAAATGTTTCGGAGTCAAATTTAGGAAAAGTTTGGGTTTGGCAGTTGTGCTGTCACTTTGATCTTCAAAAGAGCTTCCTTAGACATGAGAAGTAGATGAAAGTCACACAAACAATAAACCTCTGAGAGATAATGGGAAAATAAAGAAGAAAGTGAGAAAGATGGAACCAGTAAAGGTTCCAGAGATTTGGGGGTAGGAAGGATACCAGTGAAAAACTAGGTCAACTAGATGACAAAGAACGACAAACAGAAAAATAAAGATAAGTAATAATGTCGTGATATTTTGAAAAAAGAAATAGGGATCAGAGAGTTTGAGTTGGATTTTCTAAGTTTCATAGGTGGCTTATGTCATCTAGTAAGATTAAGGAGAATGAGGATGAGGTGATAGGAAACTATTCTAGAATGTTTGGAGGACATGTAATGACAAAGTCAATAAGGATTGACTGAATATACTCATTACTGTATATCTACGAAGGAGTGATTACTCTTATAACATGTCTATATAGAGCTAATAAATGTATCTTTGAAACTGCTAAAATTCACTGACAATCTAGAAACTTGGCAAAGTGAAAAGGAAGAATGTAAAAATGCAAGAATTCACTAAAATGACTGACTGTGGGTTCAGGTTTGGTAGTGAAGCAAATGTAGCCAGAAGGAGGCTGGTGTCCTAGAATTGGTAAAAGGACTTTAGGTACTAGAGGTCATCAATTATTTATGCCATGACACATTTGTGCTTTTACAGTGCCAAGAAGCATGCTTAAGAATTGAGGGAATTATGAATAAGATGTGATTTTACCACAGCAATCATAATTTAGTGAAAGAGACAGTCATGGACAAAAGCAGAGAGATTCAGTAGAAGTGAGGAAGTGGGAGAAAAGAAATGGGAGTCCCAGAGAAGATGCTCAGAGCCAGATGTCTGGGGAAAAAGAGCAGGAATGGAAAGGAGATATTAGGCCTCCATTTTAATTACACCTAGAGTGTTTCTGTAACTGCTATCTGCACCAAATTGAGACATTGGGGCTGTGGTGAAAGGAGGAGGGACTCTGACTTAAAAACCAATGTTCTCTTTTTATTATTGTTGTGACCACAAAGGAATTGCCTCAAATTCCACTTGGGCATTCTTGGTCCTTCTGCTCTAAACTGAATTACGATCCTATGTCAATTTCTTAATCCATAAATCTGACTTGACATTTCATGTGCTTCTAATAGATGGTGCTAGAAAAGCTGTTTCTGACTTATGCTCCATAAAGGAAATGAGGGAAATGCAGAGAAGGCTGCAGGCTAATCTATAAAGCAATTTCAGGCTGATGCCAGAAAACCCTTCCTCAATCCATCTCAGTAGATGATCTGAAGAACTGTCATTTCTTTGTGCTACATAGAAGTCTAAGTCTACAGGGGAAGTTGATAATCCAGTGAGTTACATGTCTGTGTCTAAAGAACATCTTTTGCAATTTTTGGAAAATAAAGCAATTAAACCAGTTATATCACATTACATAGCCAATGGTCCTCATCTCTACTCACTGCATTCTTGGAAGTACATTGTTTAAGTCTGAAAAAGTGAAATTCAGGCCCATCAGCTTGGATAGAATCAACATTTAAAGGCAATCTGAGGTTGCAAACTCAGATATCCATGAGGGTCAAGCAACTGATAGAAGTAAGTGAAACAGGCCAAGAGCAAGAAGATAAGAGCAGAAGCTGTGTGATGAGCACTGCCAGCTGATGTTAAGGAGGGTGAAGGCTGCAGTAAACTGGTCAGGTATCAGGTCAACTGCCACTCAGTATAGCCAATTGTTGCCTGGTGGGGAATGCCAGTCCAGTCTTGTCACATCTTCTGATGTTTTCCTAAGAGTTCAAAACACTGGATTTTTGTATGTAAACTACTGAGTTAAAAAACTGCCTCCTAATTAAAGTTAAAAATAAACTATAGGCTGACCTCAAACCACTCGTCAGCCACAATAACCTTTAAGGGTCGGTTTGTATTTTTCACTTTAGAATTCACTTCTTACACAGATGTTTGGCTATTATATGGCCACAACCTAAAACACTTGTGAGCATACTCAGATTCCCTTGGATGAGCTGCATGGAGGAAATCAGATGCCAGGAACTGGTTGTTGCTTTTTTTTTTTTTTTGGTTGGTTGTTTTTTAATGCTGTTTTTGAATCTCTTTTATTTAATAAAATATCTCAGTATTATGTATATAGGCTCTTGAGAGACACAGAGCAGTTGTAGAATGACTGCTCTAAACATATAGCAAAGACAGGTAATTTCTATGTTCATCAGGACCTCTCTAGCATTTTTTCCCTTTTGCCTTGGTTTTTGTGTTGAAAATTAACAGCGCTGAAAATCGCCCTCATGTTTATTCTCAGGGAGTGGGAAAAAAGCAAAACAAAATAAAACAAAACAAAACCTCTTTTAAAGGGAAGAGAAGCCTGTATGATACAAAGTTTAGCACACTTATTTTGTTATTCTACGAGTTAACTTATCCCTTGACCTCCAGGAAATAATAAAAAATGGACTCCTTCGGCTTGATCATATCTCAGATTTTCTTACTTCAGTCTCTTCATTTACTAATTAGATAAACAGAATTGAGGGGTGAAGAGTCTTTTCTGGTAGGTTACCAGATGTCAATTCAAAAGGTAAATTCTGCAAAGCCTTCTGAAGTCACATGCTCCTTAGAATAGCACTTGAACTAGAACCCAGTTCTTCTGATTAAGTCGCAGACAAGTGATCTTTCTAAACTGTTAATGGAACACCCACCAATTACTCAGCCTAGTCTAAGCATTGGCTACAGAGCAATGGCAAGTAATAGAAAAAACAAACTCAAAAAGACTGTTTAATAAAAAGCTTTTATGGCCTCTATGCTACGAAATTTTCAGAGGTAGGGTGAGATTCAGGTACGATGTTGTCAATTGCTAGCGCTATTTCCTTCATCATGATGATCATGGTCAAGATCCTCATCATGAGCATCATAATATTTAAATTATTATTATATGTGTCACACACATATAAACACTTGACAAATATTCGTTCATATAATTTTTACCATCCTCCCAGGAGTTGCATCCTATTATTAACCCAGTTTTTGTACATGAAAAAATAGGGACTTAAGAGTTAAATTACTGACCCAAGTTTTGTCTTATAAGAATACAAACTCAGGATGCTGGTTTCAGAGCCTTTGCTCATAACTTTGGTATAAAGATTCTGAATGAACTGGTCCAGGATAGGGCCTGTGGATCAGTGATATAAAAGCATATTTCTTAGGCAAGCTGTGGTATATCCAATATACCAATATTGAAATCAATATTTTCCACAGTGGGTGAAGGGGTAGAATTGATGTTGAGGAGGAAATCTGAGGTTCACTTTGAAGACATATCATGTTAGAATTTAGGCCTAACTCCTGTTCTACAATACTTATATTCCAGTGGAGAAGAGAAGTACACACCATCTACTGATGGAAGAAACTTCTAAATGGAACTGCTGAGCACTATTGAACAAAATGACAGGCCTGCAGGGTTCCTTTGACTGAAGAACCCAAATATTAGAGTCACAGTATGTTTTCAGGGTGTTCATTACCTAGGTAGTATAATTTTTTATGAAGGCAGTCAAAGGCTGATTATAATTAGGAGAAAGACAAGAAACTCCCTGGACCATGGTGCTTCAATGTAGATCCCCTGCCTCTAATTCTGGATGTAGAAATCTTTGCAAGAGTACTTGCATAGATCTCAATGACAACAATTATGCTTGAAGAGCATGAGAAGACATTTTAATCAGAAGCTAATTAAGAACAATGGGGGCATGTGTATCATTGATTGTATCTCAAGTACTCTGACTGATCTGGAAGATTATTCCATTAATATACGGATGTAAACAGACACCAACATTTTCTCAGGACAAAGCATCTGCATTCTAAAGTTTCCACCTCCAAATCTGGCTTTTACTTATTAGATGACAAATAAAAACAAGCAACATATACCTCCAAGGGAAGACATCAGGTATTGCTTTCATGTTTTTGGGTAGGACAGCATCAAGTCTAAGAAATGAGACAATGGGAGTCAAGAAATCAGTGTCATTCGTATTTAACCGTCAAGTGCTCCTTCATTTTAAAATGAGACTACAAATACAACTGACATCCCCCAAACAGGATAGATGCTGTGATTCATAGCAATATAAACATAAAATGAAGCAAAATACCCTAAATGGTGTGTATATACTAATAGAATTACATAACAGTATTGTATATACAAATGGAAGTGGTTTTCACTATTAGCATTATGTGCAATACAGATGCAATATGGTCTTCAGAGTGAAAGAAATTCTTCCTCCTATCTTTGTTAGTCTCCGCCTAAATCAAGCAATCAGCCCATTGCATATCTCCTCTAAATTAGTGTGGGATTTTTTCGTCTGCTCTCTCAGGAGTCATGCTTGCTAATCAATTGGTGCTTGCTTTGTGGGCTCACTATCCCTGGTCATGACCCCAAGGGAACCCTCCAGGGAATTTCACTCTAACCTTATTTATCCTGCTGCCAACAGATAAGAGATCCTCATTATATTAGGAGTTAATTCTGCATATGAAGAAGTGCTCCAAATGCTTCCAGCATTTTCTTCCAATCCCTTCCCAATTGAGCACTGAAGGATATGTCAGGCAATCTGGTTTGTAATCTCAGCAATGGCAGTGTCTACCACTATGAGTTATTTAAACTCCTCTGAGCTTCAGTTTTCTTGCTTCACAAAGTGAAATATAGATGAGATGATCTTAGCATCTTCCAAAATCAAAGTTGTTTGGATGCTATTTATTTTTCCTTCTGGCATGCCTGTCTCCACTTTAGTCTCTGACTGTCATATTCATTTTGGTTTTCATGATTTGCCAGGTCTATTTTACTCAGATAGGAATTTTCTCATGTTCCTTGATATATTAATATGCCTCCCATCCTTTAAAGTTCTTTTCAAATGCCAATTCCTTCAAAGCCCTTTCCCAACATGTGTGTGTGTGTGTGTGTGTGTGTGTGTGAGTGTGTGTGTGTGTGAGTGTGTGTATGTGTGTGTGTGTGTGTGTGTGTGTGTGTTGGGACATGTGCCAGAGATGTAAAGATGAATAAGGCAAATTTGGTTCTGTCCTTCATAGAACTTATAGATTAGTTGAATGAATAGTAACTAAAGCTTTTTTTGAGATGATAATATCTTCCCTTTTCAATTGAACAAATGAGAAGCTCAGAGAAGGAAAACAACTTTCCCAAAGCCAGAGTTAGAAAATGATGGAATTCAGGTCTATTAGAAAATAAACATTTTTTAAACTGTCATTCTACACAGTCAGTACAACATGACAAAGATGTGACAAAGTACCCTTACTTCCTATGCCTATGACAAGACCAACATTAGTGCCCAAGTTATTTCCTTCTTAGTCTTCCACAGTCATATAATCACTGGCTATATAGATTGGAAGGCATCTACTTTCAGATGATAGGAAGTGACACTGAGATGAAACTTGCAGTCTTTGCTATCTTAGATGAAGTCTTTTCTAGAATATCAAGAATCATAGATTGAATAATTCAGTGAGATTTAGTCATGTATATCATTTCATTTATCTTTAACTATTTCTGTAAGATACAAATTATCTTCCAACTACCTTTAACTTGCACATGTGACATCGTTTCTTTAAGTCAATTTTATCTAACATTATTGATGTGGACTGTGAGAATTCAGTAGGAGGTACAGGAAGACACAGTGAAGAGGGGTAGTTGAATGAGTGAGCAAATACATACATGCTGTTTTCATGGTGTCCACACGTAATGCCCTAAGGAAAGTTTTCTGCGTGTGACTCAGGTCTCCAACTTCTGAGTTGTAGAATCATTCTATTTTTTCTGGTCCTCTGAGCACTGCAAAAGTATGGAAGAATATGTTTTCAGGATTTATAGAGGGAAGAGAAAGGAGACTTTATCTTCTTACCAGTTAGATGTCAAATAACAAATGAAAACTGATGCTTGTCATTAACCAACCCTAGGAAAGTCTACAATGATATAGGGAGGAAGATGTTCTCTCCTCCATTCCTCCCCTAGAATAGACTAGATTAAATTTCCCTTCCTGGTACTCCCCTGCTCCCATGAATACCAAGTATCTGCACTGCCTTGTTTAGCTTTGAACTCCCAGTAAGTTGAGTTTCTAATACACAGAACCCTACAATAAATATTTGTTGCACTCAAGGCTGTATATTGCTATAGCTTTAGGAGCAGGGGCTTTGAATGAGGGCTGGGATAATAGACCTCACATAAAATTATTAATGATATAGACTCCCTAAAAATAAAAAATGCTTTTCTGTTTACAGTGAGAGATAAAAGGTAAAGTAAAAAAGGTTCCTGTCAGGGTCAACATTTGCGGGGGATACAATGATACAAACATACATAATTTCAGCTCTTGCTAAAAAGTGAGTATACAAAAGAAGAAAGGATATAAGGGGCACTTGAAATGTGAAATGAGGTATTTATTGAATTAGCATAGTGAAGATAACAAAGATAATAAGAATAGCTAACATATATTAAATTCTTCCTGTGCCAGCACTATTCTAAGTAATGTTTCACAGATTAATATTCTATAGCTTTAGAAATTAAATGATATTGTAATCCTCACTTTTTGGTTGCTGAACTTGAAGCATGAGTGACTGACCAGTGTATCCAAAGTCACGGTCTTCAAGTATGGTTTCTAATCCACATAGCATGTCCTTGAACTCTGCTCTTTTCCTTCTTTCTCTAGATGAGTTTTTGCCTTCTTAGCATTCTGCCTAAAGTCAGTCCCAAAATGAGTCCATCTGATAAAGTCAAGGTTTTTATTTCAAAAATAAAATAAAGACAAGGTCTATTTTACAATTTTTTTTAGAGTTGTTCTAATTATTCTGTTCGTGTTTACTTGGAATGCCTGGGGGATTCAATAAAGGTATTCCAATAAATGCGCACAATCCTGAAGAAATCAATAGATGGAAATGAAAATGAAGTGAGATGTAAGTAAGCTTTCTGTATTGAAACCATATCGTTCACTGGAGACTGTACCATTCTGCTTCTTTGGGAGAACAAGCAGCTCCTACTTCTGTGTTTAAGGAAGCAGAAGTCCTAGTCTAGAAAGCTGTTCTAATCAACTTGTAGCTGCAAGCTATATTACTGAACTTTGTGTTACAAGCGATGGCGGATGCAGTGCTGACACACCATAGTTTTCATCTGATGATCCCAATCTGCTCAGAATATAATAGTTTCTTTCAACCTTTACCATCTTAAGCGCCACTAAGAGATTGAATCATCACAGGGAGGCCAAATAGAATGCGTGCAATGGGTTTTATAATGGAACGGTTGTTTTTGTTATATAATGCAGAGATCATTCCAAATAAAAAATGCTTGGTGTAGCTCTAAGGAGAATATTTATGCTGGAGCATCTATGTGGGATGGGGTCACTGTAGGACAAGCAGAGCAGGCAACTGCATATAGGATCTGTCTATGGAATAGAATTTAAGGCCTTTTCCTCCTATTGCAAGAAGCTCTCTCTTTCCAGCATTTATACATTTATTCTGTCAATAAGAATTCATTGAGTACTTATTATGGGCCAGACATTTATAGTAGGGATGTAGAGTTGGATTTGAGCTAATACAAAACTACAATAAAGTCTGATGAATGCTATAATAAGAGAAACAGTTTGTCCCAGGAGCTCAGCATGATATGTCAGGCCTTTCCCTTCTAGGTGCAGCTAGCTTCATCTTCTTCCTTTTCTCCCAAATCAACCAAGTTCTAGTCACATTGTAATTCAGAAGGTGCAGTCACAAGGATACCATTTTTCTCAATGCCATGGTTTCAATGGGCAATTTCTTCTTCATTAAATGGCAGGCCCAATCTTCTCTTCCTGGTGAAGTCTTATTCATCCCTCAAGATTTTAGCTCAAATGTAATATCTTTTTAAAAACTTTTTCTTAATTCTCTAAGTTTTTCTCCTTCTTCTATCTCTCAACCTTTCTTTTTAAACACCAAAGCACCTTGTTTTTACCTCTCTATGGCATCTATTTTTTTATTGCACATTACTTTACAGCAACTATTTGACATTTTATTTTGTATTCTTATTGACCTGTGAACTCTGTAGTACAGAGACCATATATTTCTTCCTCTTTAGCACTTATTATTAGAAACTGCATATTTTTCCAAATGCCTTCTGATGAACACAGTGAATTAATGAAAAAATAATACCATTTGTTTAGAAGCTATTGTGAAATTTACATATTTTACATTATTCAATTTTCAGAATAATCCTGCAAGATAAATATTATCATCATCATTTTACAAATGAGGAAACTAGAGCTTTAAGGGTCAAATGAGTTCCTCCTCAAAACTACACAGCTTGGAAATGGAGAAATTGTCTGGTTTCAATGGACATCTTCTATTTTACCAACTTGCTAAGAATAAATGAGAGTGATTGAGTAGTTGCATGAAGAGTCTCTTCATTTAATATTCTTGTTACTAAAAATATGATTGATAGATCATCAGAACTGGCATTCTATGGAAACTTAGAAAACATGCAGAATCTTAGGCCTCCCACTATGAAATCAGGATTTGCATTTTTAACACTATGTCTTAGATCCTTTTTCTTTCTTGTTTTTGTTTTCTCCAAGAAGTCAGCACATTTATTAATGCTTGTTCAAATCCTTCAGGTCTTGGAGGATTCTTGTTTCACTTCCTGTGGGGGAAGGATGTCCAGCCAAAGCAGTATAGGCTGTTAGAAATATCCCCTGTAAAACACACACCATATTTAGTTAGTACAGCATGTTGTTGATTCTCTCACCCTTCAAGTGCACTGGAAGGTCACTGTCCACCAGAAAGAGCTTCTGTTTCCATGCCACTGGGCTCTCAAAAGAGTTCTGGGTGCTTGATTGAAGGCATGAATCTCAGTTCTGGGAAACTCACACAGCCCTCATTCTATGTCCTCTTGAGCTAAAATCACCCCTAGATTACTCTTATGGATATTAATGATAAGAAGCACTGATTAAGTTCACAGTTTTTTATAGGTTTAACATGATTCATGACTTTTTACAAAACTTCCTATCTATTCAGCTCACCTCAGATACACAAAAAATGGATTTGTATAATGACCTGCAATTAATACAGCTGGAAGTCTGCAATTACAAGTTTGGGGATACACTAGAAGAATAATGAAGATTTTGCTAACTTTCTAACACTCTTCTTTCCTTATTTCCTTATCTCTCTCCATAATTCTTTAAAGGAAGGGTGCTGGTTAAAACTTTAACTTACGAATGTGAACATATTTTGAGAGCTTCTCATTAAGATGATATGTGAAGAATAAAGTACAACCTAAGTTAGGTAGAGATAAGTATGGCTTGAGAATACATGTTGAGGAATTTCAGTAGTGGGTTTTCATAGATACATAAGTATGTGATGGGTAATAGGATTGGCTCTTACAGAGGTGTTTCTGAGGGTACTTTCAGGATCTTAACAGTTGGAGTTCTCAGGTATTCTCCTAGTAACATACTATTAATGAAGTTCAGCTACCACATTTTCTCTGTCCCCTCTACCACCATGACATGTTCTGTTCCTCTCTGTCATTTCTTCTTCTGACTGAAAAATATGTATTTTCTCTTCTCATTCTAGTTATAAAGACTAAGAGTGGAGAGTGTGATTGACTAATCCCATGTGCTCAAGGGCCCCTGAGTATCCATATTACTGGGTAGTACATTGATATATGGAAAATACCTACCTCCACTTTCATTATCCACAGCTTGGGGTACAGAATTATTTCTTTTATGAATAATCTTTTAACTTCGACAAAGACCTGAGAAGCCCAGTTTCTCTTAGAAAGAGGTATGAATGTAAAATAGGTCTAGGGCAAAGAGAAAATTAACATTTTCCAACTTAGTATTGAAGATTTTATTGTATACTCAGGAGCTGTGACTAATTGTTAAATTCTGCATTATTCTGCAAGTCATGGTATTATGGTAAAAGATAAAACAAGGAGACCATTGGCTCATCGACTTAATTATTTAAACACGGATTATTGAGCACCTACTCAGACATACTGTTAGCATGGGGAATATTGAGATGTATAGAACATAGTGGATGTCATCACAGTGGTTATAATTTAGTGGTCACAGCTATTTATAGAAATACACTCAAACTTTCAGTCAAAAACACAGATGCATAACCCATGGGTCTATGGTGTAATTTCTGTTTCTATGTACATATTTCCCTCTTGCTCAGTTTCTCTCAGAATTTCTTTGAGTGAAAGTTAGCATTAATTTGCTGCTAAAGTCATGGTCTTTAGTAATACAGGCAGTATGAAAAGACACAGGTATGAGTAAACCTAACTTGTAGTTGAATGACTTTTAAAAAATTGAGATAATCACTGAACGACAACAGAACGAAGTTATTATAAGGTCTGTGTTAAGTCTGAGACTAGAGTACTACTTCATACTTTGACAACGAGGAGATACACTAAATTAAAAAATGACAGCAATGAGTCTGTCAGATTTCTGGAAGTGTTCATTCTATGTACTGTTTGAAGTGTGATTGCATTAGTCATTAATATTGGGTCATCTTACTCTGATAAAATCAGAAAATAATTTACAACAGCAAAATGAGAAGTAAGTAAGGGATCATTATTGCATATCATAGAATCGAATTCTTCACTTGTCCACAGAGCCAGGTTTCAAAGGTTATCACACACTCATGGTGATAGTTCCTTATTTTCAGAAAGAGTGGCTAAGATAGGGCTGTTCTACTCATTCAAAGTCCATTTTCTCACATGCCTAGAACTTGGTAAATGTTGAACCCCAGTGAATCCTAAATATTATTATGCTGACTATACCGTTATCAGATGATTGTGCTACACATATTTTCAAAGAAAGTATTAAAAGCATCCTAAAAAAATAAGTAGGGGAACTGGGGACTAGACAGGAAGAAATGTCTAGTAAGACCTTTGCTGCCCAGGTGTCCTCTGACTTAGAGGAAAACTGATATACTATATTTATACTAAATATATAGCAAAGAGTTGTTCTTATTTTTGCTTTCTCTTTCATCCAGTTGATTAGGAACAATTACCAGTACAGAATTTTCTCCATAGAGCTCTGGAGAGAACACAAGGAAAGTACTAGAGTCAGCTCTTGACTTCTTTTTCTGAACATTGGAATTGTTATTCTTTTTGTCCCCCCTTCTATCTGGTGGGTGGCTTTCTAAGGAAGAAATTGGGGTCTCATGGCACCTCAGCAGTGATGAGAAATTCATGTCCTCAGCTGCTAGATTTTACTTTGTTCTTCCTTTCAAAGAAAACTTATGGAGAATTTCTGTTCCTATATCAGGATAGTTGGAATATCCACAGCAAATTTTCCTAACATGCTTTCTGGGGCCAATAAAAATGGCAATTCATTTTGGCAGATGGACCCAGATAATGAAAGCTTCTTTGGGACTTGGACTTAATAGAACTAATTTGAATCTCAGGGAGAAACTAGAGCAAAAGCCACTACTGTTAGAAAATATTTTGTTTGCCTAATTTTCATCAGATAAGGCACTCTAAGCCACATGTTTAGCATGTTTCTCTTGTAAAAGATTATTTCTTCTTAAATCTATCACATTTCATATTCTCTCTATATTACATGTCATGAAAGATGGAAACAAACAATAAACTTTCAAAGGCTCACCAAACTAACACACCATGGATTTTACAAGTGCCACAAGGTGAATGTGGGAAGATGAGGAAACTGTCCAAATCACCTCAGGCCATCAAGTGCTTTCCCCCTCCTACACATACCAAACAAGATTTTAATTCCTCTGCTATCTCTTCTAATCAGATTACCCTTAACACCCACTCCATAACAGAAACACAAGAAGTACCACCATTTCTGTTAATTGATATTAATTGAATCTCCATTAATAGTCAATGTTCATAAATATGTTCCTAGTAGTCTGCTACCCTTAGCTCTATTACTCTATTGCTTAGAACAAAAGAAAGGTAAGTAGGTGAAAAAAATGCTGTCAAGTTTCTATGGTTCAGAGACTTGGTCAAAAATCTCTGTCTCTCTCTCCTTCCATGTAACCTTTTCCAAACAAGAAAAAAGGAACCATCAGTCAGTAGAAGACTCCAAACTCAGAGGTATTGTTATCATTGGGTCAGCTGAACCTGCTTTCAGCTCATTCCACATCACAAAGCTGTCATAAGACCAAAGGTTTCTTTGGAGCAGGTACATTCAAATTACCAACAGGTTGCAATCCTGGGGCTGAAAAAGGTAGTGTCAGTGAGCACATCATGTTGCAAAAGCATTATCATAATCGTATAGACAACAAAGGATTGCATTTCACTACAGTGTAGCACAAACTACATTTAAGGCAAATACAAACAAGTTATTGTCACCTACTAGGACTGGGAATCTGAGAGTAAACAGTCTTAAGCTATTCATTACCAGCTTCAATGAGCCCACTAGACTTACATTAGACCTAAAAGAGAAAATAGAGCTAGTGAACTGTCAGAGAGGCAACATGGCCTAACGCAAGAGAAAGATCACCACAAATTCAAAAGCTGGGTCTTACAATATTATCTATCTTGTTTTCAATTTGGAAAATTCATAAGGCCAACACAGGTATTGCTTTCATGAACTTGTTAAAAGAGATGATAGAGGAAACATCTTCACAGCATCATTCCAGTGTGTGTGTGTGTATATATATATATATATGTATATAATTTTTTTCTTGCTAGAAGTCCTGCTGAGACAAAATGGGATTTGGGAGAAACTTGTTTGTTTTGGTGTATCTGGTGCTGATCAAAAAAAATAAAACAGAAAAGAAACCCATGGTAAAATTTTGAAACCTTATTTTTATCCGAAGTTTATTTTGATTTGATTATGTTTGATGCTAGTGAGAGACGACGCAGACATGAAAGGTTTTGAGTATAGATTTTAGCACTGAGTGATGAGAAAAACTGACAAATCATATGCTTATCAAAACCTTTTGAGCCTTAAAAAATACGTTTTCTTGAATTTTCTGACATCCTCACATCTCATCTTGCCCCAAACTTGGAGACTCTTGACAAACATAAAAGTTGAAAAATACTAGCAAGAAAAAAATTCAGTTGCAGATTTTTTTTTTAAGTCTTATGCAGTTGAGGTTGAAGGCTCTCTTTAATATAAGACAGTTGGCTCCACAAGGGGATTTGACCTAATCTATCATAAATAAGGAACTGAAGCAGAACATAAATTATAGTGCTGAGAAAGAGTTTTTCTTTCTAGTTTCAGGTCAAAATGCAAGCTCAAATGAGGAGAAAATGTTTGTGCTGTCTAGAATTGGTTGTACCTTTGCATATCTAAGGAAGCCTAAGACAACTTCTGGATGATATCTCTTCATTTATTAGAGATCTTATAAAGCAAAGGAATAGCTAAACAGTCTTCATGTATTCTGCCCATGGCTTATGGCAGAACAATAGCTTATTGTTTTTCAAAGGAAAGTTACAGCCAGGAATGAAGGTAAGTAGGCAAACAGGAAGGAAGGAAGAGAGAAGAGGAGGAAGAACTTTATTTATTTTTATTTAGTTGTTCACCCTGGCCCAGGTCTTGAACCCTGGACCTTGGGATGTATGTGGGACTGGTTCTAGGTGTACTAGACTGCTTTTTTGACTTGCTTCAGCAAAATGAAAGCTTTTTGGCTCCAGAATGCTTTCTTCTTCATCATGTACTCACGTGGCTATCATTACCATGATTATGACTACCACAATTATCTGAATATTTAATAAGCATACATTTAATGAGCCACATTAGGCAGTGGCAGCATGAGGAACCGCCACCTCATTAGTCAGGGTAAGTTATCAAAGTTAATCAACAACTGACGGCTGTAGTTTGTTCTTGCTTCTATTGCATCCGCTCCATGGACACCAGGTGATTCAGGAAGATAGCTTCCTATTCAACGAGAATTCCAAGGATATTCTGATTTCCTAGAACCAGGCATGCACTGTTTCTCACGTAGTCTTAAGTTTCTGTTTCTTCTCTAAAGCATTCCATCTCTTCCAGAAACAAACAAACAAACAAACAAAAAACACACAAACAACTCAGAAAAGTGCTAAACATCTTCTGAGTTGGAATTCTGAGGGAAAGTGGAGAGGGTCCCATGAAAGTAAGGTGATCGTGTCCTGTAATGTGTTGCTGGTAGGGGATAACAGCTGCATCCATATTCTCAATGCCAAGAATAGTCTTAAAGAGCAAGAATGTCAAGTTTCTTATCTACCATTTTATTGCACTACACTATTTAGAGCACTATTTGGAACATCACAGGGGAAAAAAAAATGTCTGAAGAAGGAAGGCTGAAGAGGCATTGACTTTAATTTTCATTTCTTCTGAATTAGATCACATTCTAAAATCCCAAGTGTACACATTCATCTACAGAGGAGGAAATAATTATGAAAGGGGGCTCCAGTCACCACTGCATTTGGTGAACTGCTTGCTAGAAGCAAGGATCAGTGGCGACAGTGCAGAGTGGCAAGAACATTTTGTCCCGCATTAAGCCTTGCTTCCCTCAGAGGCTATGTGTCAGACTCCTGGTACCCCAGTGAGCAGGGCGGGTGAGCCAATTAGCACATTCCCTAGTCTGGAACTGTAGTTGCTGGGTATGTGATCTGCATACTGATTCAGCTGAGATTTGACCTTCTGGGCACAGAAAAACAAGAATGCCAGGTGAGAGAGAACATTGGCCTAGATTTTCCTGTCCCCTCTCCTCCGTTCTTTGTTTCTTGGTAATACCAAGCCAGCTACTGCTTCTGACTAACTCAGAGACCAGAAAACAGTTATACTTCGCTTGAAAATGTAGATCAATATACAGGATAAAAACTATTAAAACCCATGGTTGTACCTCCCTCTGCAAATGTGAAAAATGGCAAGCAGGTACCTCTTTGCAATAGTGACACTCTTGGTCCACATGGGGGCAGTCCTAGGTAGTCAAAAACCTCTAGGAGCTTCCAGGGCAAGCCAGGAGTCTGACCAGAGACACATTTTGAATGCGTAAAGCAGTCAGGTTAGTTTTTCATAAGCATGCCTTCCTTAAAGCCAATCATTACAGTGTTCTAAATGTTCTTGCTGAAGGAATTAGGAAGGAAAGCTGTCGACCAAATGTTCACTGACTGGTGCAATCCTTGCTAGAAGATGTTGGGGAAAATTTTTGACTGATGAGACTATTTAACACTACTTTTAACATAGAAAACATGAGAAAGACAAGCCATTTTGATCAGATTATGAAATGGTAGTCTAGCTTTGTTTAGATGCTGAAAACATAGATTTTCAGTTTCTTGTTTGCAATGAGGAGTCATTATGTGATAAATTTTCAAATAAAGAATGTCTAGGAAAGCTGGAAAAGTAAATGAGCTTTCATAACTAGTGAAGTTTACCAACATATTTTAGTGCATGAAGGTTATTGGTGACTTAATGTTACTGAATAGGTCTCCTTCAGATAGTTATAATGAGTTATAACAGCTACATAAATGAACACTGATATAGATTTGCATCATCGGATCTGAAGAAGTTTCGGTTTTGAGATGAAATCTCTTTTACTCAAACCTTAGAATGAATTATTTTGGTTACTTGCTAATCATACTTTAGAAATTCAAGGAAAGAGCCATCATGGTTGTTGGGCTAATTTTCATTACATTGCATTCACTCTCCATTACTGAAAGACTGTGCTAAGTTACAAAGCCATTGTTTTCTTACTCATAAGAGAGAGTAGATAAAATACACTTTTTATATGGTGTTACCCTATTCCAATTGTCAGAAAACAAACTTGGAATTACCAATGAACTGTTGATCATGTTAGATCATGGGAAAGCAGTGATAAATGACTCTTTCTGACAGTCTGGGACACAGTGTGATGATGCAAGTTAAACAACTGCTCAGAGAGGAGTCAACAGGCTGTCCTGGTGACAGTTTGCACCTGAACTAGGTGCCCCTGATGTCACAACCATTGGCTTTTGACATCCTCCTTTCTCTCTGTACATCCTTCTTTTCCTTTCTGTTTCTGATCTTTTGGATAGAATTAAACACTAAATTCTCTCCTTCTTCATCTCTCCTTTCTCCATCTGCTGATACACATACCGGAACATCCAATCGCACCCAAGGAAATTGTTTATCCCCAAGGGGATCATTTGGTTCTCAAATGGCGATGGATCCTGGGCCAGAGCAACAAGATTATTAAAGAAAATTCAGTGTTTGCTTTTACATCCATTTTCAAAATCTCATTAGTACAAAGGCTATTTCTCCCATTAAATGGGAGGATTAGGTATTTTAAAAAGCTCATCTTTTTGCTTGTTTTAAAATGGTAGCTTGGATTGGCATGATGGAAACGATCTTCCTGTTCCATGAATGGAAGAAAGCATCTGCTTTGCTGCAGTCTGGCGTTTGGTAAATGAAATTTCTCAATTGTTTCTTCTCTTCCAGCACAGAAAAAAATGACTCAAATGGCTCTGGATTTGAACCTTGCCATGAGGTTAACCTCAGCATCATCTGGCAAGTGGTGATAAGCAAGCTTTATGCAAAAACTGAGGCACCTACCCCAGTCCTTCTGGAAGTTAGTACAGGAGCCCCACAAACACATAAGCAATATTCAACATGCACTTTGTCTGTGTGGCTATACCATTTTAATGAGCACACAGGGAAGTGAATTGCATAGGCAATGCAATGATGAACAACAGATTAATCTTTTTAATAACTTGGGATTTTTGCTTGCTGGAGTTTAATTTTTCCCTCTTCTGAAATACTAAGTGGAACCTGTAACATGGTGACATGGTCCCTATTGCTTTGCGGATGGAAAAGAGGGCATTAAGTTTAACCTATCCCTTTTCACTTGTGTCAGGTCCCTGCGGGCACCCACATTAAATCATGTCCTTCTTTCTGCTTCCTGCTCTAGGGACACCAGACTCCTATTACTTCCAACCCCACTTACTTCCTCTTCCTAGTTCTCACTTGATCATTAGCCAGTGAGAGGAATGCATAAAAAGAGAAAGACAAAAAGTAATTAATTCACTGAAGTGCAGCTGCAAATGAATTTTTGAAATAAATTATTAATTTTCTCTTTAATATTTCTGCATTGATACTGCTCTGTATCTGGGGATTGGCAGTGAGCGCCGCTTGGCTTCACAGCAGCAATGCCCTGGATAGAGAGAGCAGCACCGCTCTGTAAGTAGAATGCCTTGTGCTAACATGATCTTTCTCTCAATCATCAGCAACACGCTTTTAGCCAGGAGCACTTTAAACAGGCGTGCGTTTAAAAGTTTAGGGTAGGTAGAGAGGGCATGAAGGATGGAGGCAGTTGTCATCAAAGAGGTCGAACTCCTGATTTTCTGTCTCTTCTGGTGGCAGCTGGGTAAAACACTGACTGGTCCCCCACCCCCGCCCACCCAAGACACAAACTTCCCCACCATGGGATAATTCTTGAGAAAAAGGTGGCCACAGAAGTGCAAAATGTTTTGGCTTATGGAAGAAGGAGAACCAAAACATGCTGAAATTTAAAGGCGAAGCTAGAGTAGGGAGGCATGGAAAAGAGCTCTCAGTCTGCAATACTTCCTGACCAAGCTCGGACACAGCTCAGGCAATGGTGGTAGAGAGACAACACGGGTTTACTCTATGACCTGCGCTGGACGCCACGTCTTCAGTCAGCTCTGAGCCCAGATTACCGAGCACATCTTTTATCACTCCCTTTGCTCAAATCAAATGTTACCTGCAAATCTGCTTTTCTTGACCTCTGCGGCATGCGGTTGGAAGGTAAACCTAAGCATTATATGGAAAAAAACTATTTTTAGTAACAGAAAGCAACCATACCGCTTCTGTGTTCAAAGATGTTGGCTCCAAATGGCAGAGGAATGATTGTTTCCACTTAAAGTGATTGATATGTCTACACACACTTGAGAGATAGAATTTCATTATCTATTCTTTCAGCAGGGACTGACTGAATGCAGTTTCAAAGGAAATAGGGAGCACATTTGTATAACAGAGTACCATTTTCTCCATGAAATGGAGAAAAGGCATGTGTGTATATGCAAAATATATATTATATAATACATAATATATATCATTTAATATCCACAATTTCTATATATATGCAAAGGAATTATGGTTGTTAAATATACAGGATAAAGATATGGAAAGAGGGAAGAAACTACTATAACAGAAGAATGTTCAATACATACAGTAATTAGGCTTTTGGCTTTCTGTTCAATGACAGAGGAACATTTTATTGGTTCACTTGCAGGAGTATTTATTTTTAAATTACCTGTAATGATTTGGCACAGAAAAAAATAAGGATTATACAAAACAACCTAACCAAACTCAATTTATTCTACAATAATAATTAAGAATTAAGGCCTTCATTTTGTGTGACATTTGAAGATGTGGAAATTCAAGCTAACCAATATCTTGCAGATGATTTTAGAAGAGAAAATTAAAGGAATCTAAACTCTAATTTGGGGTCAAACATAAGGGAAAGCAACTTAATGAGCTCCTAAAAATGTAATGTTCTTTTATAAAATGAGAAGTCCTTCTGCAACCTAAAAATCTGTTTTCTCTCAAATATTTTTCTCTAATGCTGTTTGGTTACCTCCTAAAGCCATTATTTCCAGCAGAGTCACAGAAATCCTCAGCTGTGTAGGCGGTCCCAGTAAATTTAGCAGCCAAGCTACATTTTGACATGTTAAGAATAGGCGTCCATAAATCTTCTCCAGCTTCTCCTGAGAAGATTAAATCTTTCTTTTCAAGAATTTGCTAAATTTCAGGAAATGCTATAATATAACAAATGACTTATAGACAAGGCTGAAGAAAGAGTAGAGGATAATGGAATCCCTTTATTCAAGAACCAAAACAGAAGCAGAGGGAAACTTCTGGAAGATCTGCTTTAGTTACCAGAAAAGAGAGAGTCTTGGGCAAATGAAATCAATCTATTTGCAGTAGCACTTGAGCACATAAGTAAAGGTATGTCAAAATCTCCAAAATGATCCCTCTATTGTTAAAAAGGGATTACTGTATTGAGGAGCAATCTCTTTAGAATAGAAATGTCACATTAAGCTTTCAATTAAAAGGCTTCCAAGTTGTTCTAATTTTGTTGTTCTTTCTTATATATAGTAGGGGAGGGGAGCCTATGACCATTTACTTTGTCTCCCAAGTCTACTGCTAATATATTTTATAATCATCATCTGAATTGAAAGCACTTATTGTATTGAACGATATATGAAGGAGGCTTTATCTACTTACTATGCTTCTCAGCCCATTTGGGATGCATAACAAAGTGTTACTGGGTTTGTGTTGGTTTGTTTTATTCTCCCAGTTCTTTAGTATCTGCTTTGAATTTCCAGACCTCAGTTCATATGTCCCTGCAGGACAGAATTTAAGAGAGGCACAGATATATGAAATAATTTTCATTGCAAAAGATTTATTGCAAACATATGCATTGCAGGTTTATTAAAGAGACAGTAAATCCTCAGGGTGCCCCAAGTGGATTCGGCTACAGGTGGATTAAAGAGATAGCATGTCCTCAAAGAGAGGGTGGTCTGCCCCAAGTGGGTAAAACAGCACAGGTGTATTCCTTCTGGGGACTTATATTCCCTACTTTTCCTCCCTTAGGTTTTTCCTTGTTCCTGTCTTTCATGTTTATTGACAGGTAGAGTTATAGAACCAAACTCTTACTGAGCATGTTCTTTCCCATGATCGCCTAAGCGAAACCCACAGTGGGGCCAAAACCATAATGTCAATTTTATTATAATGATGGCATACTGAGGAAAGTCATCAAAGGATAGGGTTTTGTTCTTTCTGCATATGTGTGCCCACCCGGTTTTCACTGGATCAGCTTGACACAGGACTATATGACCACCATGTCTCCCCTCCCAGATAGCTGATAGGTTGGGGCCCTCTTGTCCTTGTAGTTAAACAAGAGATAGTTCCCCATGCTTGTTTCCTCATCTTATGTCTCATTCAGTGTTATGGAAAGTACAGATCTTGAAAGATGTCTCTGACCTGGAGAGGATTTTTCTTAATAAGACAGCATCAGTTCATTAGGGACTCCCACCTAGTGGTATATCTAGAAGGTAGTCCTTAATAAAAACAGTCTTTGTCAGTTAGGGCACCTTTCCCAGTGCTCATGTCTAGCTAGTTCTCTAACAAAAGTACCATTGACTGAGTGGTTTATAAACAACAAAAATTTGTCACAGTTCTGGAGGTTGAAAATCTGAAGGCAGGGTGTCAACATGATTGGGTTCTAGTGATATCCCTTTTTCTGGTTACAGAACACTTGTATTCTCACATGGTGGAAACTAGAGAGTCTCTAGGATCTCTTTTATAAGGGCACTAATGAGGATTCTACTCACATGACCTAATCATCTCCTAAAAGGTCCCGCCTCCTAATACCATCACATTGGATGTTAGAATTGGCACATGAAATTTGAGGGGTGCAAACATTCAGTTCATCAAAATGTAGATTTGAGAAACCTAGACCATCTAGCAAAAGTTGACGATAAATTTATTGAAATAATACTGAACATGTAAGTAAACTGAAGTTAGTATTAGACTCTGGGAAAGTGGGATCCAAAGTTGTTTCAAGGTAGTCAAACAAAAGGGTGTTCTTCCCAAGATCTACAATGGGATAACTCTGTATCAACCATTTTATATACATGTGTCATTCCTCTCTGGTACTTCTAAATGCCAAGAGACATTATAATCTCATTGGCTTAACATTAGTCATGGGTTCATCCAAGACTGGGGATGAATTTGGAGAACAGAACTATCAGGACCAGATGAAATGGTGGAGATGTAGTTCTCTAAAACTCCCATGACCAAAAGAAGAAAGGGATCTTGAACAGCAAGAAACAAATATAAGAGAAAAGGTAAATAATACCATTAGAAAGCAAGTTCAACTCTCCAGTCAGATCATCTAGTTTGAAAAGTTGATCTAATCTTTTCTCTCCTATTAGCATTTGCTTATCTCCCCCCAATTTTACCTTTCCTGATGTAAGTTGCCCTTATAATTCATAGAAACTTAACATATTTCATGATACAGGTGGAGAAAATACAAGTCTGGGAAATCGGATAAACTCTAACCGGTACCTGTTAGTCCCAGATACCAAATAAAATTGCTTCAATTAGACAGATCCATGCATATTCATATTATTAGACACATATCTAGACATAACTCCACAACCACTGAAAGACCCCAGAACCACTCACTATCCTTCTCTTGTACCTTTGAGCACCTACCTGTCTTCTGAACTACCTTAAAAGGCAAAGTCTTGCTATTTTAGATCATTCTGTTTTCAGGATGTCTATTTAACTGCAATCTATTGGCACTGCTCTTTGATAAAAGTCCCCCAATGTCTGGTTATATTGTGACCCTCAGCATCTGTAGTTTCAAGATTGCTTTCTTAGGATATCACTTTGAACAATAAATGTTTTTGTTCTCTCCAGCAACCTCCGACCCCATCAGCCAAGCCAGACTCATAAAAAAGGAACCTTCAACCTGAAGACTTAGTTACTGAGAAAATGTCTATCTCAGTTTTACAGTCTCTGAGCTGCTTATTTATCTTATTTAGGGCACCTAATATGTGTTAACACATGGCAATTGAAAAAATAACTAAATAAATGAGTTACTGAATAAACATTCCCTTGTACCTGGGAATTAGCTAAATTCCATTCACAAATGTTTGAAGAATATATCTCAAATATTATCTCATCTAATCCTGTCATTTATGATAAGCTTGGGCATCGAGGCCTAGAAAAGGAAATGACTTACCTAAGTCCTAAATCTAAAAGAGAGCAGCACAGAAAACCTAAGTGAGATATTCTATGTCCAATTCATTTGCCACTATCCTAGGGCAGTTAGGATAAGTTTTACAGTGTGACATCATTGTGGTATGTGTGTTACAGATACATGGTTAGACATACTAACCATGTTAGATTTAAAGAAACGGTGTTTGAATAATCAACAGGCAGCTCCTGACGTTGAAGTCTGGGCCAGGGTTGCTTTGAAAATAGGTGAAACAAGCTGCTCCATTTGTGTAGAAGGGTGAGTTCTTCACTTCCCTCTCATTCTACCCATTATCCTCACTGTTTGGCCTCAGATTAGGGACGCCTGACTCACAGGAATAAATTAGCAAGATTAAGCTATGGAAACTGAGAATGATTTTAAAGTAGGAAATCTGACTTTCTTAAAGCTTTTGCCTCATGTTTGCCCCACTCAGAGAAGTAGTCTGCTGCCTGTGCCTCAGCTGTAAGAATGAACGCTTGGACACCAGAGACCTGCTCCAGCAACAGCCTCTGAGTGTCCTGCATTGCCTTCATATGGACAGTCTCTCATCTTCTGTACCTGCTCACTCTCCCCTCAATTAAAATATATCCTCTAAGAACCATCATATTTAATCTGTTAAAGCCTGTTCAAATTAGGTTATATGCCAATGGTTCACAGCTATCTATTTTAGGACTGGACCTAATTCTTTAGCCTTAGACCCATATATAATATAACCTAACAGATTTCTCTAATTAGACATTGCAAGTTGAATCCATCTAAAATGAAATTCATGACCAAATCTAACTTTGTGTATCCTGCTCCCAAGCTAGAAATCTGGACTTCATCCTAGAATCCTCCTTCTAACCTCATCTACCACATCCAATTTTCTACCAAGTCTCATTGATTCCATCTCTAAATTATTTTTGTAATTTTCCAGACATCTCTCTACCGTGCCTTGAAAGACAGTGCAACGATTTTCTAGCTGGCATCTGTGTCTAGTCTTACCTGCCTCCAACCCACCCTCGGTGCTGCAATGAAAGTGATCTTTCTACTGCATAAGTCTGATCCAGACCCTCACAGACCTCCAAGGTCTATTATTGATAGGATGGAGTCAAGCCCTTTGGCAGAGCAGTTAGGCCCTTCCATGTTTTTCTGTCCAGGCAGGATGGTTCATCTCACTCCTCTCCTCCAGGCCTTCCAGGGGCAGCCTCTGGCACCGTCAAGTAGCATTTTCCCTGGAACAAACTATATTGTGTTTCATTCCTCAGAACCCACCAAGTTGTTTCATTTATTTGTTTGTACATAGACTTCCCACAGCCTGGAATGCCCTCCTAAACTGTGTTGCTCTTTGTCTCCATTAGGCTTAAGTATCACTTTCTCTGTTGTTCCCTGATTCTTTTAGTTGTTTTCTTCTCTACGTGGGCATTTCCTGGTTATAGCATCTATTACCCTGCATTGCAATTCTTGCCATTAGTAACATTCATCTCTCTTTTCCCTATGGCTAGCAGAGTGCTGATATATGCCAGTATTTGGATAAATCTTATATAATAATGGGTGGTTTGGAATTAGCTCATTATGATCCCAAACAACAGGTATTACACTGTAAAAACTCCTGAAATGGTTCTCTAATCTGAAAGCTTGGAGTTGCCACCATGATAAAATGCAAATGTTTTGAGCCTAGTAATAGGTTGAGCACCATGCAAGTTCTTAGAAGCTAGAAACTGCCAAAGAAACTCATTCTTCATGCCATCTCTTACTAGAAACACTCCATCAGAGGCCATGACTAAATTCCTGCAGTGCTTCCACTGCTTTTCTTTGAGGCTGATGGGGCAGGGACCCTTCCCTGCAAGGTCACACATGTCGCTGGGGCTGCAGGCCCACGGATCACCATTCTGATCACCACTTAAATATAGGGTTCATCTCAGGGTGTTTGAGATGAACTAGAACTATATACAGAACAAATGGAGTCGTACCTAGGGGCGGGTAGACTGTAAAGGAGCTAGAAAATCATTTTAACCTTGAATTCGGAATCCTCAAAAAGTATTTATCAGATCTGGTTTGAGCAGTTAGATTGAAGGGGCTTGTGCTCATCAGACAATGGAATAGTTTACTCAGAGTATGAGTATGAGCATGATTAAGAAAAAAGGCTACTCCAAAAAGATATCTGGTGAAAAGTAACTCTAGGTCTAAAAATTTTCTCTGACCTGATGGATATTAACTCATTATTTCAACCTATTCCAAATGGTTTAGTTGAATAATATTTTTGTCTATTTTTAATGAATTTGCATGAGCAAAGTAGAAAACCAAAAACAAAAACAGATGAATGATTCAAAAGAGGAGCTAAAATGTTTTTTTCTCTTTGGGAAAAAAAAATGTGTCTATATATGTGTGTATATATATATATATATATATTATTTTATTTAATTTTTGATCATTGATTCTATACCTAATACCAGCCAGTAACAGGAGACATAATCACCTGATAGGTGAAAGAAAGGATTATTTTGAATACTAAACTAAACTTTTTGTCTTCCCCAAATTCCAAGAGGGTAGAAATCATATCATTTAACTGTTTCATTTATAGTAACCATAATGCTATGGGCAAAAGGGACATTAAAAATTCATTTTGGTGATTATATCTTGTTTTCATTTAAAAGCACAAGGGCAAAAAAATTCTGTTTTAAAATCCTATGTTACTATTGGCTTCGTAATATCCACTATTTTTATATGAGCTCTAAATTAAGAAAAAATGAAAAGTGAAATTACATTTGCCTGTACTGCTCATAAAGGGTTTGTAATGCCTCAAAAAGCAGAGACTGTGATCGTCCCTGCCAATATAGAGAAAATAATATGGGTATGACTCTCAAGTCCTAATAGTGTAGGAGTTACTTGGATGTTCTTTGTTCTTATAGTCACCTTGGAAAATTGGTGTCTGATAAGGAAAAAAAAAAACAAAAAAACAAAACAACCCAGACATATTCCTCAAAGAATTTTCATCAGGCCTATAATTTAGAAAATATTTTCAAGGCAATTTTCAGTACAACCTTTTGATACAAGAAACAATTCCAAAACGATTCCCAGCCCGTGCAGTGAAAGTATTGGAGCCTGAACTGGAAGGGTCATTTTTAAATCCACTCCAGTCTTTGTCATTGAAATCGTTGTAAGAAGCTCTCTTTATCCTCATCTGCAAAATGAGATCGTCTTCACTTAGAGTATCTTGATGAAGTCTTATGGCTTTTAAGGAAATTTAAATATGGGAAATATATTTTTAAGAATGCTCTGACTATGATTTTATGTTGTCTACCAAAAGATGTAAAGTGATATTTAGTTAGAGACTTGCATGTCTTCCTAAAAGTCTTCATTTTCCAAAATTACATTTGTCAGTGAGAGTGGCGAGGTTATGGATGATTCAGTCCTTTTATATTCTACATTCTGCAATATTTTGCTATCTTTAGAATTAAAGTACATTTTAAAATTGAAAAGCAGAAGAGTCTACTCAAGGCATTTATATTGGATATCTTTCTAAACAGTTCCTATGTTACACAATTAAATTATAAGAATGAATGAGCAAGAGGGCGAGCAGACCAGTAAAGAGATGCGATGCACTGAACATCAAGAATCGTCTGGACACAGGGATATGCTGCCCTGGAGGACAGAAAAGACTAAACAACATTTTTGCAGATTTCAGATAAAAATTGTTCTTTTGTTTGACATTTGCTATAATTCTACCTTCAACAACATTGTGGTTAAAAGAGTTAATTTATCTCATGAGGGAAAATATTTTCCTCCCAGGAAGAGTTCATCTGACTATCCATATGGACATAATTCCCAGGAGTAAATGTCAAGGAAATAATTCCAGCAATGGACAATTATTCCCCAAATAAACATAGCTGTTCAGTGTTGATAGACATTCTAACCCTCCCCCGTACACAAAAGTTACTGAAGTGCTGGCACCTCAATCTGACTTATGCTCTGTCTGTGTTTCCATTTACCTTTCCGATACTAAGCTTCAAAGGAAGGTCTCATTTAAGGCCATTTTTGTGTTCAAACCTGTATTTCTACATCAGGATTCTCCTTCTTATATAAGGCATTTCAAAAATGAGACCAAAAAGCCGACGTCAGTGTTGTATTTCTACTGTTTAGCTTTTAAAGTCTTAAAACTGAAGAAGGAATACGGGGTTTATGTGCTACAGTAATTAGTGCTGGTGGCAGTAAGGCTGGTGGCAGTAAGGCTGGTGGCAGTAAGGCTTGCAGCAGTGTTGATGGAAAGAAACCATAATTTCTGTTAAGCTCCTTAGGGTCTCCTCTCTAAAAAGAAGACTTGCTGTGTTTCTTTTTAAAGCTTGGATCAAATAACTTAAGCAGACGCTGCAACAATACCATTTGCAGGAAAGGAACCTATGGGGTGACTCACTCACCTACCAAATGACAATCTCTACACCTACTTGTTCCTTGCCTTTGCTTTCTGAGTCCTCTGAGTCAAAGCACTTGCCAATCAGTCTGCATGTCCAAACCCCATGAAAACTTGCTTGCAGATATCCTTCCTGTTCGCCTCTGTCCATTTCACCTTTTTTAGCATAGGCAGACTCATTGGCGATTTAGTGATTATTCACTAGTAAGGTCTACCTGTAACAGAAAACTCACTTTTCTCTCTGAATTAACACAGGTCATTGTGACTTACTTCACTGCTCCCTTCCTCATAGGCTGAGGACACATTTCTTTACCCTTAAAATTGTACAACTCCTCCACTTGTCCCAACGTTCCTCCCTGGGAGCATCTGCCATGAAAGAGACAAACTTAGAGACCAAGGTCAGCGAACTGTCCTTTGCAGCTTTTACTCTAGAATACAAAATCAACTGATTTCATTTGCCTTTGAGAGTGCTGGGAAAACTCTGAATCAAACTGACAAAAATTAATTTTAAAGAATTAAACTTGGTGACCATGTCTGATCCAACAGCCATGCCAAATAATATGCTGCCTGCCACACAGTTGGTTTTCAGAATAAATGCCTGACCAAACTGTACAGGTAATATCTGGAATTACCTGGTCATGCATGATTTCATTACCAAAATTTCTACTGGACACATGTAGTAGACAGAGACACAAAGTGCTGTATACCATGATCCTGAATTCCTCCTCCAGCCTCCAGATGTGAGTTGTTTGGTCATTTTAGATAGATGGAAATTTATATTACAGACATACTTTATTTTGCAAAGTATGTCTGATTCTTTAAAAAGTTTGAAGATATTCTTTTGTAATTCATCTTAAGCTAAATTGATTGAAGGAGCATTCTAATAGAATGTTATATAGGTTTAAGTGATACATCATAGTAAATCAACATCTCTTTAAATCATAAACTTACTACTTAAACTTATCCTAGAAACAAGTTAATTTAACAACCCTATTTACAGATGAGGAAACTGACGATTAAACATATTGAAGGTAACGATGGTAATTGTGGCTATAACTACCCTTCTTTGGTATAAGATCAAATGATAGTTATAAGATCATAGCTCTTATATTCTCCCAGTACTAGTCTGTTTCTGGAAATCATTTTTCTTAATAATAGTTTTCTAATTAACTGAAAAATTCCCCATATTGTCATATTTTATTTTAGGTATATTGGTATAACTTCAGGTTTTCACTTATTCATTTGGCCTAAAATGGAATTAAACTTGTCTTTCCATAAACCTCTGAACATTTTCTCCTAGAAGAATATTCCAGATGATAGCAACTATTATTAGGAGATTTTTCCTTGTGCATTACTTGATTCTGAACACATTTCACTGTGTCTTTCAGCAGAGGTGAAACTAATAGGAAGCCATAATTTATTGAATGAAAACAGTTCATTTATTTGAGGACAATTAGCTAACCCCTTTTTAGTATTCTATTTTTCCAGTTAATTTATCTCAATTACTTTGCTTCTTTATGAGATAACTTGTTGATATATTTTTGACCCAGAGAGAATGCCGATTAAATAGGATTAATATATTAGTATTATTTCTCCTTACCTAATATTTCCAAGATATTTTATTCATGAATATCAACAAAGAATGGAAGAAACAGGGTATTCAGTGAGTGTCTGTTATGCATCGGTAGTATGTTAGTTATGTCATCACATTTAACTGTATCCTTATAAAAACTGCTTCTGCAAGCTTTACATTTTGAGAACAACTGGGGGCTATGAGAACACTGGAGTCCTGCCAGGCTCAATATCTTGTCCAACATCACATAGTTCATGAGAGGTGAGGACAAGATCCAAATCCGGACAAGATCCAAATCCAAATCTGACAGTAGAAAAGCCTGTTGTATTTTCGACATGATGCTCTGACTCACTGACAAATGAACAAAATAGACCTTCACTAGAGATGAGATTTGGAGACTGGGAAGGTTAAAACAAGATATTGCAAAGGGCTACTTTGAAGCACTGGAGAGCCAGGTACCAGCCCTGTGTTCTGGACTTGAGATCTGCCTGGAGTGTGCCTTTAAAGCCCAACCCTCTGTCGGGAACCATGCTTTCCCATCTGTGCCTGAAAGCTTAGCACTCAGGAAAGGTTCCAGATTGACATCTGGCAATTTAAAGATCCCCTAGAGTTATATAGGATGAGAATCTGGCTTCTATTTTCTTTTCCCTACAAAGCAGCTTATAATGACTCGTCTGTCACTGGCTATTAAAGAGGTTGGCATGCCTAAAGTGTGCAGGACGTTGGGGCGACAGAGCCAGGATGCCTTAGTGGTTAGGGATGAGAGTAGAGGGCCCAAGCACAGGCTCTGACTCCAGCTCCTGCCTTGGGCGGTCACTTAACTTCTCACTGCCCAGTCCTCCCATCTATAGAATGCAAAGTGGATAACTCATGAACTGCTAAAAGACACTGTGAGGTAGAACCCATCCACTATTAACACTGAATATTTTGCAGCAGAAAGGTCAAGGAACAATTTTAAACTATTTCACTGTGGGATTTTTTGATATTAATGTGATTAAAATCATTACTCTTTGGGTATCTTGGTTGCGGCAAGCCTTCAACTTAGTACTGGCTATTCTAAGGAGCCAGCCTTTTAGGAATTATGCATGCAACAATTGCCCCATGGAAATTTTGCAGGAAAATAATAGAAATATGTCAAACAAAAACATTCTCTGGAAACTCCATTTCCCAGTCCTTTAGCAGATTTCTTGAGATTATATTCTATGTCTGCTTCATGTTTTATATGTCTCCTAGTACCTTGCACTGAAGAAACTATCAGCTGAGAGTCACTAATCATGATACGATTCAAGTCCCATAATGAAAGATTTCTGAGTCGTCATTTTAATTGTTAGGTAAAATAGATAATGATTTTGGTTTTCGTTGTGTTACTTGGACACAATTTGAAACGCCAGATTGTCCAGTGTTCACGTTTCTGCTTTTCAACTTCTCCAGGCTCTCTGAATGTGCAATCAGTTGCACAGGTGCATGATGTGGGCACACACGCAATACAGCTTCATTCACCGTGGGACTCCTCAGACAGTGACAATCCACGCCCACCCAGGTCTGGACAGAGCTCTTCACAGCTCCATTTTTCCCAATTATGTGAAAAATAAGACTCACTGCTGGCAAGATATGATTTATATGCTAGGACACTTTCAACTTCTTTTTTTTTTTAAAGAGAAGTCATAGTAACGAGGGGAAAGAAAAAAAAAAAGTGAAGTTGAATAAACCCCACCATAACCCCCAAAAGTGCTGCACAATGAGAGAGGGGCCCAGGTCAGTGCACACTTATTACCTGGAAACTGCAGCCACTAGTCCCATCCAGATCCTCAGGCTCAGAACCCTCCTTCTCACAAGATCTCCAGGCAATTTGTATGTACATTAAGAGTGAGACAAACTGGTCTAATCCTGGTTTTCAGGATAATTAGGAAAGGTTAAGATTACACTTAAAATCCAAGTACTCTTACAATTAGAAATTGATATTGGGTCCCATCATTACTGCTAGGGGAGAGTCTTATATAGAAAAATTAACCACTCTCCCTCTTCAAGAGATTGTGAGAAGCCAGAAATACCAATAAACATCAAGACTGAGTCTCCCGCCCTATGCAGTTATAAAGACCCCCCTAATCTTCCCTTTCTTCTTTGATACTTGAGGGTTTCTCTACCCACACCTGATGGTATTCTCCTCTTGTCTAGGTGTATAAGAGGGGCAAGTGTCTTCCTACCCTCTAATACACTCTGTCTCACCTACATCAAAATGACAACTCCCTGAAGAGCTCAGACTAGATTTCTTTATAAATAACCCCGAGTCCTTTAAACCTGTCATAAGAGGAGGGAGAAAGAAACAGTGAAACTCCCTAACTAGCTTACTTTGGCTCCTGGATGCCAAGGCAGATGTTACAAATGACACGACATCTCTGCTCAGGGCCTCAGTGTGGAAATTACTCAGCAGAGCAGACACGGGCCTTTCTGTTTTACTGCCAGTTATGAGCTTGTGAATAGCACACCACACTGCCCTGATTAGTGGATGCTTTCACTCCCTCCTCATAATCACAGGGACTGGAGCAGAATGATAAGAAGAGCTTCCATGATAGAGCTGGTGGTGTGGGACGGCTCTCTCTCTCTTCTCTTTTGTTGTGCTTTTCTTAATGTCAACAACCCTTTGAAGTATGAATTTTTGGTTTTGACTGACTCACCTGAGCCATCAGGAGCTCCACATTTCCAATATAGCTCCCTTATCACTGTCCTGACTGAGGCCTGACTGCACCCCAGGGAGAGCTTCAGTGTTAGTGCACAGCTGTTGGGTTGTACCATTCCCGGCTGCCTCCCAGGAAATGGTGATTCTCCTATTGTACTGAAATGAATAATCACCTTAATTTTTATTAGAGGTTTATCTTCAGACCTTGCCTAACTTTTCTGAAAAGCTTGAGGGAATTTGTCAGTTGATTAAGAGTCCAGTTGGTACCACTAAGGGATATTTTCAGAGTAGCTCATCCAAGACTTCAACTCTGGTCTTTTCTGAGTATGCAGGCAAGGGCGGATGAGTGAGTTAGCGAGGATTCTGGGCTGGAGCTCATGGTGCTCAGGTGTGTATGATTCATTTTCTTTGGATCCCTGTGGTATACAGTTCTGACTCTCACCTTCCTTGACTTACTGAAGGTCACAGAAGGAAAACAAGTGAAGAGTGGCTGTGCTGGCTGCACTAAGGTTCTGATAAGAGGGCACAGATGCTGTTTTGTAATGGAAAAATGTTTGCTGTCTGTGTGAGTAGGTATTGTATTGCCTCTTAAATAGGATCAGATTATTTCCTTTACAATAATAAGCATCTACGTGAACCTAAACATTCATAGATCACAAATGTGATCTTTCAATAGGTAAACATCTCTTTAAAAAAAAAAAAGTACTTGAGTTGTTTACAATGATGAGAACTTATTTTAAACCAGAGAAGAAAATTACTTTCATCTTGAATTGTTAACTGTGATCAATTGGTAGTGGTGCTTAGAGTCCTGTGTTGAGAAGAATATTGAAGCAACCTCAGGGCTCAATGGAAAAGAAAACCATGATAAATTGCATAGAAGGTAGTGGCAGCATTTGTACTACATGCCTTCTCTATACCATCCATACATATTCTAACTGTAATTCATTACTATTTGGAGGGAAAAGAAAAATCCCCACTGGCTACAAGAAAGCTGCTTCTCATCAACTCATAGGTGCTTTCTTATTTTAAGATACTGGGTTTACTGGAGAAATCAAAGCAGCTTGCCTGGATAAACACTACCAGCCTGCCCTAACTATACTATACAGTTCCAACAGATTAGGACATGCCTACTGTTTAGCATACCAGGCATTTTTCTTTTTCATTCTGTTCTCATATTTTCTCTGGATTTGCTGGTAGAGGGCTGGGGCTAAAATTCAGGCTAAAACTGTGTGACCATGAGCCAATCCCTTGACTTCTCTGAACTTCCATTTATTTTTTTTTTTGAAGGTTGATGGAAAGAACACTTGAAACAAGCTATACCAATAAAGTCATAGTAGAAGTGGCTAGACATAAAGAGTTTCAAGGAATTTGTGGGACAGGAAAGGGGGAAAATCAGATGGAGCTGGCATGAATATAACATCGATATGAATAAATGTGTAGCCTAATACAGAAAATTTGTGGTTAAAATGGTACTTAAATTTGAAGTCTAACAATCTTATAAAATGAAAACACTTAAATATCATAATCTTGTAAAGGCAAACAATTTTATTTGAAGAATGGATATTAAATATTTGAAAAAAACATGGGCATTTATGTGGGTTAAGTCCCTCTAATGATGGTAATAAATGCACACAGTTTGTTCTCTATTATTTGTTAGTATAGATGTGACTCTCAAGAGTCACACATGGGATTTTTTTTCCAGTGTATAGCTACAAAGTTTCTCCTTTAGTTTATATTAAACAGATACATAAATGTGTCTATACCTTTTACACGGCAGAATGGGAAGGCAAAGACTATTGGTAAAAATGTGTTGTCAAAGATCATCTGTGAACAGTCAACCTTGAAATTTAGAGTAATGGACTTGGTGATGTTTACTCGATCAAACTAAGATAAAATGATGATGATGAAAGTAAAGAGAAACAAATATTAAAGAACAAATACTTTATTCATAAAAATAACTAAAATCTAAGTATCTTTGGGACAGGCTGGTATTGTTTACTAAAGCAAGCATAACTTTGATAGCTGTCTATACACTAGGGCTGCCTGTAAGATGTTCTGGGTTCCAGTCCCTGGGTAATGCATCTTCCCAATGCATGCCTCCCATACTTCCAAGAAAAAGTCAGAGGGACAGTTGTGTATTCCATTTAGCAATTTTGTGACCTTGAGCGAATATTGTAATCACTCTCTGCCTCATGTTCCTCACTTATAAAATGGAGATAAAATAGTATTCATTACCGTCCTTGCTTTCTGGTGAAGACTAAATAAAATATATGTAAAACTCAAAGATATGTGGCACAAAAACATCAGCTTCTGCCTTCATGTTATCACCATTAAATTCAACCAACCCTAATGGATGAACACTGGATGTACTATGCCAGAGGTTCTCAAAGTATGTTCTTCAAACCTCTGGATGTCTCCAGGGCCCTTTCGGGTCTGTAGGTCAAAACTATTTTCAAAATAAAATTAATATGTGTTCTGCCTTTTTCACTTTATTGATCTTGTGCACACAATACGAAAGTAATAATGGGGAACTTCTGGTTCCTGTTTCCACAAATAAGGAGCTTGGGAGTTGTCATTCCATCCTAACAAGTAAAATGCTGAAAGGACTGAAATATTGACTCTTCTTGGTTCCATTAGAAAGGTGAGGACACAAGTCCCAAGACTGGAGAGACAGGGAAATAAAGGGAGTCATGGCTTCTAGAGCAGAAACCACTGTGGGAAAAAGCAAGGAAGCAGGAAAACCTGAACTATAATTGATGAATTGCTGGAGACTGGTAAGTGTGAGGGGTTAAAAACTCCAGGAGGACCCAGTCATAAGGGTCCTCCCACACTTTTGTTAATTTTATCTCTATGACCCTGACCAGGTTCTCATTGTAAATACCAGAGAAAGAGGCACTAATGCTTCTACCAAGGGGTGGAACAAGGATCCACTCACAATATAGACCAGAACACTCTTGTTCTTAACAAGAACTCAGGAGAAAGTAGCTAACCTGCTGGGTTTTATCAGAACCTAACAGACCTGAGGGATGGGAAAGACCCAACTCCAGCCCATTTCAGCCATTCTGTTCTATTCAAAGGAAGAGGAAAAAAATCTGAAATGTATGACAGTCTAACAAAAAGTGGAAATGGGAAGAAGTACTATCACCTTAATGTTGGACCAACACAGTGACACAAAAATACGACAGCAGTTATTAGAATCTTTACCACAAATTTGTTTTTACTTAAAGTAAAAGAAAAGAAAAGTAATTTATTAAATCTCTACCTATGAATACACATCTGTTGAATCCTTGGGTTTTGAAATGAGAAGTATGATAAAGGTAATTTTGCTGCATACCCCAGCTCAATAGTTGGCTCAAGGAAAAGTATAGATGTAGTTTTTGAGTTGCAAATTGAACTCAGCCAGTTATCATAGAATTCTTTCCTTGTTGATGCTTTAAAGAGTGACTGAAAGACAAATTATGGTTACTAGACTTATTTGGCCCTCATTTTTATGGCATACGCTGAGTTTCTTTAAGGAATATATCTTACAGCACTTGTGAGATATGCAGTTCAAGTTTTCATATGATAATTATAACTGAGGAAAAATGGAACTTCCTATCATGTACTTGACATCTTCCTAACATGTTAAGACTTTTCTTTGAGACCAGTGATAAAAAGAACAAATATGAAATGGTTTACTTGGTGCTATATAATAAAAATTATCAATATTTAGAAGTTCTGTACACATAAAAAGATTTTACAAAAGGAAAGCATTGATCATTACAAAATCATACATGATAAAAGAGCCACAGTGTAAGATATTGAATGGATTTTTGGAAACACAGTGTAAAAAATTTATTGACATGATTTCTGTGTCCACCATGCCACTAGCTTTTAAGAAATGACCAATGAGTTTCAGTGTAGCATCAAAGAGCAATATGTACAAATATATGAAAAGGTTATTGAAATACTCTTCCCTTATCCAATTATTTATTTGGTTGAGGCTAGATTTTCTTCATATGTTTCAACAGAGTAATATACTTCAAGAAATTGAAAGGAAACACATGTGCAAGAATTCAGAGGTCTTACCTTCAGCCAACATTAAGATATGCAAACTTGCAAACCAAGATCAGTCTTCTCAAAATTTTTTTTGTTTTGTAAATTAATTCATTAATTGAACATAGCCTATAATGGTTTATTAGTGTTATTTAAAAGTGAATACATACTTTAAAGACGATTCAATATTCATTCCTGATAAGTAACTAGTAATAGAATTCACATTAGCAAAAGTTCTTTAACGTCTTCACTGATTCTTTTTTAAATAAAAAGATATTCTAAGAGAAATTTTTAAAAATGAGTGGGTTACACATTAGGTTATTGATTTTCAAAATGTATTCTTTGACAAACTTCATCATAAATATTTGGACTTCTTTCTAAACATTTAACTTCCCCAACACGATTAATGGCTCAGAATCTCCAGGTGGGACCAATAAATCCAAATTTCAAGTAAGCTCTGTGAGATGAGTCTCATGCATACTAGAGCACAGCGACTTATATTATTAATAAGAGAATTCCATACTTTCCAAGAATATAAATTTAATTTAACAATAATCAAATCTCATTGTGGATACTTTTTGTTTACTCTCTCTGGTTTGTAACTCCACTTCTTTCCCATAGGTCAAAGGTGTATATTAACCTATCATGGTTGGAATATAAAGACCTGCATTTAAAAGCTAGCTTCTGATCTTTTCTCCTCCACTCAAGTACACCTGTACTCCCTAAGGGGCACTCATGTGTGTTTGTTTCTGTGTCCATGAAACCTTACAGATGGAAATATAGACTGGAACGGAAAAGAAGAAAGTCCAGGAGGATCTGGGAATCAGGTCTCTAAGATGATGACTTTTAGGTATACTGAACAAATTAGAATGTCCTGAGGGGCAAATCCAGTCAGTCAGAGTGGGAATGATTATTTATTTTCTATAAAATTTTTCATTGTGGTTTAATACACAAAACAAAATGTTCCATTTTAGCCATTTTTAAACATAGAGTTCTGTGGCATTGAGTACATTTACAGGGTTGTGCAAACCTCACCATCAGTCTCCAGAACTTTTTCATCTTCCCCAGCTGAAACTCTGTCTATTAAATACTAAGTCCTCATTATCTCTTTCCCCAACCCCTGGCAGCCATCCCTGAGAGTTTCGTCTGCCTTTCAGTCTGAAGAAACGTTGTGGTTAGTGGTAACTGAGATGATTCTGCTTGAGCATGCTTCACAGTGATAGCTGCGAGGAACTCCCTCCCCTACTCAGTGTGCAGGTGCAGCCTATGAAGTGAAGAAGAGTTGAATAAAATTTCTAGTTACACACACTAGGTAGATAACAGACTTTCACTCTAAGACATATCCAGATACATTATGAATTATATGTTTTGATATGTCATAATCTGTTTCATTATTTTTAACCATAGAACTATACTACGTGTGCCTGAGAAGTTCTAGAATCACAGAGTTAAAGTCCAAATTTAGAAGGAAACTCAGAGGTTAATAAATTTAATTACTGATCTGGTAACTGTATCCAGACGTGGAACTCTATCCACAGAGGCAGAACATCTCATCTTTGAAATTTACAGTCTAGTAAATAAATAAAGCTATGATAAAAAATAGTTATATAGAAAACTGGCTTTTGCAACTCAAACATCCATCCTAATTTAATCTCTATAAGTGAAGACCCTCATTGTGCTTTCTCTTAATCTTTTTCTAGGCTAAACAGCACCAGCCCCATCTAGTTCATCATGGGGCAGGGTTTAATTCTTTCAGCATTTTGCTCACATTTCTGTAATAAGTTCGTTTGTCTGAATCTCCTTCCCAGGAGATTCTGTATCCAGTAATCTAGGAGATTCTGATGATCAGATAGATTTGAGACTATAAGAGGATATCTGACCAGCTAGATCACAGCACCTTCTTTATTCAGAATACCATAATTATCAATGCAGCCCCAAGGCTGTATTTACTCTTTTATCAGCCGCCATATATGGCAAATTCATATTGATTTTATTGTTATAAAAATCTATAAAAATAATATTCATATATTTCCCAAGCTATTCTTTCACAACTGTTTCTAATTATTTTTTAAAGATCAGGCACTTGTATTCCTACTAAATTTAATTTGATTGACTTTAGCCATTTCCCTAATCTATGAATGTCTGCTCTGAATATGATCCTACTACACAATACATGTTCTATACCTTATAGCAATTACCATCTGAAAATACTGATAATCGTGTATTTTATAAACTCATCCAAGTAACCGACAAAATGTGTCACCAGGACAGGTCACTTAGGTAGAATTTTTTTGACATTTTGTAGAAAACTCCTTCCAAATTAATAGAGATTATTTGAATTACATCTTTAAGACTTAATTGTCTAGATTTTGTTTCTCCATTTTATCTGTAAGGTATCACAGACAACTCTGTTAAATGCTTTGATATCTCTAAGTTTATTTACCCCCAGAAATTTAATAGAAATTTAAAATGTATTAACTCTCAGGAGCAGGGTAAGTTTTTGTGAGATAAGGTCAACTGGATGCTTTAAGTACCTTGGAGGAAAAAGGGTGATATACTTATGATTATTAAGAATAACAAAGTTATTTACTTTGGAGAGTCTTAATCCTTCTGTAACCATTTTCATCTTCTGAGCAAATGACTGCATAGAACAGGAGACTAAGCTAACACAACTCTGAAATTCACATTTTGACCAAGAGATTTTGAACTTGAACTTGCTTTATCCCCAAGATCAAGGACATTCTTTTTTTTTTTTTTTTGAAAAAAAAAAAAGGAAGTAAGGAGCATCACTAACTCTATTATTTCCTCATCTGTCCTTCACCTATCCTTTATGCACACTTAGATCAATTATTCTAGTATGTCTTCATGGAGAAGGGGAAAAGCCATTTTTAGATGAGGACCTGATTTTCAGGCTCAAGTGAATCATCTAGTTATAAAGACTGGGAAAACAGGCCCCACTACAGACAGCTGACAGACCCTTTAGACTGAAGTGTGCTCTAGATGTGAAGGTCGAAGTTCTTATGTATTTCTCCTGATCCACTTAACTGCATCATCTAAACTGGATAAAAATGACCTCATAATGGCAGTCATTTTCTTGAAAATATTAGGAAGTGCTGAAAAGCAACTGAGAATAGTAGGAAGGTAAGCACTTAATAGGCTGGACTGTCATACAGACTCTGCTTTTGTTGGTGGCAGGAGGGGTGGGCTCTGCCGTACAGAATCTGAATCAATTGCAAACAAACGCCCTCCTTTCTGGTCCAGGAGCCCAGAAACCCCTTCACCCAGACTAAAGATGCCAGGAAAAATCAATAAGCTATTGAATTGGGTTCTCTGGGGGAGAACACAGTGTATTTTGTAATTTCAAAACAGCTCTTTTATTAGAGAGCTGAAGAGGGTGTAGCAGACATTACATTTCTATGAAATAGAAGCCAGGCAACATTCAGATCGGTTTTTAAATTAATAGCGCTTCAATCTTTTTTATTTTGGCAATAGATTGAGTTGTGATGCCGGCTAACTCTGTCTTCATTCTGATTTAGTAAGCATTTATTAAGAGCAGTTTTATATTTCTCTAACTGCGCCATCAAAGTCTCTTTCTCTGTCCTCTGGACATTAAATTAACTACAAAATGGATTGCAGCAAAGCAAAATAAACAGATCCTTAATTTTCCCAAGCCACATACATATGTATAAAAAATATATACGTTATAGGGTTGGGAATATAGAAAAGATGGTTCGTGTATAGGTTTAGTTATCAAAATCCACAGCATATAGGCGGACAGCTTTTGAAATACATAAACTGTTTCTCTCTCTCCTGTTTCCATAGCAACAGAGTGCACAAAGCCTTAGTTTTTGCACATAGACAGAGGGGAAAAAAATTGGGAATGGAGTCTGGAATTGTCTGAAACAAAAGAAAAATGCAGAAAATGGAAAATTAAGCATCTCTGGTCCTCAAGAGTCTCCTAGGCGTTCGGGACCCCTTGATGTTATTATTCAAAACACTTATTTGAATCCAGGTTGATATAGCTTTGAAGAGTTTGGTCAGGACCTGAAAGGTTAGAGTATCCCCACCTCCTTTCACAAGTCAGAAGAGTCAATAGAAAGAACTCTTTGCCATCTTTTGTCTTTGGAAGTTTCATGATGACTCCTCACTTCAAGGCATTCTTGCTGTGGCTTTGTTGATCAGCTTTTGTCTCTTTACAAACCTGCAGGTTGATTGCTATGATCTCTCCATATTCTGTTTTTACCCTCAGCTCATTAACTTGAAAGGGCCAATGACAATGTCCTAAATTCAAAATTAATGGGAGTATGTGACATATCCTTTAAGGAAGAGTGTCACAAAGCAAGGTATGGAGATTGCCAAGCAGTCAAACCCAAGGATTCTCTCATCTGAGAGTCCTCTGTTGACTAGGGTTTAAAAGACTGTATTCAAATATGTCCCATAGAAGACATATTTCACCGGATTCTCCTTCCTTCATGCACAAGAAAACAATCTCAATGAGGAATGTTAGTGTTCTTTAAAACAAACCAGAGCAAATTTTAAAACTTAAAAATAAAGAAAATGTAAAAGAATCTCTTAAAAAAAACCTAGGAGAGATTAAATGGAATGAGCATTGCCCAATTCCTAACACCTCCTCCCTTTTTGGGGTCTCTGAGAGTGGTGTCCTTTATGCACCCTTTACTCTACTAACGAATTACTTCAGTAGAGACAAATAATGGATCCACATCCTCCCTCACCATCTCCATAATCACAAGAACTTCTACTGATATTTGTCCAGGTAGGGACAATTTCTGGATGATACAAGCAAAGTCTCAAGTCAGGTGTTTAAACTAGTTTTACTTGAGTTATCCTGAAGCAAGAAGTGAATCGCTAGTCTTTGCTAGGAAAAAACAAAAAAAGATCACATAACATTGCAATCAGGAAATTTAACGAATTCTCCTGTGGATCTTGGCATTCTGTATAGGGTTCTTACAGGGATTTTTCTAAATTCAGGACATACCCTAAATATATAATGACATGATGAACTGGATTAGCTTAGATGAAGTCATTACTGTCTATTTGTAAATAATAGACCTTTTTAAGAAGCATATGAATGAAAACATATTTAAGCAAGAGACAACAATGGCTCCTAAGGGGCTTTTGGGTTTGATTGGGAAAATAAATAAAACATGTTTTCTAAAATTGCCAAAACCTATATTGACCTGGCAGAACGCAAGGAAAATTACTAGGTTCAGAAAAACATGTATTTAAAATTAAACAAAGAAAAAAATTAAACCTGAATACAAATCCTCCTTAATCAGCTGCTCTGGGAAGACAAGCTTTGGGATTTTCAAATTTTATAATAGTGAAGACATGTTATCATTTCACTTACTGAATGGATTTTTACTAGAGATGGTAGTAACCTATAGGGTCTGGCCTCAAATCGTCAACGCCCTTCTCTGGCACGTCTCACTGTTTCTCTTGACATACGGTAACATAAGATGAGAAAGAACTTTTATTTTTCTGCTAACCTCTTACTTTTCTATTCTTGAAAAAAATGTTTTATCTCCACTCCCAAAAGCAAGACCAAAAAATTCCTCTATGCGGGTTGATGCCGCTCCTACAGCCAGGCGCATACCTGGCCCTCATTCTTCAAAGTACTTAGAAAAAGTGGGACTCAAGTTGGTCCTGGTTTTGTGGGAATTTCTCAGGCCAACTGTGAGTCTATGACAGTATCTGTTAACTCTATGGCAGGTCCATGCCTGGGAAGATGGGCTATTAACAATTCTTCTGACTTTTTTTTGACCCAGACCCTGCCTTATCCTGGCTGACTTCTGTCACAGCCTTCTCCTCTGGTTGTATGAATATCACCTCTCATCCTACAACAAAACATCCTCTCCCCTTTTACTTCTCAAATCTAAAATCTTCTCTGGCTTTTCTTTGTAATCTTTAGTGATTTTTAAAAGGTTGTCCTCTGTAGGCCCACATGATTCTTTCCTTGCTGTGATATGCTCCTTTCATTTTCTTCTTTCCCCCTTTCTTTTTGACCTCCCTCACATCCAGGTGAAGTGGCTGGAAATTAGTTGTGCTGAGAATCCAGAAAGTAATACTGCCCTGGGGTTGATTTGCATATAGACCAACTGGGAAAGTTGAACGCTGTATTCTGTGTTTCTGATTTTCACCACTGGAAAGAGATCATTCTTCTTTAGGCTTCCTCAGTATTGTTTTTCTCTCTGTATTCCTATTTCTGTAGCTTCTCTCGAAGCAGTCCTGAAGTTAGTGACTCCTAAAAGTCCCTCATACTTCCTTCTTAGAAGTGAAGGTAAGATTCACTGATGTGGTTAATTTATTACTTCATCTGCTAATGCAGGTTGGCTGAATGTTTCTATGTGGGCCTATGTTTAATATAACCATGCAACACTTCTTCCTCTACTTACAGAAACAACCAATTTTGGGAAAATCTTCATGGAAACCATATATTGTAACTCCTCACAGTCTCACAAGCAGTGCTCCTTGGAAAACAGTGAGTCATAGGTTTTCCAGAACAATGTTTGAAATATGCTGCTATAAACTATAAAGTGATCATGTACTAGCTCAGTATTCATCAAAATTCAGAAATATATTAGTTAAATTCTACCACCAGTTACTTCCTAACTCACTCCTATCATTCTGCTCTTAGCAGCTCTGACCTTGGTGAGCCCACTATTCTTAGTGGGGTAACATGAAATGACTTTTTACTATCCCCCAGGTTGTTGATCCATAAGGTCCCTCTTAGAAGCCATCCATGGTCCATGACTCATCAGTCTGGCTGTCACATTTGAAATTACTGTGTTTGCATTCAATAAATGATATCTTAATAATTTGAAATGCTGAACACAGTTTCCAACTATCACTAAAAATGTATTGTTTGGGGAAGAGCACTCTTACCCAATTCAGAAAATAACCATAATTTTAACTCCTCACTAGATATTTTCTATGGTGTCACTCTGTAAACTCAGTGAAGAGTCCGGAAAAAAAAATACAGTAGTGAGGACAGGGTACATTACAAAAAAGGCATCTATCAGGACATTTGTTTTCTGACTGTAGGTAGTTACCTATTTTTTCTTTATTCTATATTCTATTTTTAATTACTATACAGTGAATTTGATGTGCAGTGTCATGAACTTTGTGATGCATGTATCTGTTTGGGTAATCACCACCACAATCAAGATACAGAAAAATTCCATCATTCCAAAAAACTCTTCCATGTTGCATGTTTATTTCACCTTCATTACTGATAAAAATTTGGAGTTGACAGTTCTTTTGTTAGCACTTTAAAAAAATATTTTGCCACTTTCTTCTCATCTGTATGGTTTCTGATGAGAAATCCATAGTCATTTCAATGCTGTTCCCCTATAGGTGATCTGCCCTTTTTCTCTGGTTGCATTCAAGATTGTTTTCTTTGTCTTAAGTTTTCATTCTGTTATAGATTTCTTTGGGATCATACTGATGGATGTTTGTTGGGGGCCTGAAATTGCAGATTTAGTCTTTAACCAAACTAGATGTTTTCAGCTATTATTTGTTTAAATATTTTTCAGTACTACACTTTCTCTCTCCTAAGATTCAATGACACAGATATTAGACTTTCATATTTTTTCATGTCTTAAAGTGTGGTTTATATTTTTTAAATTTTTAATCTTTTTCTTTGTATTTCTTAGACTGTATAGTTTCTATTAATCCATTCAAGATCCCTCAAGTTGGGATTCAAGTTACTCTCCAATCTGCTAATGAACCCATCCAATGAGAATTTTTCTTTATTTTCATTTCTATAATTTTCATTTGATTCATCTCTCTATCTACTATTTCTTTGCTACAACTCTACTTTCTATTCATTTCAAGAGTGTTTTGGTTGCTATTATACCAGTTACAAAACAATTACTTCAAAGTATTTATCAGATAATGTCAACATCTTTTTCTTCTTAGCACTGGTGTCTATACTTTGTCTTTCCTCTTGAGAATTAAAGTTTTCCTTATTTTTTCATATTCTGAGCAATATTGGATGGCATTCTAGATATATTGAATCTCATGACATTCTAGGTATGTTTAAATTTTATGGAAAACATTAGTAAAATTTTTTTTTTGTTGCAATTGACATGATTAGATTTAAACTGAAAGTTCTGACCAGCTTTGCTTCTGTGGACTATGATTCCCTGGTATTCAGTTTTCAAAAACAGTAGAAGCTATCAGATCAGTCCTGCATGTGCATCACTGGGGTAGTAATTTATCTGTTAGTTTAGCTCACAAAGTCTTTGGTTGTTGCTGTCTATATCCATAGATGCACAGCTTGCGTGAACCCAGGTGCTCATAAATGACTGTGTGGGGCAGCTTTCCTAAAATTCTTGCTTTCTGTTAGCCCTCTATGACTTTCCTATTCCCTGGGGATCCCCTCTCTGTTCCTTCGACCAGAATGCTGAGTCTCTAGTTATCTCATTCTGCCTGTATTTTCCTGAGTGCATAGGGAATCAAAACCCAGAAGTATAAAGAGAGAAGATGAAAGTAAGGATGAAAGAGGACAAATGGTCATTCACGTTTTCAGTCCACTGCTCTTCCAGTTAGAGAAAAATATCCTTCTTATGATTTCTATGTCCTCTCCTTACACTGTAGCCTGTACTGCTGTCATCACATTCATCACATGATTGCTTTGGACAATATTTGAATAAGATAATGGAGAAAACAAAAGAATAGCAATGAATATCACACTCTTTGAAAAGTAGGAGCTTCCTTTCTGATTCCTTGAGCCCAAATTAGTGAGCTTCTTTCTGATCTCTCTGTTATTGCTTATACCCACTTCTGGATTTCAGACTGGATATTCAGGATAGGAGATACTGGAAGTTAAAAAAATATAAATTCACTACCTTCTTGGTGGAAGTTTGAATTCTTGTCTTTTTTCCTCCAATTAACTAGTTAAATCTTTTAAGAGTTTTCAAGGAACTGCTTGTTACATACCTTCTGTTCAGATGTTATAGCTGTATTCAGGAGAAAGACAAGGTGAAGTGATTTTTTCTCCATCAGTTCAAACCTTGGGAATCTCCCCCACAAAGCCATCATGTACAAAGTGTTTTGACCCTCTTTGTGGAAACTTTATCATCTCAAATATGCTGTGAATACAACCCCTGGAATTGAGTAGATGATGTGTAACGAATACATAAGGGAATCAACATCTATCTGTGTTCTCTCTTTTTTTTGCATAACTTCCCTCAGTGATCACATCCATTTTTACAGCTTTCTTATGCACCTAAATCTCAGATGTATTGTGTCTAGCTCTATCCTCACATTGAGTTCTAATTCCACATTTTTCAATTACCTGATGCATATTTTTACCTCACTGTTTCCATCACACACACACACACACACACAAACACACACACAGAAGATAAATCTTGTCATGTTTCCCATAATAGCTCTTCCTGGCTTCACTATTTCTGTCTGGAGCATAATCATTCTTCTTCTGTTCACCAAACTGAAAATCAGCTTTGACTTATTTTCCCTCACTTTGCAAATATAACCAATCATCAGATACCACCCATTTTCACTTTGAATTCTTTTATTCACCTGTTCATTTTCATTCTCTAAGCCCTTCATATTCTGATTCAAGATAATAGTAGTAGACAGTACCACTAACATTGTTACTACTGCTGCTCATTATCATCGTCGTGGTCATCATCATCATCATCATGGGACATCCATTACAGTTCTCTTCTATACATCCTGCACGTGTGTCCTAATCACAGATTTGACATTTTCCATACAAAGATAAATGCAACATGATTCCATTCCTGGCTAAGTGAAGAGCAAGGGCTAAAACTAAACCTGGGTTATACTCAACATTTCCCATACACACATCATATTGCAAAAAACTACTCTGAGACCTGGAGTAGGCTTTGTCTTTGCACAAAAGTGTTATCTGCTTCTTAAGCAGCGTAAGGTGCCTCTGAGCTTCATCTGACCAAGGGGGTTCCTTTTTCTAATTTGCACAAAAGGTAAATGTATGCTGGTGGCAGACTCAACCTCATAAAGGAAGAGGGCACTTTTTTTCAGAAAATAAATAGTGAAATTATTGAGATGGGTTTGCCACATTCCCACTAGAATAATCTTTCCAAAGTCTGACTTGAATTATGTTTGTTGTTCACAGACGTTCAACGGACACCCCTTGGTGATCTTGTGGATAAGCCTGCTGCCTCTGCCTGGTGTCATTCAATTATATACAAAGGACCTGGGGTCAGGGTCATAATCAAGATGAACAATTGAATAAAATAAATAAATACTTCTTCCTTTTCTCTATTCCTGCCTGTATCTTTCCTTAAAAAAAAAAAAATATATATATATATGTATATATATATATATATATATATACATATATATATATAGACCTTCAATGACTTCTCATTTACTATAAGATGAAGGTTAAATCCTGTGACCTGAAACTCAAGGGACTGAAATCTTGTTACAGCAAATCTTTCTGACATTTTTTCCAATCTGTCTATTGTTATAATCCAAATAGAAGAGTCCAATATTCCTGGGTGTGGTATAATTTTATTTCTTGGTTGGTTTATTGCTTTGCTATTAAAATTTTCTATATTAGAAAGTCCTCACTATCCATTCTTACCCACTACACTCATGTTACTCATATGTTAGGCTTCTTTCCACTACAATAATTTCATCATTGCCCCACCAGAAGTTACCCTCTCTGGTCTTTCATCAGACTTTTTGTGTTTCCCTTATTGTTCCAGCATTAGCAGTCATGCTATATTATCTATGATTAAATCATATTAGCTCCTTTCTAGAAGATCCAAATTAAGGTTGTACTCATATTTGTCTTTACATTTCTAGCATGCCCAGCATAATACTGGATACTTAGTGTCAATACATAGCTCTAGCATAAAACTAAAATATAAAAAAAGTGGAATGGGAAAGTACAAAGGTCCTGAAATTGTCACCTTGTACCTTTTGCAGAGTGGTAGTTGTAACACATTTCCTTACAAATTGTTATAGACTAATAGAATCTTAAGACTAGGCATTTTATGAAATAGATTACTTCAGTTTGATCATGGGAACAGGTAGATTAATAGAAGCAATACTACCGAGGTCAAAAGTATGAATGCATATTTAAAACATTTAAGATTTCACTGCATATGAAGACTCTTTTCTTTCATAAATTTTTTCCTGGATTATAGCTACTTTGTTTTAATCTATTGAATTGAAAATCTGAAAAAACATGTATTTCTGAATAGACTTCTGCCTCCATAGTTCATTATATTGAGGCTCCGTATTTTATATGTCACTCTCCCTATTCTTAGCCATTTAGGAGCTTGCAAAAGTTGATTATGATACTAATTCTGTAATCGACATTTTGATGCACAATTTTTTACCACACCATTTTTTTTATTTCCTTAAAATAGATTCCTACAAGCAAAGTTTCTGAGTTTGACAACAACCACATTTTTAAGGTCCTTAGCACATACTTCTGAAATGCTTTATAGAAACCAAGTACCAATTTACACTCTCCCCAGCAGTATATCATAGAGTTCATCCTGCTGTACCTTCCCCATCACTAAGGACGGTAGTGAGAAAAAACTTTGCCAATATGACAGGCTTCTTAATCTTGTTATTCAATTTTGCATTTGTAGTAATTAGAGATTGTGTCTTTTTCAAACAGTCATTGCCCATATTTCTTCTAGAATTTGATCATGTAATTTTTAATACATGGAAGACACAGCCCAGTTTATTTTTATTCGTCCAGCACATTTTGACTAGTGTTAACACTGAATTAGAAGAGGGCCTTGAAATAATACATTAGTAACTCACATTTATCATATAGTACTTTGTTATTTTGGAAGCTTTTTAATGCAGTGTATCATTTGACCTTTCAAAAATTCTAGGAACAGAAAAAAATAAGATACTTCTCATCGATAGGCAAGGACACTTGTATAAGGCTGTTTATGAAATTTAGTAGTTCCTCAGGACATTTGTACATACCTAAAAGCACAGAGCTAGGATACAGATTCAAATTCAAATCTTATGACCCATAGACTGTTATCCTTTCTTTGGCCTCTAGAAACACCTGTACCCCACACCTTAGGCACAGCATTAGCATCACCTGGAAGATTTTAGAGTCATAGCATTTATGGCTCAGGTGCTATGCATATTGATGTCTGTGTAGTGTTACTTTCCAGCATGCTGAGAGCACACACATATGCAACCAAGTGTGGATAGACTTGCATGCAGATGTGTATGTAAAAGTAAAAAGGCAGGGGTGAAATTATGAATTTGAATATTCATCAAAAAAGTGTGTCACATATTGATAGAACTTAAAAAGAATGATTTATTTCCAATTTTTAAGAAAGAAATTCATTAGTCTTTTTCTTCAGGAAAGCATAGGCATTAACCAAGAGATCTTCCTACTCTGATATTTTGAAGACTCCATAAAAACATATTTTTCTTCCCGTGTATAAGAATCACTGGTGAAGATGTTTTAAAATGAAAGATAAATTTTCTAGGCTTCTACTTTGAGTCCCTCCAATTATAAAAATTAACAGATACTCTCATTTCATACATAACTGTTTGTCTTTTTTTTCTCTTGAAGGACATTATGTGCTGATATGTGTCCTCTTTAGTAGTCAGACAAGTGCTTGATGTGTTTGTGCTCTGTGCCTACGAATTTAACTAACATGTCTCCAGAGACTGGCACACAGGAATTTCTTGTCAGCAAAACTATGCCTTCTGTGATTCTAATAGATTTATAGCTGCACAGTCCTCTGGTCAAATTTGGCTTATTGCTCTGAATCCATTTTTGTAATAATGATGCTGGTAATGCTGTAATATATTATTTTAATACGATGATACGTTGAACTCTAATTTCTAGGAAATAAATACATTATTCAACCCTGGCATCAACTATTATATTGGAAGGAAGAGGAAACTAAAAAGACATCTCACTAAAATAGGTCTCATTGTCAATTATGTAAAAGTGAGTGTGAGATGATTGAATTATTATGTATATTAATGTCTATATTGATTAGTTGCTCTAGGTTTGGTCTTCCCCAAAATGTCCAACTAGACTATTTTCAAGATGTTCAGAGCAGGCTTTTTCCAGCATGTGTCATCTTGGTATGTGGACCTACAAGTCAGCTGAAGCTTTGCATGTCTTGAGGAAAACTGTTACCATTAACTTATAAAAGAATATCTAGATATAGGGCCACCTTCAGAAATTATCTAGCAGAAATCTCTCATAAAGCAGGTCAAACATCTAGAGCCGAGGTTTTGTCAAATGAACTCATCCCCTCATGGGAAGATCCCCTCACCCCTCTCTTTGGTACCTCAACCCCTATTCCACTCCTTATGGTTATAAGTCCTCAGTTTATCTCATTAACTTTAGAATTTGTAGCTCTGTAAAGTCTACATAGGTATGTAATTAAATTTGGTCATTGTCTCTACTAATCTGTCTGATGTTGCTATGTTCACTCAACCAGCCCAAGAACAACTTCAGGGGGATGAGGAATTTTTCCCCACTCCTCTACACTATCTACTTTAATTTCTGATTCTCTTAACAGTCTATTCATTAGATTTTTTGAATCAATGTGTCTGAGGGAAAAAAAAACAGCAATGAGACTAACTGTAGGATCTGACATGAAGGATATACCTCCTCTTTGTTCAGAAAACTTATTTTTCAGAGTAAGTAAATGTGACTTATGTTCCAAGAACTACAGGCATGAGATACACGTGAGATCTCCCCTGCTATTCTCTTTCTAGTCTCTTTGTCTTCCCAGAAAGTTCATCCAAACAAGGTATATCTATTAAACATTCTGCTATAAGTCCTAGACTTTATCTCTTTTTTATAGAGTCTGCAAGGTTAGAATGAATGGGCTTGTGTATGTGTGTATATGTGAGTTGTATACATTTTAATTTTTAATTATAACTTGAGTACAACTGCCAATAGGCAAATGATACAACTTGGTTGATTATCCCTTTTTGAAAAGATACTGATTTGAAAATGTAACTTAGTTTGTCTGATATAATTAAATGTGTAAAAGATAGTCTACTCTCTCATGCGATTTTATTCTATGAAAATATGGTCTGTTAAAATCCATGAATACCAAGTTTGGTATTAGCACTGCTTTTGATTTTTTTTAAGTCTTAGAAATTAAAGAAAAATCTAAAGAACAACAATTACTTTCCCTAACATTGCTCTTAATCTTTGCATATATTAGATCCAACTTTATCTCCATTTGAGATGCCTTGAATAAGAACAAAAACATGTAAGCAAAACTGAATTATTATACAGAGAAATCAAAGTAACTTCTCTATTTCTGTTTCTTAAGATGAAGAAGTTGTAAATGTATTGATTGTTCTCTGCATAGATTTTGCCAAGAACTAGGAAATATATCACAGAGGCTTATGTATCCCCTGCCTTCTTTATATTTGTAGTTTTTAGACAATATTTTTATGTTCATACATAAGGAAAAATTAGGTCAACTAATGACAGCTCGGTAAATAGTAAAGGCTTGGGTTTCTTTCCCCTCATCCTCGGGGGTGCTTTCCAGCCTCTACTTGAGAGCAGTTTTCTTCCATTCCTGCTCTGTGTCCTTTCCTCCTTTCTCAGCCATTATTCTCAATTAGCAATTGCTATGGGCAGTCATTATCTATCGAACCCATTTAGAAACTTGGCCACAGACTTCATCAACTCTAACCTTTCAAGGATACCGAGTTTGCTGGCAAGAAGCATGGCCTTTGAATAAACAAGACGGGTTTGCTCATAAGTATCACATTTTCCATTTCAACCAATATTCCTCTTTTCTCTGGGAGTTAGCACCTGATTAGAGCTGTTCTTTTTGCTAATTCAGCTTTCTGGGTAATAAATATTTTATCTTATCAATAAACATGAATTTCTGTGATCCAAAGATATTTAGATCCTTAATTAGACAGCACATCTAAATTGGTTAATCAGAGTGTTTTCTGGCAGTTTCTGAGTCAAAGTTACACTTCATCTCTGGTTAGCCTTTGTAATATTCAAGCTGAACAACTTAAAATTCTTAGTTCACACTACTTACAATCTGTGTTAATCAAAATGCTGTAATTAAATTGGGCATGGACTTATTCTGTAACCTTATCCACTTTGCATTTAAGTTGTCTCTACATGAATGTTTGACACTAGTACAGTCTTTAAATATTAATGCATAGGGGGAGAAAAGATGAAAGGAACAGTTGGAGCCAACAGAAACTAAAAGATAGCAAGGGGGCAATTGTAATAAAAAAAAAAAAAAAAACCTTAAGAAAGTTAGAAGAGTATGCAAAGAAAAATAAACTTGTCAAAGCAGTTAGGTACCAGCATAAAGCAGCACTATTTATATACAATCTAAAGGTCTAAGGAATGAGTAGCCATACAGGCTTTGGTGCAATAAAGATTAGAATCTCTGTGAAGCAGTTTCTTGTGTTGTTTTCCCCTGCTTTTGAATTTTACTTTTAAATGGCTGCAGAGCTACAAAACAGGTTAAAATGAAACAAAGCCAAGCAAATAGAAAAAGATATCTCCTTTTTCATGTATAATGGAAACAGAACACACCTGAAAGTTTGATTTTGTACCTCTAATAATCAGACTCTCCATGATTTTGGTATAAAATAGTGTAGAAGTACATAACATAAAATAATGTGTTTGTGTTCCACACGCAGTGGAAGATTTCTTAACATCGTCTGTCAAATTTTCAAGTGGGTATATCGCCAAATTGTTTGGCTTTTTCTATGAAAAGGGAAGAAGGAGAGTATATGAAGCTAAATGTATAGCTCCTGTCTCCTCTTGCACCAGATAGAGAAATTATATTTGTTGAGACACTGCACTGTTGAGATTCGAGAAGGGAGTATGCCCTCAATTTCATTGCACCATGCTAGTGTTCATTCAACTGATGAAGTTCTCAACTCAAAGGGCAGCATCCACTTTGTTCTAAGTTCCTGCTGGAATGGAAAAGCTGACAAGGGAAAACTTACACAAAGGATATTGTGCTGTTAAAGTTTGTTCAAAGCCACACTTGTCAGATCTCTTTGAAATGAAATTGAAAAGGAAAAACCAATTTTCTTTGAGGACAAAGTTCATCTCATTTGGTGTACTGCACCTGTCTAATTTTCTTCTCTGAGAAAGAAATCTTGACTAGGAAAATTTGAAAAAATAGTTTAGACTAGTGCAGGTAGGTATCATAATGTTTAATTCAGACTAGTGCTACATTCTGAGAAAATAAATATAAGTGAATTACCGCCTGTTTGAAGCTGTGATAAATACCTAGGTTGGCTGAAATTATTAGACACCATTATTCTGTCTCTAAGATGTCTCTGAAGGGCAACAATCTGAGCTATTCTGAAACGAGAGCTCTCTAATGTGCTCCTCTGTTACTGAGGTGCAGATGCACAGTATGATGCTGAGTGCATTGTCAAATTGAAAACCAAGACAGACCCCTCAAAGGTGTTCCAGGTAAATATCCTGCATGCCTGCAAATTTGGGGGGAAAAGAAGCATCTATTTTTAGGGTAGGATGCTTATGAATATTAAAAATTACAATTGATTTTCTAAGTGCCACTAAAGAATGTTTTAGAGAAATTCGTATCAAAGGCAAATAAGGACTTCGTATGTTTGAAGTCACAATTCCCTATATATAGGAAAGCTGCAAGATTGCAGATCAACACAAAATAAAGTCAAAACCACAAGTGAATATGTCATTTGAACTGGAAAGAAATAAAGCTGTGACCACAGACAAGGGCTTAGGTTCAAATAGAAAAATGTTATTTTAGTCAACAGACAAACAATAATGAAAAACAAACCCAAGGATAATCCTCTTTTAAAATATATCTTCTCTCCTATTTCCCTCTCCCTTTTAGTTTTCCTGTTTCTATGTCAGCCTTTCATGTTCAATCTTACCTATGTGATTGACTGCATGTTTATATATAAATCCCATATATTGGAAACAATTGTATGATTACAAATAAGGGAGCATTTGAAAATGGTGAGGGCAAGCAGAATTTTATCTTATCTGTTAGATCATAGGAAACAGATGATCTTGGCTTTTGCCAAATTCTCCTCAGAAATTTATATTCCCTAGCTTCCTTCTTTGTGAATGCTTTCCATTTGAAACTGCATTTCCAATGCCTTTTTTATTTGCTCTGTGTCCAAATGTGGATCCAGCTGGATTCCTCTGATTTTGCTTTTATTTCATTTGTATCTCTGTGGAAGATTGTTTCACCTATCACATCCTTTATGTAAAACTTAATGCCTCTTAAATACAGTGTTCTCCATGACCTTGAAAAACAAAGCCCCTCTATTGAAACTTTTGGACAGCAGTTACCTGGCTTTTAGTATCAAACACAATCAATGTCCTGATGGTCAAAGGAGAATCTTCTTAGAGTGGAAATTATTCAACTAAATGAAAAGCAAGCTTACTGATTTTCTTCTCTCTTTTGTTTAATTTTTATTTCCTTTGTGCTCCATCTGTTATAGAGTAAATGTGTTTCAATTTAGTGACAACATCTTCAGAAATTAACCATTCCTTTTTAGAGTTTACAAGCTAGTTGCACGTTATTTGTGTTCAGCATTTGTCAGAAACACAATTTATCATGTGTGTGTGTAAATTAACCCCTCATTATACTGCCTTCAAAGTCCATGAGTCCAAGGCAGTATCTTCTGGAGAACAGCATCTTGACCTCATACACATACATTTCCCTTGATACCTATTTGTATGCTCAATAAATACTGGTTGAATGAATGAAGGTCTGAGACTTTCCCTCTTTCCCTTCAACATCACTCTTTTTTCCCTTTATAATTCCCTGGGCATTGAAGTTGTGTCACTGTAAAGTGCTGTTTCCTTCTTCAAGGCCCACACACCAACTGGACTCTTCTCTCTGGCCCATCTTCACCCAGGGGTAGTTCTTGAAGCACCTATTCTAGAAGATACACTCCTTTCCTGATTCTGGGATAGTGTGCATATGGTCTGTGTGCTTGTTTTATGAATGAGTTTTTCCTTGGTAATTTTTACATTTTTAGAGTACCTATAACAGAAAGTGAATCAGAGAATAGCAGCTACACTGTATTCCGTGGCTCTGTAAAGCAGCTGGACACCAATGCTGTAATATCCTCTTCTTTCTACGAAGGGTTATAACTTGGGATCAAAGTAGGACTCATACTTACTACATAGTACATAGCATGAAACTATTGATACTGAGGCATTCTTCTATCCAGAACTCCTATATACAACCATCCATTCAGCAATATTTCTGGCCTCTATTGTGGATTTAATACAATGCTATGGGAACTACAAAGAGACATAAATCAAATAGTCCCTCCCCTTAAAAGCAGAACAAATTTAGTGTTTTCTAGAGTACTTCCACATTAATTACCTCATTTGATTCCTACAACAGTGGAAAAAGACAGAGGGATAATTATTACTGTACACATTTTCCAAATGAGAAGCCTGTAGCCTGGAAGTCTAAGTCACCCTACCAGGTATGCCAGGACCTCAATAAAACACCTAGAGGTTTGATTATACCCTTTAATAACTCTTCTACATTATAGAGAACCAAGAAATTTTAGTGGTGAATTGCCTCTCAGTATGAACCAGAATATTTATTTCAAATCCTTATTTTTTTTCTTTTGGAATCCAAGGCAGGTCAATAATTAAAAGTACTTTGGACCTAAATGGAAACATTCAGCTTCCAAGGTTTGCAGTTTTTAAACCTGCCATGCTTCAAACCACAATCTATTGTTTAGGCATCAGCAATAACAATTCTCAAGGCTGTGTAGTTTGGAATAGCTATCCTACTTGCCCTCCTTCCCCTGCCTGCTTCCACTGTCATAACTCAGATCATTATCCTCTTACTTCAATAACCTTTTACAATTACCACCTATTTTTTTCAGTATCACCTCCCACACATCTATTCATTAACATTCTGTTGGAGGGTAAATCTTCTTAGAGTAGAATTATATTCCAGCAATTATACCTCTCAGAAAACATAGATGGCTCCCTACAGCCCATTGAATTAAGTCCCAACTGCTTAGTTTTTCCATAAACTGACCACAACTTACTATTCTTTCACTTACCCTACAATTAACATAAATAATTGACTGCCTTTGCTACCTCATTCATCCCATTCCTACTTTGGTGCCTTTCTTGCTGTTTCTTCTGCCTGGGATAATCACCTTCTTCGAGATCCTTCACTAAATATAAATACCCCTAAAGTCTTTATTTTAAGCCTTCCCTTATGGCTCCAGTTGGGGCAAATACAACTTACTCTGAATGTAAAACTTCCCTGTAGTCTCTCCCCTAAAATTTGTGAACCAGCACAGGTTTTATGGACAGACAGGTAGATGGAGATAGATTTAACTCACTTTACTTCTCTAAGTATTCATTTCCTTAGCAGGAAAATCATACATGTTTTTGTCGAGGGCTGCAATTATCCACATGAATGTTTTTGGTCAGTTTTTAAATATTACAACTCAATAATTTTTTTTTTAGATTCCATATTGCATTGTAGTTATATCATTACATATTATGTAAATGGCCATATGTTTTCTGCTTTCTTCAAAGGCTGAAACGATGATTTTTATTTTGGCTTTGCTTTTCATCTTTGAACCCATATAGATCTTGATTCTATAAAAGTTGTTAGTAAAAATCATTACCCCCATTACATACATACCCATTCCATCATAGAAAATTATGAGCAATATTCATATTATTAAATTATGAGTCCCATGTAACCCTTAGTAGCAATGACATGTCATATGCTGTCTTTTCAGTTTCAGAACAAGGAGAACTGTTGGCTCAGTTTATAAATCTTCTAATTAAAGTTTCTTAGTTAAAATATGGTTATATAGGACATTTATGAAAGACTAAAATGCAGTGAATACTGCCCAGGAAGTCAGCCACTTAGATAGTGTTGTAGCCTATACAAGTGGAGCAGGACTAGAAAATCATGTGCTCTGTTTCTCCAGGGAATCACTATCTCTGCTTTAGGTTATCCAAGCTGTGGAGGACATGAAGAGGTAAACCACAAAGTTTGTAAAGTTAATCGTACCCAAAGTCAATTGGAACACATTACATCATACATGTACCCTTTGTTGACTAAAAGGAAATAGGACATCATGAAGAATTACGGAGATTAGATGAAGTCATCAAAATCATCTCTGTGGAGAAGCTATGAGAACATTCTTAATAATAATTTTATATATATACATGTGTATATATATATATATATAAATATAGTCATTGGTTATTTCTTCACAGCTTTTAAACTAATATAGTAACAGAAAACTAATGAACTATTGGAATAAAATAGTTAAGAAATCAGAGGGCAGTATCTAGCATAGTCTTTTAAGTGAGGACATGTGTTTTATAACACGGTGGGAAAATAATTTCCTGATATTTAATGGGCATTTAGAATTATACTTAGAGATGGCTAATTGAAAAGTAACTAAATCTTCCTATTTGGGAATAAGAGTTCACATTTCAAAATGTCAAAAATATTCGTAATCATTCTTGCTTTTTAATTTTCAAATACTATGAGTCAATCTAATTACAGAGTGTACAGTGGATGGGACCTGTACATCTAGAGGCAGAAATACTTGTCTGCAGAAAGTTACAATGTTCCAGGTAAGAATGATAGTGGGACAAAAGCATGGATTAACAGGTCAGGGGATTTAATCTCAAACCTGAAAATGTTGTTGCTGTTCTATGTTAGCTTTCCTAGTTTGTGCAGAAGATCAGTGCCTAATAAAAAAAAATGTACAACCAATATTTAATTATTTTAATATCCTTCTAATCCTGGAAAGGTATAAAAGTGACAGATATATCAAAGAGTGAGGAATTTCAAGTTCTCCATGTTTCCTGGGTCTCACTAGTATTCATATAAACCTAAAATTAGAGCAAGAGATAGACAAGCAGAGAGGCAGACTTAAAACTTATTTAATGTAGGAAAATCAAAGGGAGCTGATACTCGACATTTGCCAGGAAGAGAGAAAATGTAGTCAAGAACCTACTAAGTATCTGGCTTGGACAACCAGGTAGATGATGATATGATTTGTTAAGATGAAGAAGAACGGAGGAAGGGCAGATTTAGATTTGATAACAATTTAAAATTCACTTTTAGATATGTTAAATTTGAAGTAAAGAAGGAAAACATGCATGTCCTGAGGCAGTTAGGCTTTCTGAATCTGAAACTCCGGTTGTTTTTGCTGGATTAGGAGTCATCAGCATATAAATGTGGAATGAGGTTTCCCACTGGAAAATTACATAACTCAAGGACAGAACCCTTAGTAAAATAAACATCTGATCTTCAAGCAGAGAAAGGGATTGTAAAAGGAATAAGGAGGGACCTGGGGAATATGGTGTCATTGAGGTTAAGAGAAGAAAGTCTTTCATAAAGGAGTGGGTCATCAACAGCATTAGATGTTGCTGAGATTTCAAAAAAGTTAAATTCCATGATGTTTCCATATGTTTGACTTTTGAAAAGTACAGATAACTTGAACAGAACTAGTTTCGGTGGTGTGATCCATCAGTCTGGAGACCAGCTCTCTATAAAAAGAAATGGGTGATTAAGTATAAGCTTCCATAATTAAGAAATTTGCCTATGAAGGAAAGATAAAGGACTTGAAGAAGGACATTTTGTTTTGTTTTGCTCTGTTTTTGTTTTTAATTTACTGACAAATAGGAATAGATAAAGGAATGCTTGGCTTGCATGTTAGAACATTTATTTTTTTCAAATGGCTGTTACTGACACTCACCCTAGCACTGTTTTAATTCTGGTATTTCATGTAAGGGATTCAGGGACCAAGGACAGAAAAGTTTTTACATTAACCCTTAAATTGACGTTTTAGGATTAAAAAAAATCAAAGTTAGTGTTCCCTGGTGGAGCAGTGGTTAAGTCAATTGCCTCTGAAGTCTGGTGCGGGGTTAGTGGGGTGGGGGGTCGGGGTGGACCACGACAACCAGTGTGAATAACTAAATAGAAATAAAAGAAAATAAAGATGCTCCTTCCTTCTTTCTCTTCCTGCCTGCCCGCCGGCCAGCTAGCTTACCTTCATTTCTGCCTGCACCTTTCCTTGAAAACAAAAACTAGAAACCTAAACTCCATTTATTTTTTCCCTTTGCTATACCATACCCAGTGAATATAGTCTCTGGAATTAGCTTCCAAAAACCTGTAAACAACAAAGTGGTTCTATAACGGATTTGCATTGCCTTCAGAAAATAAAAACAGAGAATGTAAATCTTAACAATGAAAATGTTAATAATTTTAATTGGAATTTTCAGTTTTCAAATAATTTTTGGCAGAGATTTTGGGAAATCGTATTATGCCATCTCTGAGATATATAGAAACCTTCATAATTCTGAAAATAGAATTATAAGAACTACGCTACTTCAAGAAAAATAAATGTTTTTTTTTAACTTTCAGAGGATAAAGTATGTTCCATCTCATCAACATGAAAAAATAAATAAAATAAAAATTTCAATTTTTATGGTATAAAGCTATAATAAGAATTATATGAAGTACTGTAACATTGCTTACTTTTTAATATTGTGAATCAAATATTGCTTCAGAGAACCAAATGTTTGGCCACCAACCTCATTCTAGTAAGACTATATAAAAGAAAAGCTACTTTTTGGCTGTCAACACCGTAATAATAATTAGTATCTGTATAGGGCTTCACAACTTATGAAGAATTTAGAGATCTGATATTTCACTAAGCCTCAGAATAATCTTATGAATAATTCAAGACATGTAAATATTGTCACATAATAGAAAAGGAAACTGAAGTTGAGCACTTTTTGTAAAGTTTGTTGAACTTCACTGGGTTTAGTAAATGACAGCGTTAGAACAGGACTCAGTTCTCCTAATTCCTAAGTGAAAAAGGGAACTGGAAAAACTGCATACTTGGTACCCCTACCCTTCTAAGCCACAAAGCCCTGAGGCTTGGTGTGTATTAATAAATAATAGAGCCCTGTGCCCCTGGCTACAAATTGTTCCAAGTGGATTGTTCCAACAGTCAGCAATTATGTACAAAAAAATTCAAACTAACCACTCCGTTCTGCTTCTCTAGGTTGCTTACGCAAATATCCCTGCCTGCCCAGAATATAAATCTCTGTAAAAACCCTGTGCTATGTGATCTCAGGGCCATATGATTTGGGTCCATTTTTACCCCTTAAGGTCGCCGGCTCAATAAATCTCCTAAATTCTTAACTTCTGGCATGTTTCTTTGATATCGTTGGCTATTTTGTAACATAAGTAAATACTTTCCCACTAGATATCAATAATAAGTATCAAGCTTTGTGTTAATAAAGTGAAAGAAATAGACTTTTCTCTTAAAATATTTACAACTGGGGTGGGAAGATCAGACATCTAAAACATGAGAATCAAATATAAACAATATGTAATCAAGTGCTAAGTGTAATTCATTCTACCACAAGTTTACTTAACAAGTGTCATAGTTTTGTAAGGTTTCATCCTTGGAGTACCCTTGGAGGTAAAACAAGGAACTAGAAAAACTTCATTTTTGCTGGGTTACTCTGTAAACCACAAAGCCCTGAGCACCCCACTTTCTTTCTAGATAATCAATGCCTCTGTCAGTGAAACAGAAACCTTGTCACCTGGAATGCTAGGTACCTGCCCAATGAGGCTGGAGGGGTTTCTGTTAATCTGCTGAGACCTAGGAGGAAGTTAAATGTCAAACAGATAGCTTAACACATTGTGGGTGTGACCTCTGCTATATAAATAATTATGATAACTGCTGTTCCTTCCATTTCTGGAAATGCTTATGCATATACCCCAGCACACCTGGAAAAACAAGCTATAAATACCCTGAGCTATTTGGGTAAGGGGCTGCTAGATTTGGGTGGTACTCTCCCCCTTGCAGCTGCTGGCTAATATACTCCTCTTAAATTCTCTTTAACTCTGGTGTGTCTCTCCGATCTTGTTGGTTACTTTGTAACAGAGGTACTATAACTAATGGTTCCTTTAGTTTTACTGTTTCAAATGTCAACTTGATTGGGCTCAGGTATGCCCAGAGAGCTGGTAAAACATTATCTCTGGGTGTGTCTGTGAGGGTGCCTCTAAAAGAGATTAGCATCAAAATTGGGTAGCAAAGACTGACTAAAGCAGATGATATTCACCAAAGTGTGTGAGTAACATGTAATCCTCTGAGGACTTGAATAAAACAAAAACAGAGAAAGGGTGAATTTGCTTCTTCTGCTTGGGTCAAACCATTCATGGTCTCTGTCCCTCAGACATTAGTTCTCCTGGTTCTCAGACCTTCTGACTCAGGCTGAATTATATTATCAGTTTTCCTGGGTCTGAAAACATTTTTTTAAATAAATAAAACAAAAGAAAAGGAATGATTCAGACATCATAACCAGATTATTTGAATGTCATTGTATCTGATAACATATGTCCAATGCAAAAAGAAATAAAAGTATAAAAGTATGTATCTAAGATGTCAAATGGATAACTGAATCAGGGCCAATATGTATATATTTGCCAGAGTCAGAGGGTTTGAAAGTTTTTTTAAATGTTTAAATAAATCTCATGAAATTATCTGTATTTTCCATTTTTTTAATGTGCTAAATCTATTATGTCCAAGGTGCTGCATCATTCAATCTAAAAACATATTATTATATTTTAAAAGCTTATATTTATTGATGGTTTAATCCAAATAGTATTCAGAACAACATGATCATAGGATCATGTCTTAAGCTTATTTATGCTAACCGTGTTTTATTAAGGTTTAGCTCTGAATTAAATAGGAGATTATAGATTACGGCAACATGCTATATCTTTTAGGGTGTAGTGAGAAATGAGAGAGGTACAAATCATTGTTCCTATCATCAAGTGGGAAATAAAATATGATTCAACCAGAAATGCAAGGATGCAAACTATAATAGGAGTCCAGAAAAGGAAACGAAAGAGCAGAGATTGATCACTGGGTGATAGAACAGGTAGAGCATGCCTTAATGAAAAAAAGGAATATAATATGAGTCTTATTACATGAATACGGTTTCCTTAAAATAGGTTAATAGGGAAAGCATTCTGCTTACATAGAAATAGGTGAATGAATCTTGAAATGTGGAATACACTAGTGTAGGGAGGTTGGTTAGTAGAACTTTCTAAGTAGAGAAAACTCCAGTAATAATAAAAAATTTTAATAATCATTACATTTTAGCACATATAGTATGAAATCATGATAAATCACTACAAAAAAACATGCAAATAGGGATTATTAGCCGTTTCTGAGTATGGATGTGTTTTTCTACGAAGTACGGATGACTTAGTCATTCCACAATAAGTGATACAACAAGGATGTGTATACATGTCAAGCTGATTTAGTTCTGCTCACTCTTCCCTCATTACACAAAAACAGTTCTCTGAGCTCTCACGGAGTTCCAGCAATTCTATGCCCTACAATTCAGAATTAGCAACATAACAACACAAGATTTCTTTTGTGTGAACTTGAAAAGAATTTTCTTTTTGCTTTACTTAAATAGGAGTTGAAAGAAAAAATATAAGAACATAGGCACTTTATGGTTTTATGTGGCCAAGGTAAGTGTGATTCCAAGAATATTCTAAACCATCAGAAAACAAATTAGGAATAGAGTTAAGAATACTCCAATTTTATCAGGTGCATATCCTCCTTACTTACTCTGAAACATGTAACTCACAAAATGTAGGTCTGTGATATGGTCAAACAATTAAATGTCAAGAGACCAGGTCCCTGAACCTCATTAACCTTCACCATTGCCTATCTTTTATACCTAGTAGATGTCTACATTAGTCATTTTTCAGATTTTCTGTTTCCAGTCTTCATAAAAGAAGAATTTGCAAATAAGTTTTTATCATCATTAACAATACTATCGCTAAAGGGCATATGTGAAGTTTTATGATGGTTTAGCACATTAATATTTTACAACCAGGCTTTAACATGCTTTTATCTTTTTTACATAAGATTAATATCCTGCCTGAATTAGTATATTACATGCATTTTCAATTTTCACTAAGCTGATTTTCTTGCACTAGAATTTAAAGGTTTTTTTCCTCACCATTTTCTTCCTCTCATTTATAGGATTTAACACATTTTATCCCTCTTAATGTTTTTTTCCACAGTATTGCAAGAATTTTCTTGTTTTGCTGCCATTTGCAGTACAGTTCCACTAATCCCACCATTTGATTTTAAATCTTCCATTCTTTACAATATTTATAGTTCCATTCTCTCTGAAGCCTATACTGCCATGCCCATCAAGTCTAGGCAAGAATGAAAAGTTAGTAAACAAGTGACTAATTTGGTAAATACAGATACTCTGATCAGGTAATTCAGGATCATGTTTTTAATGTAGGTCAGATTAGGCCTTTGTTAGAAGAGTGGCAAAACTAACACATTGTATCATATGCAGAACCAGCCTAAAATACTAAGGAACGTTTTAGATTAGAAATTAATTAAATGTTGCAATTAGGACTTCTAATTCTAAAAATTCATGTATGAACAACGTGTCATCTTCCCAATATCTGTTTTAGTGAACAGCAGAGTGTAGACATAGCCTCTCTGTCTGCTCTACACTTTAGTATATATGAATGTAGATCTCAGTCTAAGGTTTCCTTTGTTACTGAAAATCTACTCTAGGTTGAATCCTAGTTTAGTCTGGCTGGAAATTAAGGATAATACAAAAGACAGGAAGATGTATGAGTCAAATAACAATGATAAAGAACAAAAATAACAACAAAGACCAACTAGGTTAAAGTTGTAGCAATGTGATACAAAGTTAATCTTTTAAAAAGTCAGCCTGGCCTCTCTGGTGACTCAGGTGTTAAATCTGCAGCTCTAGAGAGTCCAAGAAATGGCCAAGGACCCAAGTTCATTACTGGGGAGATGGGGGGGAGGGTGGTTTGAGAAGGCGGAGAGGAGGGGGGGTGGGCAACCAAAAATGAATAACTAAATGCTTTTTCCTTCCCCCTCTCTCTTTCTTCCTTCTTTTCTGCCTACTTGCCTTCATTCCTGCCTGTTGCCTTCCTTTAAAAAATAAAAGTCAATCAGTATGCCCATCCTCTCTCTAATAGTTGCTATGATTATCTCTCATATAGACCCTTTAGGTAATGCCTCACAAAATATACCCCTCCACCAAAACCTTCCATGTCCTTCCCTATTACAGGGTTACCTGATATATGACTGGAGAGATAATTTAATATTCAGAGCTAAGGTTTTAATGGCTGAACATTACCACACATCCTCCACCTTCAAAAGGAAATTACTGTATTAACAAAATCCTCAGTGCTTTGATTAAAGGATTAAGTTTGCATCAGTTTTTGCTGATTGATGGAGTTATTTTGACAATAAACCAGGGTAGTTTTAGATGACACTTAAATTACTCACAAATAGACCAAGCAGTAAGTGAACCTATAGGCTAATTTCATAGACAGTGTTTTTTATTATTATTTCTCTCTGCCCTTTCTTCTTATTGGTAACTAATACACTAGTTGGCCTTAGGTTAACGTTAGTTAATAACTTTTATTTTATTTTATTATTTTATTTTATTGCTGGGGTTGCTCAAACAGAACAAGACACATAGGACTCATCCCTCCTCTAACATAGTTTTTCCACTATCTAACCCTAAAATAAAACAAGAAACTGCCCCATATAATCAAGGTTGAGAAGAACCTACATATGGTTCTTTGTATTATATTCCCCATTTAAACAAAAAGAATGACAATCGGAGACAAAATTCACATGATTTACCGGGAAAACCTAGGTTAATAATGTTCTCTACGTAATGAAACAAAGAAGTATACTAAAACAATCTGATAGTAGGAATAATTTTAGAACAAAAATTCACTTTCAGATAGGATATCAGCAAGCATTTTACATGAACAATAAGCAGTAGATGGGATCTGTGATAAATATGCATACAAGAGAAAAACTTATTTGTAGAAGGCTAAATACTTTGAGAAATGGAGTTGATAAGAATTAAGTTCAAAGATTTACCCCCAGTAGAACAGAATCTCTCTCCATTATATATAATTAAAAACTTTGTACTTTTCATGAAGCAGGAAAGTCCCCTACGACATCTGGTATGTTTCTTGCTCACCAGAGAAATGGATGCCATTTTCCTGAGGAATAGAAAAACTTACTTACTGAACACCATTAGGTTAGAGCTGGGTGTCTCTCCATGCATACTAACTACTTTTCTCACAAACAAGATGGTAGATGAGAGACATAATTAATATGATGTGGACTGAGAGAAAACACTGTGGGGAGTTTTGAATTGTGGCAATATAGATAAGGTAACTCCTAAGTGCCAATTCAATTATTATTAGAATTCATCTGCCACTCTCCAGTCCACTTCATATTTAATTATTTCAATAAAGAAGTGTGAGTGATTTTTATCATTTCCATTCAATTCCCCAATGCACTTATTTCCTCCCTGGACACATTTATTCTGCTGCATCCTGAGTGGTATTAGTGTATAGACTTGGAAAATGAACTCAAAAGATCAGAAAACTGGGGATACTTGGTATTTCTTTTTCCTATAATTAAAAATGTTTTATCAGTTATAGATGTTCCCTTCTAAATATACTTATTTAACTGGGAAAAGTAAGTCTAGATTTTGTTTCTCAGTTTTGTTTGGAACCCCGGGCATTTGCTTTAGAAAATTAGCCTCTGCTTATTAAAGATCTTGCCAAGTTTTTGTTTTGAATACTGTGTATTCATTTTAGGTACTTCCATTTTTGTGTATGTATGGGGAAAAAAAGAAATCAGTCAACTGCGCTTACCTCTGAGAGTCTAAAAATCTCTCCATGTAGATAATCTTCTTATTCTTAGGTTCCCAATGAAATAACCAGGGGAAAATATGATTAATTTCATGCTAATAACTGGCCATTGACCAATATGGAGTCTCTCTGTCACGGTGGATCTCTCTGTCTAAATCCTCTGGCACCTGGAGGGCAAGGTGAAGGTACTGATAGTCCCTTGTTTTTATAGTACTCCAAAATCATCTTAGTTTTGGTTTTTTAAATGGCTTCCTCTTTGAACCCTTGATCTATAAAATTTTGCAATCAAGCAGTTTCAACTTTATAACCCATTCCCCAGATCATTAAGACAAGAGTGGTTTCTATGTCCTAGATTCTAGAGCCAGTAGTAACACAACCAGTTTTTATCAGCACGAAATCCCTCTTAAACATCAAATGATGTATCATACTTAAAGAGAAAGAGATCCTCTTTCTCTTAGGTGAGGAAATCCTCACCTAAGAGTGGAAGCTGCCACTCTCCACTCCACGTATGACAAATCAGGGCAATTGTTTCCGACACTCTGAGTTACTAGAGAAAATAGATAATGAAAGGGTAAAGATCTTACTCTCTAGGTGTAAAACCATGCCTCCCCTGCCAGAACTCCAAGGTCCAAATTTGGTTCCACCTCTTCTAAGGGTGTAAATGTGAATTAAATGAGATACCGAACAGCGCTAAATGGATTAAAGTGCACAGAATAGTAACTTGTATCTAGTAAATGTTAAATAAACATTAAAGCTATTATTGTTCACAAAGATTTGTCTTTTGGTGACTTTTTTCCCTTCATTGTTCTGTGCACATTTTAACTTAGAGTATCCATTGAGATTGAAGATAGCGGAGGTGAACACATTTGCACAGTTATATGCCTGCCATACAAATTTCCATCCCTGTTGTTTTATCATCCTATGGCTCTGTTTGGGGACCCAAAAAAATTAAGAAGCAGGATTTCTACATATGAGGACCTTAGGGACCAAATTCAGTTGGACAGGAGGAGAAGGAGGAATTGTATTGAGACTTTGCATATGTATATGTCTTACTTAGCAGTTTTATTTGTGACAATTTTGGGATACAGAAATTATAGGAAGCTGAATTTCCTCTAATGCAATCAGCTTTTGGTGTCACAAATAAAGGGGAATACAAAGAGATCTTGGAAGGGACATACAATAGCATTTTGGTAACTCAATATTGCTCCTTCTGCTGAAATGTAGTAAACTATAATGTGCTTTCCTGGTACTCAAAGAACTTATGAATCTTCTTTCTTCATCTTGTACTCCTGTGGAAACTATTTGATTTCTTCCTCCCTTAAGTGGGCTTGCTAAGAATGGACACCCACAGAATCTACTTTTGTAATACTTCTTCTTCTCAGGTGATAGGGAATTTTGCAAAAGGAAACCAGAATTTTGATCCTTTTAGTTAGGGTTGAAAACACACACACACACACACACACACACACACACACACACACACACACACAGATAGCTAAACAATTCTTTAATGTGGCACTGCATAAAGATGACAAAAATAATTTTATAAAAATGACAACTAGCAATTTTAAAGTATATAGTCTTCAAAGAACATACAGAAAACAAAATTTAAAAAATATACTATGTATCCTTAAATAAACTCCAAATTATTTATGGAATGAAAATTATATTAAATAACATGACTAGGAAAATAATAGCCTAAACTAAATCTTCTGAGATCTCCATACACATACACATACACACACACATTCATACATGTATAGTTTTCTTCCTTCCTGCATAAACTGGACTGGTCTGCATTTGCTGTTTCTTGGTCTAGCATCATCAATACTCGGCCATGATCTTCACAAAGGCATTTACTAAAAGAATTTTAAGGTTTGAATAATTATCTATGAATAGTTTTCTTCCATCCCTCAGACTCAAAACATTGTAATTAACATGGTGCTTACAAACTGAATGCACATTCTCCTCACATTCATCTTTCTCTACAACTATACTCCGACTACCTAAAAGACAGGGGCTCTGTACTGAGTCATTTGTGTGATTATTTCTATTATTGTTCCTGACACATACGGCTCACTAAGAATTTATTAAATGAATGAATGAATGAAAAACAATTGCAGATTTCCAACTTCCAATGTGTTTTTCCTGGTAGCCTGCTGCAGGCATACATGGAAATGCCTTCTTCTATTTTAATCCCAGACTTCTTTCTCGAGAGGCCTTTTAAACTAATTTGGCCTAAAATTCCCCAGTTTCTATCGGCTTCTCTCTGTTACCTATCAAAAGGCACCTGACAATGTTCCAAAGAAGAAAACACTACATCTCCACTCTGGAAGAAAGAAACTTTATCACAATCAAAGGTTTCGTTTCTCCCCAGAGAGGTTATACAATACTGGGACAGTGATCAAACAGAAGAAGATTTCCTAAAATACTTTCCGGTAACGAGCCACTAAAACTGTCTCAAATGACTGATAAAGGAATGAAAGTTTTAAAATCCTTACCCATGCATCAATCCTGCATTTTAGAGTGTCCCATTTTATTGTACTGATTAATCATATGCTCAGAGGAAGTTGGAAAAAGCTATCAAAAGCCAACCAGTATAACTTGAACGCCAACTTCACAAAATAATCAGGGTCTGGTGGGATGTGTCATAAAATATGCCAAGTTGGGTCATTCTTATGCACTCTTGAAAGAATTATACATATTCATCCTCCTCATTTAGCACCTGAATGACAACAAGCAGGTGAAGGCATCAGAACCAATGTATCAAGCCAGACAGTTGCCATTATGAACAAAACATAAAAAGAGAGTGACGGTGCTGAAAAATGGTGAGAGTCTTCTACTCAGACTTTGCAGACACTGTTCTCTTTTGATAGGGAAATGAAGTTTCCTGGGAGACAGAGCGTGTGTATGTGCGCGTACTATGTCTTATATTATTGTCGATGCTTGTAGTTAATGGTAAATTTACATGAAATACACATTTCTTAATATAATTCACCATAACTTTTTAGTGTTTGTTTTACAGATATTGCAAGGGTAGAAAAACTGTCAATCTGAACCAAATGCTTTCCTTAAATATCTAAGATCATCTCTGAGCAATGGAGAACTCTATTAATCACTAATGAACTCCTAAATGCCACCTTCAACTGAAATAATGATAGGTAAAATTATACCATGACACACTGAGTGACAAAAAACAGCCCCCTCACCTAGTTTCATAGTGTGTTCTTGGATTGCAAGGTACTGTTTTAAAGAAATAACAAAAATGCTAATGGGCTCTTGTAGAATTACTTGTATTTCATTGTGCGGGTATCTGTATGAGGTGAGAGTGCGTGTGTGTACATATGTGTGTGTTCTTTCATATAATTTTAACAAAGAGTTGGCTATAATCCTTCACACCACTGTCACTAACATCTCTCTCCTCCCTTACCCAGTCTCAATAGAGAGATCCCTTTTTTTCTGTAATTAAAACAACAGCCCTTGTAACTGGAACCATATAAAATCACAGAGAAGCTCAGCAAAAATAATTACTCAAACTCTGTAAAGCATTAATAGTTTCACAGGTCTCCAAGTGTTCTTTTAATTGCTCTATCTAGCTTTTGGGAATTGAATAGAATGAGAGAGAACCCAACTCCCCAGTATGACATTTGTATTATCAAATATACAGTTAATGAATAGATTGTCTACCCCTTTGAGTAGAATTCAAAGAGGGTCATTCCTAGACTTTAACAAGAGTGCTAGTGTCTATGAATGAGGTTGCCCTCATATCACCTGAGCTCCTCCTGGCCAGATTTCATTCTAGTTAGCCTCTACCCGACACTCCACTTCTGGAGGAGTATGCCTCATGCATTTAATTCCTCGGATTCTGGTATGTCTTCTTTACTCCTCTAAGAATGACTTCCTTGCCATGGCCATGTCTCTCCTTCCACAGGACCTGGATTTGTTATTCAACTATGTCCTTTTGGATTTCTCTGTTTTAACCTAGCTAAGGTCCAGAGTAGAAGGCTTGTACTTACCTGACAGAGACAACATTAACACCATACTGGTAATCAATGCAAAGAACCCAAGCCACACATTAAATGTGTGGGTTCATCTAAGAATGATCACTGTACCTTAATGGATAAAGTTCTCAGATTAAAAAGCCTGTGTGCTACATGAACTAGGAAAAGCTCTTTGGATATTTAACTTCACTCTTTTCATTTTTCTTGCCTCTAATATTCCCTTACGTCCTAACTACTGTGTAAACAAATTCTTTTTCTCTTACTGTTAATTTGAAAGTACTTAAAGAAGGTGCAAAGCAGGTTTCAATGTTAAAACCACTACCTATAGACTTCCTGGGCCTCCTTCCTGCTTTCTCCCTTCTTTTCTAACTATTTTAGCTTCTTTTCAATATCATCCAGTTTTGAAGGCACAAGTAGCGCACAACTCCATTGTCTGCTACCTAAATTGAGATCTCTTATCTCCTAGGGAAGGAAAGTGGTTCATGCAAAACTGCCTCCCATGGGCTACTGCAAAGCTGTTGAGGATTCTAAAGCAGTATTTTCCTGCAACCCCTCCACAAGGTGGTTCACAAAAAGCACTGTCTGAATGAGGAAAGCTTTATCATGGTACTTGCTGGTTCTAACAGGCTCCTATTGAACTTAGGAACTTGTACTTTCTTCAGAGCAACCCGTAATTGCCTAGCTGGTGCATAACCACAGGTGGCCTTCAAAATTTTCTCCCTGTATCCAACTAGAAGCTCATCCATTTTCATAGGGGGAAGTAGAGGATGGCAAATAAGAGAACAAATTGAGTGAATCTTGATCTATGAAACTATAGCTCATTTCTGTCTTCACCTTTTGCTGCCCGGCCAACAACTATTTTTACCCGAGGTTTTCTTGTTCCTCTCTTTGCTTACAATTCTAACCTTAAAAAGGATATGCTGAATTTGCTTCTTGGGAAACTTATTCATGCATTCATTAAACAAATATTTGCTAAGTATCTATTATTTATCAGATATTATTTTAGATGTTGCAGAGGAACAATAGAGATGATCTCTGCTCTCATAAAATTTATATTCTAGTGGTGGGAAATAGAAACACAAAGATAGATTTGTTGGATCTTATATTTCATCCATATATTGACTTCTTAATTATTGCATTTTTCAGTTCCATAACTTTCAGTTGATGCTTTTTAATTCCCAGTCTTGTCAATTATATTCTTGAGCATATTTATCATAGTTACTTAAAAGTCTGCATTTAATAACTGCAAAATCTAGGTCTTGCTACTGTCACTTATAGTCTTACATTTTATCTTTGACAATGTTTCTTGGTATATATGGAATCTTTTGACTGAATAATAATCACTGAAAGTGCAAAATTATAGAATTTCTTTGAGAGCCTGAAGGATTTTGCTCTCTTTTGTGAAGGATTTTTTTTTTTAACTTTGTTTTTATTTTTGGCATGTTTTTAGGCTAGGAATAAAATAGAGGAAACTAATCTGTGACTGAGCTAATTAAAACCGAGTTTCAGCTTTATGAATAATAAATTGATGTGTTCTTTCTCATATGATGCTTCATGGCTCTTTAAGTCTTGCTTTTATAATATGTATCTTCAGAAATCCTGAATAAAAGCTCATGGTTTCCCCCAACGTGTTCCTAACTTCAATATCTGTCTCCTAACCTTAGGAGGCCAAAGAAAGATCTGGCTAGTTTTTTAGCATTTTGGTCACCATTTTTGAATGAGCAAACTTTTGGAAGGAAAAATAGAAGTGAATATAGGCTCACTTCTCTGTTACACAGTTCCTTCTATTATTTCTCCAACCTCTTGGCCTCTCTAGTTGTTGCTGACTGTATTTTTTCCCAATGTATTTAAATGATTTATAGTTGTTTTATTCAGTTTTTCTAATTCTTATCAGGAGGAAAGACTAGTCTTTTCAAGTTAAACCACTAGTCAGAACTATAAATCCTTTACTGTAAGAAATGTTACACATAGTCAAGGTTAATGTCATCCTAAGAACCTGGTAGCTTCATTCTAGTCTCTAGCTGATGACTATAGCTCTCTTCACAATCACTCATCTTATAAATAAAGACCATCATCTTAAGGAATAACTAGTGAGATGATGTGGATGGATCATCTGTCTTCATCAGTGAAATAAAAATGCAGAATACCTGCACTCTTGAATAGGCATCCATAACAACTTCATATACAGACAAAATTTTGTTTCAGCTCTTAGGTCCCTAAAATATTTTCAGACTACTAAAATGGAACATTTTGTTTTTAATATATCAAGTGACTTTATGGCTTTTGAAAAATGACTGTAGATAAGCAATTTAGTCACTGGAGGGATTTCAAATGCTGAAATATGCTCTGCTTTGCTTTACCTGACAGTAATGTACAAATAAGACTCAGGACAGCTTAGTAGACCTTTTATGATGTTCCAGCATCTATGTAACTTAGCTGGGTTCATCTTGAGACTAAAGATCACTTATCTTCTCTGACATAAATATGATTTATCATTTCAAAATATATCTACATCTTTTTCTTTTCTATTTGGTTCCAACTTTTTAAGATGCATTATATTTAGTGATATTCTTCAATCTCTTTCAAATACCCACATTGGAAATATTTTGAGCTGCAGGGAATCCTAGCTAAACTATTAGCTGAGTACATTTCTAGCATAATCCCATTAATACACAAAATTACTATTTCTAGAATGCTCCACTTTGGGTCCTTTAACTTTCAGGGATGAATGATAATTATCAGAATTCTTTACAGTAGAAGACTCAGGAATTTGATTTGCTCAATGCAATAGATACCACTAAGCTCTAGGAAGCCTGATAACTATCCCTCCGCCTCCCCCACATAAATAATTAAAGAACTAGGCAAAGAGTAAGCAGTACAGGGTGTCATGACAATTTAACTAGTGAGTTCCATTTATCTGACTATGGAAAATACAGTAGAGAAAGTGACAATTTGCAGGGTTTATATTTCATAGCACCTATGTATATGGAATTAAATACTCCTTATATCAAAGAACAGGTCCAATATTAGGTTGGTAATACCATACAAAATTGTGATCAAGTCATCCTTCCTCCCAATCTCTGTAAGTATCAACATCTACAGTGGTTAGTAAGGTATCATGTACTAAGTGTTTGGGTGGGGACAGAGAAAAAAAAACTTTACAGCAAAATCAGATCAAATGAATTAAAAAGTAAATGAAAATTCAAGAAGTCATTACATAATCTAGATTATCTTTCAAAATGCAGAGCTTGGAAGAATTGAAAAAAAATTCCCATAGAAACTAGAGGAAGGCGTTAGAGGATGAAAAAATATTAAGTCAGAAAAAGCTTTACTAACAAAGAGGAACTAAAACAATTTAAAAAAACAAGGTTAGCAGTTATTTTTAAAAGTTGTTTTCAAGTGTTGTTTTCCATTAGAAATTCCTAAAAAGAGGTTTAAAGCTGATAGAGATGTGAGGAGCTAGAAAATAAGCATCTAAATTTCCCATCTTCCATTTCAAACAGTGGATTTATGTGTTTGTATTATATTTTCTTTTCTATGTGATTTTGTGAGGGAGTGAGGGATTCTTTGGCTTTCTCACTCTTGCTCTCACCCTCCTGAATTCTCTCTATTTTTATACCTAAAATTAAATACTACAGCCCTGCCTTTCATGCCACTTCTCTTTCAAGTACAAGTTGTCTTGTTAATTAAAATCCAAATCTGAACTTCCACTTCTCCTTGTAGTCACTTTGAATAATGCCCATGACTGATCAGCTTTTCTCACATCCACCGCCTACAAGGGAAGAACACCTCTGCTCTGGCTTCTATCCCTAGATTTCAGAGACTTTTCATTCATCTATTCAATGTCTACCACTGTTAATTACTAATCTTTCCAGAAGTTTCTTAAAGAAGATGTATATGTTTGTCAAAACTGTTTCTAGAAAATTCCCCCACCCCTCTACATTCTTCTCAGGTTGGTCCAGTATCAGATTAGTAGGAGAAAAAAAGCAAATTTAATGATGTGTGTATGGTGATTCTACAAACACGTGGATTTCTAAGACAATGAACCAAAATAGGGGTATAGATACTTAGTTAAGGAATGGGACCAGGGCCTGGGGCTCATGGAGAGAGGAGGGGGACACACATGAGGGAGAGCAGGTGCTCTATAATTAGATGTTTGCCCTATCACAGAGATAGGTTTTTCAGATAGAAAGGTTATTTCTGGTAATGATTCAATTCTGGTGAAGACACCCAATTTTCATTCTTCTGGGCAGTTAAAGTACTGGTAAAAGTTTCTCGTGAAACTTAAGAGTCTCTACTGACCTCAGCTCAAAATAATCTCCATGCCAACATAGCATGTTTTGGGGAGGCCTGTCTTAAAGATCTTGGAGACTCATATCCTTCAATATGAATGAAAAGGAAACTTTAAAGTAATTTAATTAATCCCTTCTTTAACTTTAATTCAAGCATCTGTCTCAAAGGGATAGCAGGGATTTTCCAGTGATTGAAATATAGACTCTTAATGAGAATAGTAGAACTCTGGCTAGAATTTATAAATATTTCATTGAACCAAATATCTAATATAATTCAAATACAATGTTGATAAATATGCATAAAATTTAAGATGAAAACATAAATTAAAAATATGTATTGAAGTGTGTTATCTTTCTAATATGAATTGTCATCAGACAAAATAATAAATATATTCCCAAAATAACAAACAAGGTACTATCTAAAATGAAGAGAATTTAATTAGTTGTTAAAATTGAAAATAAAATTATTGACTTTTTTAAAATGTGAGATTGAAAATAAAGTGGGTCAACTTGTCATTATTCAATTATGAGAACATTTTTGTGCACATTTTTCTGGCTGATAATAAACCTCTTCTGTACTTTATACTAGCTGGTGGGATAATAAGGGAACCATTATTCCTAAAGTACAGGGTTTGGAAAAATTTTTCTGTTACAGTTTAAATAATCTATATTTTCAGCTTTTCAGGGCAAATTACTTGATTCTGGTTTAATGTTGTAAAAGGCAATATGTAAAAGCAGCCATAAGCAATATCGAAGTGAATGAATATGTTTGTTTCAATAACATTTTATTTACAGTATAGTCAATCTATAGGCCAGATTTATCCTGTTGGCCATAGTTTCGCAGTTTCTGCACTAATTCCAAATATTTTTTTTAATCCATTGTTAAGCAACCCCCCTTTATTTTATAGCTCATTGACATAGTTAACGGCAATTAGAAGTGCATAATAAACTATACGTTTTATTTTTTTAAAAATCCAGCTTTCTTCATTTCTTTAGTTTTATCTGTATCAATTTTCATACTTGTTTTGAAAGTCTTCAAATTCAAGAAATAGTCTTCTAATGCAAGATTTTAGTAAGCACCTATACAGGGACAGATACATCTAAAATGTAATCAGTGAAAGCACATGTCCCTTTACATAGTTTGAATGAATTATTAATCTTGATTTTAAGGTATCAATAACTGAGTTTTCAGGTTTTGCTTACACACCTAAATAAGGGAATTGTGGTAGAAATAGAAAGCTGAATACTGAAGATACCTGTTTCAAGCTGTAGAGTTGTTGATGGGAAGCAATGTCCTGGACAGAGAACACATTTCTCAGGCCGCTTGAAAACTAATGGGTCCATGAGTCTAGTTTTCACAGCCTTGTCAATTACAGGGAAGAACTTTCAAGAAAGTGTATTTCCTCTACTCTCTCTCTCCTAATCAGCAAGTTGGATATCAATGCCCAGATTGACGTTAAAAGACAAGCCTACTGACAAATGGGTTATAATTAAGAAATATTCCCGTATTGGATTCAGACACTGAAACTAAGGTTTTATTTTTGTTTAGTTACCTAAACCAGTGAATTATTAAACAACAAAACAAATTTCTGATTTTTCTTTGGGGGGGGATATATTATTAATACTTTAGTATTTTAAATACATATTATATTTGCAATAGTAAAATCCTGGAAATAGATGTTATAATCACCAGCCTTCGCAATGAATGTTATTCTCCCCCATACGTCTTATCAATAATTGATGTAGAGCAATAAAGCCTAGATTTTGTATAGACAGAGTATGCAGGGAGTTTTATAAAAAATAAATCCCTTGAGCAACTTTGAAGACTATAAAAATTAAATACATAGATAATATTATAGTTAGATATATCTTTATACTAAACTAAATATATCATTATACAATGAATGTTAAATGGTATAGACTTTCTAGTTGATTACACATCTAAAAGTACCCAATAAAACATCACTATTTCAGAGTAAATAATGCCTCCCTAGTGACAAAATTGTATTTCTAAATCTAATGATACTCTCATCCTTAAGTGGTGTTAACTATTTACACATTGACTAATTTTTAGCTTCCATTAATCTTTTTCCTTTTGCTTACTATGCATAAGGCCTCTTTTGAATATTGACTGGAACTGAATACACAAACATGCATAAAAAACTTGGTATCTGTGTTCTGAGTACCTAGACTAGCATAGATATCCTCATTTTTACCACAAAAATTAGTATTTATAACAAAAAGCCACAGTTATATAAAAAGTTCTAAAGAGAGAGATTAGCAAAAGAACTGAAATACATTTCCCTCTAAATCACATATTTTCTGGCATGACTATCTGTGATGCCAATTGGTGCTGCAAGGGACATTAGTAATCCTAGAATTTTCTTTTGACAGAAGCATGATAAGTAACTGATTTTTACAATACTCTTCTTGCTTCCAGGCAAATTTATTAGTAATTTTATCTCAGTCATGCAATTGCACTGAACAATGGTTAAATATCTAGGAGTTACTTTGCAAGCTACGTTCCCAGTTTTGTTTAAAAAAATAACTATATATAATATACATAATGTAATATATATAATTTATTGTTTATTTATAAAGAAACTTATAGATTTACAGAGTTAACAACACTAGAAGATAACTAAGCACATATGGATTAACTATTAAAATTTGACCTAATGGAGACTTTTTAAAGACCATGAATGGAGGTAATCCACAGTCTCTTAAATGATTTCAAGCAATGTTAATATTGCTTATGCAATTATAAACCACACAGTTACTATTTTTCTTATTTCAACTTTAAGAATTCTGCATGTATCTTAAGTGTTTAAAATAAGTAGTCTTTTGTAAAATAAAATCTTGTTAATCTATTTCAGGATCTGAAATGGGTATGATTACATCCATGCAGACCAAGAGTCACTGAAGATATTACAGGACAGAGATATACTAAAGTAGTATTTTTAGGAAAGTTACCAAAGGACCAATTTGAAGAGGAAAGAATCAGGAAAAAAAGTTTAAAAGTGGCATTCAGTTAAGATAAGCTGTAACAGTAGAAATAAGGGAAGACACTGAATGTAAGAATCATTCCAAATGAAAAGAAGGGTAAGATTTGGTTTAAAGAACAAAGAGTTGGATATGAAAAATGGTATAGCCATCTGAGATGTTCAACAGAGAACTGAAAATGCATGATCTAAACTTGTCAGGTATATTACATCTGAACGTACAAATGTGGAAGGCTAACTAATAGATTCATCTAGCCAAAATGACCTTAAGAGTTCCCTTAAGTGTGACTAAACTTTGGACAGACTTCTTTCAGTCCAAATACTCTTTAAGTTCCGTCTTTTAAAGAACATTTTACTTTAGAAAACTAGCATTGTAAATTCTTTCTCTGCCCCTATGATATGTAAATCTTTTCTAGACTCCTAGTTTTACAATAAGAAGGTCTTTTCGAGAACCTGGGGAATATTCTTTCCAAATAAAATGATTTAAAAAAAAAAAAGTAAGATAGTACCTTCAGTTTCCAGTCTCTAGAGAAGGGCTGAGCCTAATTTCAAAAAGCATCAATTAGCAAACATAGATGACCTAAAATATATTGATCAACCTCCCTCCTAGTACTTTCTCTACTACTTCTGCACTAGCTCACACCAGTACTTAAAACTCTCATGCCTTTTGTTTCAGAAGAGTTGATTTTAATATCGCTCACCTAATGCAATGGTTTCAAATAAAGTTTTCCTTGTCTAACTTACATGGTGCAATTTTTCTTTGACACATCCATTGGAGCCTGAGGGTAGCTGAAATATCCAAGAAAGACAGTGGGAAAAAGATGAAGAACAATGAATCAGATTGGGGAAACTCAATTTTCTAATGAGAGAACTGGAAGAGGAATTGGAGAAGATGAAAAGGAACTCAAGATATGCAACAGAATTTAAAGGATGAGATCATTTCAAGAAGGGAGATGTCAACTGCATCAGTTTTGCATTAAGCTATGTGAAAGTGATTATTGAAAATAAAATGAATAAACACTAATTGAACAAAATGAGTAGAAGGTAAGTGCTGCTATTTATTCTAGCAAAATCTTTACTGAATGTTCATGTGTGCCAGGCAATTTTCAAAGAAATCCATTTCAGAAAGGAATAAGAAAAGCAAAGTTGCTCTCATGCAATTTATACTGAATTGGAGTATTATGCATATACACACACATACACACACATGTATATATACACGTATATACATATATATATGGAGAGACAGAGTATACTATTACTAATAAATAAAAGAAATAATGGCTATCAAAAAATTTAAAGAGACTGTTCCCACAGAAAGTGACTGAGCAGATATTTTGATTGGATTTGTCTCTTTGAAAACGGGATAATTTGGCTGTGATCTGACCAGAAGGAGCCAGAGGAGCTATGGCAAACTCTTTTGCAGGAACAAGCAGGTAATGTTTAAAGATGCAGAGCCTGGCTATACTGTAGTGAAAGAGGCTAAGAAATGCACAAGATCAGCAGAGACCATAAAATTGAGGGCCAGTGTAAGGTGTTTGCATTTTATTTTCAGCGTGATGTGAAACCATTGGAGGATTTTAAGTATGAAGGGGACATCTTCAGGTTGACGTCTGACATCTTTATGGAGAGTGAATTTTAGAGAGGCAGAGTAAGAAGCGGGGAACCTGTGGGATCCTAAAACCTCCCTGAATAAAGACAGTAGTGGCTTGCAGAATTCAGGAACATAGCAGTTTCAATAAGAGAGTTGGGGTGAGAAGGCTGGGAGTCAGACTTGAGTGGGAGGAGGCAGAACTTTGTGGTGTGGGAGCAGGGGCAGCAGATACTGTCTTTTCTTATGTGCTTTGGATGTGAGATTTTGTGAGATATGAAGAGCATTAAAAATCTTGTAAAGGAATATTGAAATTTTCAGAAGAGAGCCAAGGGTTTAAAGGAGAAAGTGAGTTCATTGCAGAAGGAAACAATGTAAGTTTAAACAGAAAAGAAAAGGAAGAAAACAGTTTCATGAACATAGGTGGTACTTGAATAATGAAAACCTTTACATAGTTTAATAGACAAGCAACTCCTTCCTTTCTTCCCTTTCTTCTTTGGAAGAAGATCCTGCACAACAGTTAAAATAAATAACAATGGAATATAAAGCCTAGCAAATGCTAACTTGTACCACTAGCGCTCAGTCTTTCTGGAACTTGTAGATCAGTGTCAATGATTCCACCAGCTGCCACTGGACCCTCTCTGGGTCTCAGGGGAACTGAGCAGGAAAGTCACAAAGTCAGAGAAACAAAGCAAATACAAAGTAAAATAAAACTAACAATAACAAAAATAATAAATATTTTCCTTAAGAATGTCCTTTTTGAACACAACTGGTTTGTGGGGGAAAAGGCTAAGAAAACTGTACCCTGGAAAGGAGACCATGAACCTCTGAAGACACTTCTGAAGGTGAAATGCATGCTGAAGAGTGATGCAGAGCACATGATGCAACTCCTCCCTAACATGTTCTTCTGCTCCTCAGTGTACGTCTATGAATAAGCATCATGAAAACAACAATGAGAAAAGAACTCTTTTTTAATGATCTATTTTTAAAACCTTCCCAAAGTGGGAGCTGCAACATCAACCATTAAACCATTAGCCCATAGGATGGAAATATTTCTGTCTTGGCACCCTAGAAAAAAGCAAGGAAAGTTGAGCTTTGACAGTCTATATTTTTCCTAGTTGATGTCCCATTAGGCACAAATTGATCTCTCAATGCTCATTCTTGCCACACTAAAGGCTACTTTCTTAGAAACTAGACTAAGAAGTAAAATATTTTGTTGTCATTAAATGAACGTGTTGTCATTCATTTTTGAAATTGTTTCATGAGAAGGATTCTTTATGAAATAAATAAACATTTTATTTCATGATCAAAAAGTTCTGCCAAATTTCCAGGAATTATCAACAGATTACTGACAAGATGTAGGGAGGTGTTTATAGTAGCTTAGAGATTGCACCAGAATATCACCAATGTCTCTTATAGTACTAAGAATGTCTTCCTGACTCAAGCTAAACCCACAAAGTCCCATACCTTGGAAAATAGTGTAAGTGGGTAAAAATAGTTTCCAGTATTCCAAGCACAGTCTACAACCTGTTTCTTGAAGTTCACTAGACTTCTGGATGATGATTTTTCCATAATAGGCATATGAAAGGTGAATTTCTGTGGTCTAGGGATTGGTGTGCTTCATTCCATGTCTGCTTTGCTGCACTACCTTTAAGAGTTGAGAGTGCCTATGTCATCTCTAATTGGAACTCCCAGGCAGAAATGATGCCATCAGGGAACTTAAAATATGTGACCATATGAATTGCCCTGCAGACCAACCATATTGCTATAAAGCAAATAATTTACATTTAAATAACTTATCTGCATTCACCTAATTTAAAAGTAATCTTTATTCTTTCTCAACTAATCCCCAAACTTATGGACTAGTTTGATCATATTTGTGCAATAAAATTGAAATTTTTAGATATGGTAAGTAATCAATTTTAGTCACCTCATCTGCGTTTCCAATCTCATTACAGATTGCAATTTTCAGTGCAGATTACATGATGACCCATCAGTGGCTTTGTTGTTTCTGAATTACCGATTCCTTGCCTACTGCCAGATAAGAACAAAGCCTATGCATCAGCCTGACAGCTTGCAAACAGAAAATGGGCTTGTAGGATTGGATTTAAATCCCAGGTGTAGGGGATAATTACCACATCACTCATGCAGTAACTGAAAAATGGTATTTCAACAAGAAAAATTACATTCCTTTTATAGTGCCAACAGAAATCATTATTTGAGGCTTCACACTGATTCACTGTATCATTACTTGTGCACTGTACTCATTAAATGTAATGTTTGTTGCAACATAAAAAAGTTATTGTTTTAGGTACTTTGGTGGAGCAGGTAGCTTAAATTTAAGGTTTGTGGAACCTTGATGGTGTGGAGGTCGTTTGGACTCTAATATATACCATGCAAGAGAAATGACAGCCCAGATGCAGGGTTTCCAACCGGCTCCTATTACAGGAGGCGGGGACAGATAATACAAAGAAAATGGAGTATAAATCTTGTGTTTCAAAAACCCGCGCCATTTAACCCTACAGTCTGTCCAGAGGAAGAGGACAAATAATGATTCAAATCTCCTGGATAGAGGATAGTGCGTATTTCGAATAGTGCATGTTCTACCATTAGGGCTGAGAAGGCTGAAACCCGGCATACACATTCTAAAGGACGGAAGGACGGAGGCCATATTTATTTGAAAAATCGTTAAAGCAACAGTAGCAGACACACCGGAAAAGCACTCCTCACCCCTGGCGTTTGTCCGTCACCCACAAGGCTGCGGATGTTTCCCCACGATTGTACGAGGTGCACAATAATAAAAGCCAGACTGGCAGACCTGTATGTAGGTGCAGAAGGCTACGTGGCGATTGCTGAGAGCAGCAGTCCACACTGTGTGAACAGGAGTCCCAGTCATGTTTGTGGTCAACTGGCTTTCTCACTCAAATGGTGAGAAAGAGCAAAAGAGGACCGTGCCTGCAGATGTGCTGTATTTGTGCCTATACTGAAAGGGGATACCTGACGATTGAAAAATGATAGAAATGATAGATAGACAGATAGACAGATAAGATAGATAATACATAGGTGACAGATGACAGATAGGTGATAGTGATAGATGGCAGACAGGTGATACATGCAGATAGATAGACAGATAGATAAATCGAGTTTTATGTGTCAGCCCATAGCTTCTTCGCCTTGAATGCCTAAATTAATATAATGAACCGAAGTCTTTTTTCATGCGCAGAGAATGAGACCTCTGGTGAAGAGGCTTGAAGAAAATTGTGAGGAGCTGAAATACGTCTTTCTAATCTGCTACTCCTCTCACCTCTGTCACCTTTTTGTCTTTGCGATCACTTCAAGGTGACTGTGGCCTTACCACTGCTGAAGCGGGCTGGGTGTGATAGGCGTGGAGGGGCTTCTGATTTCTCTCTGTGCTGAGGAGGGCGTGGGAGCAACAAGCTTATTTTTCTAAGAGTGAGTTCCTATCATCTTATATACCAAGAGCAAATACACCCTGAACACTTTAAAGTGCTGTATACAATAGGGGGCCTGCTCTCAGAGTTGGCAAAGAGGAACGTGGAAGCACATGCACACACACACACACACATGCACACACGTGTGCGCACGAGCACTGACACACAGTTATAAGCATAGTTAACAGGGACATATATCCCACACAGGAGGCAGTGGGCTCACTGAAAGAGGCTGCCTGCAGGAGCAGGGGTAGAAAGGAGGACAGTCCTTAAATAAACCACGAAGAGGGCTAAGGGAACTCTAACAGGAAAGTCTTCACTGCTGATGAGACCACAGGATAATGTGTTGCTCTCCTGAATGAAAGGTTTTCAAAGACAGAGACTGTAGTGTTGCTCTACTCATCAGGCACTCAATCACAATAATCATAATAAGCATAAACATTTATGTGAACTTTTTTGTGTAAGGCACAGTGCTAAGCATTTAAGAGGATGTATCCCCTTTAATTCTCACGCCAGTCCTATGAGTCTATTTTTATCCTATTTCAAATAGGTAGAAGTGGAGACATAGAAAGTTTGAATAACCTGCTAGGTGATGGAGCAGGGATTTGAACCAAGCCTGTCTTTCTACAGAGCCTGTTCTCTTAATCACTGCACTACATAGTTATAAAGCCTTTGTAGAAGATAAGAAACCTACATGCTTTTCAGTCTTTTTTGTTCACATGTCTAAAGCTAAGATTACCAAACCCTGGTCATTTAGCAACTAAAAACATCATGACTATTAAGTAAATATATTTTGTATTGATGGACATTCTGAAAGGATGATTTGAGGGTCCAATTCATAGTCAAAACAACACCCATTCAGGTATGGGTCAAATCTTACATTTTCTTTGAAGAACACGCTCTGAGCTCCAGCTATGCCACTATTTAAATTCTGTGTTGTTGGTGGCATTTCATTCTATTTCTTGAAATTCAAAGCATAACCTATTCCACCCACTCAGAAACTTAGCAAACTTAAAGAGATAAGTCCCTTTGCAAAGATGCCTTAGAGGAATTTTTTTTTCCTCCCCAAGCTTATCAGGGAGAACAATGTGGGCTTGGTTCTGGATCAGGTGCTCATATTAGAAACTGCATTAAAATGCAGGCTGACAAACAAGACCAAATGCGAAATTACATTCTGTTCTGCTCCTGACAGCACTGTGGAGAATGGGATTTCTCTGTATTTGTGCCATCGGGGCCTTACATTGCATGGTTTAATTGAGGGTCAACAAGTGGTTGAACTGGAAATTGTAAGCTGTATTCAGAAATTAAAACTGACTAGACATGAATGGCGTTTCCCACCTGTATAGTTCTTGCTGTACACGGGCCAAATTTGCCACAAGAAAATTCCTTCACCTTCCCATCCTGGTCATCCCTAGTCTCACTTCCTCTGCAGCTCCTAATTTAGTAAGAAACCAAGCAGCCACGTTGATCTAAGAATCCCTACGCAGGGAGGCTGATCAAATGCCTCCCCTATGTGAATAAATTGGCTATACCCAGAGTCAGGAAATCTGCTGTGTATTGTTAAAAGGAATGTGATCAGAGCGTGTGAGATTTACAAACTCTCCAGTATTTTCATTGCAACATGAAAATAAATGGATGTGGTCTCCATTGTAGCTCAGCTCTTTTCCTTGTGGGTGGAGGGGTTGCCTGTTTGGCTCTGTGGCATGCATGCCCCTGTGTGTGTGAGAAAGCAGCAGCTAATATGACCTGGGAGAACGCTCTTTAAGCACCTCCCTTTCTCTAAAGAGCTTTGCTTCTTAATTTTATTTTTCCTGAACATGTTACACGTCGCCCATTGGAGCAGCCTCCTGCTGCCTCCTTGTTGACTGCAATGTCTCTGTGCTTGAGAAAAGTGCTGTACAAATTGCACAGAAGAGATTTCAGGTGGGAGTCCGAACAACGGCAGGAAGATCTCACAGCAGAAGAAACTGGCATGTTTCCAGCCGGGGGCGGGGGCGGGTAGGAGTACAGGCAGGGAGTGGGTACACTCCTAATACTGTGCATGAAAGAGTGAAATGACTCCCCTGAAGTCGCAAAGGACGGGAAAGGCACGAGCAGACCTAAGTAGAACAGAAATCATAAGTAGGACAGAAATCATATGTGCGCCTCCCACATAGCACCAGTGCATTGCCTCTTCCTTTGTTAGTGTGGCAAAATGGCTTTGTGTGCTCATAACATGTAGGAGGCTTCCCTCTCTTCTGTTTCAGATCCTATGATTAATGCATGCTTCAAAGATGTGTTTCAATTTGTTCCCATGAAACAATGTTGAGGAAGCTGGACAATAGTTTGTCTTCTCTGCAAATCAAAATGTAGCAACGGAGACAGAGAAGTTAACTACTGTCTGTCCTGTTTTTGTAAATGGCCAATGTTGTTCTGTACCTTCAAAAAATTTGTCCAACTTTGAATTAGTGGTCTGTAGTGTGAGTAAATTGTTAGATCTTTGAAAACGAAACACAAATCCTGTGGCAGTTTTCAGAATTCTGGGGCAGCCAATACAGCCAACTTGGACATATTCATTGCTTAACCCAAGATAGGACATTTACATTTTTGCAGCATCTTCATAAGACTGAATCTGGAGGTGACCTGTGGCTACTGGACTATTTCTGAGCTTTTCTTTACTGTCTTTAAACCCAAAGGCCCAGTTGAACTGCTCTAGGACTGGCTCTTCACTTAGTTAATATTTATTAATCACATTCCAGCAATAAAACTCTATCTGGGTTCTTAGGGGAAGATGAACAGTACCTGATTCTGCTTTCAATCATTTTATAATCTCGTAAAGGTTGTAAGCCTTCCAAACTGGCTACAACATAAAACAGAAAGAGGTCTGAATTATAGACCAGGGAAGATCAAGGTCATTTTTTAATGAAGATGACTAGAGGAAGATTCCTGGAGGACGTGTTTTTGAGTCATGCTTTAGTGAAAGGGTAGAATTTTCAAAAGCTGAGATGAAGAAAAGAATTATAGTCAATGGAAAAGAAAAGAAAACTGCAGCTACGCTCAAATGTTGGCTGCCTGCTCTGGAGCAGTAGAAGGACACTGGCCACCACCTTATATTTCATTTGATAGGTAGCAGGGATAGAGGATACTGGAGGCTTTTACTCAGGAGAGTGCTGGAAGCAAAGTAATACACAGAAAGATACATCTGCACCTAGAGGCAGGGGGACCAGCTAGGAGGAAATGCACAGACCAGGTGAAAATAATGAGGGCTCACCTAAAGGAGAGTAGGAACAATGGAAAAGGAAAAGAGGAGGCAAATGGGAGAAGCATGGAAGGAAGGCATGAACTCTGTGCCAAAATTCACACATGGCTGATGGAGCTCTGAGGCTGAGTGGATGGCTGCATCTAACAGCAAGCAGCGGGAGGATGAACCAGAAAAGAAAGACAGGGAAAGTAGAGAGAATGTGAATCAGCATTGAGTATCTCAAGGCACAAAAAAAGAAGCTTGAGGTCAATAATATCACATGCTGTAAGGTCAATGATAAGAATGATAAATAGCCATTGGGATTCAAAATCGAGAAGTCATTGTTCACTGCCAAGCCAAGAATTTCAGATTACAAACATTAAGGGGTGAGGGAGGGCAGGGAAGCAGACTCATAGCTCATTTTTTTTAGAGTATTTTGTAGCTCAACTTAGTAAGGATATGAGGAAAAGAAGCACTAATATGTGGATATGGTAAACAGGCACAGCCTTTCTAGAGAGCATCTTCATAAGAACTTGAAATGAGACTCCCTGTGAGACCACAGAACTATATAGTCCTATGAAAATGTTATATTAAAAAAAATCAACTTATGACACAAAAAAGTTTATAATTTTTAGCTACCATTAAATGAATTAAACAGGTTATGAAAAAGTAAGCAAGGAGTGATTTCATTTTTAATAGTAATTATACATCCTACAAAAAGTCATATACTTATAATATGCATTCATATATTCATGAACATACATATACCTGTGTGTGGAACACACATCCATACATGAATATATGCATATTTATACATATACACACATGTGTATATATACATGCAATTATAATAGATACAGTCATATATTTTTGTTTGCCAGTTCAAGTCCACTTTCTACACATCTCTATTTTGTTCTCTGCCTCCTGCTCTATGATCTGTTTGGGCAAACTCCACGTGCTCCCTTGTGTAAATTAGGTTAGGACATGGGGAGACTGAGGCAGGAAACTAGAGGGAATCAAAGCAGTGAGACACTGAATATGTATTTCCTCAACTCCATCTCAGTTTGGTTATCTTAGTTGCTTTAAATGTTAGGTGGGAGTTCCAGTTAGGCCAGGAAGATCTCACAGCAGAAGAAACTGGCATGTGTCCAGCCTGTGGGGTAGGAGTAAGGCAGGGAGTGGGTTCAAGGTTCTCAGCTGCTCTCTATGCTGGTTTCCCCAAGGTCATCTGAGCCAAAGTATGTTGGAGGGGATGTTGGAACAGAAAGAGAAAGATCTTAGCCAACAGTGGTTAAAGCATATCATACAAAAATACATGAGTATAAAAACACATTGGAAAATACGTGTTAATTTCTTCCATAAATCTACATCTGGGCTTATTCAAGTCACCTCATATTAGATGTGCAACTTGAATCTCTTATCACCCCACCTCATCCCTTCTAGCTTTTTACATTCCATACACTACAGGCTGAACTAATCCACCACATCTCCTTCTATATTCTCATAGTTAATTAAAGAGTCTCCTCTATATATTTTCATTATAGAATAATTATGGTTTAAAAAACATTTGTAATTTCAGCACAGTAAAAACCTGGCATTTGATGAAACTCATACCTATGTGTAGGTGTTCAATAAATATTTTCTTTTAAATAATGCATGACTAATAACATGTGATAAGATAAATAAAATCCAAAACTGATGGATTCAAAATATGATTACAGAATGGAAGAAGCTAATTAAAAGAAGATAAAATGAATCTTAAACAGAAATGACACAGTGGAGAAGAGTAAATTTGAGCAAATGCCTAAAAGATGACATGATTTTTCTCAATAAGGGAAGGAGGGTAAGTCATCAGCTGCAATTATAACAGATTTAAAGTACGAGAGGCCAACCAGTTAGAGAATTATGAAATTAAAAAAATGGATGAGCAATAAGTGACAGAGGACCCAAAATTGTATTGGAACTAGTTCGAAATGTGTAATTTGTAAAATAATTCTGCGCTTTGTAAAAATTCATTTTGACAATCCAGCCACTATTATTAGAGAGAGATTTTCAGAATGTTTCAATGGAGAATTCAATTTCCTGTACTATTACCAATAGAACCAAAGCTATCCATCAAATTTCTGGACGGCATTATGTGAAACAAACAAAATATATCTGCAGATTCAATCCTGCCCATAGGCAACCAGCATGTAATCTTTAGAGCCATTCAATAGCTATAAAAATTATGAAGAAGACCCATGTTCCACCCCCCACCCCAACCCCACCACCTAATGCCCTCAATGAATTTCATGGAAAATCCACAGATAGAGTCAGAGATAACTGGAGAATTACAATATTGTGAGTCTATTACACATTTTAATTAATTTGTTTATTCTAAAGAAACCTGATTACCTCAATAATAGTGACATCTGTCAATAGAGGAGATGCCAAATTAAGAATTGATGAGTTAAAAGAAAAAAAAATCAAGAATGCAGTCAATTGATCTGATTTGTACAGTCTCTGACCAATGAAGATAGAAAGCAAGGGTTATTAAAGATAAGACAAGTTCCCGTTTCCCCACTTCTTAGCCTGCTACATATATAGAAATCTGTCTGATTGCAGCAAGGGTTCTCTCACCAATTACAAATCCCTTGACTGATAGATACCACCATTCTGCTAGAGGAATGCATCATGTCTTAGCCTGCAGGGAAAAGAAATTTGATTTCATTGTTACACTTATTAGAGAGCTAACTCCATTTAACAGTGTTATCAACAGAAACTAAGTGCTAAGTGTGTATAGATGACTCCACTAGGCCTTATTAAACAGTCATAGACTAATAGCTTCAAACAAATTCCTCCCAAACAAATGTCTCATCCAGGATTCAGAACAAATATGGAATTCCATTATTAGTGAAAATTTGATCTTCAACCTTGTTCCCTAGAGTCACAAGCAGATATTTAAGAATAGGAGAGATTTTATATAGAAGGACTATGAACTACTTCCCTTCTAAAGGGTTTCAAATCTTATGCTCAAGTGGTAAGGAGTTCTCTCACCTTTTCTTTCAGGTGGGAAAACTTCTGATTTGCCAACTGTGAGATGGTAACCCTTGTTCAGCTTCAGTCTAGGTATGCTTAAAAGCAATGAAGATATTCCCGTGTTCTCAACGGACAGTGGTCCTATGTCTAAGTGACCTTTTTTTAAACTGTTGCTCCAAGGTTTAACTTCAATCTGCTGTTGTTGCAGTTAATCCCATTTATGTTGATTCTCCAGTGGCTACACTGACAAAAGGTAAATAGTATTTTGGGGAATGAAATTGTAGTCCTGGATAGGTGGTTCTATCCAGACCTCTAGTGCAGGAGAGAAGATACAAGAAAATGCCTCGAGAGGTCACAAACAGTTCAAAATCCAAGATAAGTGAACTTACACACTCACCATTTATGAGAAATGATCTAAATAAATAAAAACTCTTAAATGTTTTAGTGGGGGTGAACAGCGTATGTGGAAGTGAAAGACTATATATTACCTATCAGGACAATTTACAATTGTTCCCTGAAAAATTACTAGAAATGCTTCTCAAATTGATCATTTTAAAGTTCATGGGAACTCTAAGTCAAGTCATATTATTCACTGCAAATAATTCAAACATGATGAATTCATTTCCTTATTGAATAGTGTTGCTGGACCTATAGACTAGAGAAATTAAGAATTATTCCCAGGTCTCTGGGAGCAGCAATGAAGTTGTGGAATACTGAAGACTGAAGGAAGAAGAGGATAGGAGGGGAAAATAAATTTGAAATATATATGTAGAGATATCAGGTAGACAACTGGATACCAAAACATGGAGAAATAAATTTGCATTAGAAAAAGATGAATGGAGAAGCAGGAGGAAATAAGTACATAGAGAAGCAGGAAAAATTAATCATATCCTGACATCGTAGGAGAAAAAAGATAAATGTTTCAGGAAGGTTATGGTAATATCTGTGTTAAGTAAGGAATTGAGTAAGGTGGAGGAAAAGTTTGTTAGGTATTGAGATGCAGTATTCTTTCGATGGCAACCTAAGGAAAAATGTTTTCAATATAATTTTACTTTTTATTGCTTGTAACTTCATTCTCTCACCTGTTTTCTGCAAGTGAGTGCAGATACAGTTTTGCTGAAATTAACACCCAGATCTTTTGTTGCTTGTCTGAGGAATTTAGGACTTGTAGAATCAATTCAATTTTCTCTAAAACCCTGCTGGAAGTTGAATTGTGATATTGTTGAATCTATAGATAAATATTAGGGTAATTGACTACTTAACAACATTGATGCTCCATAAATATACTGATCTTTTTATCTATGATAACTTTAATTTCCCTAAGCAATAACTTTTCATTTTTAGTTTAGAGGTTTTTCATATTTTTCGTCAAAATTATTCCTAAGTTTCTCATACCTTAATATCATATAGTACATGGTATTTTTAATTTTAATTTCCATTTTTTGCTGCTACTACATATAAATATAATGGGGTACACTTGACCTTGTATCTATAACCTTGCTAAAAATCACTTAGTAGCTCTAAATTATTTTTAGTCTGTACATTTTCTACACAAATGATAATGTTGTCTGTGAATACTTTTACCTTTTTATTTGCAATTGGATACCTGATATGCCTTTTTCTTGTTTTATTGCACTGGTCAAAACTTGTACTCCTAGTTTTTTATTTATTCATTTAACAAATAGTTTACATTGCCTATCAGCCATGATTAGAAATGAGATAAATGGAGTGTGAATGAAACAAGTAGGGTATGTGTTATAATGGGACTTATAATAATTATACAATTAAGAAAACAGAAATATTTGAATGTAAGCACCAGTATTGGTGAGGAATAGCTAATGAAATAGGGACACTTAGTTTAACAGAACAGACAAAATGGAAAATAATTATGTCTTAAAATATGCAAGGAATTATTTTGCAGAGAAAGATTATACTTTTCTGTATCATTCCAGAGGACTTAACCAGGATTAATGGAAAAATTGAGGCGATAAATTTAAGATTTAGTTATCATAAAAATCTACTTGGCATTGAAACAATTACCTCATAAGAATTTTTCCGTGCAAAGTTTATCAAGAAGCAGAATAACCTTTTAGTACATATGACATAGAGTGCCACCATTTCAGGTAGGCACATAAAGGATGTAGCTTCCAGAGTAGCTTCCATTTTGAATAATATGAAAATCTATGAATGCAGAGATGTATGGAATAAGGCCTTTGCTTGTATTATACTTATAATTTCATTGGAAAGAAAAACATTTATAATATAGATAACACAATTCCAATTATGATTCAAGGCACTAAGTGAAGACATTTACAAATAAGATGTGACCAATAGATATATAAATGGTACAAATCACATACTCAACAAGAATTATTCAAACATTTGCTATGGTATTTAATCAAAAATACAAATGGCAAGCTCTAGTCTGCATTTCTTGACAACATTGCTTTTTCTATGGAAAATGAATTGACAAGAGTCTGGAGTCAGAAGGCAGTTGGCAGAAACTCAGAAAATAATTAATTCTAGCATTAACAAGTTTTAAGTAGCAGAATTGAAAAAAGTTTACAATCTTCTATTTTGTAACCCAATGTGGAAAGGTGCCTTTTTCTGCCTTCCCCCTCCACTGTACCCCCAGGGAAACACTCTGTCCTCATTTATGGTGGCTTCGAAGAGGTCTGTCTACTGCTGAGTGAAATTCATCGAAGACCCAGGCTTCCGTCAGCCACATACTAGTGACACTTCAGAAGCTCCCTGACCCTCAACAGCTATCTGCTCTTCTGTCAGTAATGGTACCTATTCCTTGGCAACTTTAAGGAGCTCTAAGGATCTACTCTGGCACAATGTTTGATTGATTTTTTTGAAAAAGGAGTTTCTTGTTATCAAAGGCAAACCATGTGACCAAGATAGTAGTGACTTATCATGTACAGCTGGAGGGAGACTGGATACCTAGGCAAACCCAGTTGAAATAAAAACTGAGTTCCATAGCTTGGGGAATATCCTCCTCTTAACATAATGTAGGCATTTAGGCAGAAATAATTTTAAAAGGTCAGGAAGGCTATATACTTTGGAATGAGGCTGCTCCTGCAATACAGAACTACCTTGATTAAAGAGGTTGATTATATCCAAGTTCATCCTTTCACTTTCTTCAAGCCCAATTTCAGGCTCAGCTGCTCATTGGCTGCATTGTAGCTGTAGCTGTAATTGACTGGGCTGGGCTGACTCTTATCCTCACCCACTGCCACCTATACTGTTTTTACAGTAAATATGTGCACACACGCTATGTCCTATGTGCATAGGCTTTAGTTTACCAAAGTAGTCTGATGTCAGTAGGCAGAGAAATGGCTTCATATCCCCATTGTAACTGCTGAGGGACAAGAAACCTTGCGATAAACCCCAAACTGTGTGCAGCTGTTTTTGGAATGAGACCCATTGTCCCAAAGAAAGATTGTAGCAGAGGTTTGTTTTCCCTGCCCTCATAATTACCTCCTGTCACTTCTAGTATCTTGTGCAGCAAAAAGGAGAAACTGCTTACTAAGCTTTTACTACAGTTACTACAATCACATGGGTCGATCGAATGAATAGAATCCTTGTCCTCTTGTTTTTCGTCAACATGATGAGCACATTTCCATTTATTCAGATACTTCAAAATTGGGTCTATCCTGGGAGGTACAGAACAGAGTTCACATTCAAAAGGAAGATGAGTGGACACTGGACCATCAGAAAGTCCAGTTTATTCAATTCAAGAACTGTCTGTGTGTGGACATGATGAAATATGAAAAGAAGTCTCTGAGGGTCATTCTTAAAAGTCACAGGAAAGAGGTGGATCCCATCTGTCTCTGATCATTTGCCTGAACATGCCGCTTGAAGTGGTGACCACAGTCTCAGCACTGAGAAGGATGTGAGCTGCAATTGACTAGGAAGGGGAATGACTAAGGATCTAGGTATCTTCCAGCCTATATAAAACTACTAGACTCCTTTGGTGGGGATTCTTTCATGTGAAATAGCTACTCATTGTTGAAGCTATTGTTATCTCAAGGTTTAGGTTTTCTAGAAGGTTAGGTAGATGAGAGATACTTTCTGGGGGTTTCAGAAGGCCTTTGGGTCCTTGAGCTTCAACTGTGACAGCAGACTCAAAGTTTTAAAATGCAGAGAAACTAAGTCAGCTGAGGTATGAGCCCAGTGAGACAAAAGTGTGTTAATAGCAAAAGATTTCCCATTCCTTAGCTGATTCCTAGGAGGCCTCCTTGACCCTTGTCAAGTGAATTTAGGGACTGCGGCTCTAATTGTTCTCTAAGTGCACTTTTGACTGTGGAGCGCATTTACTTACATTCATTCTGTTGCTCCCTGTTTTATGTTTTCTGCTTGTACAAGCTCTGTTAATGGGAGCAAGAAAGAATAATCTGCAAAAAAGAATAATCTGCAATTCTGACATTCAAACAATGTATTATCTTGGCATCTATGTGTTTCTGATTCATACATACCCCTTTAAAAACTTAATCATTGTAAGTTATTATACATATACATACTATAAGTATGTGTAAAGAGATAAATGTATACAAGACATATAAATATGTACACATGTATAAATATGCGCTGTTTTATTTGAACTCGTACTTGTGTTATAAGCATCTCTATAGTATTCAACATACTTGAAAAGCTTAAAAAAAAGTCCTTCAGTCTGGGAAACACTTCCATGCTATCCTGGTGCCCAATGAAAATACTTGGAGATGAGGCAGATGATTTCCTGTCATATATAATTGCTTAATTTGATTTCTCAGTAACCTTTCTAGATTTATTCTAGAAAAATGCATCAATAATTCTGGAGGCTGACTGGCTTCTTTATTTAGGAAGATGAACCTTTTCAGCCAACCGGATGACCACATGTAAGCAGTGAGCACATAGTTGTATGAGAGATATATCTGTATGTTTTCTAAACTCCTTCCAGTTTTGCAGCTTGCCTGTAAGATGAACATAAGCACACCCTTTAGTATCACTAACCTTCCTTTATTTGTAAAATGAAAATAATAGAGTCTATTTCAAAGGGTGGTCATGAGAATTAGACATAATTCTGAATTCAGAGCATGCAAATGTTCGCTTTTTTTGTTAAAATTTTAGGGTTATTATTATTCTGAGTTATATTTACCTTCTTTAACTATCCTTCAAAAATGCAGACCTTATGGATCCAGTAGGTATTGTTTTCATCTTACCCATATGATCTACTATTCCCTAGAATGTCTACCTGCCTCAGATTCTCACCATGTGTACATCCTCACCATTTCCAGAGTGCAGCTGCCCTTTCCATAGGTGATTCCATAATGACTTGTCTGCTTGTGATTTCTGCTACTAGAATGCCCACCCCCTCACTTCTTCATCCATCTGCCAAAAGCTTGCTCATCCCTAATATGGCCTCCTCTGTGGAGCCCTTTCCAAACCTCCAAAGACTTGTTGTTCCGCTCTTTGCATTCCCACAACACCATTTTTGAACAAATATCCCTAACATAGTACCTACCAGGGTATATTTGTAAGTGATCTGATTGCATGATGATTCTATCATTGGAGTTTATGCTTTTATTATTTTGCAGGGGGTGGTGTTCTAGGAACTTGTCTGTCATCTTCAAAGAGCACAATAAATATTTAATATATAAAAAACACAACCTATAAGTCATGCATGTCCCCCAGGAGGGGGAAGTACATGAACTTTTAGGAATCTGAAGGGCAAATCAGTTACTCTGCTGTGCTTTCCATGTGTTCAGGACTAGAAAAAGCCCCCAGTGGAGTCAGAAGGAAGGGTTCCATTCAGCACACACCTAATTACAATCCTCACTCGATTCTCTCTTATAAATGACAACCATCAGATGCCAAGTTGTGGCAGAATGACATCTGGCTCTTTGGCAGACACCCCCGGCAACAGCGTTAATGACTTCGGAGATGGCTCTGGATGTGTAATGCTGTTAAGTTTGTTGTCTGGATTACATTATTCTCTTCAACATCTTTTTACATTGTCCTCTAACTCACTTCTGATTCTGATTCTGTGAAACCTGGACACATTTATCCAAATTTGCCCAATGCCCTTCAAGACCTTGACATGCCAGTCCTTTCATATATTTTCATCAATTCCTGTACATTTTTCACAGAGAGTTGTGAAAGTACTTCAGAGCCAGTTTGTGTTCTCACAGGCAACTCAAAGGGGAAGGTTTTTGTCATCTGGGAAAAAGTTCTTTAGTACTCGACCAAATTACATTTTCTAAGATGACCACATTTGGGGCGCCTTTTGAAATCACGGTATATAAAGAAAAAATGCCTCAGTAACTACATATGCTTTGAATTTGAAACCAATATGCAACGCTTCATTAGCTCCCAGGATGAACTATAAAAAGGCAGGGGTTACAACCATAACAGTCTTGCCTCTGACTGAGAAAAATATATACATTTTAATTTTTTCCTAGGCATTAAAAACAAAGCCTTTATCTGAAAGTTCATCCAGTTTTCGAAAATGATGCATTTAATTTCATTCATTTTTTTTTTAACTTTTCCCCCCCTCTCTACCATATAGAGATAAAAGGTCAAGCTGGGATAAGAGAAGAGTCTGAGAAACAAAAGCTTCCAAGTTCTCTCCTTTGTACCATACCACTTGACTATTGTGATTTTAGAAGACAAAAATTTTTCAAATGGGATATAGATGAAAATGTATAAAGCATTGAGAAATTTTAGAATTCAAATAGTGAATCATTACAGCAAACAATGCTAATAAGAAATCCTTATAATATAAATCAGATCCTGGAATCAATAGGCTGAAATGTTAATTTGATTCTATGGCCATTTTGACTATATTTTTGCTTATAAAAAAAACTGCAATACTTACAGTTGGAAAAAGAATCACATTATCTAGTGTTTTGACTTATTGAGGAAGCAGTTATCTGCAGAACCAATGCATTTATCATGCTTAATTGGAAATTAATGAAACAATCTTTAGATTCCCTGTGCTTTTACTTTGGTATTTTTTTGTTTTTATTTTTATCGTTGTTGCTTTTTTTTTTTTTTGGTCTGTTTAGGCATGCCATTTTAAATGCATTATACCTATTTGAAATGCTGATGGAAACCACAGATATAGGATTATGAAATGTCAAATTAAAAGGGAAGGATAATTTTTAAAACTCTACATAATAATTTGTAATAATACCATGATGACCTGTATTTCCTCAAAATTCTGGGAAGATTTGTAGGAAACAGGAATGCTCACAGAACAAGTCCTATGAATTTCAAATGTCTGTTTTTTTTTTCATAGAAGAGATAAGACAATAGATATTAGAGGCAACATTCTGGAAATGGTGCGATGTAGTTTATTTATTAGTTTGGTGAGGAATAAATAATGGAATCTTTCAGAAAGCTGTCAATATTTGGCCAAAGTTTCCAGTACCTTGGTTAAGAAAACTTCAATTCCCATAAATAAATTGATGCCTCCAGAAAGGTATGAACATATGCTTTATCTCTATATTGTGCATAAACATACATTCTAAGATGTAAATTGATAAAACTGTAGAAACAAATCATTTAAGATTTGTGCAGTGATTAATAACAGAAGCCAGTAATCAAATCTCCCTGCCACCAGCACATCTGTTACAGAGAGTTTCTAGTTTGCCCTATTATGCAAATGTGCAATAAAACAAATACATTACTTAATTTAGCAGCTGGTTCAAAAACATTATTTTAGGTGATTTCTTTATGTTTTGTGTACTTTGCCATCAATGGTGGTTAATGTGAACTAATTCAATTGTTTATGAGATGAGGGCTTCCACATAAAAAGTAGCCCTCGGGGAAAGTCATTTTGACCCTTGTCTGAGAACTTAAGATTGCAGCAAACACAGGATAAATCATGGCTCTCTGGACCGCTAACAACACAGAATCATCCAAGTGTTAAAATTTATATTCACTTGATTTCAGTGTTCTTAAGAATGGAAGAATATTCCATGACCAGTACTAAAACTTTGGACTTTATTAATTTTTTTAATGAAGCTGCTTTTTTTTTAAAAAAAAAAAAAAAAGGAAAGGTGTAAGCAGGAATGAAGTCAAGTAGGCAGGTAAAGAGAGAGAAGGAAGAACTTTATTCTATTTAGTTATTCATCTAAGTTGTCCCTACATCCTTACCCTGTGGGCCATCCTGGGCCTTTGGGAATGTATGTGGACTACATTCAGTGATCTTATCCACTAGGCCACCAGGGCATGCCTGAAACTGCTTTTTATATTTAAAAAATATTTTTTGGATTCAAGAAAGAAATTCTAATTAGAGTATTGGACTTCAGTTTCTGATGCTTTCCTGATAAAGTTAGGATCTCATGAAATCAGTCAGAACTAGTTAAACATCTGATATATTAAAATACAGGAAATTTGTCTCTTATAAGCTTGAAAAGTAGATGAAAACCCACAAACAGGTGGGTTGGGCTCTTACTAAGTGCTCAGAGGGGACCCTTTTGTGCAGAGCTGGTTAGGCCAGTCAAGGAAAGAGGAGAGGAAAAAAGAGGAACAATGGCATTAAAGCACAATCACCGGCAGAGTCTTCAGCAGCTGAATGACAAGAAAGAAAGAAGAGCTCTGATTGTTTAGCAATGGAACCAAGAAGAATGGTGGCGAGAGAATAAAGCAATACTATTGTAGAGTTTTAAGTTGCTTGGAAATTGCCACCATACTTAGGAACGTCAATAGTTTAAAAATATGTATATTATACAGCTAGTCTATAGTCACGGTCTCTTAGTTAAGGGACTCAATGAAAATCCCTCCCATTAGAGGCCCAAAGGAGAGTTTCAAAAGGACATTTTAATTAGTTGTTTTAACATCTGTTCACTGATGACCAGATTATAACTCTATAACTTAATGCTGAGGTGTGTGTGTATATATATACATATATACACATATATACACATATATATATATGCTTAATAATACTTATACCAAACCAAATAATCAACATTTATTGAATATTGCAATAGCACTGCTCTGTGAAACATTCTGACAAACATTATCTCTTGATCAGATTTTACCACTGAGAGTGGAGGAATTTGAAGTGAGTTGTTCATGGTCATAGGACACTGAACCTGGAATAAAGGACGGATTCCAAAGTCCAGCTCACAATTTGTTATATTGTTTTCTAAACCAAGGTTAAATTTCAGTAGGAGACCTGAGGAAAGAGAGACATTGTGAAGTCAATGCTTAGCATCATAGAAGAGGGAGATAATGTAGGTTTCTAAATACATACTCAGCTGCATCATCTGAAAATTAATTGAGACCATAATGAACTACTAATTTGGACATTAAGAAAAAAGAGACATAGGTTTAAGAGAAAGAGAAAGACATACACACAGAGAAAGAGAGAGAGACAGAGAGAAATGAATCAGTTCACGCTCCATGATATTATCCTTAGAGGTGTCTTTGGGGACTCAATTCCAGTAGTAAGAAAAATAAAAGAAAAAATAAACGTGGGATTACATCAAATGAAAAGATTTTTGTGCAGTGAAAGAAAATGTCACTGGAATAAAGAGACTCTATTGAATGAGAAAAGATATTTACACATCATACATCTGATGAGGAACTAATATCTAAGCTATATAAAGAGTGTATATAACTCAACCACCCCAACAAAGAGTGGACAGAGGATTTTAATAGCCACCTCTCCAAACAGAATATACAGATGGCCATCAGGCACATAAAAGAATGTTCTTCATTTCTTATTCTCTGGGAAATGTAAATCAAAACTACAATGAGATATCCCCTTATACTAGTGAGAATAGTCCATATCAAAAATGACATGAAACAATGTATTGGCAAGTAGGTATGTAGGTTGGTGCAGAAACTTTGGAAACAAACGTGGGGATTTCTCAAAATATTAAAAACAGAACTATCATGCACTACAATAATTCTAACATTTATGTATCTATTTTAAGAATGTGAAGACTAATTAACCCCTCTGTTAACTGCAGCACTATTTATAATAGTAAAGATATGGAAACAAAAGTGCTTATCAATAAATGAATTGATAAGGAAGATGTGATACACACACTCCCCACACAAATACACACTCCCCACACACCCCACACACAATGGAACACTACTCAGCTATAAAGGAAAGGTGAAATCTTGCCATTCTCTACAACATGGAAGGAACTTGAAGGCACTTTGCCAAGTGAAGCGAGTCAAAAGGAGAAAGACAACTATTGGATAACTTCACTTCTATGTGAAATATGGAGAAACAATACACATGAATTGTACTTTGATAGGACACTGAGGCTGTCAATGAGGAAGGAGAGGAGAGTTGGGATTGTGTGGTAAAAGGGGTTTACTTATTATTTTATTATTTATTTTCCTTCCATTATTTTGGAGTTTTTTTGTTTTAGTTTTTTTAGTTTAAAAAATAGAAACAAAACTTTTTGAAAGGATACGTGCACATGACTATGAAGGTTGGCAAGTCCGAAGAGGCAAACACGGATGAAATCCAAAGGCAGATTGCTGGAGATTCTCTCTTGTGCAGGGAAGTCAGTATTTTTTGTTCACTTCAGGCCTTCATGCCCAGATTATAGAAAACAATATGCTTTACCCACAGATCACCAAAGATTAAATGTTAATCTCATCCAAAAGTGCCCTACAAATTGATAACATAAAATTTACCATCACGCAAACTAAGTATATATTTAGACACCTGCAAAATAAGTTACCTGAAGAGAAAATTAAAAAAAATTTCTCAAGTTCAGAAAAACAAAAACAAAAACAACCACCATGGACAAAACTAGACTATAACTATTGCATTCTCATTTTATAGTTTAGCATTTTTTAAATATTCTGATTAAATGAAAGAAAGGAACAAAGAAAACCTTCATAATCACAATATTCTAGTGTTAAGACCTCTAAAGGCTCTGCCTTCCAGCCGTCACTAGAAATTTTGAATAATCATTATGTGGATATTTTTCTGTTCAACCTTTTAGAGGTTATAATGAAAGTGGACTGAATTCATCTGGTAAATATTAGGCCTGTCAACAGTATGCTTACTTTTGGTAGAGATTTTGAGGGCAACACAAAATAATGAGCAAGAGCAAGGCACTGAAATCAGAAAGGTTCATTTCCTAACTCTTCAACACTTTCTATCGATGTGATTTTGGGCAAGTTAGATAACTCTTTAAGCCCCAATTTCTATAACTATAAACTAAAGATAATTGAGTCTATTTTCTAGTGTTATCATGAGGATTAAGGGAGTTAAAGCATTTGGAAGTCTGGGTTCAGGTTTTGACATATGATAACTCCATAGACATTATACTTGTGAAAATATAGAAAAATGAAAAAGTAAAAGCATAGTAATTGGAACAAATTCATCCGTATTTTGTACATGTTACACAGCGAATATTCTTGGTTAGGAAGCCATGGAGTTAAAATAGGATCATTGAAGAACAATCAAAGACCCAAATCTCTGTTATTGGAGCCTATATCTTCCATCATATCAAGCATATATTTATAGTTACCAAAAGAAAAGATGAAAGGGGGTGGGTTAAACCAGTAAAATGGATCAATTATATGGTAACAAATAGAATTGGACTTTTCGTGGTGAATTCAATGTATTATATACAGATGTTGATTTATAATGACACATACCTGAATTTTATATAGTTATAATGTAATGTTATATCAATAAAAATGTATAAAAGTATGCGTATATTCAATCCCACATTAAAGAGAAATTTAGAAGGCAACCAATTTAGAATTTTTTTTGTTTATAATATTTTCTGACTTGGAATTTTAGGAATTTCTTCAAGTAAGATAAGCTAACTTTTTCCTAATAAAGTAGAAGTCCTACTGAATTTAAATTTAATGGTTAATAAAGTCACTGTCTATGCCACAAACATATTAATACATTTTTTTCTAATTGCAGTTTTGTTAAACAGTTTGAAGTGAGATTGCATATGTTATGCCTTGAAATGTTCACGGATCCTAGAAATTATTCCTGTAGTTCATGTAAGTTAAAATTGTCTTATATAAGTGTTGAGTTATATAGAAAGTTAAATAGACATAGAGAGATAAAAAGCAATGTTTTCATCATAACTTAGAAAGGTCTTTATAATGTTTTTATTTTCAGTCATGAAAACTTTCGAACCTACAAGTATAAAAACAAATGAAATACATCCTATTGCTTATTCCATCGCCCATCTTAATTCTAAGCTAATTTTCTTTCTTCAAATATTACATTCATTAATTTTAATTTGGGCTCACAGTTGAATGCTAGGTTACCTGAATATAAATTTCTAATCTCATAGATAATTTTACTCAGCACTTGAAGATATTCCATAGTTATTTGATCTTTGAAGATATTCCACTGTCATCTGATCTCTGTTACTGAAAAAAGTTTTCTGAGTCATAAGTTCTTTTGATTTATTAACTTCTTAGGTTTGCTCTTTGTCTTTGATGTTTTTGTATTGGGTCTAGCGTATGTATAGATGTGAAATGGTTTTATATATATATGTATATATATATCTCCATATATCTATATCTACCATCTATCTATATGTATGTATATTACATATGTACAATACTCTACTATGGTATTCCAAACTATATGCAAGCTTTCTGTTTTTTTTTTAAATTCCTCTTGCTTCTCTCTGCTAATTTCCTCTGATTTATCTTCCAGCTCACGAATATCTCATCTTTGTTCAGTCTGCTACTTAACCTTACCTATGACTTTTTTTAACTTCCGTGACAAAATTCTTTGCATCAACATGTTCTATTTTTGTCAATTTTAAATGTATCTACTTAACAATATCCTACATTCTTAGTTTCTTCTTTCATGTTTTTAATCATTTTAGGCTTCTCTATTTTTTTTCCTTTTGTAACTGTTAATCTATAATCTCAAATTCCTTTCCCTTAGCTTTCCTGGTTTTATATCTGTGGATTTCACCCATGGTGGGTTATAATTTTTCTTTTGCAAACTCATTTTCTCCCTATGAGAATGTCTTAAAGTCTGAATTATAGAATAATGACTGTAGGGCAGTTTTTCACTCATTTCTGCCAGTCCCAGGGAATTTCAGTACCACGGATCAATCTTTATCTTCATTTCTTGGAGGAGGCATTTATCAGACCAGAATTTGAATCCAAACTTACACAGGGTTCATGCTTGGTATCTCAAGGCCTCAAGGAAGACTCTTTTCACCCAGACAAGCATTGCTCTTGTTTTCGAGTTGGCAGATAGCTATTTTTACCCCAGTTCAAGTTGTTTTCAAGTTCTTAGACTCATACGTGTATCTTAGTGCCAACACTCTGCTTTATATAGGCCAGGTTGTCACCAGAGCCTCATGGTCTTTCTCTAGTGGAGAACTGAAATCCAATCTGTTCTATTAGTTGGATATTAGCTCACTCTACTCAACCTAAATGTAAGTTTACCCAATCTATTTAAATTTCTTCTTCGTTTTTAGCCTCTTAAGATTTTCTTTTCTTTCTTGCAAATGAAATTGACATTTAAATATCTTTTTTCTATCAAATTGGCTATTTCAAACGCTTATAGATGGAGGATATTTACTCTAATCAGTGCTATGAGTTGAATTGTGTCCCCTTCAAATTCATTTGCTGAAACCCTAATTTCCGATATAACGTTATTTGAAAATGGGACCTTTGGGAGGTGATTAGGTCATGGATGGGACCCTCATGATAGGGTTAGTGCTCTTATAAGAGTTTGTTCACTGTCTCTCCTTCCCATGTGAGAACATAGTGAGTAGGTGACTGCCAGCAATAGAAGCCCTCACCAGAACCAAAATATACTGGCACCATGAACTGAACTTACAGGCTCCAGAACTGTGATCAGAACATTTCTTTCATTTAAGCCACTGGCTTATGGTATTTTGTTATAATAGCCTAAGAAGACTAAGATAATTAGCTACCTTTCTGAAATATTAAGTCTCTCATCCTATATTTTTTCAATTAATATTGAAGAGTGTTAAGGAAAACAAATACTGCTGCTTTTACCTTTAAATTAACAACTGGGGTTCCCTAGTAGGAATACATCATTTGACTCTCCCTCCATTCGGATAAACCACATTATTTGAGTAAGTGACAATAATTTTAAAATTTGACTAATTCATGTGGAATGAATAGTTCAATTCATGTTAATTCCAATGGATCATAAGGTAAAGAGACTATTCAAGAACAGAATGATTTTACTTTGTTAGGGCAAAACCCCCAGCTTCTATATGAATCCAGAAAGCAATCTATAGAAGTTTAACAAAATGAAAACTTCTATCAATATTGCAAATAAAATATCTTGAGGAAATATATAATTAATATAAAGAAGGGGGCATACTTAATTGTGATAGATATAAATTATTACCAATAGTCCTCTAGCTAATTTGAAGGACCTTTGGCTTTTATGGGGCTATAGTTAGAAATGAGTTTACTGAAGTAAAATATGCAGTTATCTATCACAATGTTAAAGCAAAGAAATATGCTGGATGGCAGCAGAATAACCCTGAAGCATCCTGATGAACTATAAATTATCCAGGCACTACTGTGTGTGCAGAAAAACAAACAAACAAAAAAACTTAGCTGATAATTCACATGGGATTGCATTCTTGTATTCTTTCCACATGACCAGAAGCCTTTAAAGGCACCTTTTCCTTGTGTTTCAGAGGCTGATATTAATAAAATTACTTGGTAATTTTGAAGTTGTAAATTGCAACCTCTTGTCACTGGCTGGGTCACAGATGTCCCCTCTTTTCCTTTTTAGACACTGATGGGTTCAACAGAGTAAACACTGACTTCATAAATAAGCAGAGAGAGCACTAGGTTCTAGACACTTCCTTAATGGGAAGTAAGCAAAGCAATTTAATAAGAGATGAAAGAGAGGGAAGGAGGGAGATAAGAATCATAGTCAAGCAGATGATGCAATGAACACCCTATTTTAGTATGCCAGAAATATTCATGTAAAAGAAGCTTGTGGGTCACTAGAAACTACAGGAATGGCATGTTGGGTTCATTCCATAATTAAGGGAGAAGATTTAAGTCAGGAGTATCTCAGACTGAATGGGCTCCTCTACCATGCACTATAATTATTACCCTATGATTCTTAGCTCCAGTAGGCAGTTTACACTGCTGATATAGAATACCTTATCCATTCAGTATCACAGGTTAAAAAGTAGAGTGTATGACAGCTTGTCAAATAAAGCTATTGCAAAGACTGTGGCCATTACTCTATCTTGGCAAAGCTAGAAAAGCAGGACTTTCCAAAGGGCAGCATCAAAACTGACTGATTCTAAAAGAAAATGCCAATTTAAAGAGACAACATACCAAATTAATTTCTTCTAAAATAGCCATCTAGTAATAAAGGAAAATAAAGGTTAAATTTCTACCCCCATTAACCCTGTCATCACACACACATGCCCAGAGGCATTGACATATTGACTTCTCTCCTAAAATCTTGTTCCTCAGAACATCTCCAGATATTTTTGTGGAAGAGATGGTTAGATGTCTGCCCCAAATCAACCTCTTGGCATTTTCCCTTGCTAACAGTGTCCTACTTTTGTTTGGGACAGAGTATGCCATTTCCTAAGTAATGAAACATGACTGACCAAAGTCATTTGTCACAGTGCTTTTTGTTACTTTAAAAACTTCTAGCAGTCATGTAAAAAGTTCTGTCCAATGATGCCTTAAGGAAAGTCTGCTAGGTAGGTATATTAGTTTTTCATATAAAGAAACAACTGGTTTCACTTCTCTGTCTTCCTTGTCTCTTTACAGAACATAGTATGGCAGCTGGTGCTGCTGTTAATGAGCTAGGTAAAGAAACTTGAGGATATGGGCTCTGACATCACTGAGCTATTGACCAACATTAGCATTAGCTAACCTCTGTTCTTTAGATTATGAAAAATCACTCCTGCTTGTTTAAATTACAGTTAGTGACATTTTCTATTACTATCATATCCATTTTTAACTGAAATAAATAAAATACAGAGCACCAAAATCCAAAAAGCTCATTAACCAGTTACCATTAACGAGTATACAACATTTCCCCCCATAATAAGTGCAAGGTAAAAGTAGTAGATCACTTCTAACCTCAGGTCTATACATAGGGAAAATATTTACCTTGGGTCACTCAGTACATGTCAGGGTCAGACTTGAAACTGTGCTAGATGTCATTTTTTTGTTTTTTGTTTACTCACTTATTCATCATATAACAGAATTTTGATGCTGAAATATAAGGGTGAATCACCTATGCACTCGGAATATTAAAAATTACAGTCTGTGCTCTCAAGATCCTCAAAATCTGGTGAGTTCATAGACTTTGTACTCTGAGTTCAGTAGTATTTTAATTGTGTCTGCCTTCTTGCTGATAGCATAGTTACATGAGCTACTTTAAAAAAAAAAAAAGCAGGTGATTTCAAGGGCATTGTCTAATCAAAAGACCTATCTTTCATCTGTTACCAGCACATAAATGAATATTTCCAGCATGATTTCAAAGCCAGAATTTTCTGCACAATTTTCTGTACATTTTCTTTTACAAAGGTAAATCTAATTTTTCTCTCTAATGCTTCATCTAGATGACTGCAGCTCTGAGATGGTGTGAGATAGTTACATGTCTAGAGTTCAAAGACTAGTGGCAAATAATAGGATACAATTCAAGAGAAGAACTGGAGGTAATCTCTTTGCATATTCTAAGCACAGAGAAGATCCACAGAGGATGCAGAAGCTAAAGTTTTGTTTTGGAGACAGAAAGGTGGGTGTGAGATACACATAATGGCACTCTGCATGTGGGAGGAACACCAACACGCAGCAGCATATTCGGCTCCAGGCTCCAATCACAGCATCTGCCTGAGTCACCAACTCAGATTCCAGACACACTGCTTCAAGGCCAACCAGAGGGCTGACAAGGTGGTGAGAGGGAAGAGCTAGAGTGCCTTGGAAACTTGATTGAGGAAATCTCAAAAGGAGAGGCTGTGGAGTAACACAGCCTGGAGGAGAGAGGAGATGAAATCACTGCTCCCGCCCCGCCTCTTGGAATTCAGGCCCCAGTGGGCAGGCACTCTAGAGACAGTCTGAGATCTGATAGACTGAATTCTGGTGACTTGGAGAATAGAGTCCACCAGAGTGTGGTCAGCAAAATCAAGTCCCCTGCCCTAGGTAGCCAACCAGCAAGAGCTGCTCTGCTCCCCCAATTTATGCACCAGTCTGCAGCCATCCTCCACTCTGACACAGCAAAAATTACACTATGGAACGCTGTAAGTTATAAAACTATAGGATAAAACTACAGTGCCCCCTAGTTAAAAAAAAAAAAAAAAAGACAGAAAAGCTAGCAGTACTTCAACAAAGACTCATACTGTGGGGAAAAAAAGCAACACACTTTAAAATCTCAAGATATAATAGAAATACAAGAAAATGACAGCTCATCAGAAACCAGTTTTAAAAACATGGAGGATAGCTTCCTTTTAACATAAAAAAATTCCAAGTGATAACCATAAAGAAATTCATAGATAAAAGAAAACTCAGAAAAACAAGTCAGTGACCTCAAAAATGCAATTAAAGAGCAGAGAGGAGAAATTCAATCTCTACAGAAGAAATGAACAGTGATACAGGATGTAAAAGAAGCAATAAATAAAATTAAGAATAATCTAGAAAGCTATGGGAATAGAATAAACCAAATGGATGAAAGAATTAATGATCTAGAGGATAATAATGTAGAACAGAGGCAGGTAGAAAAAGAAGGAAAAAAAAAAAAAACTAAATGCAAATAAAATGAACAAATATTCAGAGAACTATCTGATACCATTAGGAAAGCCAATATAAGAATATTGAGTATTCCAGAAAAAAAGAGAAAAAGAAGGAAACAGAGAACATATTCAAAGAAATAATGGTTGAAAACCTCCCAAACATAGGGAAGGAAATGAACATACAAGTCAATGAGGTCAACAAAACACTCAGTTGCATAAATGCAAAAAAAGCCTATACCAAGACATATAATTGTGAAACTATCAGAAGTTGAAGACAAAGAACGAATTCTAAAGGTGGTAGGTGGCGGGGGAGGGGTCCAGAAAGCAGGTAACATGTAAAGGTACTGCCATCAGGCTATTTTCATACTTCTCAGCAGAAAATTTACAGTCTAGGAGAGAATAGAATGGATGTCTTCAAAATACTACAAGATAAAAAGTACCAACCAAGAATACTATAAACTATGAAACTCTCAAATTTGAGGGAGAAATAAAGATTTTCCCCAACAAACAAAAGCTGAAAGATTTTGATACCAGGAGATCTCCTCTAATTATATGTTAGAAGAGGTTCTCTTATCTAAGCCAAAGAGAAGAAACTTTACAAATAAAAAAATAGATAATAGATAAAACCAGAAAACAAAAATTAATATAGCAGTAGCAATTCTCAAATATCAATAATCACTTTAAATGTAAATGGACTGAGATCGCCTATTAAAAGGCATAGGATGGTTAGATGGATTATAAAACAAAACCCAACTATATGTGTTTGCAAGAAACAACTTAAGCTCTAGAGACAGAGATTTAAAGTGAAGTGATGGACAATGGTACTCCAAGTCAATTGTGACGCTAAAAAAGCAGGAAGTGTTATACTCATCTCAGATAAAGTAAACTTCTGACTAAAGAAGCCAATAAAAGACAAAGATGGTCATTATATAACGCTAAAGGGATCAATATAATAAAAGATATAACATTTCTTAATAAATATGTACCCAATAAGGAAGCACTCAAATATATCAAGCAAAAATGAACAGATCTAAAAAGACAATGACAGCAACACAATAATAGAAGGGATCATTAACACTTCAATTTCTGTACAAAACAGATAATCCAGATATAGAATCAATAAAGAAACAAGATCTTTAAACAAGAAAATAGAATAGATGGACTTAACAGATATATATATATATAGCATTTTACGCTAAAATGATAGTGCTCATGGAACATCCTCAAGGATAGACCATACGTTGGGACACAAAATAAGCTTCAATAAATTTTCAAAGACTGAAACCATTATTTTCAGATCAATCAAAAGAAGAAGAAAACTGCAAAATAGAGGAGAATAAACAACATGCTACTGCACAATCACAAAATGGAGGAAATCAAGGATGAAATTTAAAAAATACCTGGAGTCAAAGGAAAATGAAGACACAACATATCATAATCTGTGGATGCAGTAAAAACTGTAATAAAAGGGAAATTCATAGCCATATAATCCTACCTCAGGAAACAAAAAGAATCATAAAAAAAAATCCTAAGTTTCACCTAAAGGAACTAGAAAAAGAACCCAAAATCCAATTGGAGGAGGGGAATATTAAAACATAGGGGAGGAATAGATGAAATAGACATCAAAAAGACTGCCCAAAAAGCTCAATGAAACCAAAGTTGATTTTTTTAAAAGAATGAACAAAATAGGCCACTAGCCAGACTCGCAAAAAAGAGGAGACAACACAAATATGTAGCATTAGAAATGAAAGAGGAATAATTACAATAGATACAGCAGAAATACAGAGGATTATGAGATAATATTATATACAACCATATGGCAATAAATTGGATAGCCTAGAAGAAATGAACACATTCCTGGAAACATGCAACATTCCAAGAGTAAACCAAGAACTAGAAACCATTAACTGATCAATCACAAGCAGGGAAATTGAAACAGTAATTTAAAATCTCCCCAAAAGCGAAGCCCTGGGCAAGATGATTTCACCACTGAATTCAACCAAATATTCCAGGAATTAATATTAATACTTTTTGACTATTCAAAAATATTGAAAAAGATGGCAAATTTCCAAGCACTTTCTATGATGCCAATATTATACTGATTCCAAAACCAAGTAAAGACAGCACCAAAAAAGAAAATTAAAGGATTGATACCTTTGATGAATATCGATGCAAAAAATCCTCAACAAAACACCAGCAAATAGAATTCAACAACACAATAAATGAATCATACACCATGATCAAGTGGGATTTATTCCAGAGATACAAGGATTGTTCAACATAACGCAAATTAATAAATGTGATGGACTACATCAATTTATAAAAGACAAAAACATGATCATCTCAATAGACGCAGAAAACATATTTGACAAGATTCAATACCCTTTTATGTTAAAAACCCTCCATAACATAGGTATAAAAGGAATGTACTTCAGCATAATATAGGCTATCTATAAGCAACCCACAGCCAATATTGTACTCAGTGGAGAAAAACAAAGCTTTTCCTCTAAGATCAGAAACAAGGCAAGGATATCCACTTTCACCACTACTATTTAATATAGTGTTGGACATCCTAGCCAATGCAATCAGGCATGAAAAAGATATACAAGGTATCAAAATTGTAAAAGAAGCCATTAAACTATAATTATTTGCAGATGGCATGATCATATATGTATATTAAGAGAATCCCAAAGAATCAAGTAAAAAGTTACTATAAATAATAAATACAGTAACATGACAGGCTATAATATCAATATTCTAAAATCCACTGGATTTCTATATAATAACAATGAAAATACAGAGAGCTCAAGAAAATACCACTTACAATTGAAGTAAATAGAACGAGATATCTTAGAATAAATTTAACCAAAGAAGTGAAGGACCTATAGCCTAAAAACTATGGGCCTTCATTAAAAGAAACAGAAGATGACACAAAGAAATGGAAATATATTCCATGCTTAAGGACTGGAAGAATTAACGTAGTCAAAATGACCATATGGTCTAAGGCAATATACAGATTCAATACTATCCCCATTAAATTTCTAAAGACATTTTTCACAGATAAAGAATTTTTTAAATCATGATATTTAATTGGAACTATAAATGACCCAGGATAACTAAACAATCTTGAGGAAAAAATAAAAACAAAAATAATGGAGGAGTCATGCTCCCTGTTTTCAAACTCTACTATAAAGAAATAATAATCAAAACAGCAAGGGTTTGTAAGAAAAGCAGAAATACCATTTAATGGAATAGAATTTAAAGTCCAGAAATAAACCCACACACATGTGGACATTTAATTTTTGACAAAGGAGCCAAAAACTTACATTAAGGCAAGGACAGTTTCTTCACCAAATGGTACTGGGACAGGGGTTAATATCCAAAATATATATAGAATTCATAAAAGTCAACAACAAAAAAACAAATCAACTTAAAAATGGACTGATGATCTTAATAAGACACTTCCCTAAGGACAACATACAAATGGCCAACATATACATGAAAAGATGTTCCACTTTTCTTGTCATTAGGGAAGTGAAAATTAAAACAACAATAAGATTTCACCTCACACCTGTGAGAATGGTTATCCGAAAGAATGGAAACAAGTGCTGGAGAGAATGTGGAAAAAAGGGAACTCATATACTGTGATGGGAATTTAAAGTAGTGCAACCATCCTGGAAAACAGTATGGAGATTCCTCAAAAAATTGAGAATGGAAATTTCATATGATACAGTTATTCCTCTAAAGGGTACTTACCCTAAAAACACAACAACAGTTATTCACAGAGATATATGCATCCCCATGTTCAGTGCAATATTGTTCACGATAGCCAAGAGCTGGAAGAAATCTAAATGCCCACTAACAGATAAGTGGATAAAGAAGATGTGTTATATGTACACAATGGACTACTACACAGTCATCAAAAAAGAGAAATTCTGCCACTGGTGATAACATGGACAGACATGGAGAAAATTATACTTAGTGAGATAAACCAGAAGGAGAAAGACATATTATATCACTCATACCATGTGTGTAGAGATAGAAAGCAAACAAATAAAATAATTAAAAAATAATAGACTTAAAAAAGAGAAAAAACTAATTCAAATAACAATAGTTTAGTGGGAAAAAAACTCAGAGGATACAGGAAGAGATGGGGGATGGGTTGGGAGCAAATGGAGTAAAGGGAATTAATTGTATAGTGAAGGAAGAAAGGGAAAAGAGTGCTAAACCTACTGTATCATCTACAGATGTAAATTTGCTATCATGTATACCTCAAACCTAATTAATATCAAAATGCATTTTCCTTTTAATAAAATCAATTTAACAAACAAAACAAAAAATAATATATTTAAAAAAAAATTTAGAGCAGTTTTTGGTTCACAGCAAAATTAAACAGAAACTACAGAGTTTTCCTATACTCCATGTTCCTATATATACACAGCTTTCCCTTTTGTCAACATTCTACATCTTAATGATTTATTTATTACAACCCATAATATTGACTCATCATTATCTCCCAAACCCCATAGTTTATGTTAGGGTTTACTTTTGTTATTGTACTTTCTATGGGTGTTGACAAAGTTATAATAGCATGTATCTATTATTGTAGTAGCATACAGAATACTTTTGCTACCCTCAAATTCTCTTTTCTCTGCCTATCCATTCTTCCCTTTCACTCTCCTGAACCTCTGGAATCACTGATCTTTTTACTGTCTCTGTAGTCACATAGTTTGAATCATACAGTGGATATCTGTTTGAGTATTTTAAAATTAAGATTATTAGGTAATCAAAAAAAATACTATGTGTAAGATTTTTTTGAACTGATAAATAATAGATGCATGTTATATGCTATCATCCCCAGAAGTAGTGGGAAAATATTTTATGGGGTGGGGAGAGAGAATGAGTAAGTAGAAAGGATTTATACGACTCAGGAAATGAGTGATGTTTCCTAAGAGGGAGATAATATGAGCAAAATGAAGCATACAGGCATAAGTGTTGAGCTCTGATTGTTAACTCTGATGCTGCTAGTTCAGAAAAAAAACTTATACTTTTTCATCCAAAATGGGAAAAGATAATCCCTTCAATGATTTCCACAGGACGGAATCTTGAAATCAAATCGCAAACATTAAATAATTTCACAAAAGCATATTCTCTTGGCTGCTAGGATCTTGAACTGGGTGGAGCAGAGGCATAAGTGTGAGAGTAAACAAGATTCAGGATAATGTAAAACCAGAGGACTAGTCTCAGGTAAAGAAATGCCAGCTTTGCCTGTCATCAAGTGATATCATTTGGGGACCCTGAGTTAGCCAGAATCACCGATATTATTTTGCTACCACCCAAGGGAATGCAACTCTTAAGCCATCATCCAAGAGAAGTCAACCATTAAATGTAGAGAAAGAATTCCCTAACTACCAAGATGAGAGAGTAGGTTAATGTCTTAAATTATGCAAACTACATAGCATCCCTCAGAAGAGTGACCAACACGGGTATTAAACTTTCCCTACTACCCAAAGTGCAGACAAAAGAAAGGAGGTGCATTTCTTTGCAGAAAATTTTAAAATGTACCATAAATTTATAAAACTGACTAAAAGACTGCTTCTCATTAGCATCATGCACCAAATATTCTAAACAATATCAGTAATGAAATGCTCCATTGTGATAAAATTTTTATTGGTCTAATTTCTAAACAGTCACTGGGGTTACAATCTTCAATAATTTATGTACTTTTCAAATTAGCATATTTAAGTTACTTATTTGTTAATAAACGCCAGATTCTACATGAAAGGTACTTTAGAGACTTCCCAGTTACACTTAGGTCCTGATCCACGTGGACTCAACTACACAAGTTTGGTTCAAAAGTAGTTTGAATTGGTTTCACATCTTTCAAGTATGTCTCCAAATGTTATGTGTCTACATATATTTGATTTTAACCAATACATAAACAAGAACTGTATGTGCTGTAAAATGAAGAAAATATGATTTATCAGTTCTGTTATTCTAGGTGACTACTTAAAAATGGTACCTATGCTGAAAACTTACAAGAGTGAAACACAGGAGGAATATCTGTTAAGTGCAGTGCTGGTAAGCGCAAACTCCAGTTCTCACATGAAATAATTTACCAGTTTTGAAAACTTCTTTGAAGTCTTTTAGATTCTTTTAAAATGTATTCTTTTTAAGTTGTTACATTCTTGCTTTAAAAATAAAGGCTGAATAAAAAATTAGTGATTATCATTGATTATTACATGATCATAATAAAAATAATTTTGTCCTAAAAAAGAGAAAGATGTTAATAAACAGTGGTTTACTCTAAGGGTTTAGTACTCCATGCCAGAGGGAAAGAGAAATTCAAGACACCTAAATACTACTTTTGGAAAGAAGTCTGGTGCTTTGTGTGTAATATAAGTAGACTGCACTATTGAACACTCAGCAGATTTTAATTCACAGTCAATTCTCTAATAGGATATGCCCTAAGAGGAGAAACACATTCTCTGATATAATGTGCTATATCCTCTCTCTAGCCCCTTAACACAAAATCTAAGGCCACTGGAAAACTCATCAATACTGCCATTTACACTATGAGTAGAATACACAGTGTAGTTTGGAGAGGTTGCTTTTGAGAGGTAATATAGTACATATTCATTTTGTTTGAGGCTGTAATGGTGAGATTTTTGCCCACAAACATGGGTCTAGCTATGCTCTTTGAGGCCTAAATCTAGCTGTTCTCAATCACTTGTAGGGAATCTGAACCATCTGGGATGTTCCTGGCTCTATAGACTTTGGAAAATGCAGCTCTCCTGGGACCCAACCTCATGAATTCTGATTTAGAAGATCTAGGGTAGTGTCTGGGATCTGTGTTTTAAATGAGCACACCAATAAACCTATATATAAATATAGGTTACTCTTGAACTAATAAATGTTGAAAACACGAAGGTCTCAGAAACATGTAATATATTTTATAAATTTTTCCTATCGACTATTACGACATTTAATTCAGCAAGCCAGCATTTTTGCGTAAAGGATAAACAAGCATGTAAACAAATCAATAAATTAATATTACTGACTGCCCCCCTCTCCAAATAAGCGGCCAAACAAGCATGGTAGACAAGTTGTTCCTGAGAGAGATCATTCATTACCTATAGTAATGAAATGGTCTGATAGGAAAGTACCTTGCTAGATTAAAGGGAAGAAAAAACACATTTATTTGGAGTTGGCTATCATTTGTGTCCTCCCCAATTTATGCATTGCAATCTTAACCCCCAAAGTGATGCTATTAAGAAGAGTAGCCTTGGGGGTGTAATTAGTTCCTGCAAGTGGAGCCTCCATGAATGGTAGGAGGTCCTAATTAAAGATACCCAACAGAACTCCCCCATCCCTCAGAACAGGACGATGGAGAAAGAAGGCAAAAAAGGCACTATCTCCCAGTGAAAAAGCAAACTTCACCAGACACTGAATCTGCAATGCTATGATCCTGGAATTCCTAGCCTCCAGAACTGTGCAAAATAAATGTCTGCTGTTTGTAAGCCACCCTCTGTCTGATCCTTTGATATAGCAGGCTGAAGGGACTAAGACAGAGTTTCATACATATAATGAAGTTGTGGTCTTGAATTTCACTTCTGAGATTTTAGAAAGGCAAATATTACATGATTTAAGAAGCTATAAAGATAAACAAGAATTTTTCCCCTTAAACTCTTCTCACATTTTACTTTTAGTAGTACTTATTTGTATATTTGGTGAATACTGTAAGTCAGAAAAATCTATGAAGCACCCATGAGGGGCCAGGCATGGAGCAGGACTGCCTTTGCTCTGAAAGAGCTTTTATTCTGGTTGCAGAGATGGAGGCATAAGGTAAGCTTCGCCCAGCACCAGGCTTTTCCAACATGATGCAGCCCAGAGAATCATGACTTGCCTTTTGCTGATTCAGGTCGTTCTGTGACTTGGTGGGACAAGGTGGGGTCATGTGTGGCAATTACGTGTAGGCACATGTGTTTATGCATGTTGGTAAAATGTCTTGCACTGCTCTCAAATAAAATAACGTTGCCAGCTGGAATGAGTCCCTTGAAGAAAATATTCACCTGCCAGGTTGAATCTAGAAGAGAATATACCCAAAGAAGGATGAGGTGCGAGAGGAAGTTTACTTCTTATGTCCATGTAAGTCCCAATAAGCTCCTAAATCTGCTTCTCAATATTCTCAATATTCCCTGCCTGAACTGGGGGAATAGAACTACCTGTCTCAACCAAGGGACAGACTTGTGGGCAGTTTCTATTAGACATCCTTTTCCCTCTTGTCAGTTCTCATTTTGCCACAGCAGCAGGATGCTGCTGCTACCACGGGCCTCTCCCCAGCTACCGTCAGGCACAAGAGAAGCAGAGAGACCATCTTGTTCTTATATTAAATATAAGCCCCAAGGGTGATGTACACAGCACACTGTGTTCTTTAGAGTTGTTTCAAATGAAAAAAATAATGTCTCTATGTGTTGGTTCGTGGTTTTAAGACATTTCATTTCTGAAAACACAGAGATAATAACAAGTGACAAAAAGAAAGGCTCCCCAAAAGCAAATATCTCCCCCCTCCTCTCTTTAATGAAATAGAGCCTGTTTTCCTCCTGAGGGAGCTCCTTTCCTCCTCAGTTGTCATTGAGCCCTCAGGGGAGTTTTTCTCCTGGTAATTTCTCACAGCCTAATAGGCCTGTTCCTGGTCCAATGTGTTTTTCTGGGAGCTGACGTTTTCTTCCCTTTCAAGTTTATCTGCCTTCCCATTTGTTCCTCCCAACTCCAGAAAATCAGATTTGCTGGGAACATCTGGGGTTGCACAGAGAGCGGACCTGGGGGAAGGAAGGCCTCTGTGAGCTCAAAGGAAGCATCCCTTATCAATTGCGTCTTGGGTCTCCCCGCGTAACCATATTTTCTGTCTCTCAGAGAGAAATTTCATACCAATTTCGCAGTGGCAGTTCCTACTGAGTAACCAAATAGAACAGCATGTCAGGACTAAACTAAAGAACCTGTTACTTCCAAACTCTGGTTTCTAAAACCATGCTGAAGTCGGCATTTGACTTTTACTTTTTTACTGAAGACAAAAACATGTAAAGCGAAAAATTCAAGCATCCCCAAAAAGCAGAGAGAGGAAGCGTCCCTTCCTCGTGTGCTCTAGCCGGGCCCCCCTGCCCCTCCTCCTCCAGTGAGGTGTGTAGGAGAGCCAGAAATTGCTCAAAATCACACTATGCCTTTCCACTGTACATCCAATATGTGCTGTCATTATTCCAGGTTTTGAAGCTCTCATGGCAGCATTGCCAGTGAAGATAATGGGGCCTATTATTTTCAATGAGCTCCATCAGGAGGTTTCAATGGGCCTGCTATCACTCGAACAAAGACATTGGGAAGCAACACTTCTTTCTTGTCATCGAAATGGCTGTTAGTTTGTGTGAAGCTAAAGAACACCCCTTTTCCTTTTCAGCCCTGTTGCATTTGAAAAGGCCAGGAAAGGCAGTTTAGAATGAAGCAAGCCTGACTCCTTGCCAAGTGCCCTTTGCCCTGGCCAGATGTATTTATGAGCAGCTTTCGGTTCACAAAATCTATACATTCAGCAAAGTGAAACACTCTTTACCAGTGATATCTATGCAGAGTCAGAAACAGGTTCCTACGAAGATATCTTTTGAAAAAATTAGAGCCAACCTAAACCACATAACAGCAAAACCAGGAAGGAAGTTGTTTAGAGGGCAGTGAGATTTAAGGCCCATTAGAGGTTCTGTGCTCTTGATGCAGTTTTGAAATCTCTTTTCCATTCCAGATTTCTCCATGTTCCTCAAGCTTGAGAGTGTTTTCTTTGTCTTTGCATCCCTAGCAACTAGAGCTCAATCGCAAAGCTGCTTTTGTCTGTGTGTTTACGAGTCCTTATAGCAAGCTTCTATGAAACTATAATAGCAGAACTATTGGTCTAACCCCCTTTTTGAGTTTTTGCAGCATAAGAGTCTGAAAAAAAGATTTCTCTTCTAAAAATAGCTGTCAGTTTAAATTTTTAAAAACTCAATAAAACATTTCAATTATTGAGTGCTTATTATGTACATGCTTCTAAGTATGTTACATGTTCTTTATTGAATCTTCTGAGTAACCCATGAGAAAGAGTGCTCTTGTGATCCTCATTTGCAGATGTGGACGTTGAGACACACAGACATAAAATAACTCGTTGAGAATTATTCAGCTCACTAGAACCAGGCAGGAATTGAATCCCTGCAATCACATTCTGGATCCCTACCTCCTACTATCCTGTTTCTTCTTCCCCCTAAATATCTCCACGTACCCAATTATTAGGTTTCTGTTCCACGTCCTTGTATTTTCCAAGGTAGAAAGCAAAATAAGTCTGTCCATCGATCTCAAGTGTTTTCAAATGCCTATATTCTATTAGATACATTATTTTAGACGCATGTATATCCAAAGCATAAAAATGAAGGCAATACATTTGAGAAGCAAAGGACAGAAAATAATTTTTAGAAATACAATGGATCTGCAGCATTCATATAGGAATAAGATATATCCTAACCAAGTCAGTGCTAGCAGGGGCATGTTTGATCAACACTTTTGTGGACAAAGTAACACAATTTTCATGACACTCTGCCTTTATTCTAGAGCATAGAATATAGAAACAATATATAAGTCCTTCACCCAAGGTTTCTTCAACTGGACTGCTTCCCACCTGCTGTAGGGGAGCCTTTGGTCTTCATGGGCAGCCTCCACCACATCCAGTGATGGTCCAGTGTGGGTAGTGCCCTTCTGTGCCTGCAGATCAGGCTCAGTCCTGGCCCATTCATCTCTGTAATTTACCTGCAATCTTCTAGAACACTGGCAATCCCAAGAGATGGAAGAATGCTGGAGGAAAGGGAGTGGTACTGAATGGAACCACTATTTTAGTTTAAGTTCCCCTGAGCTAGGACAGTGGTGAGGCAGTCTTATTATACCAGCTTCTTCTTCTGCTGTGTTTGAAACAAGTAGGAGTAGACTTTGGCTACAGATAGGAAAAATACGTTGCACAGTTAGTCAAATCATTTAGGTTGTCTTCCTAATACATACAGTGTATTGCAAGTGAGTTGACTCATAACAGTAATATTGACGAAAAATTATTGGAAATGTTTGGAATGACTATAGTAGGAGACTGAAAGATCAATGCCTTCGCAATGTCATTTGGTCTCTGGTTTATGTGTGGTATGCTGGACGGCCCTATAGGAAAAGGTGTTTTATTGATCTGTGTGCCAAATACGCACAGTTAAAAATAGGTGAGTTTGTGATATTTTTATGTTTATGATCTTACTGCAAAAAAGATCTGAGTTGACAATGTTTGAAACAATCTAGCATCTATTTTTGAGACACTATATAAGTACATATACTCAAGTACTTAAAGTAACTTCTAAGTCTGAATGTCATTGATTTGTCTCTGAACACTGTGCTGTAATTTGTGCATTAAGCATTTGTGAAAACCACTCTAAATTCTTTAAGCAAAGATCATGTCTTATTAATCTTTCATAGGCTAAATTCACATTGCCTTGGATATAGTAGGTGTTTAATAAATTTTTTTAAGTGAATGATTAAATATTCTTTGACAGTAAACTAGAAAACAGAGAACATGAGTGAGTTCTTTTCTCTATGAGGGAAATGGCTTCATAAATTTGTGACAATGAGGGGAGAAAAATATATTTAGTAAATACTTATAATTGTGCTTACTATATGATGCTTTTTATAAATATGGCAGATTATCTTACAAATGTGATAACCATGACAACCCCATGAGATATTTTAATTTTTGTCTTCTTTTCCCTATTTTAGATAAAGAAACTAAGGCACCGAAAGAAGTCTGCCCAAGATCACATTATGAGTTTATTAAAAGAAATCTTGTTTTTTTTATGTGAACTATAAATCTTCTGTCATGTATCTGTCTTCACAATTTAGGTTTATGAGAAATTATGGGTAAATTAGTTGATGATCTATAAATTAAATAGAGTCTTAAGTGTATTTTTTAAAGACTGTGTTCCTATTTCCCTCAAAATTTCTCTGCTGTAAAATAGTTTGTCTAAGGGTAGGGATAAGGGAATTTCAGAGCTAGATATCTTAGATTCCAAGTTTAAGATAAATCTTCCGTATCATGACTTACTCTATGCAAGTCCACACCAACGTTTTACTAAATAGCTTAAGAGATGTGGTTATTCATAAATCACTAATTATTTAGCAACATAAGCTATTTTAAAATATAACTTATAAAGCTTTTCCCAGATACCAGTCCAACTTCTAAATATCAGATTATTAGACAAGGAGAAACCCTGTAAGTTAAATGCTAAAAAGTGGCATGACAACAGTTAAAGCAAAAGAGATCTGGGCTTTTATTTGACCACAAGTTCCCAAGAAACTTTGGCTATGACCAAACTTAAAAAGATATAGTGTCTGGTTTGTGGAAAGTGGTGAGATTACATTTAAAGTAGGGTTTTCAATTCAAGTAGCTCATTTTGAAGGAGGAAGATGACAAATTTAGATTACTCATAAAAAGCATGCTAGGGAGAGTACAGCATCTCTTAATTGAAACAATTAAAGGGATGGGAGATGTTTGGTCTGACAAACGAAAGACCCAGAAAACTCACAATAGTCATGGAATATTTGAAACTCTGTAGCTAGGGATAAATATTTTACTTCAGAGTCCTGTCTTTCTATCTCTGACAGACACCTTCTCTCCATTTCCACTGTCTCTGACCTAAAATGCTTGCTTATTGCAATAATTTCCTAATTAGTGTCCCTGCAGTTCATCTCATATTTCTCCCACATAAACCATTCACAACACACCAGAATTATCTTCCCAAAACACAAATCTTACTGTGATACTCCCTGGCTTGAAAACCTCCCAGTGGCTCTGCAGTGAACACAGAATAAGCATGAACCTGTCAGCCTTACAAGGTTTTTGACTATAATTCACATTTATATCTTGTTACTCATCTCCTACTCAGCCCCTAACCATCTCCCTTTTCTTAAACCAAAGCTCTGATTTCTTAGACTAATAGTTCTTAAAAACTGTTCTTCTAAATCTGTGTTCCTTTATGTACACTGCACTAGGCCTCTGTCTTGATATCTCCATCATCATCCCAACCCTCAGCTAATGAATTCATCCTTTAGAACCAATTAAAAGATACCATCTCATGTATGAAGCCTATCCCCAATTTTCACAGTCAGGATTCAGGACCTCTTTCTCAGCATACCCCTAGCTTTTCATACATAATGAACAGATTATTACTAGAAATTTATGTGAAAATATTTCCACTTTGTTGAATCTTCTATTACTCAACTTCATGTCATGTATCTTCATGACCTATGACAATGTCTGAGTCAAGATAAAGATTCAATTATTTTTTGTTGAATGAGGATAATACATGGAGGGGAATAGATGACAGCTCATGGAAGTAGATACTAGTTCAGTAAACAGTCCCAGTCATGGCATCTTTGATGATCTTACAATGGTAGCTACCATCTTCAAACACCTATAAGATATCAAGCAATATCTTAGGGATTATGCATCTTGATCTGCACAAATGTAGACAGTAGGTTGATTACAAATAAAGAATCTGAGGGTCAGAGATACCAAGGAACATTCCCAAGGTCAAATAACAAATAACTTAAAAACCAGTCTCTCTGATTCTAAAATCCATGCCCCATGTCATACACTGTCTCCTTTAAACCTCCCCCAAGTCAGAGGGTTTCAGTTTATTCCATGGCTTCCTATGGAACAGTGTTCGCAACCATAATTTCATATGAGTTTTCACAAGTACTTTGGAATGATAACATTGCTCATTGGAAGATTAAAGTTTACATGGAAATGGCATCTGGGTAAGTGTGACTTGAAAGACTGTTAGCCAGCTCCCCACCTTTGAATAATCCCCATCAACACTCTCCTAGATACTACAAATACTTACGTTATCTAAATAAAACTTGTGTGCTTGTAAATGAACAGTTTCCAGACACATGTTCTAGGTCCATTTGCCCTCTTGCCAGATTGATGCCCTAGTCACTCCTATAGAGAAATGTAGGAGCTGCTGCTGCTAGATAAGGATGTCTTCTTATCTAGCCTTCATTGAAAAAACAAATTCTATAGAAAGAGCAGAGATGTATAATACCAAGGCCCTCTGCTTAATGTTGATTATATGTATTTTATATCTCTCTCCTCTCTCCAAAGATAAGCATTCTTTCTGAATCTACCCTGGCCTTATTTAAGTTATTAGGACTACTGTGTTTTTGTCGGCTTGAAAAACCTAAGAAACATTCTGAAGTTGTTTACTGAAAAATTGCTTAACATTTGCTTATCGCTCTACCTTGGGATATATGCAAGGAGAAGTTTAATGCATTTATCTTCCCCCTCTGATTGCATCTTGCCATCTGTGGTGCATTCAAGAGGACCAGGGAGGGCTGCATCTATAATGGTTGTACTTTAATATTCTGGTTGCTACTATAGATACCAACAGATTTGGGAGGAAACCAAAGCCTAGGGAAATATTTGGGTAAATTCAGCTCAGTTACCTTCCTTAAGATAACTTGCCTGAAGTAGAATATCCTATAAAGTTTTCTGTTTTGTATGTGACATCTTTTAAAATAGCTCTAGATGTGTATGTAGCCAACTCTGTTAAAAAAAAAAAAAGGAACGTCAAAGGTGACTCAGCCTAGCTGAGGCAAAAAAGTTTAATTCAGAGCATAATTTGCTTTCCTTTATTTGCACACTGCAGTTCTGGGGAATAAAAGCCATTATGGAATCAAAGGACAATTTGCTTTTTTGTTGTTGTTGTTCTGCACTGAATTTTTTAAAGGCTTTTTTAAAAGAACGTAAACAGATGAATGATACTAGATTCAGTGCAGCTTAAAACTAAGTACCTTGAGCTCTTTCCCATGATAAACAGAAACCAATCTTGGCTCTTGGCCCCCAAGCATAGTTTCTGTGTACTCAGTGAGAAGGATCCCTTCTTTGTCGGGGGCAAGGAAGTCTAGGCAGGCGTGGGGAGTGATTCTCAGATAAATGCAGATATTTAAAAGATATTCAATTATGAATGTTTCAATCTTCTTCCTCCCCTCTCTCTCCAAAGCGAAGTCTCCTGCTGCTTTTTAGAGGTGTCTCTTCGAACTTGGAAGGGTGATTTTGATTTGGTCATAGAAGACCCTGGACATTTCTATATACCTTGGGGTGGGGAGATCAAGGGAAATCACATTTATACTAAAAGGAAAATAAAACAGAAGCTATAATAGCACATGAGAGACCATGAAGAATTAAGAACCAAATAAAGTGTGCGTCTATGAGAGTTTTTGCAGGATGTGGATTAGAAGATATAGACACCGAGCTTGGGGGTAGTGGGGGCAGCAGTGTGAGAATATTAGTATGACTAATATTAATGTGAGAATAATGTATTAAATCCCTTGGAATTTTTTCAAGAACTATCAGTAAAAAGTGAGATTGCTTTCAATTATATTTTGATTGTTGAACTTTTTCACTGAATGTGACAATGCATGAAGAATGTGAAATCCCAGTTTATCAGAGAAATTAAAGAAAACAAAAACAAAAACCCTCTAAAGCCAGGAGGAAAAGTGAATTATGTTTGTACAGTCCTTTTTGAACTGGGAATGCTATGTGAGGCTTTCAGGCTCTAAGAATCCTTGGTCGTGGAGCTCCCAGGGAGAATGTTGACCTGGAACATGATGAGAACCTACGGAAAATTTTTTGTACCAATCATTTGTCTCTTCAATATAGGGCAGAGCTTTAAACTGAATAGCAGGATTTGTGATTACCATTAAGAGATCATCTGCTGTAGTAAGGACAAATGACAATAACAATAAGTGATATGTTAGGTATCTATCAACAGCACAGCACTAGGAACAGGTGCAATCACGTAAGACGCTTACAAGCAAGCTAGAGAATCATGATTACACACAGGACTCAACTAGGGGCCAAAATACTGGAAGAGTTAGGAAAAACACATTCAGTGGCAATTCAGTACAGATTGAACCCCTTCTCCCTTATCCCTGATCAGGGTCAGAAGACTGTCTCAGCACAATGTTTACAATCTCTTGGGGGCTCCTATATCACCATGAATTCATACATCACCACATCTGGGATAGTGGTTTCATCAGAATGGGAGACTGACCTTCCAAATTTCAGTGCCTAATATTTTTATTCTGCACTGGGTACCACAAATTATGCCGTTGATCCTAAGTATAAGTGATGTTAATACAAAGAAGGGAGTGGGAATGGGATTGGTATGATAGAAGGAAGAAAGTCTTTTCCCTCCATATTTATGAAGACTAATAAGCTCTTAGCTCTAGACAAGAAAGACCATAAAACAATAATAACTAGATCAATAATAAAGTCAATTTTTTTAAAAATATCTATTTTAAAAATTATACAATTTCATTTTTCACTTCCATTTTCTCTTGTAAATGCATCCCAGTTTAAAAGATAAATTATACATCCAATCTACACAAAGGCTACAACAATGATTTTGCCTGAGCAGCTAAAGGGATGAATTTGTTATTAATTGAGATGGGAAAGGTGAGTGGATCAGTTTTCTAGATCAGAAATATGAGTAATTCAGCTTTGGACATGTTCATTTTAGATGGTTATACAGATAAATTGGTTAGACATACAAGACTAACTTAATAAAGACATGGGCATACAGTAATATTTTAGGAGTCATCATCAAAATAGGTCATTTTCTTTTCCTTGTGGACTGTGAAAATGTAGTCACAGAAGCATTCCATTTCAGGTTGTCTGCTCCTTTGTAATATAATTTTGCTTCCTTTTAATTAAAGAGTGAAATCTTTTTTGCCATCTCTTGAGTGTACACTAGGTCATGTGACTTACATTCACTAACAGACAGCTAAATTTCATAAACACACTGAAAATTAATATTAAGATTCAGATTTAAGTAATGATTTAGTTATAGCATTCTAAAATTTAGAGTAATGGCTTTAGAATAGTATTAGGGGCAGATGCTGCAATACAGTGGAATGAGGAATGAGTGGGAAGAGAATAATAACCACAAATGTTGTAAACACTTTCAAAGTTTGTATCTATGTAAGAAGAATGATAAAGTGGTGCCTAAAGAATAATGTGAGTGAGAAAAAGAAGAGATTGTTTTAAAGTTAGACAATACATGAGCATATTTAGTACTAATAGAAAGGGAGTCAAGAATAAAGGGAGAGCTGAAAATATAGGAAAAAGACTCTTCCCACATTGATGAGTGAGAATGCCAATAAGTGCGAAGAAAAGAAATCAAGAACATAGACAGGTGGAGAGATTAGAAATAGACAACTAACTCACTGAAATGAGGTAAGAAGGTGAGGATCAATGCAGGTGCAAAAATTCTGATTTGGTTGAATGAAGTTGAGAAAGCTGTTAGTAGGTTTCTATTTTCTCCTTGCAGTAGAAGGTTAGGACACATGAGGAGGGGTGAGAAGCGAACTGACAGCAAGTGCACTTTACCAAAGGGGAAGGTTGGAAATAACTGTTATAAAGAAAAGGGGGCGAGAATTAGAAAAACAATGGCAGTCCAGTTGAGGCTGGATATCATGAATCTAAGGTGATATCACTCTGCTAGGTTGTAAGTGTATCCCCATTAGTGTTCAGCATTTGGGGAATATACTCAGAGAAAATAGTTAAATTCAGTCTGAAGTAGCTTTTCCCAGGTGGATGTTTTAGAAGGACAATGTAGTCATAGGATGCACACAACTCAGTATAAGGCAGGTTAGGATAAATTAAATGTTACATGAATGATAGAAACAATGGCATCTATAAATATAGGCAGAAGAGAAAATCAGTACTGGCTGCATTTGTAAAAAAGAACAGTGAATACTTCCTAAGGTGGAAAATGTCAAGCTAAATTTAAGTGAGAAATTCACAGGTGATGGCTTGGGCAAAAGAGAGCCCAGTACTCTAAGAAACAAAGACAAGAGTTGTGGAAATGGTCAATCCTTTGTGAGAAATGCTGGAGTTATATTAGATAGATGTGCCTACATCTAGAAAATGACTGTACACATGTAAGTTTGGAGCCATATGACTTCGTCAACATTACCAGTGATGCAGACTCTGATACTTCAATAGGCCTAACAATAAATGGACACCTAAGAGTATGAACAAAATATTATTACCACATAAAACAGTCTATCTCTAGTCAAGGTAATTTTCTGAAAATTCACTATATTTTTCATTTTCTACAAAGGCATTGTTTTTCTCATTCCTTTAACAAATATTAAGTACAAGATATACCCAGATGTTACAGAGACTAGGATTACATGGAACAAAACAGATAAAAGAAAAAAAGTTTCACTATCAGTGACTTTACCTTTTACTGGGGAAGATGGACCAAAAAAATAAATGGATAAACTTCTGGTATGCAATGATTTGGTAAGTGCTTTGGCTAAAGAATAAAGGCTGGAAGGCGAATGGGACAGGACTAGGACTTGGGAAAGTTTTACAATTTTAAATCAAGTGATCTGTAAAGTCTTCATTTTGAAGTTGACATTTGAGAAAAAGCTGAGGAATGTAACGGGAAAAGCCAGGGGCAATCTGAGGGAATTGTAAGGATTTTGGTTTTTACTCTGAGTGAAAAGGAAGGTCATTAGTGAGTTTCCAGAGGGCAGGGGGTGTGATCTAAGTTTTAAAACAATCATGTTAGCAGCTATACAGGAAATAGAGTGGACAGGTAAGAGTAGAAATGGTGAAGTAAGTCATCAGACTCTTACAGTCATTCAGGAGAGCTGGAATGCTGCTTTGCACTAAGGGTAAGATGTTGCCATGATAACCTGTTGGTATATAGACATTCTGAAAGTAAGGTCACCTGGATTTGCAGAGGAAATAGATATGAGGTTTATGTCAAAGCGTGAAACAAAGATGACTCCAATTTTTGGGACCTGAACCAAAGAATGGATTTTCCATTCACTAAGAAGGGAAAAACTGTGGAGAAAAAGATCAGTTTAATTTGGGACCTCATATGTCTGGCATGTTTATGTGATATGCAAATAGAGATGTTTAGTAAGAAGCCCAATATATAAATATAGAATTAATGGGCAAGTCCAGGGTGGAGATATAAATTTTGTAAGCATTTTTCTTATAGATGAGTAGAGATAGAGCATAAAAAAGTGCTACAAAGTTTAATGGGAGATTAAGGAAAACAATGAGGAGCTTGGAAGATCCAAAGGAGGAAGATCCAAAGATCCACACCCCATACTGCCACAGTGTTTCAAAGGGAAAGGAAGGATCAAAGGCATCAAATTCTAGAAGAGGTGATGTCAGAGAGTCTGAGAGTTCCCGTGGGACTTACCAACGCGTGGACTATTTGTAAATCGAGGAGAATATAACAAGGAGAGAAGTAAACTTGGTGGTATGGATTCAAGACAAAGGGAGAAAAATCAAACAGCCCATATAGGCAGTTCTTCTGAGGAGTTGAGAAATGAAGCATTCATTTAAGATGGATATAAGATCAGCTGGTTTTTAAAGTAGGGATAAATTTCAGTACCCTGACATGCTGATTAAATGAAGTAATAAAGCAGAAAGAAAGTGGAGAATTACTGGTGCAGTGTCTTTGAATAAGGAAGAGAGAATGGCACCAGTTGTCTAGTACAGGATGTTGGACTCAGACAGAAGTATGGGCACTTCTTGCATAATACAAGAAAAGCAGGATAATAAAATGGATAAAATGCAGGTATATGGTTAAAAGTGGTAGTGTGAAATTGTTTCCTGGTTGTTTTCATTTTCTCAGTGAAATAGAAAGTGATTTATAAATTTAAAAATAATAATGGCACATTGGATTAATAAGATAGCGCATAAGTAACAAGGGTCTATTTGAGGTTAGTCATCATGAATGAAACTTACACCAACTAATAAAACATGTATTTTTTTTATAGATACAAAGGATTCAAGAGGAAAACAGTCATGGCTTTTAGTTTTAAACAGGGTTGAGGTTTTGTCAGGTTAATATGATGAAGTCAGAGGGTTCAAAGTGGTTGAAGGTTGGTCTAGAAAGTAAAAGCATTTGACCTAGATAAGGAAGACAGAGGAAGAATAGGTAAGTGAAAAGGTTATAGAATTATAGAACTATTGATCCTGGTTGGGAAAAGAATGTTACTGCTGTACTCTGAATTAATGAATTTTTCTGAAATTGTCAAAAAGTTAACCAAAGACTGTAATTTTGAACTCAAGCATTACATAGCATAATGTTCTGATCTGGTGGCTAAGGCACTGAGCCTACGCTAAGGCATAGACCCTGTAAGACCAAGGGACTCAGGTGCATGACCCAGGCCTAGGGAAACAACCAATAACAAGTAAATAAGCAAGTAAATAAATAAATAAAAGTCCTTCCTTCTCCTGTTTCTTCATTCAAAATGTTTCTTCCTTCACTACCTTCCTTTCTGTCATAAAAAAAAAGTTATACTCAAAAGTGAATTCAAAGTTGACTCAACTTCTAGTTACCCAGAATTCTTTCTTTTTAAAAGCAGCATTTATATCCCAATTTAATTATATATTAGGAAATAATAGATTATCTCCTAGGGATAGGAAATATCACATTAATTGAAGAAAACAAGGTTTGTCACAAGAATTCTCAAAGTTCAACAATTTCTGTTTCTCAAATATTTATAAATATTGCCTTCTAAAGACAAAATTATTGGTTTGGACACCCCCCCCCCCTTTATTTTACTTGATCTCTTAACAATACTTCTTGTTTTCTCACCCATATCGATAATAAATGTGTGTATTTTATATTTTCAGAATTCAGGACTCCATTCTACTTGGTAAGAGAAGAGCAAAAACTAAACGTTTTGGGGTGATTATGTGATATTGAGGAAACCTATAAAATGGTACAAGGGTAATCATATATATTCTCTGTTTGCAACATTGAAAACAGATGTCCTCCTGAAACTGACATATAGAGTGAAGCAATTGTGAGGCACAGTAATCTTTTTCTTTAGGATGAACATACAATAAAAATCCTGTAAAAGAGCCCAGCATTCCATGACAGTTTTCTAGCAATTCACCAGAGGAATAGATATGAAAATCAGAGACATGTTCTATGGTACTGAACCTTGACTTTTTCTTGCTGTGATTGACATACCAAGATAAAAATCCCCACCATTTCCTCTGTACCATTTAATACCTACTTGAGTGCCCATGAATAAAAATAAGAAATAAATATAAATGTTTAATCCATAATGGATTGTGAGCCCCTATTCTAGTGATAAAGCCTCTACTGTTTATGTATATTGACACTGACTCTCAGGTCAAAGACAGCAGAGGAGTCAAGTGGAAGAGCTAAATAATGAATTATACTATTGTAAGCTCTCATCTATCAAAATAAAGCACCTGGTACCACTAGACTTGAGAAGCAGTCCCTAGAAGTAAAACTGTGGGAGGTAGTATCTTACACCTCATTTTCCTATTCATAGCTCTGAATGTGTATGTTTGTGTGTGTGTGTTATTTTCCCAGCATAAAAAAGTTTCAAATAAGTTGGAATAAGCTGTTGTAGAATAAGCTGTTTCTATAAATGTCATCAGGAATAGTTTATTTTCAGTGACCACTCCCCACAAAAACGTGACACTCTTTGAAACAACAAAGAAAATCAGACAAAATATATGCAATAATTTTCAGAAATTGAAAAATAGGCAGATAGGACATGATCCTGAAGGAAGGTAAACAACTATGGTGAACCCTCTCATGGTTTCAGCTTATGACATGCAGGCAGTTTTTAAGTCAGTGTGGGGCAAGGAATAGTAGCCCTGTCTCACTGGCAAAACGAGATAGAGTTCAGAGTTCTAGGAGGTCAAGCAGCAGGAATTTCTAAGGTCAAGAACTAAAGAATAGAGCTATACAGAAAGAGAAAGTGAGTTTTGGAGAAATGTAAAGGTTTCTCCTTGTGTCTTGAGCTGAATGTGCATCAACACATTCACATGAGGAAACTAGCAAGACTAGAGAAAGAAATACCAAAAATAAGCAGGTGGAGCAAACCTTAGAAACCCCACAGAGAAGGAAACAGTTCGATTTTCAAGCAATAGAGTGGGAAAACCTCTCAATATATAGGAACTTGAATAGAGTACTCAAATTGTAATGTCTCAATAATAGGCTAATTTAGTTCTAGATGAAGGGCTCTTCTGGATCTATTTGACAAAGTATGAAAGCAAACCTTAAAAGGATTAAACTGCTTCCTAAAAAACATTATTACATCCTAGAATAAAGCCCCAATGTATTTAAGGGAAAACAAAAAAACAAAACAAAAACACAAAACTAGCATTGAGAAAAACCAAGATTCACAATCTTTCGCATTTAATAATAAAACATTACTCTGCATGCAAAGAAACAGAAAAATAGGACCCATAATCAAAAAGACAATAGTAATAGATCCAGATATGAAACCGTGATTAAATATGGGGAGGAGAATATTACAATAGCATTTAGAAATGCATATCATATATTCAAGAAACTAGAGGAAAATGAACAGGATGAAGAAAGATAGGGTAAACATATGCACACCTACGTATTTATAGATTTACATACATATATAGAGTTATCAAAATTCACAGTTCTTGAAATAATAAATACTCTAAATGAGATTGACAGAATATTAGACACTGTATAAGAACAAATTGGTGATCGTTATTCACAGCAACAGAAACTATCCAAAATAAAACAAAGAAAGGAAAACAAATGACTTGAGTGTCAGTGAGTTGAGAGAAAATATTAAGCAGCCTAACATATATGAGTAGAATTTCAGAAGGAGAGAATAAGGGAAAGTCAAAAAATACATTGAAATAAATAATAACTGAGAAATTTCTAAAATTTACAAAAACCACAAACACACAAGAGCAGAAGCTCAATTAAGTCCAGACAGAAGATACAGTGAACTTCAAGAAAGACAAGACTGCATCGGATATCTCAGTCGAGCTGCTTAAAGAAAAAATAATAGCAATACTCATGTAGTTTGTAACGTGGAGATATAAAATGTATGACAACAAGAGCAAAAAGAGTGAAGGGGAGAAATGGGTATACAGAAAGAGTAGACAAAAAGTCAGTAAACATACAGGTGACATATTTAAAAAAATATTTAAAGAAGCACTGTTATCACTTTTATATATATGCTTCTAAAAAATAAAACAGGGCACACTTTCTGAATCAATTCATGAAGCCAATATAACCAGATATAAAAACAGAATGTTATTATAATAAAACAAATCTACACCCCAATATTCACCATAATCATATATATGTATATTTAAACAAAACAATAAATATATTAACAAAATTTTAGCAAATGAAACTATATGAAAATCAGAATTGGCTTAACATTCTAAAATCAATCACTAGAACTCATCATAAGAACCAATTAAAGAAGGAAAACAATATGAAATTGAAAAGCCAATGCCATATATAATGTCAAAAAGATGAAACACTACCAGATAAGTTTAACAAAAGATAGGCAAGACCTATTTAATGACAAAAGTAAGCTCTGCTGAAATAAATTAACAAAGTGATAATCAAATGGAGGTTACATAGTATCTTTATTAGAAGACTCACTAGTGTCAAGATATCAATTATTTTTAAAGTTGATTGATAGATTCAATGTAACTTAATAAAATTATAGCAATTTATTTTTGTAGAAAAGGATAGGATGATAAAATATATATACTACCTGCTTACAGGACTTTTTATAAAGTGAAAGTAATCAACAAATTGTGGTATGGGCATAAGCGGATATGCAGATCAATGGAACAGAACAGAGTTCACAGACACAGATATGTATATATGTACGTATCAGTGTATATATATATATGATCAACTGGTCTGTAACAGAGGTGCATGGCAGTTCAATGAGAAAAGAACAGTCTTCCTTTTAAAATGTTGCTAGAACAATTGATTTTATAAAAATGAATAAATAAATAAATCTTGACTTATCGTATACAAAAGTTAACTCAAACTTTATGGTAGAAATACAATTGCTGAAAACATAGGAAAAATAGTTGTGACTTTGAGTTAGGCAAACATATCTAAATACGACTTTATAAGAAAAAGTCAATAAATGGATCTCCATCAAGTCATCTTTTACTCTACCAAAAACACTGTCAAGAAGTTACATATTGTGATAAAATGCTTGCAAAATGTTTACTTGACTAAATATTTAGATTTGGACTATCTAGAGAATCTTTAAAACCCAATAAAAAGAGGGCAAACATATACACAATGGCTGAAAGGTTTGAACAGGTCCTTCCCTCAAGAAGATACATTGATGGCAATAAATAAATAAAAAGGTGTTCAATATTGCTAACTATTAGAGAAATGCAAAATTAAATCAATACAATAATTACAGTCCACTAGAATTGCCTTTGGAGCCGAATCATCTTGGTGACAACTATGCAGCTATATAGCACAAAGGCAGTCACAAATAAGTCATCAATGAATGATGATGGCTATGTTCCAATAAAACATCATTTATGAACACTAGAATCCAAATGTCATATAATTCTTAAATTTTAAAATATGATTATTATTTTGATTTTTTAACCCAATCATTTGAAAATACAAAAGCCGTTCTGAGCTCATGAGCCATATAGAAACAAATGGCAGGCCCAATAGGGCCAATAGGACATAGTTTACTGATCCCTGGTGTTGAACAACTGGAACTCTTACAAACTGCTGGTGGAAATTTAAAATAATGCAATCGCTATGAAGGTCTGGCCATTACTTTAAAACTTAAGCCCTGCTTACTAGATGATCTAGCCATTTTACTCAAGCATTTAAAAACTTTAAAAGCACATAAAGATTTGTAAATGCTCATAGCAACCTCATGTGTGGTAGATCCAAACTGAAAACAATTTAAATCTCCATCAACAGGAGAATTTATAAACAACCTGTGATACATCCATGCAATGGTATTTCGGTCATTACAAGGAATAAGATGGCAATGCACACACTATAGATTGCACTTTAAATAATTATACTGGGTGAAAGAAGCTAGTTAAAAAAATATGATTTGATTTATATTAAATTCTACGTAATTCAAATACCTCTACAGTGACAGAAAACATAACCATGGTTTGTTTCCTGGAGTGAGTTAGATAAGTGAGAGAGGCTTGGATTACAAAGGGCTACTAGGAAAGTTAGCTACACAGACAGTGGTGATATTTCAGAAGTGTATACATTTATGAAAACCAACAACTTTTATACTTCCAATATGTTAATTGTATTTTATGCCAGTTATACCTCAATAACATTTTTAGAAACACACTTGCCCTTAGAAATCATTTTATAAACTTTACATTCCACCCTGAATTTAAATTAATGCTGGTTCCTCTAGAGCACTTACTCTTTAAACCTTGCTAGTAGGTTTTCATTTCCTTAATATGGCACCGGGATGTAGGAAGCAGGTGGGAAGCACGTATACGCAGAGTCAAGCAGGTAGCAGTAATCATGATTTTTAAGTAGAGGAAACAATATGTTGTAAGAGAAATAGACATACCACTTACACATTTACACTTTAGACTATACACATAACCAGTCATCAGGGAAGTAAGACACTAGGATGAGATGTCTTTCCAATTTGAAGATTAATTTTGATTTTCCTGTTTTAAGGTTACACATGAGACAAGGTAAGTTTGTCGTGATTTGTATCAAGTAGTGAATAGAAAGTGAGGAATCTAAATTATACCACTGAACATTCTGAGTGCCAAGGGGGAATTTATATAATCTATCGCCACTCCTTCCTTTTCTAGATAAGGAAACTGAGGTACAGAAAAGCAAAGAAGCATTGCAACACATTTTAATTAGTTTCTGTTACACACCAATCAGATATTAGCCAAGGTACTAAATGCAAAAGCAGATAATCTTATTTAGTTACTTTAAGAAGAAAAATAATAAGATCATTAAGCGATCTGAACGATCAGGAATCACTGAACTGGTCACTTTCCCTTCCTGGAGAGGTATTAAAATTGTTGACATAGGCACAGCTGAAATATGCAGAGAGTAAATTTGACTAGTATATATCTCCTCATATAATCAGCTTAAAATGGTTTCATACATACACATGTGTTTTTAAATGTTGGGGACATATAAATGAGCACATTGGTCCTAAAAATCAATAAGAAATCATTTCAAATTTAACTATAATCTCATCCTCAAAAATAAGACTGACAGGAGGAGATGCAGTGTTTTCTATTGTAAATGTGATGCTATTTAAATTCAGCCCTGATTAAAAGGTAGAAATGGGTTTAATATCACTGCTTTCATTTATATTGGTGAGCCCCAAATGGAAACTCTGAAGACTAAATTGATTTACAAAGTCCTATTATTCGCATGTTAGTTTTTTCCTTGTAAAACTTATAACCTAGAATGGTATTGTTGAGCAAACAAAAGCATTGCAAGGTTATCTTTTTTGTCTGATTTGTCTGGTAGCAACCTTGTCTCCAAGGCCTGCATTACACATTCTGAACTGAACCCTGTGAACGTAATTAAGGGTCACGCATATGGTATAAAGAGTAGGGGATGAGGAATTAATTTCTCAGTTTTTCATCCCTGGTCTACAGATTGGTTTGCAAGTTACTATTCAATTCAGCAGCACAGAGCTCAGAGGAAAAGACCAAACTGCTACAGCTGCTCTGCATTATAAAGCAGAGGGGGAGGGAGAGAGAGACAAAGATTAGATTTTATTTGCACACAAAATGAACATCCACAGTCTGTACATTCTGTTAGGGAATAGCTCTGTGTTTTAGGTTAGGTAGGTTTTTTAATGTTCTTTTTTTTTTCCTTCCCAAGTTCCATTCAGTTCATGAACATTATTAAAACATAGAGTATCCTTCTGGGCCTTATTCAATCACAATGTGGTCTATTCAAAAGGAAGAGCACAAAGGTGATTTTGGACAGCCAGGAAACTGTATTCTGAGGATGCTTATTAATGACAAGAAGGAATCTGGGCAACAGGATTAAAACCAAGTCGACAGTGAAAGACTGTGACAAGTATTTTGACACCAAAATGTGATTTTACGAAGAAGAAAAAGATTAAAATGGTTGTACCAGTCTAATAATTGAGAATGTCATAGATGTGAATACTGGGAGGACTTAGTAACATATTTAAATAGACATTAATTATTTCATCATATAGAAGACGAGACTTTAGTGGAATCCATCATACTAGCTATTTTGTTCCTTCCTGACCTATGGTGATCAATTGTTTAGGCCTCCAAGAAATCAAACATAAATAGCTTGGCTTTTCTACATGACAGAATTGACCAACTGGTGCACACATGTTTGCAACATTTCAGTAACAAATCAATGGTATCACCTTAAACTGTAAAGCTCTACCTTAGCATTTAGATCTAATATAACATTAGTTGAAATTTTATAGGCCTTGTTGCAGGAATAGTATAGTCATTTCTGCTCTCTTCTCCAAATTGTCAAGTGGTTGAAGTTGACAACTCCTGGCAAGAGTGAAAATAAGAACTAAAAAGGAACCATAAATGAAGCACAGTTCTGAATACTTACTGTAAGGAATAGAGTACAGAGAAATTAGATTAGAAGAAAAAGCAGAGATAAACCTCTAGAAAAAACAATTGACATGAGCGAGTCATCCTGGCTCCAAAAAAAGATGCAACTACTCTAAGCAACATTTGCTATGTGTAAATAATAAATATGTGTAAATAAAAAAATATGAGGGTAGATTTTCTTTTAATCTAGGGACTAAACAAAAAATAATAAATGAGAAGAATAGCAAGAAGTCTCTAACTTAGAAGAAATATCTGAGGAAACATCCCAGGATGACATATAAAAGAGAATGAGTCAGAAAGGAAAGAAACATTCATGAATGATAGATACAGGAAATTTAAAGTCATTCTATCAGGAATTGTGGAAGGGGGATGAAAGGAGAGGAAAAAGGAATAAAATCATACACACACGAAACAATTTTTTTCTGAGATGAAAAACAGTAACAGCCTTCTGATGAAACTAAATAACCAAGTATCAAATACAACACACTAAAGATTTACATTTGTACAGATACTGGTGAAATTTCAGAATCCAAAGATATGCGAGGAAAGGGGTAGGTATCCTATTAAGGACTGAAAGTTATACTACCCTGCTCATTAGCAATTTGAACTGCTTCAAAACAGCAGAGCAAGGTCTTCAAAGTCTTAAAGAAGAAATGAGTAAAAACTTACTTAAGTAATACACACATATAAACTAATAGTGGTACAAATACAAAGATAACCCAAAATATGTATAAGCATACAGTTTTTTGGGTTTTTTTTTGGTTGTTGTTTTGTTTTTTTGTAATTATAATGGAGAAGGAAAGGAAAACCCTTACCTGTTATTTTTAGTTTAGACCACAGGTCAACAAAAATGGCCCAAAGTCAGTCTACCACCTTCTTTTGTATGCTTTAAGAATGATTTTAAGATTCTTAAATAACTTAAATCCATTTATGACACATGAAAACTACATGAAATGTAAAGTTCAGTGTACAAGAATACACTGTCATTTGGAGCATGGCCTTGCTCATTTATTTACACATCATCTATGTCTGCTTTTTGTACTGCCAACAATACAACTGTGATTTGATAAACTGCATAACATGCAAAGCCTAAAATATGTATTCTTTGGCCCTTTACTCTATTGGTATCTATTTTAGGTCCTTTGTTTTTTAACCACATTCAGGTTAATCTCCCCTACTCCCAAACAAATTTATACTGTCCCTTGTCCCATTTCCTCAGGGCTGCCTCAATCTTGCTAGATAACTTGAGCGGCAATGAACACATTAGCAGGAATCAAATAAACAAGCTAAAAGGTAATAAAATTCTAGCTAAAATGAACTCTATGATCAAATGTGAAGACAAAAAAAAAGGCATTTTTGGACACACATAAACTCATAAATTATACAGCCTCTCACGGCTGCATTCTAAAACAGCAAAAAGAGTAATACAAGAAAAAGGATGATATGATACAAAAGAAAACAATGGCAGCAGAATGTGAGCTGGTCAAAACAGAGTAAAAATAAATGAGAAGGGAATTTATAGACTCTTCATACACAAATTATTATTTAATGACAGAATTTTATTTGCTTCTCTTATCAGTTTAGCCATATTACACAGAGCTACAGTGAATAATATTTCTATGATAAACTAAAAATAAGGCTTTTATTCTGCTTATGTCACCTGGTACTTGGCCATACCCTCAAATGGTTAAACTAAAGCTAGTATATGACTTAGTTGTGCTTATTTTAAAGTACCAGACATGCATAACTGGTGAGGTTATAAAGGACAATGGAATTTAAAACCAGAGATTGGAAAGTGATGGCAGCTACACTGTCTTGGTTCTGGAATGTGCATGAGAGGAGCCATGGGAACTGGCGTGAACTGGGAATTGGACAATACGGACTCAAAGATGAGACAAGGGTCAATAAGGACACATTAATTCCCGCCCTTCAGTCCCATGACAGATCTGGTCCACCCGAAATTAGCATCAAAAGCAGGCATGATGTCCTATTTCTGAAACATTGTGTACCTCTTCTGAAAGTCTACAGAGATCAGCGATCCAAACATACTCCTTTCCTCCCCTTCCTTAGTAAACACTATATAATCTTTTGCACATGTGCCTGGGGATGGGTAAGGATTTTTTGACCATGAATTCCCTTCTCCCTTTTTAGCCAAAGAATACATTTCTTTTTGATTTCTACTTGTGGTCCTTGATCTTTGTTAGCTAGTGAGGAAAAAGTATTTAGAGGATACTGGTAATACTTAAGTTTTTAGACAACCTATAGACAAAGAAAACATGGGAGCTACTTAGAGCGATTGGTCAGAATATGAATTTGACATAACCTGATAGTGAAATAATAATATAGTTGACAAAAATAAGAAGTAAGAAGTAGGGTTATAATGCCAAATCTTCATATTTCTAGGAGGTCATAACTGTCTAAAGTTAATTAAGAAATAAAAGTTGAAATAGAAATTATCAGAAATATTAATGGGGTTACCTCTAGATAATGGCAGAAAATATTTTACTGTTTAATATTAGATACTTTGTTGTTTAACTATATCCAGGATGACAAATAGCTAAGTTATTTTCCATTCTTTCAGGGCTGATTAACATTTTGATGGGTAACAACAAATACATAAGCACACATTAGCATGGATCAAATAAATAAGGTAAAAAGCCATATAATTAGAGCTTAAGTGAGCTAGTATCCATAGGACCTTCATAGGCTAAGGCTGGAACAGAATTTCACCTCCTGTAATGACTCGGTGAAGGAGAGACCCCTGGTCTATGTAGCATTTTGCAAGCTCTCCAATGACATCCTGAAGGTACTAGCAGATTTCTTTCACCCAAGGCTATTCTGCGGTCAACAATTAGAGAATAATGATGAATGGGAAATGGATTATCTCAGGTTAAGCCTATAGATTAAATTTGGGCCTGATAATGCAGGAAGGCAGGCAAATAAATGGACAGTGCATTCTGAGGGTGGAAGTAAATTCGCATCAATTTTGAGTCTGACGTGGATTTTTGCTACTAGGTAATGAGCCAGGACCCCAATTAATTCCAAATATTCTGTAACCAACATTGGGGTCATAAAATAACCTATCTCCTCAAAATGGCCACAGAAGGACTCTTGGTTTCTTGAGGTCTAGATCTCTCCTTGCACATCAGACTAAAGTCAAACTAGTTCCTACTGAGCCCAGGGAAATGGCTCACTCAGCATGAAAAAGTACAACCCAGCAGGCTTCCTGCCTTCAAGTGTTTTTCTCTGACTAAAGCAACACGAAATGGAAAGAGAATAGCAACCAAAAACAAATAGTTCAAGCAAATGTCTTTTGCAGATAAATTACCTGGAGAGCTAGGTTGATTTCCATGGCTACTCTCATCTCAACCCTGTTATTTCCAGTCCTCACCCAAATCTATGGGATTGGGATCGGTCCTGCAGGATTCAAATTTTGTTTGTTGTCCATGCTTCTGAACAACTTCATGAGAAATTCTAAATCCTTGAGGGGATTTTTCTCTGCTGGTTTTTATGGACTTTGGCCTTGCAGTATTTTAAAAGCTTTTCTTGCTTCTAATTATCACTGCCCCTGACTTACTGAATTCTACTTCCTCCTGCTTTTTCCACTTCCTCTTCTTCCCTTGAGCAATTTTGTGTGCTTGAGGAATACAGTTCTGACTCTTTCTCACCTCTTCACTCCAGTTAGCTTCCCCCTGCTGGTCCCAACTGCTAATCGGACCATTTCTCCACACTAAATTACAGAATTATCCTGAGGCAACAAAACTTCAACATGAATGTTTCTTTGCAGTTCAAAAGTATTTTAGGCACTAGGTGAATACCTAGTGAGAGTTCGTCCCCAAATGTACACAGCCATATTCTTTGGGGCTTAATTTAAGCTATGAAAGCAAAAGATAAAAAAGCATTACTTCAACATGTTTTCCCCTCTTTTGCTCGGTATTTATCAGTGCTTCAAGGTCATCTTCTGATTCTGGCAGCATTAAACTCATTCAAGGGCTTCTTCTGTTAACAAATGGCTCTTATGATTCTCATTCCTTAGCATTGCAGTATCTCTTTAACCTTCTGTGAGTGGAAAAACAACTAGGCAGCCTTGCTTCTTCTTTCTGCTGCCTCTTAGATTTGTTCCTGAATCTCTGCTGAGTTCTATTTGAATAATTCATCCAACTCAATTTTTACTGAGTGACTAATGTGCTAATTAAAGGAGGAGTCATTTTAAAGTTGTATTGGGTGCTCATTACTAAACATCACTATAAAATATTCATATTATATTTGGAGATTTGGGGTGGGGGTGGGAAGGCCAGATGTGGAAATATGTTATAATACCTTTACAAAAACCATGATCAGAATCACCATTTTCCTGATTCTGGGAGTGCTGATGCTATAAATCCTGAGCTCTGCCATTTTTGCTGGATAAAAATGCATTTAGGTAATGGATGACACAATTTAAAACAAAAGGATCCAAAAACTGTATCTCTGTCTAAATCACTCAAGTGTCTGAAAAGCAATTGGATCCAGTAAACAAGGCTATCTTGATTCCAGGAAGGTCTCTTCATTTTTCAAGTCATGCCTTAAATATGTCAACACATTTCTGCATTTTATTGTACCTTTATATATATCTAGATGAACACAATTTTAAAAATAATACCATCTCTATCTGACAAGGAAATAGTATTTTAGGAACCACTGTGTAAGATATTATATGACATTCTATAGGCAAAGGTCTCAAAGAATGTGATGTTCTGGCTAATTTAATTCTGTAATGAAACAGATACCTTTTTCTATTTCAATTCTTATTATTGAAAATCTCTCAAATACATGGTTCCTCTTAATACCATAGAGATAAGAATAAGTTTTGAAGAAGAAAAATTATGCAATTGTCATAGTAAACATCTCATATCACTCTAAATTCCAATAGACACACACGAATATTATATATGTTACAAGTGATAGATTGTATAAAATCTCAATAAGTTTATTAATCTGGCTGTCATCTTTTTTTCCTTAGAGTACATTTCACATAAATAATTAAGCAGCATTATATACTTCATCAAGATTTACTGAATACTATTCTCAAAAATTGGTGATGAGCTCATTCTCTCCCAACAAGTCAATCCTGGAAAAAAGGGCAACATTTAAGAATACCTTGAATATTGTTGCTGTTTTTCATAAAATGGAGACACAAACTAAGCACTTACAAATTATGTGAATTAAGCATTAATATACAAGTAGGACCTTCATACAATGAGCAAATCTCCCATGGCTTAGTAAAATGATGATTGTTTCATAATGTCACAGTACCCAAAGGCTACTGGAATATCTAGGACTTTTGCTGAGAGCTTCTTTTTGAAGATTCTTTCAACCCCCCAAACTGCTTTCTTCCCGCCAAAATCCCAGAGGACTCTGTAACTCCTCCCACCATAACGGAGATAAGTGAGATATTCACACACAGAATTGAATTAAATTAAATTAGATACATAGTGGTCAACTCAAGATGTACCAATATGAAGGAAGGAATTTTACAGGGAAGGCAAGCCTCCTTGGGAATAAGAGATAAAATAAAAATAATTCTGAACGTGGTATATACTTAGAGCAATTTAAAACAAAAATAATGTGAACTTTAATGTGAATATTATGAAACATTCTACTCATGGAAAGAAAAAGCCATATCCATTATATTCCTTTCTAAAACGTAGAATAGAAAAAAAGCTGAATATTCAAAGATGCAGGGCAGAAAATCTAACACTATAAAACCATAATAGTGATACTAGAGAAAAACTCTAGGTAAGGGAAGAGCCATCACCTTTATTCTCAACTATCCAAGGGATTTCATCAATTCTGTTGTGACGATGCTGTGGGAGGCTATATGATAACATGGGATGACTAAGCTTAGTCAAGATTCTTTCTAAATAGAGAATATTCAGCAAGTTATTTGGTCCCATTTCCCATCAAAACAATGAATTTAATAAAGTTACCTATTTCTTGATTTTGTTGGCTCAAGATGAACATAGATAAGGCACGTACAATACAATTACATAGGAAGTGCTCAAAGTCTATTACATGTGAAACTGCTGCTGCTACGACTATAATTATGACTACAGGAATAAACAAAGCACAAAGATAACATAAAAGAGATGGTGCTTTAGCCTTTTGGAGCCTAGAAGAGAAAGGAAACCTTCACATAGGAGATAATCTTTGAGTTAGATTTTGGGGAATGATTAGGAGTCTACCAGATTGGGGAAAATAATGATTTCAAGGAGAGGGAAATAGTGAGAGAAGAGTTAAATAATTAAAAAGCAAGAAAGTTTCAAAACGATGCACAATATAAGGGAAACAATTTAGAGGCACACATAGGTATGTATAAGACATTGCAAAGAAATTTGATAGAAGTCATTTGACTTGAATTTTAAGGCAGTTTTGATGAAATATGCTAGCAGATTTTATAAATTACAGGTATGTCAGAAAATTTTCTCAAAGATAAAATATTTAATAAATAATTACATGTTACACCGTCCCAGCTTTACACAGGTTATTAAGTGGCAGGAACTAGTCTTTTGGACTGGTAGAGATTAAATGGTTTCTATCTACAGCGCTAACTGAATGTTTTCTCCCACGTAGTAGGTTATGATTAGAGTCAAAGATGCACCCTAGTTCATCTGAGAACACTGAGACCATATGCCACAGAGAATCTTAATGAGCACCAACTCTCAATATGCTAAAGGTCAGCTCAAGGTTGAGACCTCAAAACCAAGTGTTCAAAACTTAGTGAAATTAGAATGAAAACAAAAGCAGTGGGGGATTAAGCAAACAGGATGCTGGGTATTAACTTCAAACATAGGCTGATGGCTAGGACTTCATTGGGTAGACGGCACGGTTTTGGTATATGAAATGGACGGGCTCATTTAGAATTTCAAGAAAGAAACGAAATCACTTACCAAAGCCTCATGATTAAAATACATAAATAAACCTCCTATTGAATACTTAGTATATCTGAATTTTAAGAAACATATAGAACAACTTAGAAATAGAAAGAATCTTTAACTATCATCCAATTCAACTCCCACATTTTACAAACGAGAAAGCTCGTTTGCCCAGAAGTCAAATAATAGAAAACCTGCAATAAAACCCCAGGCCTCTTTTTTCCTAATCCAATACTCCATTGTATCACAGTAGGAATAATAGATTTTACAGTATTTTTTGCTGCCGAGACTCTGCCAAGACCGTCTACGTGCGAACACGTCTCTCTCTTTCTCACCTTTACTCCTGTAATAAGTAACACAGAGAGGTGAGAATCAAAATGGAGATGAAGAGATCCTAGAAAAGAGAAAGAGCAAGAAACCTGGCAAAAGTTTTCAGCAACGTTCATGGTCTAGAACTAGTTCATCCCTATCTTAGTGCATTTACCTATTTACCTATTACCTATTTACCTTTACCCTACATATTCTTTCATCAAAGGCCCACAAGTTTAGCCACTGAAACTCTAGACCGTGGTTGGGCTATGTGTCCTGGTCATAACATTGCTAAACAATGCTCTGTATCAACCTAACAGATAAAGGTTGTTATGAATCTCTTCACTGGTTAGGGATAGAAAATGTACTGTGTACAGTAATATATTTATAAGATGTGGAACTTTCTCAATGTACTTTCTGTCGGTGTTCCTTCTATTGACATTTTAAGTAGACCAGAACAGATTTAAAATATATTTGAAGAGTGAGGTCTGCAAATATGAATTGTAAACATAAATGTCTTTTAACACCTTATATTAAAGTCAATAGAAGAAAAATTGCTCTTTGGAATAGAAAGAGAGATACATCAATTAAACATAGAAAAGATACCAGTAGCTCACAAAGAACACAATAAAGCTAGCAAAGGGGACTCAAAGAAAACAAGGGTATTTTACAAATTCTTCAAGGAGAAAAGAAGTACAAAGAGAGAAAATAGGTCCACTAATAAATGAGGAGCATGAAATTAATGATGAGTCTAAAATGGTAGAGATAATGAACTCATTTGTAAAATCGGTCCTTAACAAGAAAAATGAAGATAGGAAGTTTGAACAATTAAGAAGTAATGAAAACCTTGCAAAAATAGCTGTTGACAAAGAAACAGGAAAGAAAAGGCCAATTCTATTTTGGTCTGTATCTAGAGAATTATCTCATGGCAATAAGGGAAGAGGGGTTTTATTGTATCTGTGATAATGTACTTAAAACCCTATACTAAGATTGTGGCCTTCTTGATTGGCTTCGTTATCCTACCCAAGACATTCAAAAGGGGTGAAGAGACAAGAACCTATGAAAGTTCCACTTATCAAATTTGTCCCCATGCAGAAGAAACTAGATAGACCATGCTTAAAAGGATGATAAGTGAAAGGCTGATTATGTGATGTTTCCACACTCAAGCAGTATCAGTGGACATGGTATTTGAAAATGTTTTGTAAATACAAAATGTACTTGGTTTTTTTTTCTTGAATTAAAAGGGTATAACTTGAAGAATGTAGATTGACAAACTTAAAAAGGGCAGCAGAAAGCAAGGATGATATCATGAGTAATTACCTTGTCTGCCCCATGGATATGTGCTTTCTACCTGCTGATGAGTAATGTAGACGTTACATGACTGTGAAAAACACACACAGAGAAAGAACTACTTTATTCTTACATTATCAAGTCTTCATTGCCTCTTCCTGATTTAATCACTATCAATAAGGTGCTGGTAATGTTCTGACACTTTATATGCCTCTTTATCAAACTTAATGCCATGTATAAAGCTGGGGGACAATACATAGATTGCTTCAGAACATCTCAATGGCTATTCTCCTCCCGCCAGAAACTTTTGGACCAGTATTTTCATTGTGAAAACACATCAGATGGTATCATCAATATAAACAGAAACAGAATGCATTCTATATAAAAATTAAATAGAGGAACAATTTTTATTTGATTGGTTCAACAAATATTTATTGAGCATATATTATAAACCTAGAAAGGGGTAGATGAGATTTGAGCTAAGGTATGATTGATCAGAACAAGGCATCCTTTCTGAGATCTGAGGAAATAGCCTTCCAGGCACAGGGACCAGCAAAGGCCAAGATAGGAGTGTTGGTGAGTCGAGAACTTACAAGGATAGCATAATTAAGAACATGTTAAGTCAGAGAGGAGAATGCTCCCAGATGACATTAAAGGTAGGCAGGTGTCCTATCAAAATCATGACTAACATAACCTTGCAGACTATGAGAATTTAGGTGCTACACTGAGTGCAGGGGAGATATTAAGTATTTTAAAGACAATCACAATGATGTTATTAATAATTTTGAAAAATTAATCTGATGTTAATAAATAAGGAAAGCTACTTTCTAATTTAAGAGTGAAAAATGTAGTAAGATATTTTGGATCAGATACTAAAGAGATTACAGTTTCAGATGATAAACTTGAATCACTGACTATTAGCAAAGCCCTGTGTCTAGTATGTGGTGTATCCAAGAGGACCTGTGAAAAAGGGTCATGGGTTTAAGACTAAAACACCGTGAGCCTCAGCTCTAAGTTCAGGCACTCCCAGAGCGTTAAGTGAACAATCACAGTAAGTAAAGAAGGAGATGAGTTTCCAGAGAAAAGAGCAGGACTTATCATACTAAATACAACATTAACCTTCTTTCTAGAGAGAACTGTTAAAATTCTTTCTGTTGTTGCTGTTCCAATCACTATAATTCTTCACCTGAAAGAAGCCTAACAGAAAAAGAAACACAGGGTCATTCCAAATAATTCTCAGGTAGGGTAATTCTCACAAGTAATCTGGGAAGAACCAGTGTTCCCAGGAAGTCAAAGATGACCTGGCACACCAAAGTGGCAAAAATTTTGTCCCCTCTGGAGGGGAGATTTGTGTCCAGATTCACCAGTTATAAGCCAGTTAGGACCCTGCAGGAGATCCCTCAGAGTCTCAAGAGTTATTCCATCATCGTACAGAAGAGACACTAACATACTGAGACTCAAACTAGCTGCAATGCCGAAACAGCGCATGTAGAAAGCACTGCCTATGACAGAGGTGAAAAGGGAATCAGAAGCAGAGGACAGAGCATTAAAAATGAGAAAACTGCAGGCACTTTAGAGGTGAATGGGGATAACACAGAAGCAGGGAGAAAAGAGGGAGGGAGCAGAAAAAGAAAGGGGTTCTAAAAGGGGTTCACTGATAGAAAATGCACTTCTTTAGGGTCTGTTGTTCTTGAATTCTGCTTGAGAAGAAATGCATTCCAACTATAATGTGTGTTTCTGCAAACTGTGTTAAAAGGCTGTTGACACATGAATTCAAAAGGGTCTGACTATGAAACTACAACACACTGAAAGGAAAGGAGTATTTAGTGCTCACGTAGATTTTGCTCTTTTAAGAAACAGTAATCAGTCTGTGTATGTAATTTGGAGAGTAATGTAAATTTGGATAGGGCTTGTTTATAATTGGGTACTAATGTGGGAGTATTGTGCTAATGAAAGAGTCAAGAGGGAGGCAGAGGCTGCTCTTTCATGGATAGTTTGTAATAGTAGTAATTGTTAAGACACAGCAATTTTACTTAATGATTAGGCCATTGGTTGGTTTGTGAAGGCCTATTACAATTTTCTATGGCATCTTTTCAATCATGCTATATGGTGGTGAATTGGCATAGGTTTTAGTTGAAGGATGGATTCATGGAATAGTTCTTTTCTCTCTATGGGTAGGATGTCTCAGGAAAAAGCTACCCTAGGTAATGCCAAATGTCACCACACAGCACAGTAACAGTACAGGACAATTGTCTCTGCACATGGGAGACAGTAGAGAGATGGAAACCCTGGGGCTACGTGACTAAGGTAGTTTCTGTGCATATAGGAGTTACTGCTTCTTGCTCTATGCTTTGCCCTTGACCAGGAATTTGGAGCCTTGATCTTGAAGAAAAGTGAATGAGATAACAGTTAGAATTCAGTGAAGGTAGGCACTGCATGTAATAGAAAAAGCACAGGATTGGAGTTATAAATACCGCTGTTGGAATTTCAGCTCTGCTATTGACTAGCTGTTATCTTGTGTGAGTAATTTAAACTCTCTGAGATTCAACAAAAAGAATAATCATATATATCTCCCAGTACCGTAAAACTTAAATAAATAAATATGTGAAGTCCTCAGTTTTAGTGCTTAGCTTAAATAATCAAGTTATTATTTTTTACTATCTATATTTCAGAAGAACATTTTAGATGTTTTCACTTAAAAATCCAGAAGCATATGTGCAAACATACCTAAATATATCTATATATCATATATAAATCTAAAAGCATAAAGTTGAATGAAAAGACAAGGTGCCAATGACTATGTAAAACATGATAGAATACATACAGAGATTTAAAAACAAACACAAAAATAATGGTACATTTTATTTAGGGATTAGAGAAATAAGTCAGAATGATAAATCCCAGAGAAGGAGAGTGCTGTCTTAGTAGGAGGATGAAAGAAGAATAGAAGAGACTATAAAGATCAGAGAAGTTTACAGGAAGGGGTACAGCTTCAACTCTCACAAAAATGTTTCACTTTTTAAGCTGGGCTTTGGGGATATTGGTATGCATTATTTATTATGTCTTTTCAGAGATCTGGTAAATTTTAAATTCATTTAGTTAAGAGTTAACTTCTATTCCTCTATGTTAGAAGAAATATAAAGTCATATAAAACATATAGGCAACACATTAATCACTAAACATTAACAAACAGCTTGCTAATATAACAATGTACAGAATTTTTGTGTGTACATTATCTCTTGGGACATAGAATACATCAAAAAATTTAGGTAAAGTACTGTGGTACAAAAAACCCATAGCTTTAAGTTAGACATGGTCTCAAAACTTGGCTTTGGTGAGTCAAGCCATATGGTTTTAGATAATGTCCTTGGCCTCAATGATTTAGCTTCTTAATCTATAAAACTAGACTAACAATGATTAAATAAAACAGCATACAAACCAAGCATGCAGAAAGCTCTCATATAAGTTTACCTAATACCTAGCTCAGAGAAATTCACCAGGATACTATGAAACTCTGTAGTAAATACTATTTAAATAATTAGAGACAGCAATATAATCTGTTTGAAAATCACCAGAGCAGAAGTCCCGAGACATCCAAAATTCTGAAAAGGGAGTTGAAAGTGGGGATTGGAAAATGAGCTGGAAGATTATTACTAACATCCTTTAGGAAGTATTGTTGACTGTTACTTAGCATATGTGACATCCATGCTATATCACCAACAAAACAAGGAAGAAATAGTGAATCAAATTAAAAATAAGAGGTAAGTGAATACAAAGGAAAAAAATAGAAATTCAATTCTAATTCTGGAATACAACTTCCATTTCCTTTTCTGCTGGGATTCACTACTGGGAACAGGGGAGAGGAGGGGGTGCTGCAGGAGATTAAGAAACTCAGAGAGAGAGATAGAAAGGTAGGGTCATGGGGCCAACACCCTTGCGAACTGAACCTTGAATATTCTGCCTTCCACCTGTTTATTGAGTTCATACACAGAATTGCTTCAAGCAGCTTATACAAACATGGATTTGCTTATACAGTCTTTTTTTTCTAACTACATAACTGTATCTATCTTGTTTTGGGGAGTGAACAGTTACAGGAACCCTGCCCCAGTGCTTTCCCACGGTGGCCTTCACCCACTGTTCTGGGTCTGGTGTTCTTTGATGTTCAGCCAACTCCCACTTCATCCTTGTTCTACTTTCTGGCCCCCAAAACTTGTTTCTGTGGTGCTTTCTTCAACAGGAAGCTAGTGCCAGAGACTCTAACAGAAGAGAGACCTAAGTTTTCTTCTCCATTTGTGTTTGTAAACTTTCTGTCTCACCCCACAATCCTCCGCTTTCTTCCCTTCTCCTCCCCAGCTTGAAAGGATTCACCTTAATTCTGAACAAAGAAACTGGTTACTGCAAGAGAATCATTTGAATTTGAAATACTACAACAATTATTAGGGATTCTCTATGCTAATCAAAGTACAACCTATAAAAAAAGCAAAAAAAAAAAAAAGTAAAGGTAAAGACCATGAGTCACAAACCAGTTCATTAAAGTAGGTGACCTTTAACTATGCCTCACCGGCATTTTCTCCTCACAAAATATGACCACTTATGTAAGACACCATGAAATTACATACCTGTTATAGTTAGTTTTGCTCTTTGCAAATGGAATTGCTCACAGTAGAAATTAGAAAAATGTTTTTTTGTATCCAAGTACATGCTTTCTAAAAGAACCTTAAAGTATGTTTGAATTTAGGTTTGAAGTATGATAATAAGAGAACTTATAAACACAAATATATCCTTTTCATTAAATTTCTCTCATAGTTAATGCAAACTATTATATTGACTGGCCCTTTGATTTTTATGACAAAAATTAACTACGGTTTGATGACTCTATAGCAATATTGAAAAAGCCCACTTTAAGGATCTACTTCTATAAACACAAAATTTAGGATCAATGTATTTTGGCACATTCTGGTGGCCTAGAATATAAGTCTATCGCCTCTGGTCAGCATAGTCCACATATATCCCGAGGACCCAAATTCACAACCTAGATTCGGGGGGAATAACTGCATAAAAATAAATAAAATGCTTTACCCTATCTCTTCCTACCCACTTGCCTACATGTCTTTATTCCTGACTATACTTTTCCTTTAAAAAATATTTATACTTATAATGATAAAATTATAGAGGAACAAGCATTCTCAAATGCTACTGATAAGCGCAGTATCTTTAGAGAGTAATTTGACAATAGTTATGGGTATCAAATTTTAACAGTATATACATTTTGCTGTAGTATATTAACTTCTAGAAAAGTAGTCTACTAATATATTGACTAAAGCAGAGTATTAGTGAGTAATGTTTCAGTAACAATGGATGACTGCAACCCAAATGTCAATCAACAGGGTACTCAAATAGCTATAAAACTTGAATAATTTCTGCCATTAAAAAGAATGAAATAAACCTCAAATGCATAATATTGAGTAATCACCAAGGCATATATTTAAGTGAAACAAGCGAGGTTTAGAAATAATTTACATAGAATAATTACAGAGAGAGACACAATTATATATAGAAGAATATTTCTTTCAACTGTTTCAAACTAGAAATAGTTTTTAATTCTGGGGAGGCAGATTAGAACCAGGAGTGAAAAGTGTACTAGTTCTTTATTGTAAAAACTTTTAAATTCTTTTTTCTGTTATAACATTATTTTTTCCAATTAAAAATATTATTGCTGGGGAGGGCAATATATGAAGTTACATCTATTTGTCTACCTGAGTTTAAAACAAAGTAAGTATAAAACAAACAAATGGAACATTGGCTTAGGGATACTCGCACACACACACACACACACACGTATATGTATATATATATGGAAGGAGTAGTCATTTTGAAATGTCTAAATAATTCTATTTTTAACAAGATCTGCCCTCAAGAGGAAGTACTAAACCAGTGTCTTACCTGCAGAGATTTTATCAGACCCTAACTGACCTGGGGAAAAAATATATTCAATTCAAGTTCCTTCTGGATTTCACATGGAAAAAGGTTAATACCCAACTTCAGTCCTTTCTAATTATATTGCCCCTACAACGGTAGGAGGGGTCCTGAGAAGCAGTGGTAAAGTTTATAGTTCAGGGACACAGACTCACCAAAAGACAGAGACCTAATCATAGGACTATAGAATGTTTTGCTCCTATATACCTTAACACTTCATTATTAAAGGACTATTTACTACAGGTGCTTATACTCAGTACAGCCTATTCACCTTCCAACAAAAACATTTATAAAATATACCAACAGGCAAAAAAAAAAACCCCAATAAAACCCACAGTTTGAAGAGACTGAATAAGTCTTAGAACTAGAGTCAAATACAGTTGTAATAATCAAGTCAGGAATTTGGGATAAAACTGTGATTAGTATACTAAGGACTTTAATGAAAAAAGTAGACAACATTCAAGAACACATGGATGATGGAAACAGTGAGATTTAGATTCTAAGAAAAAATTAAACACAATGTAACATCAACATGAGTCAACATCATAGTCAATGGTAAAAAAAAAAAAATGAAAGTATCTCCTCCAAATGAAGGAGGACATCTTGGAACTAATAGGCGGCGATTACAGCAAGACTGCAGGTTACAAGTTAATTTAGAAAATAGTAACATTTCTATGTACCAGCAATGAATAAATTGAAACTGAAATTAAAAAACACAATAGTACTTATATTAGCACTTAAAAAAATGTAAAACACTTAAGTATAAGTTTAACAAAATAAAGACAAGATTCGTCTGAGGAAAACTACAATACTCCAATAAAATAAATTAAATAAGAGCTGAATAAACTGATTTTCATTTTTCATAGATGGAAAGAAAGGTTCAATATTGTCAAGATGTCATTTCTTCACAATTTGATCTGCAGATTCCACAAAATCACAATTACAATTCTAGCAAGTCATTTTGTGCATATCAGCAAGCTGTTTACAAAGCTTACAGAAGAGGCAGAAGAGCCAGAATAGCCAACACAATATTGAAGAAGAACAAAGTTGGAGAACTGACACTTCTTGATGTCAAGACTTACTATAAAGGTACAGGAATTAAGACAGTGTGGTCCTGGCAAAAGAATGGGCAAATTTATCAGTGGAACAGAATAGAGAGCCCAGAAATAGGCCCGTAGATATTTGACTAAGGAACAAAGCAATACGATAAAGAAAAGATCTTCTCTCCAACAAATGGAGCTGGAAAAATGGGACATCCACGTGCAAAACAAAAACAAACAAAATAAAACAAAACAAAAAACACAACCAAAAACTATGACTCACAAAACTTACACTATTCATAAAAATTAAGACAAAATGGATCATAGACCTAAAATATGCAAAATTATGAAACTCCTAGAAGATAATATAGGACAAAAACTAGATAATCTTAGGTTCGACAATACTTTTTAGTTACAACAACAAAGGCAGAATGCATAAATTGCTGATAAAATGGACTTCATTAAAACTAAAAACATCTGCTCTGTAAAAGACCATGCCAAAAGAATGAATTCATATTCATTGCTAATAGAAATGCAAAATGGTACTTTGGAAGATAATTTGGCAGTTTCTGAGAAAATGATACATTCTCTTACTATATGATCCAGCAGGCATATTCCTTTACATCTACCCAAAGGAAGTGAAAACTTCCTTACACGAAAACCTATACACAGGAAAATATAGATTAACCTAGAGAGTATTATACTAAGTGAAAAAAAAAAAATCAAATGGAGAAAGACAAATACCAAATGATTTCACTCATAGGTAAAAGATATTGAAACAAAAATGAATGAAACAATGCAAAAACAAACTTTTAGATTATAAGAACTAAATGGTGATTACCATAGGAAAAAGAGGAAGGGGGTGGCTAGATTAATATCAACTGCATAATGGTGAATGGAAACTATACTTTTGGTGGTAATCAAATAGTATGGTCGACAGATGTCAAATTATGAATTGTATACCTGAAGCCTAAATAATGTTTTAAACAATCTACTTCAGTAAAAAAAAATATAAACCTTCATATGGTTGTTTATAGCAGTTTATTCACAACTTCTAAAACTTGGAAGTAGATGCTCTCTGACGGCCTTGCAGATAAAGCCACCAGACATAGTCCACATACATCCCAGGGACCCAGGTTGAAGACCTGGGACTGGGAGCAGGTGGGGTGGAGAACAACCAAGATGAATAACTAAATAACATGATGTTTCTTCTTCTTCTCTCTTCTTGTATGACTGTCTACTAGGTTTTATTCCTGCCTGCACCTTTCCTTAAAAAAAAAGAAAGAAAATAAAATTGGAAGTAATCCAGATGCCCTTCAGTAAAAAGTGAATGAACAAATATACTGTGATGCATCCAGACAATGGAATATTATTCAGAGCTAAAAGGAAATGAGCTATCAAGCCATAAATAGAGATGAAGGAAACTTAAATGTATATTAGTGAATGAAAAAAGCCAATCTGGAAAGATTACTTATTATAAGATTCCAATCATGAAATTCTGGAAAAGGCAATAATATTAGTGGTTGTTAGGTATTATGGGAGAGGGATAAATAGGCAGAGCACAGAGAATATTTAAGGCAGTGAAACTATTCTGTATGGTACTATAATCGTGAATACGTATGATTATATATTTGTCAAAACCTATAGAATATAGAGCACGAAGAGTGAACCCTAACACAAATTATCATCTTTGGTGGTATCACATTCAATGTTAATTTATCAATAATATCAAAAGTACTACTCTGGCAGGGTATGCTAATGGTTAGGGATGCTATGCATATGTAGAAATTTAAGAATATGAAAACTGTACTTTCCACTTGATTTTGCCGTGGACTTAAACTACTCTTAAAAATAGGTTTATTGATAACAGAAAGTATCTAACTGTAGATACTATTTCCAGACAAAATTAGGACAATAATCCTTTTCCCATTTATTTTATAAATATTTTATTTTCCTTTGAAACCTAGTACTAAGGCTAGCTTCTCAATGATTATTGAATTCTAAAAATAACCATTTATGACAATTCAATTTTTTAAAATATAGACAAACGAGAGAATGTGGCAAGGAAACAGTAAAATTATAGACCAATCGTTACATTTTCACATCATTGTTTCAACCTCAATATTACCTGCTAGTTAAAGAAAATCCTTCAGTGGGAAATGATTCTAGATAATTCTTTTATTTATTTATTTATTTTGCTTTTCTTGATTCCATATTAAGCTTTCCTATACACTATCAATTTTCAAGTAACAGGAAATATTTACAATCATGAAGACAAAAACTATTTACCTTACCCTGGGTTAATTTTTGAAGAAAATGAGTATTATTTTAAATATCATAAAGTCTAACTACAAGACATTCAATTACCTTGGGTTTTATTTTGGTGAATTGTTTTGTTTTCTTTTGATAGGAGAAGCATTGCCATTTAGATAGTTGTGTGAGATTGGTTCAATATAACACTGAAAAATAAACATTTATGGTTATTGTATTTGTCAGTCATTTCAAGGTTTTATGACCTTGAAAGAACAGAGAATTCTACCCACTTGGAGACATTACTGTTTACAACTCAGCACGCTGGGAACCAGAGGGATTACAAGGTTAGGATGACAGGCATGTCATGCATTTGCATCATGCTTGAAATGTTACTGGCATATCATACACATGGTTAGCATATTCATTTCAGAATATTTATCTCTGTTCTTCCTGTCAAGCATGGGAAATACTGGCAATATGATTCAAATACAGGTGGTCAAAGAATCTTCCTTTTCCAGCTCCTCTGCTCAGTGACCATGAATCCATGCCTTTAGAATGAGTAATTCTAACACCTTCAGTGATCAGTGTTGCAGCTCAATATATTTTTTGTTTCTACATGTATTAAAACCAGAGGCCATGGTCTTGGATAAATAAAACCATGGACCCAATTTTCAACACACATGTGGTATTATTTAAATGGTTCATGTCTTTTGTTTGCTGTTAATCTGCGAAATCTCCTCACACTGGTCAGTTAAGAGGGATATGTTACATTTTAGTAAACTAACACCTAAATTCTTTTGGTTAGCTAGTTTGACAATATGACTTAAGAAGGCCCTAAGAAAATTGGGTACAGTTCAGGTAAATATTTTATTGAAGGAAAATGCTTTCTGGAATATAAAGTTCAGCAGTCTCAATGATAGTAGGTAAAAAAGGTGTTATCTCTTTTTTGTCCTAACTTAAGGAAAACAGAATAGGTAGAGAAATCATTACAAAATAAACAACCACATTTTCCTTCTGTATAGTTTTGCTAATTTTCCCAGTAGTCACTCAAAACAATACATTACATGGCAAGAAGTCTTCAGGTAATTTATTTTTAAAAGCATTGTCTAAGTGCTGAATTCTTGGAATTGAATGGAGTGTTATATTCCTTCCAAGTTGTGATATTCAGGGAAACTTTGAAATTATAACAGAAGTTAATTATTTATAAATGCCAATACTTAGCTGCCATTTCTAATGAAAAATTTCAGAAGTTCCCTTTTTTCTATAATAATCCATTTGAACCATTCTTGGCTTTCAGATATACATAATAATTACAAATTACATTTCTACAGCTCTTCAGCACAAATCTTTTCTACATGTCTTCCTGTTTGAGCATCACGCTATGCTTAGTGGTTTTTACCTTCAGAACTTTATTTCTTTTACTTGGTGCCACAAATTTCTAGAACTAGTCTAAGAAACACCTCCATAAAGTCTTGCCTATTTATTAACTCAAATTCCTATTGATTCTTCTAGCATTTTCTGATGAAATAATTCAGCTGCATAATGATCATGGTTAGCAGTATGATCTCTACACATATCAAAAATGCTACAATTGGTGAATCTAGAGAATGGGTATATGGGCATTTATAACTGGGTTAATTCTTGGCACTTTTTTGTACCAAATATTTTTCAATAGTTTGGGGAAAATATTTCTTAATTCCGACAACATGCCTTCAAATATTAGTACCAGTTGTGTGTCCTTACGCAAGACAGCCCAATGACTGTTTCCTTTATTAAATGCAAACTAATAATAGTACTGAGGGTTATTGTGATCATTAAATCAGATGATGGCTATTAAAATCTTACTTCAATAAATGCAAAAATAGGTTTTTAATTTAAAGAGTTATAATTGTCATGGTGTTCAGGCAGCATAGCACAATGGTTAAGGATGCATTCACTGCAGTTGGATTCCTGAACTCATGTCCTGAATTCTCCACTCACTAGCTATGTGACTATGCACAAATACTGAACTTCTCTGAGGCTCGGTTTCTTTTTTTCTAAAATGTGTATTTTGGGGTGAGTATTAAAAATGTAATACAGAGAGGATTTAGCACAGTATATCACACAGAAGCAATCAAATATTATCTCTGATTTTATGTTGTTCTTCATAGTAACGTGAACAATTTCATCATAGCAAATTCTAAGTTTCTTGAAGTCACAGATTTTTCTTATACTTCTAACTATACCATGTAACCAAGCAAAATACTTTGAGCACATGACATCTTTCTTAAAATATCATATGCCTCACAACCTGACAGAACCCATTTCTCCTATAATGGAAAGGAGACATAGAAATTATAATGTTGAAGAAAGTTGATAGGTGAGGGAGGAAAAACCCATTTTCTTAATTAGCATAATGAGTAAATTGTTCATATATTTTATTCTTATTATTTATTGTAGCAAATTGAGCTAATATAAAGGAAACAAACTAATTAAAATTGGGAAATCATGGGAAAAGAAGCTCAGAACTATACCCAGTCTTGGAGAAGGATGTCAACAACATCCCAATAGCAGGAATGGCAAGTGGTAGAGTTCACGTACAACTACAATGGAGACAACTGCCTGAATTCCAGAGCTGAAAGAGATTTATGACTCATGAAGAAATGACACTATTATTTGTACTCATGAATATTATGACAATGTTATCTGCTATTAACATATACACTATACATTTTCAGTGGCTTAACATAATTGTAGTTTGTTTCTTGTCATTGTAAGTCTTAAAATGGGTGTTCCTACAGAGGAGAAGAGAGCACTATTGACTTCTTGAAATTACAGAAGGATTCAGATGGGTAGACATTCATCCATTTTCAATATTTCTCCCAAGATATCCCTGAGTATAGGCTCCACTCTAGGTTATCAGAAATGGGGGAAACAAGGAGAATCATGGATAGGTAGTTTTATTATGGTAAGAATGAAAGTATGGAAGCACATTGTAACTATGTACATCCCATCATCTCTAGACTTTAGTTCCATGGTCATAGCTAAGGGCAAAGAAATCTGGGAAATGTGATCTAGCTGAGTCAAAGGAAGAAAAGGAAATGATGGTGCTGTTGTGATCAGATAGCCACACTTGTGATACCATAACCAATCGATGTCTGCATGGAACAGAAAAGTCCATTGTAATAACATAACTTATCAATTTGCTGATGCTGATTCACACAAAAGGATGCATAGTCTTTATATGGCGACATCACAGAACTTGAAGTTGGAATTTTGGTGCTTTTGGTATAGGGATTATAAACTAGAACATCTGGAGATCTGAGGGCATCTGGGCTCTGAGGTTTTGACGAAAGTAGCTGTAGTTTGAGAAAATTAGACAGAGAAGTATTTTTTGCTTGGAGAGCATTTCCAAAGAACCAGAATGAAGTATGAGTAGAAGCATCAAAGAAATAAAAAGACTGCTTAGGACTGACTTTAGGTTGAAGGCTTATAGGAAAAGGAAAAAATCAGGTTTTCTTCTAGGTTATAGAAAAGTAAAGAAGAAAAATATTTTGCCCTGTACTAGAACTCCCATTTTCATTTGTTCTTTGTCTTTGGCATCTTTACAGTGATGGTCAGCATACAAGATCATCTACCCTTTTCTGAAGGCTCATAAATCAACCACTAATAGTCACAAACTCTGGAAAAATTCTCATCTTTCCATAAAATTCATAGTGCTTCAAAGAGGCTTACTGTGAAAGAAAGCATTTTCATCCTTTTTTTTGGCATGCCCAACCAGGCCAATGAAAAAGTTATTTCTTGTTCTTGGAAATATTGAAAAAGTTGTTTCCATGCTTCTCTCAGTTCAGTACACTGACTCCTCCCAGGAGAAAAGACATTACTTACTTGTCTGACTGGTAAGATTAGGAAAAGGATCTACAAACACACAGATTTGGCCTTTAGCCTCTTGTTTGGGATAACCCATGTGTAGAATTCCCAACTATGGGAGATAAGGCAGGGTTAGAGGTAGAGAAAACTGTGGTTCTGACAGGTTTAGTGAGTTACTTAAGCCTGAGAAAAACATATAAAGAAGATCTAATATGAGCATAGTATTTATCACCTTTTCTAATTCAACTCTGCAATCAACAAAGCTCATATTTTGATATTTCTGACTTTCGCTCATTTTTCTCAAATAATTCTCACACATATAGGGCAGGGTTGCTACTTACCGGCTTCAAACCCCACAAATGACCAGAAATGTTATTTCTTCTCCCAACTATTTCTAGCTTATTCTATTATTTCAGGACTATTAATAATAACTAATATTAATATTTTTAAATGCTTTTTAACATCTTCAGTAATTTTAAATCTAGTCTCACGATTTTAGAGAAAAAGATACAGGGAAAATGGGGGAAAGCAGAGTGCTGAATATTTCATTTCTGTGAGGTCTAGAAGCTTGATTTCCCAGTAGACCTAATTTCTTTCAAACACAGAATATTAGCGCTCGCAGAGTTGAGGGGACAAGAAGATAGATTCAAATTCAGTTAGCTATGATCTACTCAGTGACCATTTCTGGGTAGTTTCACCTCCTACTTCCTCTTGCATACCAAACAAAAGAGGGTTTTAAGAAAGCATATATTTCCGACTTACTTTATCAGTCTCTAGAACGCAACTTGATCTTTGACCTACTTCATCAGGTGTATCATGATGAGTGGAATGCAAGAAATAGTAGGAAAGCCATAAGAATGAACGGTATGTCTGTTCCAGATGTCCAACTTGTTTTATGGCTAAAGAAAAATCACATTTTCAAGTGGAAAACTACCTAGGATGAAATATCTTGCTACATTAATTCTACTTATTTGATTTTTTTTTTCATATTTGGTAGACATAGTTCCAAGTTGGCCACAGGAAGTTTAACTGACCTTCCTTAAAACTAATCTGTGGAGAATAGAAAATTTTTTCCACACCTGTAGTTAAAACTAGCATATCCACTCCTTTTGTATCTATGCTTTGCTTCTTTCATTCAGCTGTAAATGATCTCACTTGTTCTACACAGACAAAACAAAGGGCAAAATCAAAGAGTGCTCAGGTTGTGCTAAAAACAAGTAAGCAAAAGTCAGATATTTAAATTCCAATTGACTGCAGAATCCAGAGTCTGTTTCAGCTGCAATTTCCTTCAAGGTGGTCAGTATATCTAGTTTGACTTAAGAGAAAACAAGAAGCTGAATGTGTATTTGGGGGTGGGGAAGATTTCTTCCATAAGTAAAGCAGTCCTCTACTCTACCTCAAGGAAGGGAGAAGAAATACCCCTTATTGATGAGTAGCCACATCCTTTTCAGAGAGTCTGTTCTAAATAAAGCTTGTTCTCTTTAGCTATTGCTTTCTCCAATCCTCCAGAAATCATTAAAAAAATAATAAGTAAACTAATTAAACCTATAGACTTTACTGCCAGAGTGGTCCTTCAGTACCCTAGAAAGACATTGAGTTTGTCCATAAAGGGTCTCAAAGCAGAAGGAAACATGGAACAGTGAACTCTTTCAATGAGAGAAAATAAGCAGGAAGAAAGGTTAATATTGTTCAAACAAAGCTAGAGACAGAAGACAGGTGTTAGGACCTAAGGCAAGATTCAAGACTGTGGGAGCTGATGTGCCTGGAATGAGGGTGTATGCTGGTCTCCAAAGATCCAGCCAGCAGTCCTGACCTATTTGCTCCACAGGAGTGACTGTGTTATTACTTGCAGTTTAGTGTGTCAGCCTCCATGCTTACTGGACCTTGGATGCTGAAGGGTATGGGCTTTGTGGCAAACCTGGCTGCTTAGATTGGTGGTTTAATTTTCCTGCTGCTCCCTAGAGAGTCTATTTCTATACTGTGGCTTATTTATTATGAATATTAAGTGATAAAACGAGCTGTATTAGAGAGAGGAGTCGTGCCCACTGATGAGTGCATGTTAATTAGCTGCAAGTAAAGCACAAACATCTCTAGAAACCCTAATGCTTTAAATTCTAATTCTATCAGCTGTTAAGTTTCTGTTTTCCCATCACCAGAGAGCCACAGGGTGAAGAACGTTCTCTGCTAATGTATATAATAATGTTTTCAAACAGATTAGTCATGACTCTATATTCCTCAATTTTAAAATATTTAAGCATGTTCTAGCTATAATTAGGAAATGGGAGACACAGAGTTGCATGTAGCAAGAAATTTTATGGAGGCAACATATTTTAATTAATACTTCTTTATATTTCACAGCCCAACCAAAGCATATTATTAAAAAGAAAAAATATACATGCGATTTTTTTCCCCATGACTCCAACTCAATTACAGAAACCCCAACAATCAAAAGGAAAACAAAATGGGATGGAGATGTGTGTGTGTGTGTGTTGCCAGTGAGGGTGCAAGAAGTATAGAAGAGGTGATGGAAACTGGGACCATAAGAAGAGCAAAGAAAGAAGTGTATTGGTAAATACATCACCCAGGAATATTGTCTTTGAGTAATAGTAGGCATAAAAATATTTACAAAAGGATTACACTAGCAAGATTTTTCTCTTAAGAACATTTGTCTCTAGCATGTAACATTCTCAAATGAGAGAGTTAAGAGTATTGTAACAGAGAATGTACAATTGGGAAGTGAAAACTGGGTTGTATTACTGTAGGTCCACGTCACTCAAGACCTGAGCATGATGCTTGCTGATCCCAAAGAAGTCACTAAGAGGCCCAGAAACATGAGGCATGAATTTATTTATAAGCCCAAGGAAGAGCTGCCAACAGTGCAGTGCTTATATAGATTATGTCAGTACTGATTAACCACTGATTCCAAAATTTAGAATAGATCAAATAGTCTAGCCCTCTAGGAAAGACCATGGTAATATTACAGGAAGTAAGAGTCTCCCCTTTGAGTTCTTGTGTTCTTGGGGAAACGGTTGTCCAAGACACCACGCATCAAGGTTTCACCAGGACTCAGGGAAGGCAAAGCAAACAGCGAAGTTTTATTGATCAATGGAAGAGAAATTAAAGTATGAAATGAAAGTACCCTTGCAAGGGTAGAAAGCAGCTCGTTTCCAGAGTTGCTGACCCCTATACCCATCAGGACATTTATGGGGCTATAGCTGGTGTATACACTCATGGCTCCACCTAGGGGAAGGATTGGGTTGGACTCTTCTTGGAAACTGGCTATGGTTTCCTGCAACTGGTCAGGTTCCTAGAGCACATGCTCAGTACCCAGAATTCTCCGTTTGTTCACCAGGGGGATCAAAACTGTAATGTTAACTTTATTATAATTGCATTAAATGAGGGAGGTCATATAAGGACAGAGTTTTCCTCTTTCTGCATATGTGTCTCCTTCTAGTTCTTACTGATGGGCATTCTCTGCTTCTTGCCTAGCAGGTTAACCACGTTATATGTTGATCACTTGCTCACTTTTGTGGTATCTGTAGCTTTAAGATATCTCTTTCCATATCAGATCTTTTTTCCTGTCTTCCTTTCCCCTCTTTTCTCCTTTCCATTATTTCCTGTTTATATCTAATTATTGTTATGTGATTGTGCCCTGGGATACAGAAAACAGATGTCACCCTGGGCGGTCTATCTGGGGAAATGTTCTGCCCTATGCTTAGGGGCAGGGAGTCTTGAGAGATATTATCACTGGTGCTAGACCTTGGGAGGGAAGTGTAAGGATGTGGCTTTAGGTTTAGGGATGCAACCTGCTTCACTGGGTCTACAAGAGTGAAAATGGGAAAAGTATAAATCAAAGCTTTTCAAAAAATATATGTGACAGTACTGTGAAAATTTAATCTCTGAAACGTAAAATGGAACCCAGGACCCATTATAGAGAGACTACATATCCTGTCTCCTTTGAACTGGGCCAAAGACCTTTAGATTGGACCCAAAACAATTGCTTTAAGAAAATAATTGAGGGACAAATATTTTCAAATTGTTTAATGATCATGGCGCTTAAACTCAGGGTTGAATCTTTCAGATCCTTTCTAGAGAATCAGGGACATATTAGGTCTAGCCAAGAGCAATCTAAGCTTGTTAACACTATCTGCTGGACTCAAATCCTGGGATCAGGGGTGAGGAAGGGGGTGCTGAAGGAGAATGAGAAACTCAAGAGAGTGAGAGGATAGAAAAGGTGGGGATCAGGGGACCGACGGTCTCTCTCTCAGACTTAAGGCCCTTGACCATTCTGGTCTCCACCTATTTGTTGAGTTCATACACAGCATTGCTTTAAGCAGCTTACGCAAGCAAGTTTATAGTTACATCGGATTGCATGTACAGTCTTGCTCTCTAACTACATAACTATATCTTATTTTGTCAGGTGAACAGTCACAGACACACTGTCCCTGTGTTTTCACATGGTGGTCTTTGCCAGGTGCTCCAGGACTGGTTTCCTTGATGTTCTGCCAACTCCAACTCCAACCTTGCTCTGTTTTTGCCCCCAATACTAATCATTTTTTTTTCTTTAACCACTTACCTCATTTCCCTCTTTTCCTCCCATCTGTTCCTAATCATAACCCAAAAGAGGTTTCTTAGAGAGACAGAACTATTTATAAACTATCTTCTAGCCACTGGTGATCACATACATGTTCCCCCAACAACCTAGGTCTCCTTTCAGGTGTCAACTCAGGATATAAATCATTGGTCTACCCAACTGATTAGATTTACTGTCGTGTAAATTTCTCCAAAAGTATGTTATTAAATTTGGGCTTTTCTTGTACTCACACCTAATGTCAACTTGTTCCTTTGTCCTGCCTGTGAAGAACCCCAGAGAAATGAACAAAGTTTTCCTTTGACCCCCACAAACCTAAATAAAACTACTTTACCTTTTTAGTTACCTCCTGAATTCTTAGGGTGACAGTCCTTTCAGAATTTCAGAAACATAATTTAAATTCCTTCACTCAAAAAACATTTAGCATAAAATGTTTAGTAAGATCTATTTTAGAATATCAGAAATTTGGATTTTCGTGGCAATTATGTGCTATGTTACCAAAGAGTTTATCCTTCAATTAGTCAACTGCAAGTTAGAAAACTCATTTACCTCTCACAGTATACAGAAAGGAATTGTTAAAAATGACTAGTTCCTCTTACTACAGTAGCAACAACATGATAGGAAGAGGCACAATTATTAAAATTCCAGGAAATCAATATTTTTATTTGTTTGAGTAGGTTTTATTGTTTAGTTTGTCCTCATCTTGCCTATGAAATATGATGAAGGGGAGAAGAATTTGCCTATTTGGCATAAGGATTATTTTACATTGATTATTTTTAAGAAAGAGCAGACACAGAAAAAGCCTGGAAAACCTATAGTGGAAGTTACCTCTTCCTAGGAGAAATTTATATATGTGGGAAATCTCAATTTGTAATGCTGTTTCTTTATATATACCAGGAAGAGAAAAAATCCTAAATTTATAGAAACACTTATCAAGAGGGATGAACCTAACATAACAGGCCTTCCCTTCCCCTTTCCCCTTCCCCTTTCCGTTTCCCCTTCCCCATCTTTTGTCTTTAGCTAAAGATGGTTTTTAAGGTGATGACTTGGGTCATTTCAGGGAGTTACTTAGTTTTTATATGTCTCCCCCCTCTATAATGGAAGCATATGTGTTATTAAACTTCTGTTTTTCCCTGCTAATTTTTCTCTTTATTACTGGGGGTGTCTCAGCTGTAAACCTAGAAGGGTAGAGTAAGAATAGTAGAGTAAAAATGTATTTCTGACCTTACAATAAAAATAAATATAACATAAATGTCTACTAGATTTCAACTGTTTGTCTATACAAATGAAATTACATTACAAAAAATTATTTTTAATACCTACCACCTGTGAGAAACCGGAACCCAGATCTTCTTTTAGCCCCTTCTCACTATAATAAACCCTGTGTGTCCCAGTCCAGACCTCTCTTCTCTCCCCTAGAGGTACTAGACAACTCCTAGTACCATCTCCATCTCTGTCTGCAGGCAAGTCCTCCTACCCCAATAACAATGTCCAATGGATCTGAGATATAAGACCTTCCTTGGACCTATGCTGAATTACTATGTTCTCCTCAAAAGTCAATGCTCTTTATTATGACACTGATACTCCTAGCCAAGACTTCCCTTTTTCTCCTCAAATATGTATGAAAACCAACTTCAACTTTTCACAAGATGGGACTGAAGTCCTAGATATAGAAGAAAGGAAGTACATGCAGAAGTTATTACACATCAACTGCTAGAGAAGGCTATTCTGAGAGGATCTTGGTTGTGAAGATCCTTAAATGGTGCCTGCTTGTCTCCCTGTGAGGGAGGTAACTTTCTTTCCTAAGTGTCTTCAAGTTTATCTAGACTTCTTAGAAACAAGTTCCAACTAAATAATCTTAAGAGATGAAACTGTTCTCTCATCTCTTCCAGACGAAGTATTCATTTCTTCTCTCAAAATCTATTTTGTCCTAGGATGACTATATTAGGGATTAGAGGAAATTTTCCCTACTTGGTTCTTCTCTGGCTGGTCAAGCAATCAAGTTATCATCAGACATATTAAAAAGAGAGAAATAATCAAATTTAAATACATACATATGACAAATCTACAGAGATATGAATTCCATAAACAATGAAGAAAAAATGAAAAAAAAAGTCTATATCTTGAGTTGAGAAATGGGATGGAAATCTATGGATTCAAGTGGGGAAGAAGGGGACTCACTTGATTAATTGAGGGGGACTCAGATGACAAAGACTAGGCTCAGGAATTACAGTTTCCCTGATATATTGCTATGTTTCCAATAGAAAAGTTAATTGTGATAAAAAAATCAAATTCTAGGACTCCCAATTTTTATTCTTCTAAACAGTTAAGAAAGAGAGAAGCTTCTCGTGAGCCGTCAGGACTGACTTCAGCTCAAAATAATCCACATGGCAAATTGGCATATCTTGGGAAGGCTTGTTCTGAACATTTGGGGATCTCCCTATCTTTCAACTGACACTGGGGAAATTCTATCTCCATACAAAAGGGTCAATGGGATGATCACATCAGAATACAGCTCTCCTACTTTGTAAGGTCTATACACACAGAAAATGGAGAGAATAGGAGACTGGGGAAGCAGGAGAAACTGCTTCTTTCTGTCTCTTGCTTAAAAATTGCTTAAAGGATAGCTTCCTTAATTTTGGAAGTTTCACAAATTTGGGGCTTTCAGTATTGAACTTAGCCATATATAAGAATATTGTATGTTTATTTTTCCTCAGTAAGTGTAATAATTCCTGAATAACATTTCCAAAGTCACAGGGTCCCAGAGTCTGATACTTCCCAGAAGTTACTCAATATAAGACTCAAGATATATTTCCGAAAAAAATAAGCACCAGTTTATAGGGATCTTAAATCCATACTTAGAAAAGAAACTTTACTTTTCTGAAGAATCAACCTATAGAATGCAGAAATGCTATTCTGCTTATCACATAGATGACTTTTTCCATGATCAAGCAAAAACAGTTTAGCTCCTTATAGCTACAGCTTCTCAAACACCTCCTTTTATTATAGCAACCCATGATTTAGATTTGCGTAATGGAAAGGCCCATGAAAAATATAGATGTCTTCATCAACATTGTGTTCAACTCCCAACTTTAAAAACAGAAAATTGCTTGCAGTTTGAAGTAACCTTTCTACAAATTCTGTCACTTCCATCAGTGTTTCAGTAGCTTGGGACCAAGTGTCCACCAATTCAAACTCAAAGTATCACATGCTTTTCAACATTCCCTTTAGTAGTATCTCTAAAAAGCTAGTCCAAAAATGGGACCTCAGTCCTGACGTGATGACAACTGAATTACTTTCATATCTTTTTTCAGGAATTGCCTCCTTTTCTCTGTTGAGTCAGCAAGTGACCTTTCTAGATGGTGCCCACTCTCATGTCAGTTGAATAATAATCATTGTATATGTAGTACAAACACACAAATCCACCCCCAAATCTACCTGTTTTATAAGCCAAAGAGAGGTCAAATGGCTTGTCCAGCTCATATAGAATGTAGAAGTGTTAGAAAGCAAATTTAACTTACATCATGTGACTCTAGATGTAAACACAGGTTCCTGACACCAAATATACTACTTTTCACAACTTCCCAATTTAAAAAGTAGCAAATTGACTTAGCGTATCAGACACTATCCTATTTATTTTCTGCATATGGTTTCCAAGTTTCTCTAACACAAGTTTATAGCACACCCTTGTAGGAGGAATATGAATACTGACCATGTCCTCGTTATCATTGTCACTAGTTAGATAACATAGCAACTACAATTTGTGGGACTCTCACTGTGTCCTAGAACTGAGCTACTTGTGTATGATGAATGGTGCTATTGACTTTTCACAAGACTGTGAAGTAAGTACTGTTATTGTTCTCCACTTTGCAAAATAGGAAACTGGGGCTCTGAGAGGTTAAGTAACTTACTTAGAGTCACAGGGCTATTTAGTCGGAGAACCAAAATATGAGTCAAGCTATTCGATCACAACTTAATGTTTTAACCCCTATGCTCTACTACTTCTTGAGGATAACTGCTAACACCGGAAGATGGGATTTGAAGTGAATGATCATGGAATAGTGAGGTCATTCATTTTACTTTTAAAAATGCAAACATACTTTCTTGTATGAAAGATGGTCTCAAATTTTCCCCAGATGACATATCTTTATACTACTTTGTATATCGTATCTAAAATTAAGACACTAGTTCTATAGAGATGAAAAAGAAAAATACTTTGGCTTAGGTTATCTGAGGTATGAGAGCTCTGTTATTAGTTTTTCATTTTTTGATTCATCTCATGAAACCTGATATTCTATTCATTACCTCCTTGGCTCGAGCCCCAATTTACATGCATGCAGGCAGGCTGGTATGAAAACTGTTGTTCTTTGTTGTATAATTACTTTGACCTGGAAATCAATAAATAGAAACATGTTTATAAGATTGTGATGCTAATTTACATGAAACTGGAAAACATCCAGTGTTAAAAAATTAACAAAGGAAGTATCATATCAAGAATAGTTGGAGGAGTCAAAATAATATCAATACTGATGTTGCCTTTATATACCTTTATTTTCTCTAGGTTTTCTTATCTAAGGAATTCAAAGGCTTTTTCATGTACAAGTACATTATAGTCTGAGGGACTCTAACATAAGGTAATAGAGTAGTGCAGAAGAAAGTGCTGTGTACAGTGAAATAGCCAGTATAGGGAGAAGAGCTCTGGCTTCAGAGGCAAGACATTTGGGTGACATTTACGGAAAGCAAGCATATCAAAATCTTACAGTTATTTTTGTCACAACAGGATTGCTGTGCTCAGTTTTGCTTGCCTAAATTGGCTTCAAGAAGGCAGAGAACAAATCCACAGTTTCAAAGAATACATCTTCAAAATGGTTTATTGACACACGCATTTTCCACTTTCAGTGCTGCTTCCCTGGAATCCATAAGGTCAGCACAATTACTCATTAGGACATATTTTAGTCACCTAATGACTGTGATGAATGTGAAACTAGGCCTATGCTCTTTCTCTTCTCTTGCTAGCTCGGTGCTCATGTGTGGGTTTTAAGCTTGAGAAATATAGACGTATGCGTATACATAACATATACATACATGCATAAAAATACCTCCACTGAGTCTTTAAAATGAAATGATATGTCTCATTCATTACTAGTGGGAATATCAACTGATGCAACCACTTTGAGAACCAAGTGCCAAGGCTCAATGTATGCATACCCTATACCCAGCAATTCTACTTCTAGGAATAAATGTCTCTGAAAATATGTACAGATTTTCACAACATGACACATATAATAATGTCAGAGCACTGTTTTTGGTAACTAAAAATAGAAATGCATTCAAACAACCTTCAATAAATTAATGACTAAAACAGAGAGAGTATTGTTAAGAATGAACAAACTACTGCTATATCACAACACAGATGAAGTATAGAAATATATAGCTGAATGAGAGAAGGCACAGAATGTGTATACTCCATGATTCATTTTCTATAAAACTCAAAAACAAGGTCAATCTAATCTGTGCCATTAGATGTCACAAAATGGTCACTTATTATGAGAAGAGGTGATTGGGCCAGGCCAGGAGAGGGTTTCTTGGGTTTTAGATGCTTTATTTACTGAACTGGCTAATGTATTACACAGGTGTGCTTGTTTTTTCCAAAGGAAAGTTGCAGGCAGGAATGAAGGCAAGTAGGCAGGCAGGGAGGAAGAAAAAGAAGGGAAAGGAATTTTACTTTATTTTTATTTTGTTGTTCACACTGGTTGTTTTCCACTAGACCCAGGACACCAACCAGGGGTTGGTGGTTCTCTCCTTTGGAGGCAATTAATTTAACCACTGCTCCACCAGGGCACTACCAGATGTGCTAATCTTGTGAACAGTTGTTGACTTCAGACTTTTGTACTTTATTGTTTGCATATTATACTTCAATACAAGTTTATACTAAACATTTTTCCATATACTTATATTTATATAAATTCTAGTTTTTTTTTGTTGTTGTTGTTTTTTTTGGGGACTGGATACATATTTCTTGTGAGAAGCTGTTCTGTGTACTGTAGGATATATAGTAGCATCCCTAGCCACTACCTAATAGATGCCAGTATTTCCCTGCCACCTTGCCCCATCCCACCCCCTATCATAATAGCAAAAATGTCACTAGACATAACTAAATGTCCTTAGGATGACACAATTGTCCCCGGTTGAGAATCCTTGCCTTAAAGTAAATTGAACAAAGGGCCACATTTGACTAAGGTAATTGATCAATTATGCCATCCACATTGTTTTCCTGCCCATTAGTTTAATAGCATGAAAAATTTAAGTAATTGTCAAATGAGATCAGCCTGAAAATTAAGACAAGATCATTCACATCTCAGAAACAGAATTAGTCATGTTACATGTGTAGACAAGATTGGAACAAGGCAAGATTTTAAAACCACCTCAAAATTCCTAAGAAAACTATAAAATAACTAGAAAATCACAGGCCATAGTTGAACCTAAGTCAAACCCCATGATTTGTAAGATGAAGATGGGGGCAGAAAGTCTAAGGAGCTTTTCTTTGGATCTCTTTGGTCACCACAGTGTGTGAGGACACTCGGAGGCCCAAGAGACCACAACAAGCAAACGGATACGGCAGGAATTCTTCCTAACACAGCTTATCACCCTCTAACATGACAAAGGGCTAGAAACCAAACTGGTCCCTGTCACTCCAGAGTTAAGAAGCAAAACTGCAAGAACGTGGTTTTCCTGAGGAGATGTTCATGGCCCTCATATGGACCTCTTCAGTAAATCGCTCTATCACTGACTATCTCTTTAACTTTAGATGCCAATGAACAGTCTAGAGCAATATTATCCAGGAGAAATATAATGTAAATCTCGTATGTGAATGTATATATTCTGTTGCCACATTTTAAAAAAGAAAATAGGTAAAATGATAATACATTTTAACCCACTAAATCAAAACTATCATTTTAATATGTAATAGAAAATTGAGATACTTTTCAAGTAATTTTCTGGATATTAAGAAGTTTGCTAAAATCTACTGTATTACAGATCTCTCTGTTTTTGATAATTTGTTAGTATTTTCATTTGTAGGCTGAGCTATATGAAATTGCCAGTATGTCATCATATACTTATTAATCTAAAAATTACTATTTTATATGGTTCCATCTATTATGATGAGGATTACATGCTTTAAAGTATTGAATACTTACATCTTTCCAGTGATTTGGTCCTTTTATAACAATATATTTATACTTTTTATAATAATAGTTTTCATTAAAATATTTTTTGTTTGATAATATTATAGATACTAAGTTTTAAAGTAATATTGGTTAAGCAAACATTTACACATATTCATTTCACTTAAAGTCCAACATTTCATTATTATGTTTTAGGTATTTATCTAAAAAGCAATATATGGATAGAAACCAACTGAATGGTTACTTTTTAACTTTAAGACATTTTACAATTGTATGATTATTAACATCTCCAGATTTAGTTAAACCTTCCCCAAATTTTGGGCACAGAGACACTCAAAAGATAAATGAAATAGCCAACATTTATTTTTGCAATATTTTATTGTGCTTTTCTAGTCACACTTTTGTTAGGTTGCTTTCTTCCTTTCTTGCCTTCTGTAGGATTATCTTTTCTTCATTGCTTCTTCCTTCTACTGATTGAAATATTATATTTATTTCTCTATGTGTGGGGATTATTAAAATGTTTCATGGATTCTTGATTCAAATATAAAGTTAATATATCTGACTTTCTCTTATAAGATAAACATCCCTACAACACTTTAGCTCCAGTCATAACCCTTCTATCTTATATCATTCTTATTGTTTTCTAATAATTTATACCTTATAGATGAATTATTATCATGGCCATAATAAGCATTAAATGCTATCTTAAACTTTAAGTGCTTTCCTGGAATACTGATTTAAATGATTTATTCACTGGAATGTCTCATATTCCACTTTTTAACAGAGATTGACAAGTAGTAATTAGACATGAGCAGGGAACGGGGGAAATGGAGAATGAGGGAGAATGAAGAGATGAGAAAAAAATGTCAATTCAGGCAGGACTGATAAGAAAAGAGAAAATTTTAAGGCCATAGTTACCACGAAAAGTGGGCAACCAATCAGCATGGGATTTGTGGTTAACCTGCTTGGCAAGGAGCAGAGAAATGCCAATCCAGTAAGAATTGGATGGAGACACATGGAGAAAGAGTAAAACTCTGTCTTTAGACAACCTCCCTCATAATAATGCAATTACAATAAAATTAGCAGTACAGTTTTGACACCCCTGGTGAACAAACAGGGAGAATTCTGGGTACTAAGCAAATGCCCTAGGAACAGGGCCAGTTGCAGGAAACCATAGCGTTTCCAAGAAAACTCCAACCCAATCCTGCCCCTAGGTGGAGCCATGGCTATGCACAGCCGCTAAAGCCCCCATAAACATTAGAATCCCTGAGGACACAGCAGTTGGTTTCTTTGGAAACTACCCTTTCTCTATCCTTGAGAGTGCAATTTCATTTCTGTACTTCCATTTCACTTTGCTCTGCCAATAAATTTTCACTACTTGATCTACTCTGAATACTGGTGAATCCCCTGATGCAGGATCTTGGGGCAAATCATCTCCCCAAGAACACAAGAACTCAAAAATGAGACTCCTTGCTGTAGCAAGATCAATTTTCTTGTTTCTTGAGATCAGTCTTAGGTAGTTCTTCCCATGGAATAATACAGTCTTCTATGGTAGTCAATGGAAACTCCATTGCCCTGAGGTTCTTTACAGGCTGGATAAGGGAACAAATTAACACTAGGAGTAATTATTAAGAGAAAAGGCCAGATTAAATAACTGCATACATATGAAGAATTTACCTGCTAGTAAATTATGAGGTTGCTGGGGCACACCCACACTTAAATCCTGAGCTGAGACATGGACATCTCAGGGGAGAGAGAAGGGGGTCTCCATGTGGCAAGGAGGAATGATTCATCCTGCTTCTTAGTCTTAAAATAAACATAAATAACTCTCCTCTCTACATTCTTCTAGAGATCAGGGTCAAAAGACCATTTCTGGATTAGGAGAAGCATGGAAGATTGGGAATGGCATTCCCTTTGATTAAGGTAAGGGCTAAAGGTTTAGAAGAATAGGAGCTTCTCCTTTGACTCTGAAACTGTTCTTCACATTCCTTAGTTCTTCATGTCAGAGTGTGGCATGTACAGGAGAACAATTTTGAGAAACTAGGGGTATCATGTTTGAGTCCATCACTTCCTTTACTTCACCTTTTCTTTATCATGGTGTTTTTTTTTCCTATGTCTAATCATATATTAACTGTTATACTTTAGTCAGTATTTGACGACAACTTTTCCCTCATTTTTCTGCCCTCTCATATACTGTGTTGATTCAATTCTAGTTCTTAGAGATCTGTCTTTTCTCTTTACTTGTTTTACATTTTCTTCTCATTTTTAGTGTTTTAGAATTTTAATACAGTGCATCTGGGCTTTAACGTTTTAAAAATAATTCTACCTGTTTTTTTAAAACATCAATTATGGGAAACACAGCTGTATTCTCTTAGAATTTTATCTTGCAATGCCTATCTGTATTCTCCTGTGATAAAAACAACTCTAAATATATATAAATATGTATACTGAGCCTCATTTTATCCTTCATATTCACTCAACCTCTCTTTCCATCTCATTTTATTGCTACTTCATCTAGGTAATTTAATTAATCATCAAGTTCACACGTTCATTATTTAGCTGTGATGATTTGTTTAATGTATTACTTTGGTTTTTAATTTCAACTATAAAGTTTTTCATTTTCTAAATAGGTCCATTCTTTATTTCATCATTCCTAGCTTATTTTATCAGATTAAAAATTTTAGTTTAATATCTAATCATTACTAATATATTAATTTTCTTTTCTTTTTAAGTCTCATTCATTATTTCAAGTTCTTTGGACTATAATCAGTCTATTGACTATACACTAAAATAAAACTGATAATTAAAGAAAGGATTTCATAGTTTCTATTTCTGATGATCTTTATACGGCCTCAATTTTTCACAGAAAATTCATATAAACTTGGTTATATGGGATAGCCATCAAAAATATTTATGTTTGCTTCTACCAAATATGTCAGTAGTATTACTGGACAGGGATCAATTTTTGTATTAATATTTTGGTTTTTTTTCATGGTCCATGTGTGTAACACAAATTCAGACTTCAAATCCATGTTTGATTTCTGATCTTTTAGTGGGAATGGCAAATTCCTTTTCCTAACTTTCTAGAAGAAAGCCTCTGTTTTCTCCCTGTTGCACTGGCTAGATTTTATCTCATTTAAAGATGAAGTCATTAATAGGATCCAGCTGGGCCCTGTGCTTTACCTGGAGCCTTCAAGTGAGATGAAACCAAAACTTCATTTTCTCTGATGACAAAGCCATTCAAAGATTTACTTCATGAGGGAATTTCACTACCAAATACATATTTGAATGGAGCTAAAACTTTTTACTTGTCTCCCAAGCTGAAAAGAAAGCATAGCTTACTATTGGCTAACAACTCCCACTTAACCTCTCACTCCAAAACAACCACAATTTCAAGGTGTGTATACAATTCTGCCTCTCAGTTTCAGCTACATTTCTAGTGCTTGGAAATGTCTTCCTTTTTCATGGAAGAAGAGCCATCCATTTATGAAATGTTGTTTTTACCTTTATCCAATAGTGATAGTTGCCAACTTATCTTGATGAGCTGTCTTGCTAGAATTCTAATTGATTTGAACATTTTCTTTACTCCAACATTCATGAGGACTAAGACATACTCCTATCCAAAAGTTACTGTCTATGAAATAAAATGTGTTCATACAGGGAACATATATTTGCAAATATACCGAAGACCATAACATTTAATCTACAGATGGTTCCTGATTAGACTAGGGAATCTTAATAAAAATGAACTCTGATTCAGTAGGTAATCATTAGGCTGCTGGAGGCCCATTCTGAGAAGCAAGGCCCAAGGAGATTCTGTGGGCATCTTTAAAGAGACATCTCCCTATTTTATGCCTGCCCATTCCAAGTTTCTGTTTCCAGGAAAGTATTAAAGGCTCACTTAGTGTTGAGGACCTGTCAAGACCACCAAAATATGACATATTTATTTAATAACACATAAGTTAGCTCCTCAAGTTTTGATGTTGTTTGCTTATTATTTTATTATTTTAAAAGTCTCAATTCTAACTTATCAACACTGGCTGTTTTATTTATCTTCTGTATGCCTGTTTCCCAAAATTTGTGGGGGAGTGTTAAGTAAAATTTTTCATTCTAGATATAAATCTGTATTTTCTATATCCTCAAGATTGCCTGCATAGAGAACACTACATAAGAAACACTCAGTACATGGTTTGCAATTATGAAAACTGAGATAATATGCATTATCCAGAGACAGACTCACTGCCCTAAGCTTTGTTCTAGAGTTTTATGAAAACAGCATGCTTACCATCAGATGACTGTTGTAGATCTATTATCCATGCTGGGCACTTTAAAAGTAAGGCAGAGTCTGGAGAGAAGAATGAGACTGCTATCTGCAAGGAGAGTCTGAGATTCCTTAAGGTAAACATCATTGTGTAGAGGGAGCATAATAATTTTATTCCCCAGCTCTGATGTTGTTTAAGGGCACAGTTTCTGAGGCTACTATCTAACGTGTTGGGAAAAGAGACCTCAACATGGATTTTAATGGAAATCTCCTGGCCCACTTACAAAATCTCATGTACATTACTGCTATACCTACCAGAAGATAAAAAGGCAGAACTAGGTTTGGTAGACACAACTAAATCTGGGTATCCAACAGTCTGGTTCATGTTTACTCCCAAAGCACTATTTAAATCATTCCTTTCACTCTTCATCTGATTTTATTACTGAGCTCCTTTTATTGAGATTAAATATTTTTGAAGTGTGTATCTATATTCTTCTTTCCCTCATATATACAAACAAATACACACACAAATACACGCACACACAACCTCACAATTTAGTGTTGCATACTAGAGAAAGAAGCTGGAGGGAAGTACAACTAACACAGTAAGCAGGTGTCGGGAAAGCTCAAACTGGGGTCATGATTTCTCAGGGACCCAGAGTTGGATCTTGTCATCCAAGAGGTGTACTCTAAGCTGTTCAGTTTATACCTAGTGCTTCCCCAAACTATGCTTCTGTAGCCCAAGTTTAATTTCAGGGATGTCATAAAAGAAGTGCAAAAAAAAAAAAAAGAAAAGAACATCTTATTCTTATAAGGCCCTGCTCACCAGGAAAGCAGTCTTAAGAGGATTTCCCTCACCACAGAGATACTCTGAGCTATATTGGGCATGCATTTCAATGGTACAGAATGCACTGAAAGACATGAACTATTTAACTAACCTATCCAGAAACGTGCTCTAACATAGAGTTGGTCATTTGCTCTTACCCCTGTCAGAATTTCAGCTTTTTTTCAAAACTCTTCCCTACCCGATTGAAGATCTATTAATGATCTATAAACAGTGGTGCTCAAAAAGTAGACTTAAAAGCAAAAGAAACTTTAGAGTATCATTTTCCAAACAGAGTTACCCTAGCTTAAATGAACAAAGAATATTGGTTCCTTTAATCTAAGAATTAACCCAGTGACCTTTTTTACTTTATTTTCACAGTCAATTATGCGACCGTAGACAAGAAGAAAATGGAGCATGGGCATATGCACTCTTCCCAAATCCAACTTTAGTCAGTAATTCCAACCAAATCCTGCAGCAGAAGAAAGTCAAGATGATTGATATAGGAAGTAACCTCTCTTTTTCCAACAGAGTGGAAAACCTTGGAAGAATAGCACATTCTAGGGGGTAGATAGTCCCAGAATAAGAGAGCACAAATAGTGCCATGTTAGCAAGAACAAACTGAACTCAGTCTGTTATAAAGTGTGAGGTCCTGGGATCATTCGGTCTACAAAAAAAAAAATCTATTTTACATAAGTTCCATAGAGAAAAATCCACTGAACTGTGGGCTCCAGAGGGCAGGAATGCATCTGTTTTTATTTCACCCCCATCAACTGGCACACTGTCTGACACGGATAGGTACTCATTATGTACCCAGCATAGTTTTACAGAAGAAGGGGAAGAGGGAAATAGAAATGAAACATATTTATCTGGTTCTACATTAGATTTTGTCCCCTTTTATTTATGAATCAGCATGGTGACCTCTATTATTTAATTTCACAAAGCTTCTGACATTTACTGAGCATTACAGTATACTCTTGACTGATCCTTTATCACCATATGCCCCAGTCACCCATTGAGGTCTGAATTGGCAGTTACTCAGTGTGCCCTGAGTATAACTTTGTGACCACAGGAGCCCGTGTTTTCTGTAATTATGCTCCTGGGCTGTGAAATCTGTTCCCTGTTGAGATTAAGAGAGGAGCGTCTGTTGTAGAAATTAGGTTAAAGTAAAGGAGGTATATGCATTTGCTGTATCTTTAATCTTTGCTATTGTTTTACTTTGATTTTCTTTATTCACGGCATCACCACATGTTCAAGTGGTAGCAATTATATTAACAACCAACCAGCACTTGTATAATTTTTACCAAGTGCCAGACATTGTTTGATCCTCATTTAAGCTTTATAGGAAGTACCTTAATTGGTTTCATTTAAATGATAAAAAAATCTGAGGGACAGGGAGGTTAAATAAATTAAGCAATAGAACCAAGATTCAACTAAAAATAGTCTAATATTATGATACATATATTTTAACTATATACAAATGCATCCGCATATGTATATGCATGGATGAATGTATAACATGTGTATTTTAAAGTTGATAGTACTGTAAGTTTGAACAATGGCTAATATTCTTGGATATTGTATTTCATAGTTATATATGAGCAAATATATTCAATAATCTATGTTGCATACACTATGCTGTCTGCTGTATAAACTATCTTTTTGGTATTAATAATTTTACTTTTTCTTGTGTTTACATTGCTACACTTATTTCATGACATTGAAATCATACCTCAGTCCATGTTCATTTCACACCACACCTACCACCAGGGTTCTAGTGCCTTTCACTACACCTTGTTCACTTTTTTTCCCTCTTTTCCTCAAGGCTGCTGGTATCCACTGTCTTGTGTCCTGTGACTTTTGTTGGAGTTTGTTTGTCTGTTGATTTGTTTCATTTCGTTATATTCCACATTTGAGTGAAACCATCCTGTAGTTCTCTTTTACTTCGTGGTTTATTTCACTTAACATGTTTCTCTCTAGTTCCATCCAAGTTGTTGCAAAAGGCTCTATTTCATCTTTTTTTTTTTCCAACTGCAGAGAATTTCTTTGACTCTATATATACCATAGCTTCTTAATCTCCCGTTCACAGACATTTAGGCTGCTTCCATGTCTTGGCTACTGGCTACTATATACACTGTATTTAACACATATATGTGAAATCCTTTATACAGAGTAGATAATTGGTTTGTCTGATATATTTCAAAGGTATTTTCTAGTGTAATTGTCATAAATTAAACCCAGGCTGATTCCAAAACCATATTCTTTGACAATATGAATTTATAAGAGTTAGGTCATGTAACATTTAAAATCTAAGACCAGTTTGACTTGAATGCTGACAAATTGAATATATTTTGACAAACCTATTATGGATTTTGGATCTAATTCATATTCCTTTGTTTTCTTCTCCATATCCACACCTGTAGTCTGCATTTACATCTGCAGATGTCGTCAGCATACACAAGTGAAATAAATTTCAGAGTTGTATAGAAGATAAGTTCCTAAATGGAGATTTTGGATGAAGAACATTGAGAATATTGGCTCAGTTAATGAAGTCTATTGTAAATTACCATTTTTGTCTTGAGTAAAGAGGGAAACCTTGGGAGTGAAGCAAGAGGTTCCAGAATGCCATACACCCTGGCCAGGATTTATTCAGGAACCCCAAGACCTTGCTGATACTGAATTTAGTGCAAAAACTGGGGAAGTTCAGTTCTGATCCACTTCTAAAAACATTCTTTAGTTATAGGTACAGAGGTTAATAAGTCAAGTTCTTCTAGAATGATGACGTAGGACCAGGCATAAAGGGCAGTAGTTAGAAATAGCTGAAGTTTCCATATGATGGCAGATAGTTTCACTAGTATCTGAGTGTCCCAGTAAGAACTCTAAAAAGCAAAGAAGCTAGGATGAGACTTACAATATCTACGTCTGCTCTAGGTCTCACTCACTGCCAACATCCAGAGAAATGTACATAAGTATGTGTGTGTGTGTGTGTGTGTGTGTGTGCATGCAATTCCATCAAAGAGAAGAAAAAAATTGTAAAGGCTCTGACAAGTGGGGATATTTGGCTAGTTTCAATAATAGGAATCTTTGTGACTGGGTTCCAGTGAATAAATAGGAAAGCATGGATGATGAGATTAGACAGGTTAAAACGAGAAAGGACGCCCTAAAGATAATGCCAGTACTGCTTGGCTTGTGAAGACTTAAGCTAACTTTTTCAATTTTCTGAGAAAGCAGAAATCAGTTCCATTATGCCCCTCCCCATCAAGAGAACTCCCATTCCCCAGAAGCACCATGTCTGTCACAGGAGCTCTATAAAGGAGTGATGATCTTAACAGGCTTCCTCTCCCTCTTGCTAGTCAGGAGAACAAAGAGAAAGAATACAAGTTGCCTTTTTCACCTGTGCTATAAGAAAGGTCAGAGCTACATCTTAGCAAAGGTAGGAGAATACATGTTGAAAAGGAATACCAAAGATCTGGTTCTGTGCAGGTCCAGGAGATATGAGGTGACAGTGCTTCTTGCTTTCCAGGCAGTTCCAGACTTTGAAGAGACTAGCAGAGGCTCCAGTGAACCAATTCTCAGACATGAGAGTGATGGAGTTAACAGATGAAAGAGAATGGGGTCAGAGGAGGGAGTCAGTGAGCCTCTCTAATGGGTAGAGGCAGGCCTTTGGCAAAGGTAAGATGTGAGAGGTCTCTTTTTTTGTTTTTAATCTGTATAGCATCTACTATAACCAAGGCATAGTGATGGTATAGAGGAAAGTTTTGAACCTAAAATCTGTAAAGTTTAGAGGGATTGGGTTTGCTTTACCTGTTTATAATACTTTAATAAGGCAAAAGTAATAAATGATAAATTGAACATGGTTAAACTATGCAATTTGATAAATCCGATATATGTGAACACAGTAAACATCCCCAAAATTGGGATGCCCTAGTGGAGTAGCAGTTAGGCCAATTGCCTCCAAAGCAGCAAGCTGTATACCCCTGAGTTTCAGTCCTGGGCTCAGGGGGAAGCAACCAGTATGAACAACTAAATAAAAAACAAAATGTTCTTCCTTTTTTCTCTTCCTGCCTGCCTGTCAGCTTGCCTTCATTCCTGCCTGTATCTTTCCTTTAAAAAAAAAATCAGCACAATTAAGATAATGGACTTGTTTTTCACCCACAAGCCCTCATTTGCCCCTTGATAATTCCTGCTTCTCATCCTTCCCAATCTCTTCAATTAATCACTAGTCAGATTTCCATCACTATATATTAGTTTACTTTTCTAGAAATACATATAAATAGAAACAAACAGTATAATTTTTTTATTTCCTTCACTCAGCATGGTTATTTTGAGTCTTCTAGTTTTGTAGTATGTATTAATAGTTTATCATTTTTTATGTTGTGCAATAATCCATTACTAGATACACCACAATTTATTTATCTGCTCTTCTGTTGATAGACATTTGGGAGGTCTCCTGTTAGTTATTACTCCCATCATACTCTTCCAGTCTCTGCTGTGGTATGTTGGCTATGTTCTAGAGTTTCTTCCTCCCTCAGCAGGACCAGCACTTCCTCAGCCATGTTATGCTATAACTTTATGCTAGTTATTTGTCAGACATCAAGAAGGTAGATGGCACAGTTCCTGTGTTGCCACGCCAGCTACACCTCTCTCCATTATTTCTAAGCTAGTGAGTGGGTCCATTTTTACAAGTCAGAAGTTCAGGAGTTTTTAAAGTTTTTTGAGCGCATTAATCATACTATCCCATCCCATATTTTAAGATCTCACTCCCTTCAACCAAGGCCCTGATCTACACTGAACAGATATGCTGAGATTGCTAACCAACATTCTCTGGTGTTCCACTCTTAAAATTGAATCCTGAACCTAATCCTCAGCATTTTCTCCCTTCAGACTCCAGGAGATAAGAATTTATATGCTGCCAAAGAGGCCCTTTGATTTCCACACTTTGTCTTGAGTTAGTAATTAATCATCCTTACCTTTTCATTGTCTTTCTCCCTTCCTTTGATGGTACTAAGCAACATTCATCAGTTTCCAGTGCCTTTATAATACTACTAACCCAATATCTCACAAATGCTTGAGAAAGTGCATTTGTCAATAAACTCCCACCACCAGTATCCTATTTCAATTTATCACTGGTGCAAGTTTTAACAGTTCCACCACTATAGCATGATGAATTTTTGAATCCCCCCAAATGATGAGTGTTGAAACCCTATCCTCAAACATGATAGTATTAGGCATTTTTAGTATTATAATGATTATTTTAGATGTGATTAGTATTAGATGAACTAGTACGGGTGGGGCTCTCCAAATGGGATAAGTGCTCACAAGAGAGTTTTTGTCCTCTCTTCTTTTTGCCATTTGAGACTATAATGAGGAGTCAGCAGTCTACAGTCCAGGAGAGGAACTCACGAGAACCTGACTTCGCTGGAAGCCTGTTCTCAGACTTCTACCCTCCAAAACTATAAGAAATTAATTTCTGTTGTTTCTAAGTCACTTAGACCATGGTTCTTTGTTAAAGCAACCTAAGCTGACTAAGACACATGCCGAGGGCTGGAGGATCATCATCTTAATGAGTATAAACTCTGTCTAACCCATCTGTCAAGACCATTTTACTTTTAATTGAGTAATTTTCAAAGGCAGGACCAATTTTTTTATGAGTTGTCTTGGGTCAGGTTCCCTGGGAAACAGATTCTGAGATGGAGATGCATATATAGAAAGTTTAAAAGGTAACTATTTTTGGAACAACAGCTGTGAAGAGTGTGGGAAGCATGCCTGGACAGAGGGAGTCAATAAACTAAGATCCATTCATAACTTAAAATCTAAACTGTTTACAGTGGAGTTCTGGAGATTGGATTTTCCTTCAGACTTTTCTTGAATTGAGCCAAAAGTGAATGGGCCATGGCACCCCACAAAGAATAGTCATTAAATATGGGTTGCTGGTGGAAGAGCAACATCAACTTGGGTAAGGCATTTCCGTTTTACTAAAGTCAATTCCATTACTCAAATGTAAACTGTCCACAACTAGTTTTTCCACCAGAGGATATCTGGAAAGCCTACTGTAGCATGCACTGTCATTTATCTGGTAGGTGGTGGACACAGGTTATGAGTCTAATCTCAGTTTATGTTGTTAATCACAGCTTCCAACATCTCTGATGCATTTTCTCCCTTTCTTTCTACCCTCAATGCCATAGACTGGGACTTTCTTATCATTTCATTAAAATATTGTAATATTATGTTCTTCTTCTTGACTTAACTCTATACTTTTCAGTCTGGTATCCACATTGCCACCATCTTTGCGCCATTTCCATTTACTCGGATATGCCTTCCCTACAAGATAAACTGCAATGACACAAAATGACGTGAGAACCTTCATCTTCATTCTTTTACAATTGTATCTCTGTGAACTCTCTCAACTGCCCCTAGGTTCCAGCTCATTTTAGCTCACTTAACAGTTCCCTGTTGCTTCACAATTCCTGAGATTTTTCACATGCTGAGCTTTCTATCAGAAAAGTCCTTCACTCCGGCATTGATCTTGTGAACTCCTAATGCCTCTCCAGGAAAGATCCATTTCTCTGATATTAAAACAGTGAAGCAGATTTTAGCAAATTACCAAAACTCCTTAAATAAGAAAATGAATCATATTTCTGTGAAACTTACCTTTTCTCAAACTTTTCACACCATCAGGAAGCTTCAAGGACTCCATGCATTATGTTATAAACTTATTTGGTATATGTCTATATTAATGACTTATAGTCTTCATTATTTATTTCTCTATTTTCAAACCTCAACCTTGAATTCAGGTACCATATCTTATTTTTCAGTGATTCCCTAGTGCAAGACATTAATTTAGTAGTCATGAATGCTTGTTAAATAGATTAATGAATAAATGCGTCAGCCAGTAAAGCAATGTAACTTTCTTACTTCTCCCTTTACCTAAATGTACTCTGTATTCCATGAAATCTTTATGGAAATACACTAAGTTTCATAGGCAGGTAAAGACGTTGTCCTGCCAATATCTTTTTAAAAGCTTGATCCTATACAATAACGTGAGCTTTTCTTGCTTCTTAATTTGTCTTTTCCTTCCAGCTTCTACTGGTCTTTACAATATGCATATAAATTAATAGACCAAGTGAAATAGTTAACAGGTAAATTAGTAAGAATGAGGTCAAGACAAAAAAAACCCCAAAACTCAGTGCTAGTGCCAGCTATATCATTGCAAATTTTAAATACCAGCACATTTGTAAAATTGGTAAAGCAGACAAAAAATGTATTTTCCAAATGTATTTCATCATCAAGGATAATCACAACTTTCCCCTTAATATTACTTCTCTGGTCTTTACACATATGCTTTTACAAACTATATGTCATTCTATGCATAAAATTCTATAACCTGAAAATTTTCTTACTATTTTATAGTGACGATTTCCTCACATCCTTTGAAACATAATCTTTAATGTATACATAATTTTCTTTTGTGGAGTTTGTATAAATAAGGCTTAATTTTTTAATAAGCTCATGGAGGCAAATTATATTGAGAATGAGATGACTATCTAATTCCTATGAGGATAACTAGACTTTATCAAGCATTTTCTGCAATAAAAGCAGTTAAAGGGAAAGAGAAATATTGAATCTAAACATACAATTATTGAGGATTTTCTTTTTTCCCACACAGAAGAAATCTATTGGTTAGCATTTCTTTGATATTAAATAGAGAAGAAGATTTTAGCAAGTTACCTAAAGGTCTTAAATTAAGGATTGATTGATTAATATTTCTATATAACTTTGCTCCATTTCATTTCATCAATATGGCACTTAAGGCTTTTTCTCTCTTGCATCATTATGCACTGACCTTTCCATTGTTAATGCTTCTATTCTATGCCTGAGTAGAGAGAATTTTTTCCCTCTTTTCAGAGATTAGCTGCAAAGAAAATTTATGTGACATTCAAAAGAATTATTTCCAACCTACCCTTTCAAATGCCTTTCTGACATCTAATGATGTAATTGAGCTACATTAATTCTAGGGCACATCTAGATTTGCATAATAAAAATTTTGATTTTAGTGTACTTCAAAATATGCATTTCTTTTAAATGAATGCAGTATTTTTTATGAAAGATACTTAACCACATTTTGTTGTTACTCTACTACTGTATACTTTGCATTTCATGGTTGTTATAAAACTTGAGTCAATTTTAACATCATAAGGTTTATTCACTCTATCCTGTCGCTGGTTCACTAGTATGCAAATGTTCTCACTAAGAGCCATTTGCTCATGTCCAGGACACCCAACAACGCCATCATTATTTTTATTACACATCCTATACACAATAACATTGTCTAAGCCACGCTTCTCAGTGTATTTCATGTAGCACTACTTCTTTAGGATGATTTAAGAATTATGTGAAATAGGGAGTTTTTTCCTTTTAAGTTAGGATAAAACCAGGCTTAACAATTATATGGCTTTTTTGTCTATTTTACCAATAGTTCTTCTTGGCGCTATTAAAGAAATAACAGATATAGAAATATGATCTAATCCTTGTATTTTCTCAACTCATCTCTATAAGCATTCTTTCCCAGACTTACCTCCTTACTTTTCTACAAATACACCAATCATGCTCCCATCTCTGTATATTTGCTTGAGTATTATTTTTGCCTATAATGTTCTCCCCCAAAATATCAGTATGGCATGTTAACTCACTTCTTTCAAAGAGTAGATGAATAAATGACTAACTTTTAAATATTAAACAATAGCTGTTTTTCATGAGGGAAACTGACCTGTGTGATAGAGTAGACATCAGCTTGTTTGACCTTAATTCTGTATAGTTATGAACTTAAAAGCTAAAACAAATGATCTTACTGATAATATGAAAAAAAATAGGGAAGAAAAATTAGAAAACAATCCTGAATTCCCTGTTTTCCATTTAGTGTTAAATAGATCATGCTAGACTAAGGGGCAACTATAAATATTCTTCTGTTTATTTTGGGTTTTGATTCTCGGGATGGACTGTAGCAGAGCTAGAAATGATTCTGGAGATTTTCTGTAATAACCTCCCCATTCTTAAAGTAAAATTAGACTCAAAAAAAAAGGAAGTGATTTTCCCCACATCTCCCAGCAACTCTTATAAGAATCATGGTAGGACATACATTTTCTACCTTCCATTATAGTGTATTTGGCCTACTCCAGATGCTTAATAATTGTCTTCTGTAGTAAGAAATCAAAAGGTACATGGATTGGCCACAGGGACATAATTAGATCTTCAGAGTAGAAATGAAACGAGAATTTGCTTGGATTTGTTTGCTTAATAAAACCAAGAAAAAAAAAATCTCCTAAGATGGTTATTTTCCTTTCTTACAAGTTAAGGAACATTTTTCAAAATGGTTTCTGGCTTTGCCTCATTTTTTGCAAAAATTTTAGGCCCAAGTCAAAACACATCAAATTGCAGAAGAGGCTTACAATTGTATCATTTTTCACATCAATATCCTTTATGAAATGAAAATAGTTTTTGTAAAAAGTTTATACATCCCTCTGGCAGCAGATACTCAAACCCTGAAGTCACCTTTCATGAATAACTTCTGAACAGAAAGTAGAGCACTTTCATGTGTGAGATGCTCCTTAACGTAATCCAGATTTAAAGATGAGGAACAACACAACAATAAATATTTTGTTTCTGAGGAAATCTGTGGTTATTTTTGCATTCCTCCTCCCTACTCCCATCCATTCTCAGCAATGTGATACTTCAACTTTTAAGAGATCACTCTACTATGAACATTTTTTAAAGACAGTGCATATTCAATCATACTACACATAAACCAATGAAAAGATCCCTTCCTTCTCTTAGAGTACTTCTCAGATCCATTATCAACTACATGGGCCACCTTCTATTCCCTCCAGCTTATATAGGACAGAAAAATAACAGAAATACTTGAAAAATTCTTGTCAGAGGCATTTATAAATACAAACAAACTTGAATGCCTAATACATTTTTATCAAAGAAATGATGGTGAATTCTAAAACTAACCCATGAATAATTATGTTTCATTTGTAGGAGATTATTAGTGGTTTTCCTTTCAATGGTGCCATTCTCATTTCATTTTCTCTCTTTCAATCTACTCTGCAGTAGTATGATAAGGAGAAATAAATTTTAAAATACTTTCAGAAGAAAGGACATGCTCTACATACCTCTTTGGACTGATAAGCTTGCACAGGTTAATTTCTGTTTTCAGAGATCTTTATTAATATTGGCTTTCCTATAAAACTTTCATGGAAGTATGGACTTGTTCAGCATTATCAGCATTTTCATCCACACACAGGTAAGTTAAAGCAGTCACTTAAATGAAAAATCAGTTGCCATTTAAATGAAGTATGTACACCTATCCCTCACTGACAGGTTGAGCTATCCCTTTCCTCACTATTTTAGTATTACCCATAAGCCACCATGAAATTCCTTTTACTCTCTTAAGCAGATCTGCTATATCGCTGTTCTTTCCAGTCATAATTATTAAGTCCACTTAATTTCACAATAACACTACTGCTTTTTAAAAATATTTATTTGCAATAAATGTAAGCAGAATAGTTGCCCTATATCCAATAAGGATCCAAAATTATTACCAGAGAAGCTAAATAATTCAAGGTGATTATTTGCCTAATTCTAGCCACCTCCCCACACCCCCCCGCCACACACACATACATATGCACACACTCACACATGCATGAGTGCTTTGTTCAAACCCACTAGAAATTACAAAGACAATAGGAATGATGACAGCTTTCCTAGAAGCCAGAAACATGGAAGGAGGCGGGTACCACCTACCAGGAGGGATTTCGTTTGTGACTAATTACAAATTCTGTGGATTTTAGCATTCACAGTCTCAGGTGGGAAGCTACGATTAGAGCAGGAGATTGAGGGGGGCCAAATCCTTTCCTTTTCTCTTCCAGTAGTTATCAATTTTGGCAAAGACGTGACTTAGCATTAATATTTAGAGAATCGGGAAAGAAGATGAGCATCTGGGAATGGGCCCCTCTGGCAGAGTGAAATCGTTGGGGTTGTTTCACAAACAGGGCATGAAACACAACTTTGTGTGTAGACCTGGGCTTTGGAGCGCATGTTCCCATTTTCTCTTTACTCTCTGCTTTGCCTTTTCCTCATTTCTTGGTCAACTAATGAGAGCTTTCCACCTCTCTTGTATAAGAAAAAAATGCACTTGTCTCTTATTTTTCATTTCCAATTTAGCCAGAAAGGTCACAAAGACGGTTTAAAATAGTACTTCTTGGTAATATTTTAGGACAGTTAAAATTTCTTAATTCTCAAGGGCTCCACCAAGATCACTACGCTTTTTACCTGATGACTGTCTACAAGAAGAAATATCCACACCATTTTCTTTTTTTTTTTAACTTTCTTTGTATGAAAATGAAAAGTGTCAGAGAGAAGTCGGTTCTAAGTAGTCTAGATTAGGATTCTGCCTAGTCTACAAACATGGACACATTGTAATTCCTTTCGGTTACCAAATCAAATTCAGACAGGGGTCACACAGCTCAAAATGCCCTTTAAAATTAAATTATAAGGTTAACCCCATTTCAGCACTTTGTGAAAATTATATTGTAGCTCAGATGCATGTTGATTTATCCTTGTCTGTTAAAGCTGCTTCATTTTTCTCCCCAGAGTTTCCTTCACTCTGCGGAAATGACCATAGAGGTTAGGTTGCTTTCCTGATCTTTCTCTCCTGCCCTGGAAATTCATTCATTGGCTTCTGATCTGTGGATGGGCACATTTGCTAGGATAAGGCTAGTAGGAATGTGAAGCTTTTGAACATCTTCCCCAAAGGTCTTTAAATCCTCAAACTGTAGTACCAGTAAGTGATGAATTTCTGTTTTCTTGAGCTCACCATCTGGATAGTTTACAACTTGGGCTCCAGTGTAACTTTAAAAAAGAAAGCAACCAGGTGTCATCTTTGTTTTGGTTTGGTTTGGGTTTTGCTTGATTTCACTATGACATTTTCTAATTTGCCTTTATATTGCACTCTTCTCCCCCACCCTGTCTCCTTCGAGTGACACAAATGATGAAAACGCTTGACAGGATGATATAAGGAGAATCTGCACTGCACCACCTCTGCATTTCTGGGCTGAAACTGAGATTGGTGATCGCAACTCTGGGAGTTGCGACACTCTGGGAGACACTCTGGGAGAAAAGGGAGTGGAAGCATCACAGAAAGGGAAGGGCATGCTGTTAAATTTCTACAGTGCTGGACATTGTGATCTTGATCCTGTTTTATATGTGATGTTGTATTTAGTCTTTACAATTCTTTGTTAGATTATCTTCATAATATAGGTGATGAAATTCAAGATCAGACAAGATCTGTATGATGTCCAATCTCAGCATGAAGTCATTATTTCAGGCTCAGAAAGGGGATGCTCTGTACTCAATGCTGTTTGTGCCCACCCCCTCCCACAATTCATAAGTTGAAGCCCTGATCCCCAGTGTGATAGTATTTGGAGATGGGGCCTTAGGGAAGTAATTAGGTTTAGATGAGGTTATGAAGCTGAGGCCATTATGATATAATGAATGCCCTTATAAAAGAAACACCAAAAGCTTGCTCTCTCATTTTCATCCCTCCCTTATGTTCATAGAAAAAAAGAATTTATGTGAGCAGACAGTAAGAAGGCACCATCTGCGCCAGAGAAAAGAGACTCAACAGAAACTAACCATGATGACATCCAGATCTCAGACTTGGAGCCTCCAAAACTGTGAGAAATAATTTTCTGTGGTTTCAGCCACCCAGTCTATGGTATTTTGTTACAGCAAACCAAGCTAAGTAAGGCAGGGGATTTCCATAAAATTCTATTTAGAAAGAGCTGTAAATAATCTGTGAGACAGGAATTCTATTACCAAAAATATGGAAGATAGTAGAGCATCTAAAATGGGGAAGAAAAAAAAAAGCTCTTTCCTTTAAAAAAAAAAAAGCTTTTAAATTCTCTGATTTGAGGCCAGGAAACTAAGAGAAATCCTTAGATACCAGAAATCTGAAAGGGGGAATCCAGAGTGGTATGAAAGCTTTAAGTAGTCTTTGCCCACAGGTATCTGTCAATGTTTGATAACCTAGAGAAGAATTTTAATCAACTGAAAAAGTAGAGATGCACGCTAAAGATCACCCAAGGAGGGAAGTCAGGTAAGAGAGTCAAAAACAAAACCAAGGCCCTAGAAAGGGAAGAGCTACAGAGAGTAAGATACATTCTCTTTCTTCTCTCTTCTCTGTCTCTTCTCTCTCTCACACACACACACACACACACATACACACATATACACGCACACACACAACTAGATGCTGATCATGAGTTTAACTACATGTGTTTATCCTAACTTTAGGCAAAATGCGGGGGAGGTGGATGTTGTCTCTGCAATTTCCTAAACACCCTGTACAGCTGGAGACTAGATGTCACATTACCTGTATATTCTTCATATCCTTCCACTCAACAAAAACACTAACTAGAATCTGCCTTTAAAGTAGTTCTAAGTCAAGCTTCAGTCAACTTGTGCATCTGTTGTCATGTCTTTGCATGCCAACCATTGGCAAACTGAGAGAAGGGCAAAGAATCATGCTGGGCACCTGGGAGAATGAGAGTGGAGAAAAGGTAAAATGGAAGTAAAAATCAATGATCTCAGTAATGTGCCAGATGCTCCATGCTCCCTATTCTATTTAAGTCTCACCCCTACCTATAAGCTTTGCCTTCTCTATTTAAAGATTAGGTCACTGACATTCAGAGAGTATAGGAACTTGCTAAAGTACTTATGGCAAGGGCAACATAGAACCACAGTAGTTCCATTCTCTGTCTCTAAACTCTTAGCTATTTACAGCAAAGAACATATCTCATGATAATATAGCAGTAGTGTATAGATGAAAGCTTGATAAACGAAGAATGCATATGTCACAAGGATATCATTAAGATCTAAAAAAGAGCTTTCGTTTGTTTTACTGCCATATTTTCCTCCAGCAACAGTGGAAAAATCTTTTAAAATTCCAGGTCCTCAGGAGGTCATTTTAGCGGTCCTGAAAATTGTAAAACAAATTGTTGTGAATAGGCTTTTTAAATTGTTTCTTGGCAGGAACTGAATAATCAAGTGTAATGAATTTAATTGATTACATAAGAATGTTCCTTTGCACCATTACAGCAACTGTTTTTAGTCTATCAGCGGCTTGAAATATAAGTGGATGCCATGACCAACATGTTAGGTTTTGCTACTAGAAAATCTTCAGTGGGAAAAACTGGAAATGCTTAAAGTAATGTGAGTTGTTTCTTAAGGGCTGCCTTCAAAGTATGTAAAAGTGTCTAACCCTCTATAGCCTCCCAGTTTAAATATTACCTTGAATTTATTTTTTCAATTTACAATTTGATTCTCTGAGTAGAGACATGATTAAGACCTACAGATGCTCAGATTCTCAACTCTTCCATTAACTAGTTATGTGAAATTGGTCAAGTTGTCAAGCTCTCCTGCCTTAGTCCTTCCCTTTCTAGAATGAAGGAAATACTAAAATCTACTTATCAAGTAACATTTTAATTAAAAAAGTTAACATCTTAGTGTGTTCTTAGAATATGACAGGTCAATAAAAATTAGCTACATTAATAATAGCAAAAATAACTTTCAGTATCCCTTAGGTGTAATGACAATATCTGACATAACTGAAAATTAATCTGAAAATTACTGAAAAATTACTGAAAATTACTCTTTGGACTGATTATTGGTAATTCTTGGAGATAATAGATAATGAGAAAATGACAAAAATGGAATATAATGGAAAAGATGGACACAGGATACTATATTCTGGAAAAAATTGCATGTGCATATCTAGGGATTGTCGAGAGCAGTGACTAAGTTTACATGACATTTATCTGTTCCACATTCTGGTCTAACTATGTTGGACTTGACTTCCTATATTCATTAACTGTGGGATGTAGTAATAAAGTACTAAGTGTGGCTTAAACAACAGAAATGTATTTCCTGACAGTACTGGAGGCTAGAAATGAGAAAATCAACCTAGCTGGTAGGGTTGGTTTCTTCTGAGGACTGTGAGAGAAGACTACTTCCATGTTTCTCTTCTTGGCATGCAGATGACTGTCTTCATGTTCACATGTTAGTCTTTCTATATTTTAACATCATCTTTCGCTATGCATGTCTCTGTGTCAAAATTTCTTCTTTATAGATGGACATTGTCATATTGAATTAGGGAAAACTACAGTGACCTTATTTTAACTTGATTGACTGTCTAAAGACATTATCTCTAAATAAGGTCAGATTCTGATAGACTGGAAGTTAAGACTTCAGTCTATTCATTTGAGAGGAAGACATTCAAACCTTGGCCTCTAAAATTAATGTCCTTCTCACACACAAAATATATTCACCCCATCTAAAGTCTCCCAAAATCTTAACCCATTCTTGCATCAACTGTAAATTCAAAATCTCAGTATCACTGAAATCAGGTATAGGTATGACTCGGTATGATTCATGCTGGAGCAAAATTCCTCTTAAAATGTGAAAAAGGGAGGCAGAGGTCAAAGAGTAAATACACAGAAGTTAATAAATTCAAGTATTGGCCCATAATGAATTCATGAGATCTGATATATAGGTTAAATTTGGGGGGATTACTTTATCTTTTCCTCTTCAAAACATTTATGATCACAATTGACAGAAGCAAGAAAAAAGATAAAATTAGGTACTGAAAGTCCAGTGCATAAATATAGAAAAAATTCCTTTAATGGAAAATGGATCCTCAAAGAGAAGTGACATTCCAATCAACTAGATAACAAAATTATGGAGGGCTATAGATGCAGGGTATATTTTTTGCATTGAATAGAAGGAATGATCATATAATTATAAAGTGTCTAAAACCTAACTCACAGCCCTTCTTTCTAAACACAATTTCTTACAGAAAGCACCAAAACTACCTAATATACAATTTTGCCCGCATAATCACCCTGAAAGCATTTATGTAATCAAAAGCAACCTCTGGGAATGGAAACTGGAATCTGGAAGTGAAACTCAAGAAAGATTTCATCATTGCACAAACAATTTCAAATTAAGCACTAATCAGAGGGGAAAATTAGGTTTATTCACAGGGGCTACTCAAAATAACTCTCTTAATAATGTAGAAATTGGATGTAGCTAAAGTCCCACAAGCCTAGACACAAATACATTTAAAATACAGCAAAGCCAGTCAATATAAAATGTAGCAAATACAAGAAGTCAATGTAAAATAGATTTCCCAGATATGAGGAACATGGTTCCAAGATTGCAAACTAACTGCTCAGGGAAAAAAAAAAGTGATTTAGTAGAATTTTGAATTTACAAGAAATATCTTTGCTTTTATTAGTGTCCCAGCCTTGAAATGTCATATCATATTTCCATTTCACTGATCAGGACAGAGGTTGACCCAAAATAAAAGAGACACTTGGAACTGAGGTCATATTTATCTAACTGAAAAAAAAATTAACCAAAAAATGGACACAGAATGATATATTGTCTATCTGAGGTGCTGCTAACCTCACTTGATGTTGAATTCCTATAGATCTAAAGACTACACATAGCATTGACAAACTTGACACCCTCCCAGTGATCCACAGGCCCACATCAAATCCTGATACACAAGCATCTGTGACTGACTGAAGCAGAGGTTTTCTGGAAAAAGGGCCTGGTTTCCTGGGATTAGATAACCAGAGACTGAGCAGTGACTAAGATCACTGGCAGTAGCATTCTTATTCTTAACATGGATGTTGTAACTCTGTTCTTTCCCTTTTTATCATCCTTCTCCCTCCCCGCTATTTCTTTTTTCACTCCTTCTTTCCCTTCTCTTCATGCCTCCCTGACTCGAGACCTTTGTACCAACATTGTTTATTCCTGCAGATGGCCAAAGAGGTTGCTGACCTCTGCCTTCCCTCATGAAATTTTCAAATACACCTGATCCCATGCCTTGCAAATGAGCCCTATCAGAACCTCCAATCACACCAGGGTGCCATGCATCCTTAGCTAAAGAATATCTGGTCTCCTGGCAACCAGAGAAGTATTCTGTCTTCAGAAAACATACTAAGTGCTCTCTTGCTCCGAAAGTGCTCTAAAGTTAAGGGGAAGGGTTTGGAAAATATTTGAACCACAATTTGTAAGCTTGACCCATTTTCCCCGGTGATAGTGATTTTAATGAAGAGATTAGCCAAAGAGGCCATCAGCTCCCAGTCACCAACACATGAGTCGCAGAGATAATGCCAGAGATAAACAACTGGTCTCAAGTTGCCCCCGCCAATTTGATGCCCATTAGTCACAGGTGGCTATACAAATTTAAATTAATTTAAATTTAATTAAATGACTTCCATATCTCAGCCACAATAGCCACATTTCAATTTCTCAGTAGCCAGTGGCTACTTCATGGAACAGTGAAATAACAGAACATTTCTAGCACTACAGAGAGTTATAATGGAAGAGAGAGAGAGAGAGAGAGAGAGAGAGAGAGAGAGAGAGAGAGAGAGAGAGAGAGAGAGGAGAAGAAATGAGAAGACAGATAAAGAAGAAAGAAAAAATCAAAGTAAAACTGCAGTTCTGAGACTGAGACGTTTTCCTCCAAACTCTAGGTACTCTGAGTCATGAGAATAGTATGTTAAGAGGAACACACTTTCCTAAGCACTTGATATTAAGAGGCTAGTTTAGGTCCAAGCAAAATGTGTATGGACACTTGCATACCTGGGAAATTAAAGAGGTCTCATAGTCAATTAGTTGCTTTGACCTGCATCTACTCATTTTCATTTAGATGCTTCTTGCAGCCTACCAGCAAGCATCCTCTAACACTCCCCACACCTTCCAGCTTCCTCCAAATCCAGGAATGACTATAACAATGAAAATGAAACAGCACATGTATTAGAAGTGAGCATCACTGAGAATTTAGAGATTGTGTTTAGTTTGGAAGAACCCAAAGGAACTTCAGGAAAAGTAATCAGAGTGAGAGAAAGGATACACAACGCAAAGTGTTCCCTCCAGGAACTTTACTTCAGCAAGGACAAGAACATTTCCCTGAAGGACATGAATAACGTCAAATGTAACCATTCACCATGCTTCTCCAAAGCACCAAATGGGCTTTCAAGCCACCCATTCCCGGGGATTTGACAATGAATTAAAAATAGGAACTGTAAATATGTTCTCACCTTTCTAAGTTTGCAAGGAGAAGCAGGCAATATTGGGGCTATTAGGGGGTCTGAATGGAATTTCCACTTATATTTCAATGAGAGGTTTGTAAAAAAAAAAAAAGAAAGAATATGAGCTATCTCAGGAAGTTTCATCATTTTTAACCCTCCATTTTTTATGGTGATTTACAGGATCAACTCAGAGCAAAGCTACTGGTGGTCTTTAAAAATATTTGCAGAAGATATTTGAGGAATGGAGGTGTATTTTATGAATAAACAACAATAATAATAAAGAAACAATTTTCATTTATCCTCCCTTAGAATGTGTCTTTTAGTCTTTTCCCTGAGAAAGAATAGGTCAAAGTACACACACTCTGTGAAGAGAGAGAGAAAACCACTCTATTGTCCCCAGACACTGCTGGAAGGAGAACTAGCCCAGAAACTCTCCCAACATTCACCTCTGTAACTTCATGTCCCAAACACCAGTTTTGCATCAATCAGTCCCTTCCTCTGGATTTCCAGAAAGGAGAGCTGTGACTCCCAACTGCCACAGGAGACTTTCCTACAAACATTCTTATTTTTCTTAATAAATATAGTTTGTCTTTTCCTTACTAATTGAGGATTCTAATCTCTTAACATCCTAAAGGGAGATTGCACTCATGCTGACCACCCAGGCCAGGAAAAGTACAGCCCCGTGAGATTAGTTAGCATAGGGAGTCTGTAGCCACACTTCCTGAATATGAATTCTTTGTTTCCATGTGACCTCGATTAACTTATTTTATCTCTCTGAATTTCAGGTTCCTCCCTTGTAAAATAATGTTGTTTGAGGATCAAATAAGTTAATATTTTTAAAGTACATACAACAGTGCTGATGGATGGATGGATGGACAGATGGATGGGCTGTTTGGGAATGTAGTCAGAATCTGGCATTCATCTTCCACATGAAAGGCACTAAGGATATAAAGATAGCTAAGATATAATCTATGCACTTAGAAAACTCAAAGTTTAATGGAAGACAGGCACGTATAATACGTTATAATGACTATGGTAGAGTCAGATACTAATTGCTTTAGGAGTATAGAGGAAGAAGTAATTAATTCTCCCTAAGGGTTTAGAGAAAGATTCATGGGCAAACCTCTGCTGATCTGCAATTTCAATACACATCAAAAAGCCACTGGGAGTGAGGTCTAGGGCAAGGTGAATGAGGAACAGATACAACATACCCGTGTCTCTGTCCTAGTATAGCCCTCTCCCCAAGGTTACTTTCATAAACATACCCTCGCCAACTGAACTAACTCAATCTTTTCCCACCAACACTTGAAGAGTTAAAGTTTGTTTTCAGGATTATTGCTTTGAAAGCAGTCTTCATTCCTTTATTAAGCAGTGAGCAGTTAGTCATTAGAACCACAACGAGCCACCCACCCAAATATGTATACACACACACACACACACACACACACACCTATATATTACATAAATGTATGCATACATGTATTCTGACATCTATATATATTGAGTAAAGCATATGCATACATATATATTGAGTAAGTATCCATGTGCATATATTAAATGCTTGAGTAAGTAGTTCTTTGTTAGGGCTTAAATATAAGTATAAGACACCCATAAAAAGTGTGTAATAGTATAATACAGTAAAAGAAATGGCATACCATACCATTGCCACTGCTAGAACAAAAGGGAAAGGGGGGTTATTTATAATATCATCATCATCATCATCATACTGTATTCAATTCAAGAAAGTTGAGAAATGTATTTTGAAATATGCCAGTATTCTTCACTTGCAACTACTATTACTAAGATGAAGGTAAAGAGAAAAAAGGAGTAACTGTGAGATGGAGACACGGATAGATATAGATAGATACAGATATATCCTGTAACCATCAGGAAGCCATATATACTCAATGTCCCACTGAAGAGCTGCACCATTTCCCCAGTCATTTACACCACTCTAAGAGAGAATGACTTTCCCTTTAGGATCCCTGAGTATAGAAGAGAAATCTGAGCGTGGGGGTCAGAAAACTCATACTGTAAACTAACATGGGCACAAAACTAGTTGTCTTTGTAAAATGTTACACATTTTTTTGTTTCCCCATCTAAAAATGAAGAAATTGGTCTCAATGATTAGTAAAATGACTACCAATCCTGATGCTATATTAAAGACAGAGGCAGCCATTCCTGGATGTGATACCCATATTGTACCAACACTTCTTTTGTGTTTCTCATATTCCCCAGTCCACATGTCCTCATTTTATTACATAAGCAAAGAATTTAAACTACAGATCCCCTTGGGAATTTGGAGAGTCACCTAGAACTTCTGAATGTTGGCCAATTCAAAATCTCTTTATGTGTTTATTCTAAAATATATCCTGGCAAGTAAAACACAAAAAGACAAGTTATTTTTCCCATGAGATTTTGGCAAGTTTGCAAGCAATCTGGGTTTTTGCTGATTAGGCCTGTATATCAAATTCTACCTGACTGACAATACTAGAGCATTCATAATATTCCACTTGGGACCCTTTGAGACTATACATTTCAACTCTACATTTACTGTGTGGTTATGCTATAAGGGTAGGCTTCTTCAGTGTGCAGAGCCTGTATCTAGTATGAGTTTTGCATAGACCATCAATCCTTTGTAAACTAAATCTGCCTAAGGCCTTGAATTTCTCTTGTTCTATATACAATGTAGAGCTTTTACAGGCAATGTACTTTGGAATATATTATTTTCAGAATCTCTGTACTGTATCTTCTCTCCTCTCAAATCACTCACCAACAGGACTTTCTATTAATACTGCAAATATACACTGGGCAATAATTAATAGGTTTAAAACATTTGTCTTGGTTAATGTCCTTTTCTGTTAGCTACACGAATGAACTCCATTGCTTTGTTCTCCAACAAAGTCTCTTTCCAGGTGCATGTGATTTAGAGAAATAGTGAGAACCATCGAAATAGTTTGTCAGAAATCCCTCAACCTTTGGGCAGAAATCATAAGAATATCCATGGCATTACTCTAATCTTGATGAGATTTTGTGTCTACTAATTCCCCCCATGTAGACTAAATAGTGAATTCATAGCCAAAATTCAAATTCACTTTTTTTTTTTTAGCATCTAACAGCATTTATCAAAATGTAGGTCAATGGGGGTCTTCGTCTATTTTTTTATTAGGTTTTCTATAGCAGTAATAATTAGCAATAATAGCTATGATTGAACCTATTCTTTTAATGCCTTCTATGTTCCATGTCCTGAATCAGTTGCTTTTCATGTAGTATTTTTCAAGATGACTTAATATATCTCCCAACTTGACCAAATTCTGGGCAGGTTTCTTCTTGTCCCAGGGTCATTGATTTCCTTTTGTAGGGAGCACTTACTTTAGAAAACTTGTAACTGTAAATATATTCTCTATCCTTTTGAGGTGAAAATTTTTTATTTAAATTATTCTGGCCTGTTAAACAACCCAAGAATGTCTTTCTCAGTTTCCTGGGAACCATATCTTTGAAATAAATATCAAGATAGTATCCCTAACTCCCAGTCATATGGAAGGGTAGTAGCTTAACTTTTGTGGATGCCTTGCTCCCAAATGTAAAATTACTTCCTATCATTAAGACACAAGAAAATTTACTTTCTTCTCTGAGGAAAGTCAATCAGCAAACACAGGCCAGCATTTAAAATTCTTTAGCCCTTTATTTCAGTGGAGTTGAGCTAAGCTACTCTCCTCTATTCCGAGTCTTAAGTAATTATGTATTTATTTACTTTGTCTTGTGTCATTTGAGCTTTAATAGTATCTTTAATTTTAAAAAATATTACTGACAGAATATTTTATAAGTGAGGAAATTAAAATTTAGAGAATTTTAGAGATAAATAACTTTCCCAAAGTCATGAAAAATGCAGGATCAAATTCAGGTCAAGATGACCCAGTGTACCATGTTTGTCAATACATATCACTGACTTGGGCCTGGCAATCATTCTCCTTATTACATGTAGTTGTTAAATCTTTGTTTCTCTGTGCTCGTAATAGAAGATCTCTAGAATAAATGAAACTGCCAATATAGTACATAAAATACTTTTCCCAGAGATTGAGTTCATACTCTGAAGAATGCATAGCTTCTTAAACTGAGTTACTGCTCCTGTGCTCCATCAATTCTTGTATTTCGCCCAAATGCCTCAATTTATTATTTTTTCTTTTTTATTAATGTTTCATTGTTTACAATACTCCATAAGCTTCAGGAGAATAGATTTACACTTCAGGCCATTTCTTCATCCCATTCTACCTACCACTAGAGAGTTCTAGTGCTGATAATCACCACTATCACTTTTACCAAATGTTCTCTACTCCTTTGTCTTTCCTTCTAGTAACCATAGCATTGTTTTGAGTGGCCAAGAAAATGCTGTGCTTTGCTAGTTCATTCATTTTTTTTTTCTTTAAATTCTTCATATGACTGAAAATACAGCGTATTTTTGTTTCTGACTTACTTTGATTAGGATCATCACCTCAGGTTCCATGCAAATTGTTCCAAAATGCCGTATTTCATCTTTTTAAATAGCTGAGTAGAATTCCATTAAGTATATATACCACATCTTCTTTATCCATTCATTCAATGATAGATTTTTAGGTTGATTCCATGTCTTGACAATTATGAATTTCTCTGCTGTAAACATAGGGATGCAAATATCTATTCTGATAAGTGTTTTTATATATCTAAAAGTGGAATTGGTGGATCAAAGGTAGTTCCACTTTTATTTGAGAACTATCTAGTTTTCCATAGAAGTTACACTAATCTATATTTCCAACAATAGTCTTAAGAGAGTTTCTTTTTCTTCACACCTTTGTTAACACTTGTTAATTCTAGTCTTTTCAAGATAGGCGATTCTCACAGGTATGAATTGATGTTTCATTGTGGTATTTATTTGCATTTTCTTAATGATGTTATATAGAGCATTTTATAATATATCTATTGGAAACTATCTATATGTCTTCTCTGGATAAGTATCTATTCACATTTTCTGCCACTTTTTTGATTGAGTTGTTTCTTTTTTTAATCTTGAGTTAGTAAACTCTAAATTATAGACTAGTATTGCTAATGAACATAGATGCAAAAGTCCTAAACAAAATATTTATAAATCGAATTCAGTAATACATTATAAGATTCATTCATCATGATTAAGTGGGATTTATCCCACGATAAAAGTATACATTAACATACACAAATCAATTAATGCAATATTCCACATCAACAAAAGGAACAACAAAAACTATAGTTACATGAATACACTCAGAAAATACAAATATTTGATAAGATTCAACATTCATTTATGATGAAAGTTCTCACTAAAACAGAAATAGAATAAATGAACCATAACATAATAAAGGTGATATATGACACACCCATATATAACATCATATTCAATTGGGAAAGACTGAAATCTTTTCCCCTAAGACCTGGAGTAAGACAAGGATGTCCACTCTCACCAATACTATTCAACATGGTATTGGAAGTCCTAGCCAGAGCAATTAGGCAAGAAAAAGACAATAAAGAAATTCAAATTAGAAAAGAATAAGTAAAACTATTACTATCTGCAGATGACAAGATATTGTACTTAGAAAACCCTAAAGATGTCATTAAAAAACTATTATAAACAATAAATCAATACAGTAAAGTGGTAGAATACAAATTAATACATAAAAATCTATGTTCCTTCTATATGCAAACAATAAACTAGAGGAAAGAGATTTAAAGACAGCAATCCCATTCACAATTGCATTAAAAAGATAAAATACCTAAAAATAAACAAAGGAGGCTAAAGACCTGTACACTGAAAAGTATAAGATACTGTTAAAAGAAATAGAAGACACACACAAAAAATGAAAAGGTATTCTATTTAGTTAAATACTCCTGAACTAAGAGTTAGCATAGTTAAAATGGCCATCTTACTCAAATCAATATGCAAATTCTGTATACAACCACAAAACACCTCAAATAATCAAAGCTATCCCTAAAAAAACAGAAAAATTGAGGAAACATGTTCTGTAATTTATACTACAGAGCGATTGACATCAAAATGGTATGAAACCAAAATTAAAAAAAGACAAACTAATGGACTAAAATCTAGAGTTCAGTAAAAAAAAAAAAAAATCCATATTTGGACAGTTAATATATAACAAAGAGGCCAAGAGCATACATTGGAGGAAGGAAAGTGTTTTCAACCAATGGTAATGGGAAAATTGGATAATCACCTGCAAAAAAAGAAAAAGAAACTAGATCACTCTTTAATGCCTTACACAATATTATCTCAAAATGAATTAAAGAATAGATGTAAGACCTGAAACCATAAAATCTATAAAAGAGAACAGGTGATACATTCTATGATATCAACTTCAGAGAGCTTTTTGAGAAAGTGAGAGCAATAGTAAAGGAAACAAAAGTTAAAATAAAAAAAATGGGACTACAGCACACTAAAACCCTCTTTATAATGAAAGAAACCACCACAAAAAATGCAAAGTCAACCTCCTGATTGGGAGAAGATATTTGTACACCATATATCAGGGAAGGGGTTAACTGTCAACAATTATTCTTTTAAACTCTATTTCCTAAAAAAGAATTCAAAGGTCAAAACTAAGCAACTGATCTTCCTCATCAAACCTCTATCCATATCACAAGTGATGGCAAATCCATCCTTCTCACATCCGCTTTTAATTCATTAGAAAATCATGTTGTCTCTATCTTCAAAATATATCCAGAATATGACTATTTCTATTTCCATTGCAACTATCCTGATATGAGCCACCAAAATTTCTTACCCGGAGTCTTGCATTAATTTCCTAACGGGTCTTCTTATTTCCACCCTCCCATTTTTATAGTCTCTTCTCTACACAGAAACCAGAGTGATCCTGTTAAGAAATAAGTGAAGTCATGTCACTCCTCTGTGCATAACCTTCAATATCTTCCTACTTCACTCAATGTGAAAAGTACATTTTCACAATGGTTGCAAGACCCTACATGATATGGCCCTGGGTTACTTTCCAAATGGCCTTATTTTCCACTACTCCCCCACTTATTCTGCTTTAGCCACACTGACCTCCCCTCTGTTCCTAAAATAGACTAATATTCTGACACCTTAGGTTCTTTGTCTTTGCTGTTTCTTTAACTGACAGCACTTTCTTCTCCTTGGCAGATTCCCTTACCCTCTTCAAGTGATCTCTCAATGGTCATCTTCTAAAGTAAAGGAGGCTGTCTCTGGCCATCTGCTTCCCCAAATCCAATGCAATTCGATTCCCTTTATTCTGCTATAATATTTCCCCAATATCACTTATTATATTTTAGCATATTATATAATTAAAAAAAGAGGATTACGGTACACCCTGGTAGAGTAGCAGTTAGGTTCGCCACCTCCAGTGTTGCAGTCCTCCTACATTCAAGGACTCAGATTCACATGCAGGGTCTGGGGAAATGATGAAAATGTACAACTAAATAAAAATAGAGTAATTTCTTCCTTCTCTCTCTTTCTGCCTGCCTGCCTCTGCTTACTTCATTCCTGCCTCTGCTTTTCCTTTAAAATAAATAGATTACTACTCAAGATTATATTTGCTTCCATTAGCACGTAAGTTCCACAAGAAAAGGAATTTTGCTGGTTATATATACTGATCCCAAATACTTAGAACAGCATCTGGCTCATGGCAAGTGTTGTAGGCTGCATGATACCCTCAAAAAATTCCTATATTAAAGCCCTAACACTCATGACCTTAGGATGAGACTGTATTTGTAGATACCATTTTCCCCCTCTCTGAGAGCATTCCGAGGAACCTTCAAAGATATGGTTTAGGCCACTAGGGTGAGCTCAGTCAAATGTGATTGGTGTCCTTATTAGAAAGACTATTTGTACATACCAAGAGACACTGGAGGAGCTGGTGTGACCAGAAGGACAACCATAACCCTTGTCAGCAACTTAAATTTCAGAATTCTGATCTCCAGCTTATTGAGAAAATTAATTTCTGTTGTTTAACCGACCAGTCTACAATATTTTGCGATGGTTCCCTTAGCAAACACATGTATTTTGGTAGTAAGAAGTAGGGAATCCTCTTTAATAAAGAGCTTAAAATTTGGAAGTGGCTTTGGAAGCAGACAGTGAGTAAAAGCTGAAAAAGTTTTGAGATGCATGTTAGAAAAATTCTAAAATGCATGAAGAGCTGTTGGTTGAAGTATGGATATTAAAGGTACTCTGACAAGGACTCAGTATGTTGTTGGGAACTGAATGGCGACATTCTTTTATAAGGTGGCAAAGAACTTGGTTGAGTAGTGCTTTGTGGAAAGTGATGGGCTTGTATGTTTATCTGAGGAGATTTCTCAGCAACATGTTGAAAGTAACACCGGCTCTCTCCTGGCTATTTGTAGTAAAATGCCAGAGGAAAGAGGCAATTGAAGAAATTAGGCAGAAGAAAAACAAATTGAAAATTTGGAAGGTTCTCTGCCTATCCATTTTGCAAAAACTGAGCAAGTATCTTCTGGAAAGAACATCAAGGTGTTACTGCAGAATCACTCTATAAAGAAATAATGAATGTGACTCCTGGATCCAAACAGTCATTTAGCAGAAGTAGGAGTAGAGATGAGGTTATACCAGCAGAAACACTGCCAGCTTAGAACTCAATGGGACAGCACTGAGAGACAATGAAGGAAGACTTGTTTGGGGATTCATTAACTCCCCTTCTTTTGAATTTCTCCCTTTGGGAATGGAAATGTCTAATCTCTGCCTGACTCACCATTGCATTTGAAATCAGAAAACTTGTCTGGTTTCACAGGTTCACAGCTGGAGAGAAATTTTGCCTCAGGATAAATCATATCACAATGTCACCACACTTTAGATTTAGATGAGATTTGGGACCTAGAGTTGATGTTAGAATGATTTAAGACTGTTGGTATTGATGAATATATTTTGCCTGTAAGAAGGACAGGCATTTGGGGAGGGGGTCCAGAGGACGGAATGCTCTGGGCTGAAAGATACCCTCCCAAGTTCATATGTTGAAGTTGCTGACCCTGGTATTTTAAAATGTAATTGTATTTGGAGATAAGGCCTTTAAAGAGGCAAATAAAACTATTGGGGCACTAACCCCACTTGACTGGCATTTTTCTCTCGGAAGAGGGAGAGATATCATCAAATGCTCAACATAGAAAAAGCCATGTGAGGACACAGCCAGGAAGTGACCATCTGCAAGCCAAGGGCAGAGGGCTCAGAAGAAACCAAAGCTGCTGACACATTGATCTTGAAACTGGAACTTCCAGAATAAGAGAAAATAATTTCTATTGCATAAGCCACCTGGTCTGAGGCATTTTGTCAGAGCAGCCCCATCAAACTAAAATAGTAGGCACTTGAAGAAAAAAGTGAATTAATATCTTCTGAACCACCGATTATAATGATTCTGTTTATCTATACATTTCACAAATTACCAAGAAGTCCAGAAGGTGGGAATGACCAAATAAATATTTTCACAATAAAGAATGATCCAATAAATACCATTTGTAATGATTTTTTTTTTCCTAGATACCACATCATAAATTCTAACAATCACTTCTGGGGGACCAAAGAGATCTGAATGAATAGGCCTACATAGCAACCTCCCAAATGGATGAATTCTCCCACATGTAAGAACTGGTAACTTTGTAAACTTCTCTGAACTCAAGAAAAAAATATTCTATCAGAAGATGATCTGATTCAGTGTGCTTTGAAATCCCCTAAGAAAAGGTGTACTCGACAAATACAACTTCTCTTTCTTCCAGCAAAACTTTGTCTTAGCAAGTTTTATTCAGACCGACTGAGCTAAAGCACAGTTGTGACTTGATTGATACTTAAGTGGAAACCACTGCTAAGTTTCTTTTGCATTGATTAGTGTCTTCCAGCTGCCTAAAAACCCACAATGAATTCACAATGCATTAGGGATCGCATCAGGGGGTTATTTATGGGTGAGAAGCATGCGTGTCTCCCCCTCTCTTGTGCTATCTACATGCCAAAGGATCAGAGACTTATTATAGGGTTCTTCATGGACATTATTCCCACCCAGAGTGAATGACTGCTTCTGATTAGTCTTAAGTTAGCTTATCTGCAATTAATTTTTTACATAAGAAGCATTCATTTACTCTCTTATAAATAGGAGTTTACATTTATACATCACCCTGTCTTGCCATAAATTTGAACAGAACTGCCTACGAGCAGTTTACAGCTTAGTCACCAGCATGAAGTAGTTCACCCAATGCGCTCATCACTGAGGTGTGAACTCAGTCAGTCTCTCATCTGGCTCCAGCATTAAAATGAATAAATAAGCAGAGGGCTCAAATAAATGGAGCCATGTCTTATTCGAAATGTTATCTGCATCTACTGAAGAACAGTGCAAGGAAATCAGCTCTGTTGTGGATTTGTTCTATCCTGTTAAAAATTGTAGGGCACTATACCTGAGGAGACAATGCATATACAAAACCAATACCGGGTATCTGATGGAAAGGGACACAATGTGGCAAATTCAGGATTCTTAAGTAAGTGACAGACTGAGGATTTATCATCGGTAAATGATTAGTACTGAATGGAATAGATAGGTAAAATGAAAAAACACAAAGCTGAATTAAATGGAATATCTGTTCTCTGAAAGAAGTTATTCTATTTCCCCAAACCAAGACATGTATCTGGTCTGAGTGCTACTGAGTAATCAATAATCAAAGGTAGAAATACTTTCAATGCCAAGAGCTTCTGAAATAACAAGACAGAAGAAAATAAATAGAGAAATGGAAAATAAATGGGTAGAAGAAAATAAATGGAGAAACAGAAGGACACATTCTATTTTAAAATGGTTGTTAAATGCAGCCTTACCTAATGGGGGCTGAGTGTCATGTCAAAAGAAAACAGATGGAAGAAAAATAACAATAACAACCAAAACAAACCAAAAATTTTCTTTTGATTACATTTTCTAAAGCAAACAGCTTTCCAACTACCTTCTGTTTGAAATAGCTATAGTAAAGTGTTTCTGAGTATACACATGCAATCTAGTGCATGCATTTCAGTTCTTCTGTGCCTTTTATTTCTGTTGGGCTTAGACTGTACAGATATCCCTCTAGGTTAATATCTCACTGTCAAGGATGGTGCCCCATAGAGAAGTTCAGTCGCTTCCTTCAGAAGTTCTTTCAGATCCTACCCCTCACTGTCAAAAATTCTGGCATCTTCTATTGGTTTTTCATTCCCTTTTATGTATTTTCTTTTTATTGTTTTTTTTCCTTCTTCTTTATATGTTTTTCCTCTCTCTCCTCCCGCTGTTCTTATTATCTCTAGTCTCACAGGTTCTCAGCTGTAGTTTTCTTTGTTTTCTATGTTTGACTGGTAGCTCCTTTGACTCCATCTCAGCATCTCTAGGATTCTCTTTCAGCATTTGCTTTTCCTCTAATCAATGCCATTCTGTTTAATGCTATGGTGGTCTTTAGTTTGTCCTGTGGGCTATTTGCCTTGTTGTGACAAGAAGGATGAATGTCTTTTGCTTTTCCAGCCGACCTAAAGTGCTGCCATCCATCAACCTGGAGATGATTTCATATATTTAGGATGTCAGGGGCCAGAATGATATTAAATAAACAATACTTGACTGTAAAGTCTCAATGATATTACTCTCATTCTCTGTGGTGCCCCTCTCCCTGAAAAACAGTGTCTGTCAGCAGAGTAACCGGGTATTAATCAACGTTGTCATTAAATGGAACTCTGAAGTATTTATGGAAAATGTGGGTCTGCCAAATTTCCTATTAATACTTATATACCATATATGTATATGTGTGTGTGTACTATGTGTAGATGTAGCTATATAGTATTTGTTCTTATGTAAATGAATTGGTGTGTATTCATGTATGTATTTGTAATTAGTGGGACAGAAAATTCTTTTCACATGAACTAACTTTATTCTCAAAACTATATAATAATTTTATGACCCCTGGATACCCATTTCCACCTTTGTATATTTATTTTAGGACATGAGAAAATGTCCAATAAGTTATTCATGTGACTTTTTCCTCTTTACTGACTTCTATAAATTCTCAGAGTCAAGAGGTAATTAGAGTAGGCATCTCCTTAGATTCTTTTTGGCCATGGTCCCTCGGGGCTCCTTTTTCATATGTGTGTGTGTGTGTGTGTGTGTGTGTGTACATATGTACATATACATGATGGTGGGTGGGAATTAATGAAATTTCCTTTTAAAAATGCACATGATTTGTTGTTGCTGCTCTTTGGTAAGCCAGACTGTTTCTACACTCCCTTGCTGGGAAGGAGGACAAGGTTTTCCTTACCCCTTTGAGTTCTACTTGGGCTAACAAGCAATCAAATTAATATCAGATGGTAGAGTAGAAAAAAATGTAAATATGCAGGTACAGGTTATCTACATAGACCTATGGATTCCAAAGCTAGTGAGGCAAAAAGGGTGTACATTCTGAGTTAAGGAATGAGATCGGGACCTGGGACTTCAAAAGGGTTGGGGTGGGGTGGGGGGAAACTCACATGGTAAGGAAAGGATGACTTACATGATGAAGATCAGATATTTTGTATTTAGATGTTTGTCCTGCCAGATATACAGGTTTCTCTAATAGAAAGTTTATTTCTGATTAAAACACAAATTATGGGTTTTTTGCCTCCATTTTCCACTCTTCTGGGTAGTTAAGGGAGTAGTAAATTTTTTTTATGAATCTGCAGAACATCTGATCTTCTTCATATGAGTCATACTCTCCTCATCATGTGAGTTCAGGAAGAAAATATCAGAATCCAGATGAAATATGATAATGGATTGACTCAGAATGAGAACTTTTATTGGGGGCATTTTAAGTTGAGGTACTCTTCATGTGTACAGGTAGTGATACAAATCTGGGAAAAATCTAATCAGGGAAATAGGTCTAGAAATCTTCAACCTCTAGATGGTATTTGAAGCTATGAGTCTGGATGAGATCATTAAGGAAAAGGGTAAAAAGGGGAAAAAAAAAGATATCTAAGCTTTAAACTCTCTATTTAGAGATCAGAGACATTAAGACAAATAAAAGAAACAGGCACATAATGGTATCCAGGAAAGTGAAAAGAAAGCCAGTTAAGTGTTAGTGTTTTAGAAAACAAGAAAGACTTTCAAGAAAAAGAAAGGCAGTATGATGTCAAAAAATACTGATAGGTCTAATTTGATGAGGACTGAGAATTGATTGGATCAAACCAGAAAAAAGTCATTGGTGAATTTGCCAAGACCAACTTGGATGCAGTAATGGGGGTATCAAATTGAGGGAATTCAAGAAGAAATAGAGAATAGGAAATGGAAAATATTACCAATCAATATATTTTGCAGTAAAGAGTAGAGACACGAGACCATAGCTAGTTAGATATTAGAGTTTTAAAGTATTTTCATCTCTAAAACAGAGAAATACTAGCATTTTTATATTGGTTATAATGAATGATACAGCATAGGAAGATTTTATGCTATAGAAAAAAGACGGAAGAATTGTACAACAGGATAGAAGAAGATAACATATATTGTACAAGTAGAGGAATTAGCCCTAAAAAGATGCCCAGTTTATCTATAACAGATAGAAGGCAAGTTCTAACATGTTCACAATTTTCCAACATCATATGAATTCGCAAGTGCTGTCATTTTAGTTACAAAGTTGGAGAAACTTAGTGTTTTTCAAAGGCCAAGGACTCCATGTAGCAGTGTGGCTTAGAGCATAAACTAGTTCAGGTCTGTCACTCTAAGCTCAATTTATTAGTCTCCCAAAAATTACTGTGAGAAATAAGTAAAATACTGAGAGAGCTAATCAGAATGTGGAAGAGTCAAGTGCAGTTACTCAATGATACTTTTGACCTTTCTTCCCTGGCATAGTGCTTTGCCATATTCTCAGTTGTGGTTACAGATAGGTCTGTGTGACTTAAGTTCTCTTATATGAATATGGCCCGAAGGATAAGCATCAGTTCCAGGACTGGTACACTCTAACTTCTATCACATTCTTCCTGTCTTCTGCTTTCCTCCTCATTTTGTCAGCAAGGGAAGCACTGGAGGTTTTTGAGATTATATAAAATGGCAGAAACTCTAACTGGGAAGAGAATGGGTCCCTTTTAATTTGAAGTGAGCAAGAAATAAACCTTTGTTATATTAAACCTCTAAAATTCTTTGCTTATTTATTAGCAGTGCAAGAATTAATTAACTAATACTGTGGATTCTTAATATATGTTAAATATCAATATTAGTCTGGTTAGCCTAGACCCAATGTTAATTGATGATGGAAATCAGCAAACATTCATGTTTGTTCATTTCTTATCTAATGCTCTTCTACACTCTGAACTAGATGATCCGATTTAGGACTACTGTGCATAAGAAGCCATTATTCCTTTTACAGCTTAAACCCTACTGTGCTAGAAAAGGAAATGTAGAGTTAGATCTTGTCAGAAACTCAGTTTATAAGGCAGCATATAATTACCGTAAGCGCCAAACTCTGTTGCTTTGTCATTCTCCTTTTAAGTTGAAATGTAATAGAAAATAAATAATTGAGGTTATGTATCACTGAACAAATCACATTATGAGTATCTGATCTATTGATGCAGAATATCTGATATTCTAAGTTTATTATCTATAAAATAACATGAACTAGGTCACAAGAGAAAACAGTTCCTGCTACCATCTCTAAACTTTTTGTGGAAAGACAGTGGTTGACATTTTTCAATTAACAATATGATTAATTGCTATCCTAGCATTTGTTTAATTTCTCTAGTTCCAAAAGAATCTAATTTTCTTTCTTATACCTTTCCACTTACTTAATTGGAACATAACATTAGGAAAACTCTTTAATATTCAAGAAGTATATCTCAAATAGCATCATGTCATGAATATTCCCCACTGTAAAGTCATACTTCTGCTTTGACCTTGTTGTCATTGTTTCGTTACATAAATTATTCAGCCTAGTATGTCTTATAGATTAAATACTCTAGAAACAAATTAAAAAGCATCCCAGTGGCTTAGAAATGTCAAGGAACTCTTCTTTTTTCTGAATTCCTCTTGTAAGATGGGAGAGTGAAAAATAACCCCACAAAATAGACAAGATGATTTGTTTAGAGATCAAATTGCCAAGTGAAATAAGCTTCTCTTAAAAAAAAAATCTTATAACTTACTTTTCATTGTTGAATTCAGATAGGCATATGCAACCTGCCCGTTGATATATAGAAGAGTGAAAGCAATCCTTCCCCAGTTCCAATATCGCAGGTTTTTTTTTTTTCATAATCAGGACAAATAGGCATACCAAAAACACATTTTACCCAGAAGGCAGCCGCTCAAGCTTCCTTTGCTCATGGAAAAGAGCTGCTTCCAAGCAGAGCTTTCCTACAGTAGAATGGGCTGCTCGGCTCTGATTTCTGGCCACTGGAAGGTTTCACCTAGAAGCAAGATGACCTATCATGGCAGAAAGTATAGAAATGCTTCCTCATTGAACTGAAGCCTCATTCATTCATTCATTTATTCATTTCTTAAAAAACAAAACAATAACAAAAAAAACAGATCTCTATTAGCAACTCATTTGAGGCTAGGCACTGAGAATATAAATATAAAAAGACAATATCCCTTGAGAAGCTATTAACATTACCATAACACTCTCTCTGTTTCTCTGTGCCAGAATCTGTTCTGAGCAAGTCATAATGTCACAGGTATTAACTAATTTAATTCTCACAACAGTTCTATGAAGGAGGTCTTTTTATTATACTGATTTGATAGATGATAAACTGAGGCCCGGAAAGATTAAGAAACTTGCCCAAGTTACATAACGAGAAGGGGCTTTGAATGTTGGTTCCCTGTCCCAGAGACCCTGCCTCCACTTCCTTAGGCTCTGAGGCCCAGAAGTCAATCAAGGGTGACAACTGAAGACGACACAAGGCAAGAGCAAAGGCATGTACTAAGTGTCAGAAAACACCAGTCTAGCAGGAATTTTGAGGTTACTTGAAAATCTTTTGTCTGATTTTAAGTCAAAACTAACTATAATAAAGAAAGCACCAACAGGTTGATTTTAGATTTATGCAAATTGTTCTAATTTAAGACAGCTTTCTCCTTAAATAGAGTAGGGTCCTTCCACATATGAAGAAGGGTCTCTAGCCTCGTCACTTCATAACACTAGAACACTACTCCCATACTCTGCAAAAACATGGTCTGAAATAAAAGTCAGCTATGGTTATCTTGTTGTGTCAAGCCAGATCTCTTTTCCCCAAGATTAAGATACATAGGCTCATAAGGTTATAACCTTAATACACACACACACACACACACACACACACACACACACACAGTTAATTTAAGCTCTGAGAGTAACCTTCAGAATAAAACAAATTGACTGTGCTCAGTTCACTGTGCTCAGTCATATAGAAAGTGACCTATCAGATACTCTGATTCTCCTAAAATACAGTTGGTTCTAAGGTTGTTTATAACCTCAGCCTACCCTCAAAAGGCAAAAATAATAATAGTCTATCCAATAAATGTGACTTCTATAAATATCCCTAATATATTCATGCTCTACCTTATCTTTTGCAAGCCTATAACACACCCTGATAATGATTGATCTGCATTATTCAAGTACTCCAAAAATTCACTTCTCCTTAAAGATGGCTAAGGGCAGTTCTGATTTAGAGATAAAGGCAACAAGTTTGTTGGTCTTTTTGCTTCACAAATAAACCTCTCCATTTAAGAATAATAATTACCATGGTAACCCTAACAGCTTAGGAATTGTTCAAGCTTGCAGTTTCCAGGGAGAAGGAAAAAAAAAAAAAAAAAAAAAAGACAAAAACCTCTGCATTTCTGAAGCTATTTAACCCTCCATGATTCCCTGTCCATTTTGCAATGGCAGAGTTAATTTGGATTAACCTTTTTGTCAAAATAGATAAGGAACCTTTTCACTGGCAGCAGTGGGAAGAGATGAAAACACACAGAATGAGAAATAATTTCCTTAATAGTAACTTAATCTTGAAAAAGTACAAGCCAAATATAGCATTGGAAACAGCATTTGGGGCAGACACAGGTGGCACCTTTGGGCATTCCAGCTCTGAGACGAGGGTATGAGTGAGAACAACGCGGAGGCTGTGTGGTGAGCCATTCAGACTCCCCTGTGTTTTCTCATGTAGCATAAAAGTCAGAGCATGTAGAAAATGAGCAACCTTGATAGCATAATTTGGCTGTACTGTACCTCATGAGCAGAAGTCAGAGGTGGGTCAGGCCTCCTAACTTCTTTGTCTGCATTTTCTTCTTATCTCCCTCTGCCTAATGGCATTTTGCCTGCAGAACCCAATGTGAGAGCCAAAGCAAAGCCTGCAACGTTTGCTGCACACACAGTTTAACAGGAACAAATGCCTCCTGGAAAAGCACAATCCCCACTGAACAAACACCGAATTGGATTCGCACAACCATATTAGAATAATGAACTGCCAGCTCATCTAATAGAGGATGCACAGAATTTTTTAAATTATTGGAAATTTTTGCATTGCTTGTGAGTGGTTAGAAGAAGGGATTCTCACTCTGAATTCCTCCCCAGTGAAAGCTGCATTATCAGTGCATTTGAAAAACCAGTTAGAGTGATATCAGAGGAAAACACGGAAAATGATACTGTCCATGTGCCAGTACATTCATCTTGTCTGCAAGTCAGCTGAAGCTTGATTCATGAGTCTCCTTGGTTAATATCTCAGAATATAGTTTTTTCTCATTTATTGTACTCCATTGTTTGCAATTTCATTATATAATTTAAACTGTATCATCTGTGAACTGCATAGTTCATCTGGTGAATTTATTCAGTCTGCAAGATTACTTCTTTTGCGTGTCTATTAAAATTTTAATAAAAGTTCCACTAGTAGGCAAGCCAGCAGTATATTCAGAGAATTATTTAGTACATGTTCTTCATGTCAATGAAGATGGAGAAATGTAAAGGATGGAGGGAGCTCATTTGAAGACAGAAGTCTAACAAAGATTTTATGATGATGATTAGTGTTGTTGTTATTGCTATTATTATTATTTTATGAGCATTTCCTTCTAGGAACCCTCTGCAGAAGGAAAAGAAAACCTATTAAGGGGAATAGCCAGGCAATTTTTCCCTCACAACCCCTTTATCTTCCCATCAAATCTTGATGCTCATACAAGGCAATGAGCCTCTGAAAATAATGGTTTGTGGCCTTGGTGACTGAAGGCAAGAAGCAATATAACCATTGCCGGATCTCATGATGGGAATGAAATAAACTTCTGTCACTACTTTTTATCTTTTTCTCAATCCTTTCACACCTTCAAATCATTCTTCATTTTTCCAGCCTTTAGCATTGCACTTCATTATATTTTGTTTCCAAAAATGTTATGCCAAGGTCTAAAGCCAGAGGAAAAGCTTGCAGTGAACTAAGCAAGGTTCTTTTTCAAAACAGCTTTAGGTGGCTTTTCGTGTTCCATTGGTTTGGATTTGAGAACTTAAATAGCACTGATTATATGACAACCTACACAGTTTTAATCTTCATGGTGAGAAGATAATCTAATAATTGAACTTTCCCCAGAATGACTCAAAATCCCTTTGGTTGGCATCCAGTTCTCCTCCTTACCACCTCCTAAACCTCCCCCCAACACCGCCCCACAGAAGGCATTTTTTAAAATTCAGTATTACATCTACCATGTTAATTAATGAATTGAAGGGATTTCAAAGCATCTGTAGAAGCTGAATTTTTTTCCATAGTCTCTCCAGCAGCTCTCAGTTGAACAGGTATCACAAAAGATTGTGCTTTCAGGTCTCCTTTCCTTCTCTCTGCCACAGTCGCTAAACTTACATACAATCCCATTCTTGCCATGATAGTATTTTTTTTTTTTTTACTGTAAATCTTCCTCCCTCAAAATATAACAGCCCCAGGGATGAAAAGATTTTCAAGTTAGTTATCTAGAAGGGTCCATGTGTATCCCTACATCTGAACTCATTTTATTCATCTGACAGAGTTTAACAGAGAATCAAAGGAATGGTATATGTTATTAGAAAAACTGCAAAGATTATTGTGACTATTTTAGAGCACTGGCTATTCTCAGGAGAAGGCATGGCTAGGTGGAAACTTCCAGGAGAATCATAGAGGAATTGTGGAGGTAATGTTTGTGAGGAAAAGAAAAAAGGTCTAGAATGGAGATAAGATGGGAGTTGAAACTCAGGAAGTTCATTTTCTCATTCTGTCATCTGGAGCCATGGGATACATATCAGGATACTGCAGAAGGAGCCCACGGATATAAATTTAAATTAAACCTCTGTCTTGTGTTTTTAATTCCTATAACTTAATCACCATATCTTCAAAGCGATTTCCAAATCATTGGAGTTTCAGATCTATTGTTCAGTTTAGGGTACATATATACATACATATGCACATAAATGTATATAATACATGTATGTGTGTGAAGATATAGGCATATAAAAGCATTAACTTCCCCAGTTGACAGGCATGAAGGTTTCAGTCACGTTTTTTTTTTTTTTTGCCTCCACTTACTTGGCATCTCTGAATTAGAGATGAGATAGTTTAAAAGTTTTCTGCCACCAAAGAGAAAGTCAACGATTATACTCAGTCCCAGATTGTTTAATAATGTTCCGATCTAGGGTAATCATTTAACTTTCATCAGCTGTGTATTACAGGAATGAGGGGATGCAAGTGAAATAAGTTAAGCAACATTATTACTCGAATACACTCTTTCAAGACAGCTGAGAACATGAGAACCTTTTGATAAAACAGCCAGAGAAAAATATATTTTAGAAAGAAGAGGTGAGAAACTGGATGAGGGGCATATGGAACTCTGACCCTGTCTTTATAACGTCTATAAATCTAAAATGCTATGAAAATTAAATGTTCTTAAAATATCAGAAAGATAGAGGAGAGACTACAATATTAAGGCAGGATGAAAACTAAGGGAAGATGAGTAACTTTCAAGGAGCTCCATTCCCTGCCAGGCACTGATGTAGGCATGGTAAATTTTTTTAATTCATCAATTCTGATACCGTTTTTATGAGGCTGATATTATTATTTTCTTTTTAAGATAAAGCACCACAGGATTTTAGAGGATAAAAATGCACCAAGATCCATAGGCTAGAAACAGCCACTGGGAATTGAACTCAGTGTGTCTTGGATTTCAGATTCTCTGAGTTTTTGTTCATGTCCATTTTTACCTCTTACTGTTCCCCATGATCTCACTTGTGCCACACAACTGTTTGAGAGACAGGTATCCAATCAAACCCTCATCTAACTCAGTTGATGCAATTTTTTGCTTCTGCTTAAAGTAAGCTATCCTTGTGAAACATCCCAGTCTGTGTTTAACTTTGTAAGGCAACGAGTTCAAGGAAAACCCAGCTGAGGTACCCAACCCTCAATGCTATGATAGTTGCATTTTACATCAAATAATCTTCTAATATTCTCTTTGACAAGCAGAATCCACATTCCCTCATGTTAAATTGTTAATGGCTTCCCCTGTGGTTGGCTTCTGGTTTTGATTCCCTCATAATTTAGACTCCTCATTTTATGTCAGTAAAATCATCTAGAATAACATCACAACCCTTGCTAGAAGCTCTTGATGAGTCCAAGAAATGAAGTGTTAAACACAAAGCTTTGACTATTTTACTCTTTCCATCTTTTTCCCTCTCTGGCTGTTTGTCCTCCCTTTTATGTCTCTGTCTCTGTCTGTCTGTCTGTCTGCCTGTCTGCCTGTCTTTCTTTGGCTCTCTGGCATTGATTCTCTCTCTCTCTCTCTCTCCCTCTCTCTCTCTCTCTCTCTCTCTCTCTCTCTCTCTCTGCCTCTCTGTCTCTCTCTCACTCCTACTTGTAATCTTTCTAAAAATATACTCCAAGTGATTCCATAACATATTCCTACTCTTTGTTGGCAGATATTCCAAAAGAATAGATGTAGTCTCAAAACCTTCTCTTACAATGTATATTTCTGCATCGTTGTTCTGTAAATTTTAGCCATCTCAACCCTTGGGAAAGGGGGAAAGTATGCAACACAATACCTTCCCTTCTGCTTTAGACAACTTTGTTTTGTTTTGTTTTCAATGGTTGAAGGATCCTGTGTAGACAATGATGTTATTTCAATTTGAGTATATAAATTCCTCCAGTTTTTATAACAAGCATCCAGACATTCTATAAGATGCAACACAGGATGTATTCACTCCTCTCAATATTCTCTCAAAGGCTGAAGCTACTTAAAAGGAAAGATTTTTTTTCTTCAGCTGTCCCAGTAACTACTAGAGTTGATGCAGTATCCTCCAAAAATCTATTTATTCTAAAACACAGATTGATATCGCTCTTCTCATACTGAAAATATATAAATTCATGACGCCATACTTTAAGACTAAATAAAGCAAAAAACATACAATGAAAGTAAAGTTTACCTGTGCTTCTTTCTGCCAGTCTAGTTTTTGATGATCAGGCATTCATACCAGTTCTCCATAGAAGTTCATGTTTGAAATTGTCTTTGATAGCAAATCTAGAAGGTATAAGACAAGGTCCCTATTAATAAGCATTTCTGTAGGTAAGGTGCCTATACAGCGCACTCTCCAAACCAGCACATTTGACAATGAAATGAAAAGCAATTAATAACATGTTAGGGAAACCTATACAAACTGATTTTATCCTAGGTTAGCTGGGATATATTGTTGCCTCATATAGTTTTGACAGTATCCCCTTTCATTCTTTAAGTGTCCCCATTTGGGGCAATAGTTTATAGTAGTGATTCTCAAGCTTTGGGGCCTGAAGGATGCTTAATCCTATTAAAAGTTAATGAGGACCCCAAATAGCTTTTGTGTATATGAATTACATCTCTCATCATTTACATGTTAGGGTTAAACCAGAAGGTTAAAATATGTATTTGTTTATTGAGAACTAAAAATAAATATAAATAACATACTTCTTCAAACTCTATTTTCTAAAACCAGTCAGTGATAAGGTGACATTGTTTTACATTTTCTGAAAACTCTTTAATGTCTGGCCTGACAGAAGACAGCCAGATTCTCATGTGCGCTTTGAGATTCAATCTGTTGTGCTATCACATATTTTGTAGCTTCTGGGAAAACCCTCATGAGAAAGTGAGAGTGAAAAAAGCAAATAACATTTTAGCATTATAACAGAAGTAGTTGTGACCTTGCAGATTCCTGACCACAAGCCAAGCACTGCTAAATTATAGTGTCTTCTTATCTATGGGCAGGAGGCTCCTCCATGGAGCTTCCTAGACCTGGCAGAACACACTTGCCATTCTTACTGTTTTCTCGATCTGGAACAAACTCCCCCATAAACTTTAATTGGCTACTTCTTTTATATTGTTCATGTTTCAACTTTAATGCAGTTTCCTTCAGAAAGTCTTCTTTGACCGCCAGGAGAGTAGGCCACAGTCTCTTACTATTTGTTTTGAAGGAACACTCTGTATTCTTCATCATAGCACTTAATGTAATTTTATGTCCCTGCTGATGAAAATAGCCATCCACCTCACAGACTGCATGTCTCAAGATGGTGAGGAAATGGTCTCTATCCTTCTGAACAGAATGCCTTGGACAGCTTGACCATCCTCTCTTCCTTAGCTAGCCCTCTCACTATTGTGTTCTACTACCTGAGGACTGCCTGGCACCGAATAAAAGCTTAATAAGTAATTGGTGCTCCAATTACTTGTTAAATAAACCAGTTAAGGATTTGAATAACCTTATATCCTGAATCGAGCCAGGATATCTATTTGTGACTAGACAGACATAAGGTTAAAGTCTGTAACAGAGTAAAACTAAATACTTGACATTAATTTCATAATGTTGCACTTAACACTGAAATATACACCTAATTGTATAAGGACAAAGGAAAGGTAGATCAAAGATTGGAAAAGTGTTAAGACTTGGGCTAGTCCAAGAGCTTCTTGTGATATAAAGGGACTTGGTCATAGCACGTACATATCACTTGTCCTATTTATAGGACATGGCTCTTCAGTATTTCATCCTCAGTGAACTCTCCCTCTTCTGATACTATACTACTGTGTGTTTTATATCCCTAAGATCCTTTTCCTAGATTGCCCATATCCTATCATTTTTCATGAGCTTTGTCATATTCTTTACTAGATGATAAATTTGAGAGCTTCTACTGTCTGTCTCCCCATGAGACCTCTATAGGACAGCATCCTGCACATAGTAGGCACTGACAAATAAGTGTGCATCATGGGGAGGCATATACTAGATCACTAGATTGTAACAGTTCCCTTACTTTTAAAAAATCAGAAGCAAAATAAATGTTATAAGGTCTACATGAAAGTTTGAAAAAAAAATCCATTCTTGGAACTCTGCCATGTATCCTGACTGGGACCCTTTGTGATGAATGCCTAACCTTTAGCAACTTTGAAGCCCATGGGTATTCATGAGGGAACAGAGCTTCAAGTCTACAGTACATTCTCAGCCTCAGGGTTTAGCCCATCTCATCCTCTTTGAGTTATGGGTCCCTGTTCTTTTACCCAGATTTATGAATTCAGACAGCGTCATAGGAGGCAGGTACAGCACATAAATCAAATAACACAGGCACATGGGACAAGCTTCAAAATTACCATTGTCCCTTTGCACACTTCACAATGTCAGAGTGAGGATATGTCCAACAGTTTAGAAGCTTCAAACATGTGGGCTTCACTTAAGCACAAGAAAAAGACTGGTTTCTTCTATTTCTATACTCAACAATAAATTTATTACCTAATTGCACAATACATAATGTGATTTTATTAGTTGGCAAGTCGTGTTAGACTAGACATGCTCCAGATTCCTTCCAGTTCTATAATTCAATAATCTTATAAATGTTTGATATTATTTGGTAAGAGTGGCCCTAAGAGTATTAAAAATAATTTTTCTGTCACCAATGATAAAATATAGTGTTTCTTAAAGGATCCCCACTATTCAGCAAATAGTGATCATTTTCAGCAAAGAAAAGTATTATCTTCACACTATCAGATTTTGATTGGTTCTATCAAAATAACTCCGTAGACATGTGGCACAGTTAACAGGTTTCCAATCAAAGACTTGTGTTACAACCTATGGTTTTTGCGCTGCTGCTGGGAATTAATTGTTCAGTGTTTACAAGACCAAGTTCATTTGCATCTGTGTAGCCAGTGGAATATGCATATTAAATTGTGGACAATGAATTACAAGGATATTTATCACTTATAGGACTAGCCCATATAAAATTTCCATATAGTCGTTCATGCCCTCTTTCTGGATTCTCCAAGGAACTTTGGAAACCACACAATGTAGATAACAGAGCTTCCATCTGCTTGAGGCCCTGAATGACTGCATGGAGCAGAGCTGCATTTACACTCCATGAGCTGCCTATACCCTACTCCCAACCACTGATGATTAAACTTTGTGAGCAACAAACTTCTGTTTTGTAAACCACTGTTATTTTGGAGTGTTATTAGTTACAATGCAGCGAGGACAACTAAACTCAATATGTTGAGTTTATACTATTTCTTCCAAAACAAACCACAACATGTGTATCCTCTTTGGAAATTTGAAGAATGCTGTTTTCTTTCCTCTCATAAATCTTGATATAGGCGCATATTTGTGAATGACAAGAGGATGTGTTTTAGTTAAAGTATTAAACTTTATTATAAATGCCTCGGACCCCTAGAAATTAAATTCCCAAAAGAATTTAATATTGATAGAGAATGAGATCATGTAACAATAAGATTTATTCTGTACCCATGATAGTTTTTAAAAATTCCCTACAAGGGTTATACACAGAGTAGGTCTTTTGTACTTTAAAATAACATTTTTCTCCAGGGTTTTTCTGTTATTTCCACAACACCAAATATTTTATCGCATTGGTCAAAATGAATTTGGGGGTAACAGGTCTCCTTATTATGTCTCTTCTTCTGCAAGATGAAAAATAACTTTTGAATGCTCTATTTCTGACTAAAATTTTTTCACAGATGCTCAGAGAGATGAGGCCCCTTCAACTCTGTAACAGTTTGAGTACCTTTCCCAGTACCTTACCATCATTTTCTTCCTTCGAACTGGATAGGTGTTAGCATATTCACACAACTGTATCAGTAGCTTTGTTTTTCTGTTCTCTTTTTCTCAAAATCTGTTCAGATAGAATTCAGCTCTAGGTTTATACATTTCCCTGCAGGAAATTTTCTAAAATGCTCCTCTGCCTTTTTTACTAGCATGCCTGGACCTTAGGGATTTAGTATCTCTTCTGCTTGAGCTATTTCAGCTATGGTATGACACCAAGTCTCACTTTTACCTCTGCTGTCATATTTATTTTATTACTGCACAATCACAAATTCACTTTCTTTATGGCCTATACTGTGCTCTCTAATTTATAGATATTAGAGACACTAAATATTGTTTTTGACCCTTATGTCAATTATTTTCTCTTGTAACTGTGTTTTGTTATTCTTACACCCATATTATAAAGGATTATTGAATTATGCATTTTCTTCAGGGAATTTATGGGAAATTTTGTCAAATAAAGAAATCAATTTTTCTTTAACATTTTTTTCCTGAAATATCAACCTACTAATTATCTTCCAAAGATAAACTATGTTTTTTTAATTCAAACTACCAATTCTGAGATTCTTCTATTATGTATTAGATGTGGATATGTGTGTTTGTTACTAATAATCATCATACTCTTCTCTAAAGACTATTTGCTCCACAAGTGATGTTAAATTCATGTGCCTGAATTTTTACATTTTTTTACTTTTTAGAAGTTTTGGATATTTGTTCATTTTCAGTCTTGTGACACCAATACCATTCTTCATCTCTCTCCATAATTAATTATAATGTGGCTTCGAAATAATATGCAATTTCCTAGCATAAGTTGATCTTAGTTTAGTCCTTTCTTTCTATACCATGATCTTATTTGGACAATAATTCCTTATTTCTACATGCTGAAGATAATTCCTTATTTCTACAGTCAAAAATTTGAAGGTCTTTTTCTTAGATTAAAAAAAAGCAAAGATGTTTGTGTTATCTGTCCCTCTCTGTAATCTTTTCTCACCTTTCCCAACAATATGCATATTCTTTTCTCACTGAACTTCTCCATTGGGTGTTAAGTTTTACAACAATATTTTTGGGTAAACAAATATGTGTAGGTATTATACAGATCATTTGGGATTTTAGCCAAATGACCATTATTCTGATAATTCCAGATTGCTTCTTTTGTTTACGTCCTTGTTTAGTTATAGATTATTCTATCAACTGTTCATATCATTTTAAAGTTTCATTTCATGTGAAAGCATTTTTGGAAGTCTAGAAGTTAAATGACAGTAGAATTAAACAAGCAAAGATACATTTATAATGCCAAAGGAAGAATAATCTTTTAAAACCTATTTTCATAACACTTGCCTGGGTCTTTCCTTCTTTCCCTAAAGAGGAAAAAGTGTTTTGTTTTGTTTTTTTCATTTAGTTGTTCATCTTGCTTGTTCTCCCTGGCCCCTGGATGCAAACTTGGGTCCTCAGAATGTATTTGGACTGTGCTCAGCCAGAGGTAGCAGACCCTACTGCCACTTCACCAGGGCACATGAGACTGAGTTTTTCTTGTATGTTTTTACAAGAAAATCTCACTCATAGACATGTGTTCATATAATTAAAACATTATAATGTGGCTCTGTTCACAGTTGTGATCCTTGAGAATTCAGAGTAAAAGTCAGTGAGTTTCAATTACAGTTGTGTTCAATTAACACCTATCTGCATTTCATTTTGCTTGACTTTTCCAGTTTCGATGAAATTTCTACCCTAGAGGTTTGCCTGATTTCAGATAAAAACTTTGAAAAAGATTCATGTTATAAAGCTTCTGAGGATAGCTTAGGGTCTTTAAATTTGTTTTCTTTCAAAGATTTTCCTGGGATCTATAATTTCTTTTCAATATAAAAGATATAATTCCATAAACAGGAGTTTTCAAACTGATGTCTTGCAGTTTCTTTAGAAATATAATATGTTCAAAAGCACATTTTGATTTTGGTTTTGGTTTTACATTTCAACAACTCTCTATTAGGCCCCATATTCTGTCCAAGCTACTTTGAAATGTTCATGGAAAAGGAGAAAAAGTTTCATAATTTTTAAAATTAATTCATACAGGAAAATAAATACTGAAGTCTGCAGATACAAAGAATTCATTAGAAGTTTTTCAGTCATTGCTCCAGGCCATCATAAAATAGCACTGGTCTTTGTGATTGTACCAATTTTGTGTTTCATTAGTCCTGACTGCTGCTTCCAAACCTGTTCTTGCTTGTTATGTCTTGCTGTTCAGAACAACAAAAATACATACTGCTATCCTCATGTTGCCCCATAAATAAATGGAAGATCTGTTTCAACAATTCACACAATTCAACACTCATGAAAACCAGAACGACTTTCTACATTCCTTCTTGAACAATGTCCTAAAGAAGCTGTAAGCATGGCAATAATTTACTTGGTGATCACATATTAATTGTGAAAGCAACATTAAAAATTTCTTTTTATTTCTCAGAAAAGACTTCTTCTATGGTTGCAAATTATTTTAATTGAATACTGAGAGAGTTGCTGGCTGTAACACAGAGGAAAACAGTTCATTTGGGTCTAAAATACAGATGCAAACCCAAATGCTCACAGGACTCAGGGAATATAAATGAGTGAAGAGAGCAAGATGGATCATCAGTAAACTGGAGAGGCTCCAGCCTTACCTAAGGGGATCTCTTGCTGCCCAGGGTGGGCAGCCTATGGATGCCTTAAGAGATTTGGCTTTTGGTTTCCAGAACATCCCATTTTTTAAAAATAATACCTAGAGTTGGGATTTTTATGCGAAACATTCTGCTTTTCAGATGCTGGCAAACAATTAAAAATATTTAAAAATCTTCTGCACATCAAAATAAAAAAGAGGGTGAGAGCAAAAGTACTTGAGGATAGACTGGGTCTGGACATCAGTATTTCACAAATTGTGCTATGTGAGAAAATGAGTTTTCCTCTGGTAGAAACAATCATTAGCTTTTTGTTAGACTTCATTTTCTTTCATTGGATATTTTTCATTTTATTTCTTGATGTGACACTATTGAAAGAGCTGAAGATAACATGCAATTAGGAAATCATATCTCAATAGCATTATCAATGGCAATACATATTAATAATATATAAGCCTATGCATATATATCTTTAAGGGCCAAAGAAGAGAGAAAAGTAAGTGCTTACTGCTTTAGAAATCCTGAAGTAAGATAATTGCCTGAACCTCTAAAAAGCAGTGACATTCAGGAGACACGTGAGTGTGTAGTCAGTGTACTTTATCATTTTGAAGGAAGGCCATCAAATATGAGCATATGTGGATCTGTGTGTTTATTTATAGTAATAACCTTACAGCATTGGATATGCTCTGATTAGTTTGCACTGTACCATGCAATTTATTCCTTTGTGGAATTCAAAGTAGTTACCTGTGTTTTTTTTTCCTCTACCTTTTAAATCTCCATTTCAGAGATTTCCTAATTATACGATGGGGGTATATGTGTGGACATTTTCACCCAGTCCAAATAGGATGACTCTAAATATTCACAATTCTAATTGATTTTCATTCCTTTTCTAGTATTAGAAATCAAACAGAATTTATCACGAGTCTGATGTTATAGAAAAATGAATTAAAACATGTTAACAGATTAGAAATAATTTATCTTCCTAAATCAATTTTTTCTCTCTTCTCTGAAGACATAAAAATAAAACAAGTACGATAATGTCAGTTACTTAGATTTATGTATATTCATGAGACCTATTCATTGACTTTAGTTTAGTTTTTAAGGTTACATAGCAACTTTAATCTGGTCAACTGACTTAAAAAAAAATCTTTGGGGAAAAATTCATTCATTACCTATTATATTCTGGTTTTCTTAAATATTTTGGAGAATATAAGCACAGCTTTATAAATCAAATGAGCAGCCTATCAACTCATTTCTTTGTATAAATTAGGTTAAACAACTGCTTTTTAAGTATATTATTAAAGAAATGATCTTTACAGATATAAGCTTAATATTATTATGCATGATTTTAAATATTAATTTTGGTTCAACTTATTATTAAGGAAATAACTCTCTTCCAATGTGTATTTTATATTTCTATGGTTTGATTTTATTTGACTTTTTGTTTAGGTCTTTCTTTGATTCCATTTTTTTCCCTTAGAGACATATTACTTAGGAGTCTTACAATTACTTTCTACTAGTTACTCTAAAGAAATCATTTTTCCCCTCTATCTCAACAAACAACAATTTGGTCAAATGTTATTAATTCAGTTATCAGCATTCAGAAGAAAACAGGTCTAAATTTTCATTACCTTAAATTAGGTGACAGTTTCTGAAACATGACAATAAAAGTGGTAATTATTAAAAAAAATCGATAAATTATATTCATACAAACTAGAAGTTTTTGTACCCAAATGTTATTATTAGGAAAGTATAAAGACAGTTCATAGATTAGGAGAAAATAGCTAAAAATCATATATCTGAGAAGGGATTTGAAAATAGAATATATGAGACTATATAAAGAAGTCCTATAACTCAATAGTAAAGAATAAATATTCCAATTAAAATATGTAAGTGATCTGAAGACATATGTCTTCAAAGAAAATATACAGGTGGACAATACGTACATGAAAAGTTGTTCAACTTCATTAAGTCTTAGGAAAATAAAATTAAAGTGACAATAAAATTTCACTCTACACCTACTTGGGCATTGGAAGGATTTGGAGAAAATGGGACCATCATACACCTTTGGTGGCACTGTGAAAAGTTGCAGCAGTCACTTTGGAAAGAACTGGTCAATTCTTAAAAAGTTAATTATGGATTGATTTGTAGGTATTTAACCCCAATTCCACTGTTAGCTATAAACTCAAGAGAAATGTCTACCCCAACTCCTGCACAAATAATCATAATAGTCAAATGGACTCAGAAATTGATGAATGTAAGAATGAAATAAAATATATCTATACAATGAACATACAATGCTGGATAGAACTGAGGAGAGTCATACACTGATCTTTGACAGGACACTATTCATTTTTTTACCATTAACTATGTTGTTAGCTGTGCACTTTTCATACATATTCTTTATCTAGTTGATGTTCCCCCTACTCACAAATGAGTATATTTTTCATGCAAGAGTATTGGATGCTGACAAGTTTTGTTTTGCTTTGTTTTTCTTGCATATGTTAACATGATCGGATTATTTGGGTCCTTTTTCCGGCAATATGGTATATTAATGAATTATCAGATGTTAAGTCACTCTTGTATTCTTGGGATAAATATCACTTACTTATACTTTATAATCTTTTATATATTGCTGAACTTGATTTGATAGTATTTTGTTGAAGATTTTTGCTTTTATATTCACAAGAAACAATGTTCTGTAATTTTCTTTCATTATAAGATTACAGACTTATTTCACATTGAGGAAATACTGAACAAATAAAATGGGTTGGGAAATATTCCCTTATTTATTTTTTGAAAGAATGGTAATGGATTAATGCTAACTATTTAAATATTTGATAGAAATCACTAATAATGCCACATGATCCTAGACATTTCTTCCGGAAAGTTTTAAAATGACTTATTCACTCATGTTATAAGTTTATTTAGACTTGATGTTTCTTTTGAGTTTATTTCAATAATTTATGCCATTCTAAGATTTTGTCTATGCTATCTAAAGTAACTAATTTATTGGCATTCAATTTTTTATAATATTTCTTTGTAATTCTTTTTATATCTGAAATTTTGCTCATAATATATCTTATATTTCTGATTTTTGTTAATTTGAATAATCCCATTTTCTTTTTTACTTCACCTAAAAGTCTGTCAATTTTGTTATCAAATAGCAACATTTAATTTCATTGTTTTTTCTATAGTTCTATTCATACTCTCCCAGAAAATCAAAGAGAAAGGGATACTCCTCAACTTATTATAGAAGGCCAGCATTATTCTGATACGAAACACACACAAATATTTTAAGAATCATAATATCAGATGCAAAAATTCTTTTAAAGATATAGCAATCAATACAACAATATATAAAAACACAATATATCATGTTGGCTGTGATTTATCCCAGAAGTGTGAGCTTGCTTTTACATAGAAAATCAATACAATTCACTATAATAAAAACTTAATAAGCAGAACTATCAGATAATCTTAATAAATACAATATAAGTTTTGGACAACATTACAAACCTACTCCTAATAAAAAATACTTGGCAAACTAAAAATAGAGTAAACTTGTTTTATCTGATAAAGGGTTTCTATTGAAAACTGACAACTAACATCATACTTAAAGTGAAAGAATGCTTCCACTCTGAGATCAGGAACATGGCAGAGATTTCCACTCTCATCACTTATATCAAACATTTGTATTGGCTGTCCTAGTCAGTGAAGTAAGGTAAGTCAAATGAATAGAAGGCATTACGATTAGAAAGAAAGTTCAAAAGCAGACCTATACTTATATTGTCAATTGACTTTCCATAAAGCTGCAAAATAATCAGTGAAAAAATAAGTCTTCTCATCAAATGATGCTAGAATAATTGAATATCCATTGCAAAACTGAACTTTGATTAAAATCTTACACCATATACAGAAACTAATTCAAAACATCACAACACACATGAAATTCAAATTATAAAACTTCTAGAATAGAATATAGGAAAAAGCATTTTGATCTTTAAGTAGGAAATGATTGCTTAGTTATATCACAAAAGTACAATGCATAAAAAGTTAGAAAATAGATTTCATCAAAATTAAGGATTATTGTTTTTAAGAGATACTGTTAAGAGATGGAAGAGACAAATTTCAGACTGGATATATTCGAAAATCACATATCTAATAAATGACTTATATAGGCAGTATATAAAGCACTCCCAAAACTCCAAAATAAGAAATAGTCTAATTAAAACAATCAAGCATATAAACAAACCGAAGATGATACATTAACAGCAAATAAACACACCAAAAATACTTATCATTAGTACATTAGGCAAATCTAGATTCAAAACTATATGAGATCTTCTACACACCTTTGTACACTGAAATTAAAAAGACTGGCCATACCAAGTGTCGGGAAGGATATGCAGCAACTGATTCTCATATACGCTATTTATAGCCTCTTGACTCTAGTTCAACTCAGTATCCCTATTAGTAGCAAGCTTAATAAATATATATATATATAAATATCAAAAAAATATTAGAATTTGTTAATGACTAATCAATTAGGACAAAGCAGAAGTGATATAATCATAGTGCAAAGATAAAAATTGTCAAAGTCAAATGACATGTCTAAATCACTCTGCCACTTATTTTAATGCTAATTTACATACATTCTGAATTAACATGCTTCTCTGGTCTCTCTCCCCCTCAAATGGTATAATTATATGATTTTACATCATTTTCCTATTTTCCAGTTTGGAGATATTCAATTAAAATGTGTAAATATGAAGAAAAATACAAGAGATAACAGGAAAAATGTGAAAAGCAAGCCAAGAAAATCCTCCTTTATCATTTAAATTATAGAACAAAATCCTCTGGTCATTCATGCTCACAGCCCTGGTCTTTCTTGCCAATCTTGTTAAGTTGTTTTTCATCACATGTATTTGAAATGTTTCTGCCAAAGGGAACTGGCTAAAATGCCCACGGTCACAAGTTTAATAATTCAGAAGATCTTCTAGTTTTAGAGAGGATAAGAGTATCCTTTACTTAAAATGTGGCTCATTAGCTAAGACTTGAAAAACTTTTAATAGCCTTTTTATCCTGACTTTCCAGTTATGAAGCTCAATATGCCTATACTAAAGTAGTAAATGTTCCTTGTAGAAAATTATTTCAAATTTTATTATCTAGGATGATGCAAATACTTGTTGATGCCCACGTGACTATTGTTCATCTTCTGTGCAGGCAAGAGACTCCTTTTTTCTCTGGAGCAACACTACCAATGCACCTCCCATTAATTTCTTCTCTTTCTAAATTTAAGATGGGTTAAAATTGATAATTTTTCACTTTACTGGGTGGTTTGTTGCAAAAACGATTTATCATTCTGCAAATGTATATGTTTGTTGAATTCCTGAACTTGTTGCTATCTGAGAGCCTCACATAGAAAATTAAACAGCTCTGGTTTCTACCTACTAGGAGATTATAATCAGTTACTGATATGAGAGCAGGCATTAAATTTAGTCTGCAGAATTGGAATGTCAAATATGAGGTATGGATTATAGAACTTCACCTAGCTGTCAGGAAGAAATAACGTTCTTAAAATAATGGAAGATATTGATGGAAAATCCCCAAGTAATTATAAAATGAATTACTCTGATTTTTATATTAAGAGATATTTGTTATTTACCATAAACCTTGGAAGATGGTGTAAATTGAGAAGCAACCAATAAAAGATGCATGCAAGATGAACTTTCTTGAAGAGGTGAAACATTTCTATTCTTAGTAATATGGTGCTTTTAAAAATAGGATAAAACCATTTTCTGAATTCTGAATTCTGCATAGGGGTAACAAATGGATCAATGAAAGTCTCTGCTACTGTTCATATATTAATTCCCTGCAAAGCTTTTGTTATTTTGGAACAGTAGTAATCATACTTTCAAATGAGCTGCATCTAAAGGGACAGAAACAATTTAATAACGTTAACCGATTATAATGAGTAAAAAACACGCATAAATCCATTTGAAACCACTTGTGTGCTAACGATTTTCACTATGGGGTAAATAGGTTGCTAACATTTTGCATGTCTACTCTGCATATGTTACAGAAAATATCTGTCAAAATGTCTAAGCTATTAAGACTGATTTGTAGTTCAAGGAGCCAAATTTGAGAACAGAATGGTAGATTGCCATAGAGACCACGCTAATGGGCAAACCCTCTCATGTTCAAAAACCTGCAGCTGTTTAGTCTCATGATGATAAACTATAATACTCCACTGGAGCAGCTAAAAGCCACCTACCTGGGGCTTCAAATGTAAGAGACAACATACCTACTTGATGAACTCTGAAAAATGGGAATTGAGTTTTGAAGAGGCAGATTTGAATGAGCTTAAACCATTGAGTGAGAAAGAGGAAGAGAAACAGCAGAATTAGAACACAGAGTAACTTGTCAACTTGAGGTGCAGTTGGCTGAGCTTTCAGAACTCCTGACTCCTGACTTCACTCCAGGAATGGTAAGGATTCATGTGCAATTAACAGAGATGGGAAGAGGGAGGGCAGACTAGCTTCTTATAATAAATTGGAATTAGATTAAATCCTCAAGTTCATCAGGGAGAAATGACAAAGACGTATTTAAAATTTTCTAAACTCTTGGGAAGATAAGACCCTTTGAGAAAGATAAAGGAAATATGGAAGATTTATTTTCTCTTCCCTTTCCTCTGAAAAAAGCGTGAGTATAATTTCTTTCTCTTAATTATTTTGGCCAGACTCCCTTGATTCAATGGCAACCAATTGGTTTATCAGACTGGGACTCGTAGTTGCACATTAACATCAGGTTAGATGCTGCATCAGTCTTCAATAAAATCACTGAATAATTTTACATTTGCAAAGATCATTATATTTTGAAAACTATTTTTTACAATATTTTTTTTCTTTCCTTTGAGATTCTAGAGCAGAGGCTGGCAAATTATAGCCCATGTACAGACCAAATCCAGTCAGGCGTTGTTTTTAAAAAATGTTGGTTGGAACACAGCCATGCCCCTTCTTTCACATATTTTCTAAGCCTAGAAAAAAAAAATAGTTGAGTAATTGCAGCAGAGACTATAGCCTGCAAAGATTAAAAGATTTGCTATCTGGCCTTTACATAAAAAGTTAGCTGAGACTTGTCCTGCAGCTGTGTTGACTACTCTCTTTAAATCACTTATCTTACTGGTCTTTGTTTTATAATGATATTTGTAACTGTACTATCATTTCTAATATACAAGCTATTTAAAGGAAAAAGCAGTATTTTAACTCATTTTGGTATTCACAGAAATACTTAAAACAGTAGGTGATGAAAAGATATTAATAAATTAATTCATCTTATTTGATTCTCTTAAAAATCCTGTAAGATTATGATGCTCTTCTTTGAAATATTAAATTTAAGTAAAATAAAGTGGTGGTTTGTCTTAAGTTAATATACAGCTGATTTCAAACGATATTCAAACATATTTAAAAGGCATGTATTTTTACTTTGTTTTCAAACATTATTATATTCTTTAGGTTTTAAGACAATTTGTTGATGGTGTTGTACTTTATATTTGTACCAGATCTCACCAAGTCAATGTATAATCAATATTTCATTACCCACTAGGTACATGAATAATATTCCTTTAATTTACAGTTATGATAATTATTTTTAAAGTCTTTCTCTGTTAATGCACTAGTTAGTTTCTTTAAAAGAAGTATGTAGTCTGATGAGTCACCACTTGTAATGAGCTAGAAATTGTGAAGTCTTCTCAGTAAAGCTAATCTTCTCATCTGCAGCTTAATAATGACTACAAGTTTCCTTGTAACCACCTCACTTCTCATCAGCAGCTTTGGGATCAGAGAATTGCATGATGATGGGTGAAATAAAAATGATACATACCAATACTCTAAAATCTCTTTCAGAAAGTAAAAGCAGAGGGAATCCTTTCTAACTCTATGAGACTAGTATTTCTTTAATAGTAAAACCAGAAAGGATTATTAAGGAGGAAAAGTATAACTAATATCTCTCCTGATCACAGATGCAAAAACCCTCAGCAAAATATTGAGTCCAATAAAGTATAAAAAGAACTACATACCACAATCAAGTGGGATTCATTTGTGGTATGCAAGCCTGGCTCTTTAATCAACAATTAATGTAATTCTATCACACATCTGTTTAAAGAAAAATCATCTGATCATATCAATAGATGTAAAAAAGGATGTGTCAAAATCTAACAGTCATTCATGATAAAAAAAAATCTCAGAAAATGAAGAAAAAAGGAGATTATAAATAAATTATGATGTATTTCAGTTCATGAACAGAAAGACATTATAGAGATATCTATTTTCCCAAACCGATTTATAAAATCAATGAAATCTCAACCAAATTCCCAGAAGTTAATTTGTGGATATCAGCTCACTGATTCCAAAGTTTATATCAAAGGCAAAAGATCTAGACTGGCCAACATAATATTAAAGAAGGACAAAGTCAGGAGACTGACATCTGACTTCAAAACTTACTATAAACCTAGAATGAATAAAAAAGTGTGGTGTTAGGAAAAGAACTGACAAATGAAATATAACAGAATTAATTGCTGTCCAGCAATTAATAGACCTACATAAATATAGTTAACTGATCTTAGATTAGGAACAAAGACAATTCACTAGAAAAAGGACAATTTTTGCAATAATTGTTACTGAAATAACTGCATAATTATATGTCAAAAAATTTACATATAGACCATACACATAACATGGATCAAAATCTAAATGTAAAATACAAAAATATTAAATTTCTAGGAGACAAAATAGGATAAAACCCAGATGTCTTGAGTTTGTTAATGAGTTTTAATATATAATATCAAAAATCTTATTGATGAATGATAAAATGGACAGACTGAACTTCATTTAAATTTAAAAAGTATGCTCCATGAAAGACACCTTGAAAGAATGAAAAGATAAGACACAGGCTAGGAGAAAATATTTGTCAAACTCATGTCTAATAAAGGTCTTTTATTCAAAATACACACGAAGAACTCTTAGAAACTCAACAAATGACCTAAGTAGAAAATGAGTGTGGGTACATGTGGTGGCCCAGGGATAAGGTCCACAGACTATATATGTATATGTTATCCCCAAGGACCCAGGTTCAAGACCCAGGGTCAGAGTGAACAATCAAGATGACAATTAAATAAAATAAATGAATGTTTCTCCCTCATTTCTTTTTAAAAAAGAAAGGAAGAAAGAAAATGGATCAAAGATGTGAACAGAGACCTCACAAAATAAAATATAAAGATGACAAATAAATATATGAAGAAAAATAAATAGGACACTGACAATTAAAACAATGAGATACCACTAAACATGTTCGGAATGGTCAAAATTCAAATCACTGACCACACCAAGTTCTGAGGTGAATGTGGGGCAACAGAAGATAGGCTAGAAATTTCGTAAAAAATTATATATAACCTTACCATATAATCAGCAGTCAGAATCCTAGATATTTACTCAAATGAACTGAAAACTTATGTCTGTGCAAAAACTTTCACATAAATATTTATGACAGCTTTATTTATAATTATCAAATACTTGAAACAAACAAAATATCTTTCAATAGATTAATACAAAACAAACTGTTTTTCTTTATTTTCTCGTCTTGGGGGGTTTAGGGGGGTGATCCACCCATACTAAGCCTTCTTATTTAGTAATAAAAAGAAATGAGCTATCAAGCTATGAAAAAACATGAAGAAAACATGCATATTGCTAAGTGAGATGAAAGAGTCTGAAAAAACTACGTGTTGTATGATTCCAACTATACATTCTGCAAAATTCTGCAAAAAAAAAAAAAAAAAAACCTAAATAAAATCAAATGCATAAATAGTAAAATTATGAGTGATTGTCAGAAGTTCAGAGAGAGGGGACAAGGGATGAATAGATTAAGCAAAAGACATTTTTAGAACAGTGAAACTATTCTATTCTAATGCTGGTAGTAATGGATACGTGAGACAATGCATTTGTCAAAATCCAAAGAAATACACCAAAGAGTGATAAACAATGTGAACTGTGATCTTTGATAAATATTATCAAATTGATTCACCAGTTGACAAATATATCACATTATTGCAAGAGTTTAATAACTGGAGAAACTGTGGAGGCAAGGGGTATAGGGGCACTCTACTTTCTGCATAATTTTTTGTAAGCTAAAACTCATCTAAAAATAACTTTTATTTTAAAAATAGAAAAGTTTCTTCCCTAAGATCAGAAGTTCATTTACACTAAAAATTAACCTCTAGTTCTAAGACTTCATAAATAATTATCCTTAAAAACCTGATATTTCCCCCACTCCCACCCCCCACCCAGACCCCCTACTGGGGCTACAAACAGGTTCTCCTGGACTCCAAAAATTGTACCTAACTTGTCTTGGCCCATCCCTCAACAAACTTGCCTAAGAAGTCAAAGGCTGTTCACACGTCATTCAGGAGTAAATCAGAGAAAACCATACTGGTATTCAAAGACACTTTTTCTACACTCAGTTCTCTGCCAACTACCAGGCTCTCTTGAGCAAACCACATTATCTTCTCTAAATTTCATCTCCAAGATGCCTTTTAACTGCATTTTCCCTTTATCTAGCAGCATTTGGAGGTTCTGCATTCCCTTTATACATCCAGCTTTATTGAGATATGATTGACATATAAAATTAAGTTTATAGTGTTTTGGGTTTTTTTTGCAGAACGTCACATGTAGTTAGAATCATACAACATGTAGCTTGTTAAGTTTAAAATGTAATGGTTTGATACACAATAAGTTCATGAAAAGTTCCTCAATGTTACTAATATTAGAGAAATGCAAATCAAACCCGCAATGAATGTTACCTCCCACCTGTTAGAAAAATCCGTCATCAAAAACACAGGAAATAAGAATCCAAGTGAGGACGTAGAGAAAAGAAAACCCTGGTGCACTGTTGTGGGGAATGTAAACTCGTAAAGTCCCTATGGAAAAAAAATATGAAGTTTCCTCAAAAAACTAAAAATACAACTACTATACGACCCAGAAATTCCACTTCTGGGTACAGATCCAAAGAATTCAAAAACACTATCTCGAAAAATATCAGCACTCCCACATTTATGGAGATGTTATTCACAATAGCCAAGACATGGAAACAAATGTCCAATAGATAAACTGATAAATAAAATGTGGCATATATACACAATGGAATATTATCCAGTTGTTAAAAGAAAGAAAGTCCTGTCATTTGTAACAACATTGATAGACCTTGACATTATCCTGCTAAGTGAAATCAGTTCAGTATTTTCTTAAAGTCCTTACTTTACTTGCCCTATATATAATTCCCATCCTAACTTGCTTAGGTGAGCATTCTGAAGTCACTTCTTATCATCCATACTTTTCACAAGCCTTCCTAGTAGAGTTCAGGCAGAGTGAGTTTGGGTCTACTGTAGATAGAGGGGCTAATGCTGTCTTCCTGGAGTACTTGCTTGTCCACTTACTGCTGAGTGTGACTTCAATTTAAATATATCTGTACACCACATCCTTTCAGAAAGGATTTTAAGTCCCCTTTTAAAATAATATACAAAAAATAATGAAATTCAATTAAAGAAGAAACATAGCTAAGAGGTGAAAAGAAATGCACCAGTAAGAAGACCCAACATATTTTTGGGAACTAAACATAAACCAATTTAAATTTCCTGGTAGCCAATCCAAATCAACAAAAGAGTTGTGCAAAAAGCAAAATCATACCATTTCCTTAGGGTAAAACAAAACATGGTTTTCTAGTTTCACATTCTGAAAGAAATGTCTGATGTTAAGTTTTCCCCACTGTAGACATCAAATGGTAAGAAACCCTCCAGAGCAGATTCAAAGTAAATGTATAACATATACAAGTGTGTATTGTTTTTAACATCCAGAAATTAAAGATGTAAATTCATTTCATTACATATTCATTAAATAACAATTCATTAAATATTACTCTGAAAATGAAAGTCTCAGTGATTTAGTCATTTCTTTTGTCTTTCAAGGAGTTCAGAATAGATTTTGGAAAACCTAGGAGTAGTAAAAGACGATATAATACAAAACTTGAACTATCTTCTAGTCATTTGGGCTACCGACTAAAAAGACATATAAGATCATCTAAGATTAGACTTCCCAGAAGTTAGGGGTAGTGAAAACTTAGAATAGATCAAAATCTTTGAATCACAATGATAGATAAGCATTCTCTGGCTCATAGTAGACATTTTAAAGTTATTCTTGTTCATCTGAAGTCTATATGAACCTCTCTTGAAACTGTGGGTTACAAGGATGATGTCAGGTACCAGGTCTGGTAGTTTCGTTTCAAGCATCTCCCCCACAAGCTTATTTGCTGCATAATTAACTGGCCATGAAGTACGTTTGTTATAAAAGAGAAAAGGAAAAAAAAAAAAAAAAAAGGACTTTCAAAAGGAAAGAATGGAAGTTACTTTTTTTCCCATTTGTATAATTCATGGCAATACTGCACAAAAATGATTATCTTTGTACCTAAGCACTTGTTTTCCAAGTCTTTTGTTCATTTATAGTATCATACATTTTTTGTATTTCTCAATGATCAAACTTACCAGAAGTGTGAAATCAGAAAGTGTAAAACCAGGTAACATAGAGCTATACTAGCAAATAATAAGACATCAGCTTGTAAAGATTTGGTTTCTGGTTTTATCAATGTAGAAATGAAATCAAACTGAAAATTAAATACATTAAGTAAAGTTGGTTGAAAGTGGTTGATTGATTTGTCAGTGGAGCAATGAAACTGGTCAGTTTGTTCTTTTTTCCTTTATAGCAAAATTGCCTTACATTTTAGTTATGTGGAAAAAATGCTCGTGGTGAAAATATTTCTAACAAAATGACCTAAAACCATGAGGTAAAATCACCTTTTACTTCAAGAAGAGGATTTGAAAACATTTTAGCACTCCGATCAGAGTCTACTTAGACTATTATTAGCAATGACAACTGAATACATATGTTAACTGCTTATTTTGCCTTGAGCAATGAGTTGTACATTCAGAAATGTGAAAATACAAGTTCTGTTTCTTGTGGTAGAGTTTACAACCTAGTTAAAGAGAAGGGATATACATGTGTAAGATTAGAAAGTCAATGTAAAAATAAATGATTCAAATATAGAAGTTAAATGTCACATGAATGACTCATGATTTTGTTACCTGAAAACATTAAACTACTCCATCTATGACTAATGCTAGTTCAATGCAACAAAAAACATAGCTATTTTATAGTAAATCTGAGTGTTAAATTTGCTATGAATATAAAGCTGAAAATACAAAATTAGTGCCTGAAATTGATTAAAAATAGCCTATTCATAGTCCTTCAAATGGTATCTTGAATGGTTGAATAGGAATTTTTAGCTCTAGGAGTTCTCATATACAAAATGGCTTGGACCAAAATCTGTCTAGACGGTGTGTCTTCTGGTCTGTTTTCTTATTTTCATTAATGTTCACATAACTTTGCATTTGGGATTTTTCTCCCTTGACTCTTTAATGTATTTTAAATTTTCTATTTTATTGAAGGAATATTTCATAACATTACATAGGTTTCAGGTATGCATCATTGTCAGTCAACATCTATGTATAATACATTGTTCATAATAGAGTTTAATTATATCTTCACTATATAATTGACCTGGTTTACCTAATTGTCTGCACCCAAATTCCTTCCTTCCACTAATAACTCATTTGATTCTAAAAGCTAAAAATCTATTATTAATTCACTTAATTCATTTGCTTCATTGTTTTTTCTATAGACCTACATATGAGTAAAATCATCCTATTTTTCCTCTGACTTTTCTCAAATCACTATTAAACCATTCAAGATGAACTGCTAGGCCCATCCATGTTGTTACAAATGGCAGAATTTTATCTTCTTTAATAGTTTAGTAGTATTTCATTTTGCGCGTGTTTGTATGTATGTGTGTGTGCACACATCTTCTTTAGCCATTCATCTGTTGATGGGCACTTATATTTCACAGTGTACAGAGTTCCCTTTTCTCAGCATTATTTATCGCACAGGAGTAGGCATCTGAGTTTTCCTCACTGGTACTTGAGGCAATCAAAAGGTAATCCCTCAGTCACCTTTCATTGGGCACCAGGTAATAACAGGTGGCTAGAGCATGGCACAAATGAGTACAAGAGTTGCATCTCTCTAAAATGTTGCCTACTTTTACTCACTTTTTCTAGGTTTCTATTATGACCCAATATTTATAACATCATTAACTCTTATGCCATATGTAATGAGAAATAGCTGTCAAGAGAGACACACAAAATAGATGCTTGAGATATATGTCTAATCAGCTCTTTGACATGGTGACTTGTTAAAAATTAATTTTAATTTCCCAGAATTTCCCTAATTTCCCAGAAAAGTGAAAAGATGATAAATGATGCAGGAATGAAGGAAAGGGAACAATCCTTGAAAGTCACATGGTAGTTGGAAAAAAACTTGTGAGGAAAGGGGAACTTAGCTAGACTTAGAAGGAAGGATTTAGTAGAACCGGGAGAAGGGGACACTGGGGAGCAATCACTACTGTAAGTTTGATGAGACACCAGAACTACAGTCTTCAGAAGGACATTGACTTTCTTAATCTACTTTCCTTATTTGTATTGTTCGCAGAAAACTGGTTAGAACCATCTCATTTATCTCAGGCTCTTTCTTCCACCAACCATGATGGGTCAGATTTGCAAGCACTCCCTTGCTCCCTGCTGAGTCCTGATTGTGACAAAGAAGGGTAGATGTTCTGCAGTGGCTAGTCAGAATTCTCTGCTCTCTATATGCCAATAACTCACAAGCTTCAAGGCCACAGTGTTTTTCTTCTGCGGTCGATGCAAAGTTTTCATGTGAAGAGCAAAGGAAATCCTCCCTTTTATAAATGGTTCAGAATAACTTTTGTCTTAACCCATGTGGGAATGGTTGGCTGCTAAGGCACAGGAACAACAAATTTCATCTTCCTCCCAGGACAATTAGCCAAGAAGGGGATTGAAAGTGGTAATACCCCCAGGAGTTAACATGGTAGCCTTTGGAGAACTAGTGTGGAATCCTGGCTCTATGTCCTATCACTTTATTACCTGGCACATTTGCAAGTATTATTATGCCCTCAGGGGATAAATAACCATAGGATCTTGGGGATCTTGTCACAGTTTTTAACTTTCGTGGATGTCTGTGGCTGCTCTAGGTATACTTGCAAAAGTGAAAGTCTTTTGCATCTTCAGGTGATTTTATTTAAAATAAATTATAACTGAAAGGGTTTTTGTTGTGACAATTCTGATGAGGTCTTAGTATTACATTTTTCAACAAAGAATTTTACACATGTAGGATTTCAGACATTGGTAAATAAATTGGTTGAAGATAGATGAGGTCTCTTTGGTATCTTTAAAATCAGACCATCGTATTTTTATTTTTTCTGAAAAGGAGTCCTAATGGCTTAAAGATAAATACTGAAGAATTTACAGAGGAAATGACATGACGTCTGTAATTTGTTTTAAAGTAGTCCTTGAGGGAAAGAGAGGGAGTGGGTGGACATAAAAATATAATAGGACTTGCCAAGTATGCATAATTATTATATTTTTGATAGGTACATGGAGAAAGATTATTACTATTCTATCTGGGTTTATATATGTTTGAAAATATCTACAATAAAAACTTTTGAAATACTATCCCTTATAGTGGATAGTACAGAAACACAGGATAATGTTTATCCTACAGATACATTTCTATATGCCCTCCTTTTTTTTTTTTTTTTTCCTGCACCTTGTATATCATTGATAGACTTAACCAGTTAGAGGTGAATTTGATTTTAGGATTTAAAATTTGTTGCAAATTCCATTGCAGTTTTGGAATCGAAGTTAAGACTTCAATGAACTATCTTCATTTTTGTGTAGGTCAGTATAGAAAGTAATGTCCACGCACACATTAAGCACAGTGACTACATGGTCAAGTTCAATAATGCTTTTTTGACTCATTAAAATATATAGTCCTCTTCAGTAGGATAAAAAAATGTGACCAACATTTACCATTTAAAATCAGAATGCTATTTTTATCACATTATAGTTCCTGTGTGGAAACAAAGATAAATAAGAAATGATTCCTTTTATCTAAGAATAGTGTCAGGAGGTATAAGCAGCTATGTATACTGATAACTGAAGTAAAGTCAGCTAATTAATGGTGAGAGGAGTTTGAGGTAAATTCCAGATTCTTTCTAGGATATTGCTATCCTGACCTCACTTTAGACCCATAGTTTCCTAGAAATTGCACTGACAAAGTCTTGGCCCCCTGTTGTCAAATCTGCTAATTTAATGAGTATTATTGCTGTCATATAGTCAAATACCAGTCCCATCTTTTATCAGGAGACTAGAAAATAACTGTTTTAGAACCTAAATCAGTAGCTATTTGGCCATAATTTCCAGCCTAGTCACCATTTCCCCCAATAAACCTTGTATTTAAATCTGTTAATTATGAAGCAGAGCAATCCTGGGAGTGCTATGTCAACACTTTACACGAGTTTCTTACCAAGTTTGCAATAAAATGATTTCTTGGTGTAAAATCCAAATTTGTTTGCCATGACATTTAGTTAACAGTCTCAATTAATTGGTTAAGGAAATCTTTCTTATCTTCCAGAAGAGGTGAATACTTGAAAGATAAAATCTTAGCACAGGATTTACTTAAGAGCTGATTTCTATCTCTTATTACTTTTAATAGACTAACAGCTTACTTAAACTTGCTTAAAATTTTGTTCTAAAAATAAAATCAGAATGAACTTTTTATCCATTCTATGGCAGAGGAACACTGGGGAACTTCTAAAACTATCTTTGGAAGTGTATGGTATCTTGCTATATCCATGTCTACATATAGAATCAGAACTGGTTCAAACTGACCCATCTCCAGAAATGGCCCACGACTGAGGACCTCATAATGTCACTCCCTAGAGTGAACCCTCATTCAATGACTACCTAATATAGAGGGGAAAAACCCTAGAAAACTTACTTCAATTTGGGGCATTTCTGAAAAGTCAATTCTAGCTTTAGATTTCCCCATGGGGTTGGATGAATCCCTTTCTGTAACTGCATTACAATTCAAATTTTTTCTCTACCCAAACCTTCTCCCCTTGCTTCTTTACAGGTATTGTTCCAAGAAGCACTCTTTAATATATCTCTGAATGCAAATCTTCATCTCAGTGGCTGTTTCCAAGGAATCTAATCTGAAACTGTGGTGCCCTCCTCTGAAGGAAAATCTCAAAGAAGATTTTGGAACTGGATCACCTACCCACATGCTGGCAATGAACAATAATCAGAATTTGTAAGTACAGTCCTGATAACCCTTGGCATGAAGTAGGAATAACTGTTAAGAGTCACTGGTGGTGGACTGGAATAGGATTTTACGGGAATTCAAAACTCTGGCAAGTGCAATATCAGTCATTTTAGAGTTTCAGAAAGTTGGCAATTATAAGAAGTTTTAATATGCGATATCTTGATGCTTTGGAAAAAGACATGAAAGACTAAAAGTGAATAATCACCAGTTTAAAATAAAGTGTGAAAGCAGAGGAACTTCTTAGATAAAAATCAAGCTCATTAATATTTATTTATTAATACTTATGTAATAATATTTATTAATATAGCAAGACTCCAGATAATATTGATTTCACCATATGACAAGTCTGCTGCACCAGGTTATCATATAGTTGAAGTGGAATTAGAAAACAACATTAAGAAGTGGAGATGGTAGAATGGATATCTATGTGGATTCATTTTCCATAACAAAATACCACAGGTTGGATGACTTAATCAACAGAAATTTAGTTTCTCACTGTTCTAGAGGCTAGACATTCAAAATCATGACTTTGGCAGATTTGATTTCTTCTGAGAATTCTCTCCTTGATTGCAGATAACTGACTGTCTTCTTGCTATGTCCTTACCTGGTCTTTTCTCTGTAGGCACACATCTCTGATGTCTCTTCATGTGTTTGAATTTCCTCTTTTTCTAAGGATACCAGTAGTCAGGCTGAATTAAGGACCTACCTGAATCACCTCATTTTAACAATCCCCTCTTTAAAGGCTTGTCCTATCTTCCTATCTCTAAGTACAGTGACCTTCTGATTAGGGTTTCAACATACAGATTTGAGTTTCAATCCATAATACTATATAAAGTTGAAAACATATCAGTCAGCCATATTCCAGGGAAAGAACCAGAGGATATCCTGTTCACCAATGTGATAAGGGATGTATTGTGGTTTCCCATACTACTTAGTAATATCGCACATGATCTTAAGCAGAATAAGAATGCAAGAGTGAGTTTGCCCAGTTCCCTATGTTATCCATCCCCACTGCAATGCTATAGCTTTCTCATATCACAGTTGAAGCTACATGGAGGGACCTTTATAAAAAGGAAGAAGGAAGAATCTGTGAAAGCTGGAAAAGAGGTACTGCTACTGTACATTGGCCATACTCAAGGGTATTCCTGAAAGACAGTGGTAAGAGAAAAATTTGCCTGGATTACCCCTCTCTGTGGAAAGAGAAGTAGCCCAGGGTAAAGTATACATAAGCCCATGTAACAAATAGCTTGGTTGGTTGGTCTCAGGGCTGAAAGGAGGAAGACTGGACTATTAGTTACAAAAAAGTAAAGAACTCACTTGCCATATTCCCAGTGACCCACATGAAAGGGTTTATTTTCATCATTCACATAATGTGGAGAAGGATCAAAAGTCCTACTTTCTAGGGTGGGTAGCATTTTACCATGGCCAAAAATCCCATTAAGCTTTAAGCTATTCTGCCACCTATCTCTTTTAATTCTCTGTGCTAAGAGCTCAGTCACCAAGAAAGGAACCACGTCCTCAGGGAGAGGGAAAGACCAAGGTGATCACTAAGCCTCTGCACAATTTTAATTTTATATAAACAGGTATAGCAGCTACAGGCTAAGAAAATAATGATGATCCTCAATACCAGAGGATTGCTGGCCAAGGTCATATCACCAGGTAAGTCAATTAGATGAGAAGAACTCCAAGCCAAAGACAAGGAAATCTAGAATAGTGGAATAGAAGAGATGATGTCTGTCACCTGTAACCCCAAGACCAACTGTTACAACAGGGACTATATTAATTTTTAAAATATTTTCTCCAGAAGGCAAGTAGAATCCCACAGGAGCTATTCCTGGATTTGCTGAATTTATGAAAGGAAGAGGAACAAAGCCACGTGAGCAGTGAACTTTAGTGAACTGAAGTGTGGTACCACACAGAACTTCCACCCCAAAATTGCTAAGACTGAAAAGAACCACCTTGCCCAGGATTGAGCCTCTCCCAGGAGCAGCCAGTATCCACTAATTAACTGATGAAGAATTTGAAAGACACCTAGTCCCTTTTCCTCAGCACACTGCAATTTGAGAGTTTCTGAAGGGCCTTCACAGCTTCAGAGACTGGTTGAATTCTCTGTTGCTACCATCACTGCTCAGAATTTTCTTCTGCCAAATCCTGGCTCCATTTAAGGCGGTGTTTCAGGAAGCAGCACCTATTAAATCTCACACACAAATCTCCATCTCAGAGTCTGCTTGAAAACACTAAGGCATGGCTGATCACACTACTGCACCCAGTTTGACCACCACCCCAAATACTGCTACTGCTAAATGCTAAATGCTTCCCAAGTTTTCATGTGGGGAGCTAAAAATTCACAAAACATTATGTGCTGTTCTGTCTGCAATTACGTTTGGTAACTTCTAACGTGTATTGAGTACTAAAGATGTTCCAGCAAGAATTTAGCATACATTAAGTCATATAATCCTCACAAGTCTATGAAGGGCTTCTATTTATACTCCCTTTTTACAAAAAAGGACACTGAGACATAACAAGGTTAAATAAATTGCCCCAAATTGCACAAGTAAAGGGCAGTTGGGATTTAAACACAAGGATTGTTTGACTCTAAAGCCCAAGTTCTTAGCCATGTACCACTCTCCTTGCTCTCTTTATTCTAAGAAAGGGTTTCCTGTTTTGACAAACATTTTTTTACTAAATTAATTGTGATATTCCACTTGTGTCCCTCTAGGTTTGTTTGAGAGAAGAAAGGTCAAAATCCTAAAATGAGACCATCTCTTTGTCAATGGGAATTGTTTATCCTTCTGGACACATTCCTTTCTTCATGGGAAATCTATCCTTTCTTGGGACATCCTTTTGTTTGCCTGAACTGTAAAGCATGATCTTTACATAGTGACTATATGTCTATTCTGTATCCTGGTTGAGATTTGAAAGGATCCAATTACACTTTCACTGTTTAAGAGATCTGATATATACTTATTTGAAACTACCTCAGCTTTGTATTTCTAGCCTGTAATCATCTACAAGATGACAGTAATGTCTTTTCAAACCAAGTTCTTTTCACATTTAACAAATGCACTGATGAAATGTAAAATGAGAAAAGGCAGATGTACATTATCAGAGAAATATTTTTGTTTTTAACAAATTCTTGGACTACACTTTCTATGTTTCTTTGTAATTACTAGAAATCTCAAATATCATCCATTGGCATAACATAGGATATTTCTAGCATATGTTTTCCACAAACATTTTTATACCTTAATGCTAATGCTATGAATCCATCACAATCAGAGCCCTTGTATAAAGTCTGAAGGAGAGCGGGGAGGACTGAAATTACAGTGGCCGTTGCGCATCTGTTCTGTACTGAAATCAAAAGTAACCGAAGAGGAAGATAGTCTCTGCTCTGACCAATTTTCAGCTGAATCTTTTCTTCCATACCAACTGGCTTCTGAACAATAGATTGGATGCCAGCCTCGGAGTCTAAATCTTTATGAGGTCTATTGTGAAAATGCTTTCTACCATCATAGGATCTGATAGCTGCCCTCCCTCCTGGAATGCATCACATTCTGGTAGCACTCAGAGCTTTTAGCTTGTTAGTGCAAATCAACTTTTATTGCCTGTGTTTGAGAGAAAAGGACAGTGAAATTGCACATCCATACATTATTTTGGCTATTTGTAAAAGGTTAAAAAAGAAGAATGGAGGCAAAAACTGCAGCACTTTCTGTGGGTGGAAGAAATTACTTTGAAACTCACATGCACGTACACACAGAGACAGAGAGACAGAGACAGAGCACAGCGGTTAGTGGTTCCTGATAGTACACCAAAGACAAACTAAATGTTAGCTAAGTGATTTACTGCCAACATGGGATGACATTTTGACATGCACTTTTTTTTTTTATGTCTTCCCTACTTCCTGCATGAAATTTGTGGAACTTTTAAAGCTACTTGACTCCAGAAGTCTGCTTAGTTGCTGTGACCATTCAAACCCTGCAGACAGTAAGTGGCAAGGGGTGGAAAAAAAATTACCAATAAATTGACAGTTGAGAAGCAAGAGTGATGAGTGAGGCAAGTGTTGATATTAGAAACTTTGATTTGGGGGTTTATAAAGGTAACTGAATGTGACATTTAGTCATCTGGATTCTGAAATGGGTGAGTGCAAGATTACAGATGATAGCTTTTAGTGAAGGGCAAAATCTTTTAAATCTTTTATAGCTGAAGTTTCAAGGCAAAGTCAAAACTAGATTAGAAGATAATCAATACTCTGAGGCTTACTAGGAGATTTAGAGTATTTTTCCTCAGAATGCCTCTCTTAGGAAGTGGTTTTGGAAAACAGTCTTAAGTACAATCTGTAAACGGGGTTTTTTAACGGGTGATAAGAGAAAAATATATTTTAAAATACAAAATATGTTAGTAAGTATCAAAAGTTATTTCAATTAGCATTAAATGCTTATTAAAATGTCAAAATGTTTATCTGCATATAATTTTGATATTTCTGATGTACAGATATCCAAAACTTCTATTAAGCAAAGCTTTCACTTAACCAGCTTTTTTTAACACAAATCAGAGAATTTTGATGATTAGATGATGTGTAATGCTTCCAGCTTCGGATTTTGATGAGATATTCTCTAGATCATGGCTAGAACAAATTGGCACATGTGATTCGTATACTTTTCAAAAGTGTTTTTGAACTAAGTATGGTATATGCAAATATTTCCTAGTTTTCTACCTGAAGACTATGAATCTGTTCTGCTAATGAAAATATCAGACTTTAATATATTTGTTCATCAATGTGTATAAAGTATCTACCAAATGCTAGGAACACTCACTCACATGTGTACATGATTACCAAAACTTCTTCCAGTTGACTTGATAGTTCTCCTCTCTCAAAATTCCTGCCTATACCTGCCCTACCATTCAGATCATGATTCTGGATCACATTTAAATGAGAAAGTCTAAAGGTCCTCTAAAAAGATAAACCCCATCAAAAACTCACAGGTCACAAGATGATGACTGCCAGGACAGTGGGAGGAGGGAGGGAACAAATGAGGGGCAACAGGTGGCAGTAAAGGACACTGGAATCTGGTGGAGGGTGTGGTGTGAAATCTAGATGGAGATACAATGTCAATATTCAAAAATGAATGGGGCATTATGAACAAAAGTGATAATATCAATAGATTTTTTAAAAGACTATGAAAAATGCAAATATATTTTATTTAAAAAAAGACAGTTTAAAAGTCTGAAGGTCCTAATTTTTCAATTTCCTGCCTCTTTATCCATCTTTACTCATCCCCTATTATTGAAGAAATGTCCTCCATCTACTAAAGGTCCAACTCCCTACAAATCTGAGCATTTTCAAAGGCCCCACATCCCTTTTTAAATCACACCATCAGACTCTTTCTTGGCATTACATTTCCATTAACTTGTCTTTATTATTCAAGAAGAATCTTCCTTGAATTTCATATTCCCCTCCAGACAACTCCTTTTGCTATTTCCCTTTACAGAACAATTTTTCAAGAACTGTTTCTACCTTCTGTCTCCACTACCTCACATCCAATTACTCCTTGTTTACTCCAGTTTGGATTCCATCACCTCCCACCCCACTCCACTGAAAAACTATTTATTCCACAGGTACCAATAACATGTATGGTGTTAAGACTGCTTCTTTTCTGTTCTAATTTCACCTATCTCTCAGCAATATTCTGTCAGGTAGACCACCCCCTTCTTTAAATACTATCTTCCCTTGGCTTCCAAAGCACTGCTCCCTTCTGTTTTAGCCCTAGTTTTTTGTTTTGTTGCTTCTCATACACACATCTGTCCCAACCAATGACTCCAGTGCTGGGCCCAGACTCTCTGCACTTCACTCAAGAGCCTTTTTTCATTGATGACCTCAACCATTTCTATGACTTTAAATATAATATTTTGCTCCAGATCAAAGCTTTCTTCTGGGCTCCAAACTCAAACATCCAACAATACCTAGACATTCCTAATTGGAAGGTTCACCGTCATTTCCACCTAAAGAAGTTGAAGTTGATTCTTTGAGTATTATCTTCTCTCCCATTGATTTCTTTTTCTGTCTTCATCTCACTACAGTGCACTTGTAGAAGGCAGGAGACTAGGAATCACTCCACTTCCTCTCTCTGCATCATCCTATCATATAACTATTAGGAAACACTGATACTCCTTCCTCTGAAATATATTTGAAATCCATTTGCGCACCTTTACTTCTACTCTCACTATCCCTAGTTCCACTCTCTATGACCCATTATCTAGACCAGTGCAATTTCCCCCACTGTATCTCCATGGCTATATTCTTACCTTTCTGCAATTCTTTCTTCTCATGGCAGTAAGACCAATTGATTTTAATATAAATCACCTCCTATCACTTCCTTTCCTATAAAGTCACCAATGGCTTTCCTTTGCGCTTTGATAAAACCAGATCTTTAACATGGCTAAAGCTGTTTTCCTTACTTGCCACAATATTTTCCCTCAATTCTCCTTTTTAGACTTAGGCAGCAAGCACTTTTTCAGAGTTATCTCTCACTACCTATATAGATTTCTATGTGTCAGAGCTTTATTTTTCCCATAGTACACACTATAACAATGTATTTTTTATCTTATCTTTATTAGTTTATGCTAAATTCCTGAGAGCAGGGACCACAATTATATTCTTTACTAATATATTATCTAGTGCCTACTTTTGTGCCTGAAATATTTAGTATTTATTTTAAATCAACGAAGAAAGAAAAAAACAGTATTTTAGCAAATTTACCAAAATTTGATCAATTCACTCAGTTTCAAAATTAGTAATATATGGGCTCACAAAGTTATTTGCTCTAAGGTACATTTCACTAAAGGAGGAGCTGAGTATAGCTCATGACTCCTGCCTGTCAGTCCACAATTTCTTCAGTTATAACACAGGATCAGTCTACTTACCTATTACTTGTAAAATCTATTTAATTAGTTTAATGTCTCAAATGGTTGTTTCCTCTCTTTGAACAAATCTAAATTTCATCTGTAATTTTAGTTACAAGCAAAGTGTAAGCTCTAAATGACATTAAAAAAAAAAAAACCTTCATTCATTAAGACTTAAATCTTTATACCCTGTTTTCACTTTTAAGAGTTCACCAAATGTGAACATTTACAAATTCCACCATTTTTACATATTCTCTCTGTTCCTAGCAGTTGAATTATTTATATGATACACTTACTGACAATATAAATTCTAAGGCTGACTAAAGCGAATCACAAGTTTTCAGACAAGTTAACAATCAGTCCCTATGGGCAGCTAAATATTATCAGATATTATTAGATGTTAAAGGCATTTCACATTAAATGAAATTAGATGAGAATTCTCAGATGAGGCTTAGATTTGAGTGTGTGATATGCATCCATCTGGAATTGGATGGATTGGTACAAAGACCTGAGCCAAAAGCAAACTAGCTTTGGCCTACTGAGGATCCAGGGGAAACTTCATGAGAATTTTAATATGCTTCTGCTTTTTTGCCCCTTTCATTTTCTTTTTAAAAGAGATCTATAACTATTGGATGACCACAAGGCCATATTGATTTGTGACTATTGATTCAGTCATTTTTCCATTAAATCAGAGCTTTTTCCTCCCATGATTCTGGTGGTCAATATTTGTACAATCAATTGTATTAGACAATTCAATCAATATGGCCTGGCAATGAAGAAGTCACTATTCATCTGATCCACATTTCTAAAGTATTTTATTTTTTACCATAAAACCTGGCTTAAACTGGTTTTCTTTTGTCAAATTTTGGCCTAAACTCAGTATGAGAAAAACAGAAACATTTATCAAAAGAGTGAATATTTGTAATGTTTCATAGGGATCCAGATAAAAAACCTTAACAGAGCCTAATACAGAAATCTGCTTGTTGCAAGCCCTCCATTGTAGCTTTCAGCTTCTCATTTATTTATTTACTTATTTATCTATTTATAAAAATAGTTTATTTTCATGCAGTTTTTCGCATTGGTTGTGCTCCTAGCCCTGGCTCTTGAACCTGGGACCTTAGAATGTATGCGAGACTGCTCCTAAGTGTACTAGACCCCTAGGCCACCAGGGTGTACCCCAGTTTCCAATTTAAATTTTAAGTTTCCTAAGGCAGTGTTGAAAATTTTATTATTAACAAAAATATTAACTGCTCTTCACTTCTAGGACCTCTTGAAAAAAGGTTATTCACTCCATTTCATTGACAATTGACTTTGTAGATGTGATTTAACTTGGTTAATAAAGTGTGAGTCAATGTAGCAAGTAGAAATTTTAAAAGCCAGCACAAGAGTCTGCCAGTTCTGCTTTCCCATGACAGTGAAACCAGCATCTGAGGACAGGTACTATTCCTTCAGCCTAAACTGCAAAATGAAGAACAACAGGGAACAGAGTCAAAACCAATCTTCAAAAGATATGTAATATAAATTAAGCTTTATCATTATACGCAGTTAAGATTTTTGGTGGTTGTTATTGAATTGAAACCTACCTTAAGCTAACTAATGTAAACTGCTATATAACCTCCTATCCTGGCAAAGTATCCGATGCAAAGCTGGTAATTTGTTGAATGAGCAAATAAACCAGAACAAAGACACTAGTACACATTTCTGTTCATTACATTATTTCATTCCTTCACAAATTACTACTGGTAGAGAGATGTTATGTATTCTAGTCACTAAGATAAGGAATTCAGTTCCAAAGAGGAAACTTACTTAAGAGTAACACTACCATTGGTTCTCTAAGAAAACTAGCAGCAATCTTGATTCTTAGAGAAGTCAAGGTTTTAAGTATAACACAATATTTAAGTACATAAATTATAAGTACTACTGAATAAAGATCCTAGTTCTTACAGATTAAGTGGTAATCTCTATCTGTTAATTTTTCCTGCCTGGGGAGCTTTGATAAAAATAACTGATGTTACACTGCCTATGTTTATCTAACACGACCACACATTTCCTAAGGAGAACATCCATCAAGCACCCCTGCTGCCTGTGGGGGTTATAGCCAATGTAAGAAGAAATGAGAGCAGTCAAGCTAGCATCAATTAGTCCTGAACTGGATTGTGGTGTGCTCTTTGAGTATATTTATTTATTCTTCCTAATTTAAACATGTTAAACTATCAGTATTTAACAGCCCATTACAAGCAGCATCCGGAGGAACTTCTATACTCCATGATCTATGCAACTTCCTTTGTTATCTCTATAGAACTAAATACTGATCTTAAGTCTTGCCTGTGTGGAAACTAGGAGCCCTATGTGGAACAATCATACTCCAGTCAAAGAGGATGTTTAAGTATGGGTTTAAATAGTATAGGAGAAGGGAGAAATCTGTCATTAGTACAGTAAAATTCACCTGAATGTACAAATATATATGAATCTAAGTTAGGGTGCCTACATGGTTGGCCACTACTGTTTTCACTTATGGTTACAGACCGGCCATCTTGAAAACTCCTCCATGATCCCAGAAAGCCATTAACAGAAGATGATTTTTGCCCTCCTCTCAGAACAATCTGTAAGTATAACCAAGAATTATTCTACAGAGAAGAAATCTACCTACTGGATCTCTCTGACAAGTCAGGAACAGAGTTAGTCAGAAGGAACATTTTCTCCCCACTCCTACCTTCCCTTCCTCTTCAACAACAGTTGATTGAAACAAAAGTAGGACTGCCAAGATACCAATGAAGATACTGCTCCTATCATAATAACATGGGTTGCTGTTCTAGATAGGAGAGTATTCCTCTGGTTCTTAGTAGTTTTTAAAATATATAAGAAAAGAAAAGAAACTAGTCTGCTTTCAGACAATACCAAAGATCCAGTTGCTAACTAATCATTTGGACTCAAAACTATCTCATTTGGGGTAAGTTTGACAATTACAAGGTTGCTCAATGCTCCTATTTTTGTCTTCTAACAAAGCCCAGTGAAGACCTTCTTTAGTACTTTTCCTTTCACTGTATTCTACTCATGATTGAAAGCAAGTAATTTATAATGAATGATGCCTTCAAGGTAGAGTGAGATTGCTGCTAGCTTTTATAGCTGGTAATGGAAAAACTGCAGACATGGTGGGTAATAACTTATCTCATTAATTTTCTCAGACATGTTTTAGGCAATAAACACCTGATTTGAAATTTTGGGTGTACAGAGACACCTTGGCTTTCGGTGGAATGTATCTGCTCCCATAATACTCCAACTTTTGACACATGTCCTATTACTTATCTAGTGAATTAGGATATTCTGAATGTGACTTTACCTTCTGTGGGATAATATATATGTGCCACTTTGCCTTGTTCTCATTGCAAAGTCACATCTAATGAGAAAAATGCATCCATGTAATTTATGAACAGAACACAAAGGTAATTTCAGAACATTGTCTGTAATTGGAGGGCCCCTACCTACGAAGTTACAAAGACAGGGTGATCCTGCAGACTCTTGTTTTTGAGAAAGTAACAAAAGTGCATATATTCAGGCACTGTCGATATGTGAAAGTTTGCTCTGATGGGTGATTCAGAGAATAGCAATACTGACAATAACGACAATGATGATCATAATGAAAGTGTGAGTATTTTTGGAAAACAATGTTCTGCCTCATTCAAAGCCAACAAAACAGGGACATGGGGAGCCTGTTGGGCATAGAAACTGACTACAAAGAAGTTTCAGTTCCTGCTGCCCTTCTTAGCCAATCCAGCTACTGTGACTAACCTCCATCAAACACCTTTCCTATGTCCATGGAGCTCAAAACATTTGTTTTTGTAATCAGAAACAAAGCAACAAAGCAACCAAGACCTTCCTACTATAAGCACTATCTTGATCAAAAAGAAAATCTATTATCAGGGCCGCCCTTACCCAGTCATCTTCTAAGTTTTGGTTTCTCTACTAGGAAAACAAAAGCTTCAGAGGTTCTTTTCCTGCCTTCCCAAGAGTACCACAGTCTGATAGACTCAGGACTGTAACCCCGAAGGACTTGCTTATTGCTGAAAAACGGCAATTCTATATTCTCAGCAGGTAATGGGATATATTCAGATACAATAAAGAAGCTGAAGCCAACACTGACTATTAAACTAGAAAAGTAGGAAAGCATTGTACATTCACAAAATTAGGTTAGAAAATGGCTTTGTACCTCACCAAAGAGTCTAAACCAACTGTCCAGTTAATTTTTAGACTTCTACATCCATAATTTCTCCTTCTTTTTTAGAAAATTATATTCTTCTACCAACCTATCCTGCTCCTATTCTAGAAGGACTATGGGTTTCAGGTATAGGAAGACAAAATCCAGAAGAGTGGTAGGATTAATACAGATGGCGTTGACAAGAATTCAAGCTACAAGGTTAGATAATACCTCTAACAGGACTGGAATATTTTATGATGTAGTTCTTTGCTTTTGTGTTGTTTCCATTTGCTCCCTACAAAAGCAACAACATCAAAAATGGATTGTATCCCAGATGACATGAAAATCTGTTACTACTGCGTTAGACATTTACTCCTATAGTAGCAACTCCTTATGAATTATCAAATTATCACTAGGTGCCGTGAAATTGGTATGTCATGTTTTTGTCATATTGAGACTCATAGCTCAGGAGGCAAAAGATGAAAGAAGGAGCAGTTGTATAATAAAGCAAGCCACCAGCAAAGGACATGCACATTACTATGATGAAGTATAAAGTGGGTTGTTCTGACATTGTTTCAAGAGATCAAAGAAGGCATATAGACATATATCAAAGAATACTATTTTATTGTAGTTGGACAGCACACCTAAGTTAAAGTTGCAGATTTATGTGGAGAAGTAGCTCCCATTAAGGTGGAAATTTATATTTGGAATATAATGTTTAAATACTTAAATTCCAAGTTGTGAATCATCCTAAATTTCTATTTCTAGTGCAGGAATAAAGAAAGGAAAGAAGAAAGAAAGGAACGAAGGAAGGAAGAAAGGAAGGAAGGAAGACAATAAATATAATCCCTTCTGCCATTTGTTTTAATAAAATATTAGTTATTATATGTTATAGGAACAAAAACGGTAGAATACAGTCTAAGCAAAATTATTTATCCTCCAATTTATGGCATATATTGTACTGAAATTATTTATATAAATGTATTTAAATTTAACTTAATATGTAAAAACCATATACATTTCTAAATTTTCATTTACTTAAATGTTGAAATGTTTTAAGAAGCATAAATATGGGTGAAACATTTGTAAGATTGCTGAGAAAACATATGGAACAAATTACTGGAATAAGATCATTAAAGGGAGAAGAACTGCCACTATTCCTGTTTAACATAAGGATCATTTTTGCTTGATTATTTTTAAAGTGATAGTTTAATTTATTTTTGGGAGTTACTCAGTTTACCTGGGTAGATTTCATGCATACAGGAGGTAGATATGTTATTAAACTTCAATTTTTTCCTCTTTTTTTTTTTTTTAATATATAGGGGATGTCTCAGCCACGAACTTAAAAGATCAGAGAAAACTATGTTTCCTCTCCTAAATTTACACACTTTATGAAGTTAAATGGAAGCTTTGCTGTAAAAGCAATAGAGGATATTGAAAAAAAAAATACTAAAAGAAAAGGAGTGAACCAGAGCACTGTAAAACTAATTGAATGGATCTAGTCAATGCAAATAATGACCAAACTATAATATAAATAGGAGAATAATTCTGAAGTGTTGTTTTCATTTCAGGTACTGCTATTTACATATTAGGGAATGTTAGATCAGTACATATTTTTTTGGTAGGCAAAGAAAAGCTTTGCTTTTATAATGAAAAATGTGACTGTATAAAGGAATTAATATTTTATTGATAGTGATTAAGATCTACTAGAATGGTATGTTTAATGTTAGCTATAACTTTACGTTTTTAGCAAGCTAGAGTATATACTGTTGTCCATAAACTCGATATCACAGGATTTAAATTTTCTCATCAATTTGTAGTATGTCCAATAATTTGTTGGTACTATCCTGCAGCCCTGGAATCTATAAGCAATGGGGAAACACAGGGAATATTAAGTAAAAAGTGATGTGGAGAAAACCAGAATTTAAGAAGATTAATCTGACAACAGAATGTTATATAAATTGGAAAAGGGAACAACTAGATTCTCCCTGGACTAACACCATCCTCATTAGCCAACCCCTTAGCAAACCCTTAGATTCCCATCAGCATTCCAGTGACATTCAAATTCTTTTGTTTTATTCTACCTAAATTCTTATTTGTCCCACCCTAGTAGGGAGCATCAATTTGTATATCTAGTTTTAATTAAAAAAAAAAACAAACTTTCAGAAAGACACTGTGATTGTTTTTGTTTGACTCTCTCTCTCTTGCCCCTGACTTTTCCAGGAGAAATATGAATGTGAAGTTTAAAGCTTCTCTGCCACTCTCCCCGGTAGTAACTGCATTTCCTGTTACTCCTGTTACTGACAGTATCTTGGCATCTGTGGAGAATATACGAGACTGCCAGCTCTTTCTTCTCTCCTGTCTTTGATCACTGCTCCTCTAAATAATACAAGAGATTTTCAGGATTGGGCTTTAGTGTCAATTTATCACAAAGGAAGCACAGTTGCTTGTTATTGGTTCAGCTACATTCCTATGGAGGCCTTTTTTTGTATCAAAATTATTACCAAGCTGGTAAATGATGAGGTTTCCATGTATTCAAATGATGTCACATCATCAGGAAAAATCCACCCAAAGAGCACATTTAGGTATTAAGCCTTTGAAAGTTCTCTAAGCAATCTCCAATTTCCCAATTCCAAATTGAATGAGAGAAGATTCTTTTAATTTTCGCTTTAAAGTCTTTATTCAGTTCCTTAAGCAGAAGGTAGGGAGGAAAGAAAAATAGAAGCTTTCAGGGAGATCTGTATCTCTTTTGCATGAGAAGAACCAGCCAGTGATATTAGTTTAAACTGTAGCAGCTTTACAAACTATTGGATTTAAAACATTTCAACCTAACCTCAGATAACACTAAACTCTCTTGAGTTTCCCCTGAAACTTTTAAATAACAGCCATTAACATGAAAATGAAACTGACTAAATAATGGAGACCTCCATATGTTAATGACACAAGGTGATAAGCTTTTTTTTATTTTTATTTTTATCTAGGATACGCAGAGGAGCAAACTCCTATTAGGGTCTTTGCTATTTTTTTTAATGATTTCCTCCCTCTTCTCCCCTCTCCTTTCTTCCTTTCTTTATTAAAAATGTTAAGAGTTTAGGTGTGCCCTGGGGGAGTAGCAGTTAGGCCAATAGCCTCCAAAGGAACGCAGGCCACATACCCTTGGGTTCCAGTCAGGATAAAAAAACTAGTGTGAATAACTAAATAAAAATAAAGTACTTCTTCCTCCTCTCTCTTCCTGCCTTCCTACTTACCTTCATTCCTGCCTACACCTTTCCTTTAAAAAAAAAAAAAAAAAAGGAAGAGCATATTTGAGTAAAAATCAATTCAATTGGGCAGTACCAAAAAAAGGAAATAGAAGCTCTTCACTGAGACTCAGAGTAACGGCAGAAGCAACGTAAGGAAATTATTAATTGTCTGTTGCTTAAAGCCCAGTTGACTGTGATTGACTGTACTTAGCATTTTGATTCTATAAACTTGAGGTATTCACAGGTTTAGATTTTGGTATGCTTACTCAGGTCACCAAGGCAAGAGCCACACCACTAATGTCTTCCTTGTTTAATTAATTTCACTTTTCCCTCCCTCCTTCCCTTTTCTATTAGGCAATGAAGATCTCCTAAGAAGGACTCTTCTTCCAGGAGTGGAGAAGCAAGTTAGGATTTGGAGATGTATCTTTACATGCATAAAAATTAATATTCTCTTCATTGTACCACATAGAAATATTGACTCCTCATTCAGACAAAGCTCCACCTGATCTAACTAACATTTCAGTTGATGCTACTTTATGTCTAATGAGAAAGAACCTTATGGTTATGACTTCTCCCATATTTTTGCTAGCTGATGAAAAGCTGAGCATTTTTTACAATTCAATGAAAAGCAGAACAAAAGAGGTTAACTTACTACTCTTTTGCATTCTTTGTATTTTAAAAATGCTTTAAAATTTTCTCTTTACAAAATGCTTAAAAACCATCTAATTTTTAATAGTCCAAGTACCATTTGATAATAGTCACATTGACTATAAAACTCATTTCCAGACCTGGGGAGTCAGCAAGTACATTATTTAAGACATCTGTTTGCAAAGTGTCAAGATTTATTAAGGCATTATTTTTAATTCACCACAAAGTTTGAAAGCTGTGAATTTGAAATATTATTCTCAGCAAAAAAGAATTAAAAAAAGTGCTTTCTTTTTGAAAATGGCTTTAGTGTTGGGTGGAATTTAAAACACGGTTTGAATTTGATTGGTGACCTCAAAAGGTAGAAAAAAATCCTAGTGTTAGCTTCTAATCAGTAAGTAATTCACACTTCAGATACCTTCTTAGTTGATCCTTGATGGACTGGACATCTTTGAACGAAGATTCCTAAGGGCTCATTAGAGCTTTATCTTCCTGAAAGTGAAATTATTTCTTCGAGGGAAAGTACAGAAGTCACGCTGTGGAGCATGAGGTTGGCAAGTAAGTTTCCCAGTTGATCAAAGGCTTTAAATGGAGTTGACTGGTTGATGTAAAGAGATATTATATCCATAAATAAATCTGAAACATTTGATACAATGGAGCACAATACATAAGACAAAGAATTCACTAGCATAGTAGAGGTTTTCCTATACATTCTCAGATAACAATATCAAGCTATCTAAGAGAAAACAATCAGTTTCTTATTGTCTGCGAATATGTCAATCCATAAACTAGGTAGCAAAGTCAATCTGTAACTGTAAACAAGGAAGTAAATTTTAGCTTACACCCTTTGAAACTTGGTGATATGAGATTCATGTCTATAATGGAACAATGGATATACAGCACCTCTTCTAAAGATACAATTTTGGCAGAAGGATATTATTAAGAGAAGCAGAATCCAACCCCTCTATAACCATGGTCGTATAAGAAATAGATCATTAGGCCAAAAGATTATTTTGTGGCCTTGTATTAGGTGATGGCCTATACCAAAGCTGACAAAAAGAAGTTTCCCCAAAATTGTTGTCTTAATTTATGACTCTAAATGGCAATAAATTCCTGAATTTGCTTCTTGGAAGAGACGGGAAGATTACTCCTTCCTTTCCTATTTTTATTTTTAGCTGACAAATAATTAAATTAAATCACACAGATTCCTAAGAGAAAAAGAACAAAATAAATTGATAACATACATAGTTCTCGTACACATGAGAATAACCCAGTAAAAGTGGGTAACTCCCCGCAAAAGACCAAACTCATACCCTTAAGTAATTTCAGTTAAAGACAAAGGGTGGTGGAGGTGAAGGGGAAAGCTAGTTATAGGAGGTTACCAGGTTAAGCTTACCAGGAGAGGTACAGTAAACAAGGCTATGACTGTTATGCAGATTTAAGGTGCTGTCTTCCTGAAAATAAGAGATTTGGCTTTCCTTACCAATGGAGATTTTCCTTCCTATATGTACTATCTCTTTAAAAAAGGACAACCTCCACCCAACCCTCAGAGTTCCTCCTATGATATAATCCTTATATAAAAGAGAACTATTTTGGGAGAAGGGATATTTTTGTTCCCCTAAACCTCTCAATATATCCTCTTCCTACCATGCCATATTTTCATTAAGCTTATGTGTATTGTTGAAAGTCAAAAGGAAATACTTCTGTTCTCCTAAAAAAAAAAAATACCTTTAATATTCTAAATAGTCCATAGCAAGACTACTTTTTCCTCTATTCCAAGTCTCAAAATTTTAAATATATTTAGTAAATAGGACAAACCATATCTTTTTCTTTCTATCTTGTAACTTTATTGAACATGTTGAGGAAGAACAAAATGGGATCATATACCCTGGTATCCTAGTGATAAGGCCACTGGCTATAGTTCACGTACATTCCAAGGACCCAAGTTTGAGACCCAGAGCTGGGAGAAACAAGCAAGATGAGCAACAAAATAATTGCATGTTTCTTCCTGCTCTCTCTTCTGCCTGCCTGCCTCTGCTCACCTTCATTCCTGCCTGCACATTTCCTTTAAAAAAAGAAAAAAAAGTAGAAAAAGAAAGAAGAAGTGGGGATAAGGGTAAAAGATGACTTGACCGATGATGTCTATTTAAAAGGAGAATTCTAATTTAATTAAGTGTAAAGAAAAGGAAAGAGAATCACTAGTTGAACATAAGAATATTTTATGTTTGCTAAAACCCATGAGGGAGCTAATAAAAATTAAGTACCTTGACTAACATTTGCCATAGTTGACATTCAACAAATAATGGCTCCCATATCCACTTATTCTTTCTAAATACAGCTTCCAAAACTTGAAGGAAAGCCAAAAGTTTCAATGCTACTGGAAAAGTAAACAAAGCATGTTGTGAAATTTATATCTATTTGAAAGCTGTAATCTCACAGAGAAACAAAAATATAGACATCCCAGAGATCTTTAGGACAGGCTTCCTCAAGATATGGCACTCTTCATTGAGATACATGAAGATAAGGTCAGTCAAGGCCCCACAGTTTAACACAAAAAAATGTTTACCACTTCCTTAACTATCTCAAAGAGTGAAAGTCAGGGTGCTTATCTAGGATGAGGATTTTTACTAAAAAGAATCTGTCTATAGGAAAACACTATCTAGATGGCAGAGCAATCGTCAACTTATGGAGTATCTGGTCTTAGTCATATGAATTATCCTCTTTTTACCATATACATCTCCCTCCTCTCTTCTTGAAGCCTTGGACACCTATTCTATTCCTTAGCTCCTATACCCCACTGGCATGGAATCCACATCTGTGTAGATTATCTCTACATAGGTATTTTTTTCTCCTATTAATCTTCCTAATGTTAATTTGATTACTCTATCAATCCAAGAAGAACACAAAGGGATAAGGAAAAATATGCCCTTCTTTCCCTAGAAGATAAAATAAACAATAAAAGGAAAAAAAACACCAAATAATCTATATGGCTATATGGGGTGTTATTTTGTTTAACAAGGAAAACAAAATAGGTTATCATTCAAAGGTATAGGAACTTAGAAGTGATGAGGTTAATCAGGAGTTCATGAAAGGAAAGATAATATGTGGTTGGTTGTATACATACAGCAATAGAGCAAAAGCATGTGACTTTGAAAAAACTGAAAAACTCCTTTAACATTCTGGCATTTAAGTGTATTTATTAATAGAATAAGAATGACTACTTTTATAGTCATTATAGGGATTAAATAAGATACAATTAGTTAAAGCTAGGTAACACTTAGTAAATAGTAACAACACAATTCACTCTACTTTCCCTTCAGGTTAGGAACATACATTTCAAAGGTTGAAAGGAAAGATTAGTATGGCACTATGGTAAGAAACTTTGGGAAAGAATGCAACTTATACAAGAGACCCTAGAAGTATGACTTTGGGAACACACAATAGTAAATGATCTCTGAAAAAAATATTCAAAGAAATTCTGCAGTTGCTCAGAGGGCTATGTTATTAATTAACTATTAACTTAAACTACCATGTACATAATTTGGAAGAAGGACACAAAATCAAGAAACAAAAAAAGGTTGGCATTTACCTATGAATTATTTAAAAAGATGAACACTCAAAATATCTAAGATTTGGTGGAAGAAGCACTCAAAGAAAAAAGAAATCAGGACTTAAATCTATATTCTCAGTAGGATGACTAACAAGAAAGAGGGTTGTGCCTTAAAACTTAGGGAAAAGTATATCAAAGCAGATACCAGATATCTGAGAAGATGCAGACCAATAATTGCCTTCAGTAGTGTGAGTGGCATTCAAATTTTCATGGAGCAAGATAAAGAATTAGGTTTATGATAAGAGAGAAGATATTTTAAGAGTAACATCTCATTTTAATTCATTCTTAGCTAGGTATTTAATCCCTACCACAAATATAGAAATGTGCTGACAATGAAATGAAAACAAAACAGTCACATTTGTTATTTTCATGGAGTCTTCAATCTAGTGAGGAGACAATAAATAATAGTAAAGTATATACAGTTCTACATCTGAAATTTTTAATTTTACAGAGATATTACATGAAAATTGTGCAATTTCAAATAAACTATAGGACCTGGGGCAGTACTCTATGATCAACGGCATGAAAACACCTCCAATAAAATGTAGGAATAATCACAAAAAGTCAGGTAAAATCTGTCAGAGTTTATGTACATAGAAATAAATATATACATGAAATAGAGGTTTGTTATTGCTTTTTATTTCTATATTTTTTATTTCAAACATACTAGAATTATGCTATTCACTCCATAAATGTTTACAACATCAGTTTGCATGAGGATCTTAAAGAAAGGACTATATCCTTGGGAAGGGTAGCAGTCTATGCCAACCCATTATATGCCACTTTGACATAAGGATTATTTTGCACTGAAGGCAATTGAGAAGAAACACAGAAAAGCTCTCTGTCCTTCCTATATTTGCATAAAAGTAGAACATACATTTGTAAAGGTGTCTTCCTTCCTCCTCTCTAGCAGATAGGACAAAAGCTACTCTTGTCAGTCCAGAGATGGCACAGAAAGAATCATCAGAACAAACTTTACTAATTAGTCCTTATCTTCCATTACTTCCATATATTTGCTTTTCTACAATTTGCCATGTTAGTTGCTTGAAATCCCTATCCTCTGTCATGTAACTTCTCTAAAAATGTATTGTAATTTTGATAAGATGAAATAAGAAACCTGAGTTCTAACCACTTCTTTGGGTAATTAATCTCTGAGTACTTCTATTTGTATGTGCAATTTTTAGGTAGCCAGTAGCCATGAGCAGGGAGTAAGGCGGAGAGAAGGACATGTAGGTGTAGGCTGTTAGTGCCACAGATATCAATGCATAGAGGGCTGATAAGAGGCATATGGAGGCTGCCCACAAACCACAGAAAGTGGTTTACCAATCAGGTTAAAGGTCAGCGGACCAACCAATTGTTTATCTTAGAAAAGGAAGCAGAATTGAACCTTACAGGTCTATTCCAACCAGTATGCAATGCAAGTGTAGAAGTACTGAAGTTCACCTTTTGGTGAACCCAGTTCATTATACTCTCATTATAATAAACTTAGCATTGTGGTTTTGACTACCCTTATAGGCAGTAAGGGAGAACTGTGGCTATTGAGCAATTGCAGAAACCATTAATTGAGATACTGGAACTCTCCATCTCTTTCCAGGGAAAATGCCCCTAAACACCCCTACATGGAACCAAGGGCCTAGAACTCAGCCAGATTCCTATAAAGATCCAAACCCCTAGATCTCCCCTGGGAATGACCCACTCACTAACCTTGAGGGGGTACTTTTGCTTTGCCCACCATTCCACCCTAACTCTCGCTTTGTCACTTCGTCAATAAACTTTGCTAGTAGCTTACTACTGAGTTCTGGTGAAACTGTGACATGCCGGCATATTTGTGGCAGATCTTCTCCCCAAGAACACAAGAACCCAATGAATGCAAGAGTCCTTGCAGTATCACAATGATATGCTAATCAGTTTCTCACCTACAGTATCACCATTGTCATTCTTATCAGGCTGGAGTGTCTTGAACAATTTATAATGGTGCACTGGTGCTGTGCTCCTACAAAACCCTTAAATATAATTCCTGAGAGAACTCCAACAGAATAGGACATAAGTAATCTGTTTTTGGAATCCAGTGCTGTGGCTGCATACCATCTGAAGATGTCAGGGATTGAGAAGATCAGCATAAAGTGTTTGAAAAAAGTATCCAATCTATCTGTGCATTATTATGTGGACAAGAAATATTTTCTAACAGCATAAACTCATGGCAAGAAAGCTAGAATGAAAAAATCTGTGAACATTTATTGTTTTCTGGATCTCTTCTCAGGTATCTTTCTATTGAACTTGTAAAATCAAATGTTTTGGTTGTTTATTTTCCCTCATTGAGGTTTTCAGCTTTTAAATTTTCTATAGACAGCTATCTAAGCATTCTATTCACCTTCAACTTCCTGTTTCGCTTGGTGTATTCTAGTTTGTTCATGACAAACACACCAGCTAGAACTGATACCCTCTTCTTAACTTGACCCTCATTAAATAGTTAAAATATTTAGAGTTTGCCCTGTGGCATTTTTTTTCTACTTTCATTGTTTTTTATACATCATAGTCACTGAAAATCTTCAATAACTTTTCTCTTTTGTTTTTTGGGGTCTTTTTAAAGTTTTGCATGGCAATCGTTTCAAAACTTGACCCTTTAGTAACATGCTTCAAAGATATACTGTACTAAAGCATCTGCATACCTCCACTCTCTATGTTGATATTTATCTTGATAGGTATTCCCTTTCTTCTTCTCACTTCTTCTCACTGTCAACTATAAGTGGCATTTTATCCCTTTGTCATTTCTTAATTCAGTGACACCCAAAGTCACAAAAAGGCAAAAATGCCACAAATCCATCTGAGCAGAGGCATGTGAGATGTGATAATTGCTCCAGGATACAACGCGTGGCTTACATCAGCCCTGGTGAAGAGAACGCTAGCATCAACTTTAAGGAAAAACTTCAGCAATTCAGAACCTTTCAGGTTTAGAGGATTCTGAGATGGTATGGGATATTTTGACCAAATTATTAACATGTCTAGGTCCAAATGACTTATATCTTATGGGCTAAAATTATTTGTACATGAAACCTGTTCAGAATTTTGGAAGTATTATGTATATTTAAAGATGATAATTAGGACCAAAGTTTACAAAAGTGCCAGTCACAAAAGGAGGAACACTATATTGCAGACAAAAAAAATAGAGAAAAATGAATTTTAAATGTCCATCATTGTCCACACTCTCAATATTCTGAGGGCCAACAAATCCTTATATCTGTGGACCCTGGTGTAGAAACTGCTTTTCCCAGGAGGGTTTTTATTTCGTTTTTTTAATTCATTCCCTCAAATGAACACTCCTTTCTCTGCTGCTGACCAATCAATTTTTTCTCCCCTAAGCCCACTATTTTGCCTCTGTAATTTTCTGATTGTAAAAGCTCTGTTTTCCTCTGTCGCTAACCGCCTCCAAAACACTTCTTCATTTTACAGTCCAGATTATTTTTCCCTTCATCATTTGTGCATTTCATACTGAATCAGTATGGTGTAACTCCAGGACTCTTTTCTTTGTTCACCATAATCTGACCCAACTTTTTAAGTCCATTTTGCCTTGACACCATCCCTTAATCTGCACTGAAGTTTGTACTGGGACCTATTATCAGAGAGTAAACTCAGCTATAGTCAGCACTAGTGTGTTCATCTGTCATACCAAACTACCTTCCTCTGTACCTCCTACTTCTTTTTCTTGAATTGCTATCATCAAAGAATTAGGATTGAAAATCAGTGAGCTGATTCTTCTGTGATATCTTGATGAAAAAAATAGTAAATTATGTATTTAACAATTGTTTTGTTTATGGCATTCACTTGCTATCCAGTGTTGTATTAACAACTGGAACCCTAAATAGATTTCTACCCATTTTAAAATCAACAACTTAAATAGAAATACAAAAGCTCTATTAACAAATATGCAGATTATGTCAAATTATAAGACATAACAAAAAAGTATTGCATCAAAGTAATAAAATAACATTTTATTAATTAAATAGCAAAAATTAATTAAATGTTCATTGGCTACAAACTCCAACTCATTGACATGAAAATTATAATATAGCTTAGGGTCCCATCAGACGAGTTAATGTCCTTAATAGTAGTCTCAGCAATTTCCTACTTTTTAAACAATCAGAAACATTATACTACAAACAACCTGTACCACATTTGAAAAAAATTCAACAGCAAGACAATAATTCCTAGTATTGGATTCAATTTTGCCTTGTTTTGATGTTTATCAATCAGTTTAGCATCTACCTTTAGATAACAGCTGTTCAGACATTTGAAGAAAGATCTCAAAGAAATAGTTATCATATCATTGTTTGTTTCTTTTTTTTTTCTTTTTTCTTTCCCAGGTCATTTGATAATTCCTTATAGAATATCCTTAAGTCCCTATCTCAGTAATACTAAAGGACATCAATATGTCTCCAAGTGCAGGAGCCAGAAACTAACACAAACATCAAATGAGAATTTATAAGCACACAACTGAATGGCTCTTTTGTCTTCCTTTTCCTGAACGCTTTTTATATTAATATATGATACATAAAGGCAGGATAACAAAAAACATAGTAGAGTAAAATACATGTGAAAATGCCTGAAGTCTTTAATTAAACCATTGACTTTACCCTTATCATAAGCCAACTCTGTGAATTAGCTGACCAACCACAGATTCAAATACAGTAGCAGAGACATAATATCTAGACCTCAGAAATCAATCTCTCTGTTATACACTACAGTGATTACATCATATCTAGAATGTTATTTCCTTTCTTGGAAAAGATTTATTATTGGGGTTAGACAAGCCATTGTGCATCTGGAAGACAGTAGCCAGGAAGACAGGGAAAGTTTGAGAACTGAGAAAGAGACCATCAAAGCTGAAACATGACACCTAGAAAAGAGCTGTTTATTATAGTCATTTTGTAAGACATAACTAGACAACTAGGTGGACACTACAGGGAGGCAGAACTTGGAGCAGTTACTTTGAGATGTAGCTAATTTACTGTCACTGCAATAGTCAGGTAGTGATGGAGCTCTAGTAAAGAATAATATGTTGTGGATTCAGGTGCCAGTTTAAGTGAAATGCTAATTTTCCCTCAAAAGCTAAGCTACTAGGAATATGAATACAAAAATTCCATATCAGTTCAAGAGAAATCCAAGTAAGATAGCATAGAGGCAGAAAAAGAAAACTATAATTACATCACATAACGCCCCTGCAAATCACAGAAGAATTCATTCTAGATCTGTCTCTAATATTGACCCCTCCTTTCCCCTGGTCCACTTTATTGCCCCCTATCTGGCAGGTCATTTCCTATCTACCTCTGTTAAGATGATCACTCTAGTGATCTGATGTTCCCAAAAGCTTCGACTGAGTGAAGCAATAGGGAGTAACAGTTAATTTTCTTACTTAATTATATCACCATTCTAACCTCTGGAGACCCTTTAGTTTTTAATTTTTTATAAACTGTCTGCATTTTTGATGAACTGTTATATGTCATTTAAATCACTACGAAAATTATGTGTGCAAATACACATCTCTACTATGCATTGAATCAAGCATATACAAACAATTGTTTCAAATGCCACTCTGAAGTCATTTCTCAAAGCAAGGAAAAGGTAAAATTTTCATTCCTCTGTCCTTATTTAGTAAGGAATAAATTAAACTAGTAAAAATGGAAGTCAAGTATAAAATAAAAACGTACAAGAATAAAATATCTCAGGAATACTTGTATACTAACAAACACTGTGATTTTAATAATCTAAAAATACTAGTTGTTAAAGAAATATCATAATACTGGATATAGATTCACTTTTAAAAAAATTACAATTTATCTGGTAGTAAATAAGTATTGTAGGTATTTCTTCTTTCCAGGAAAAAGAAAAAAAAAATAACTGCCATACCAAGTAGCTGCTAGGTTAACTTTAATTACTTAAAAGTTTTCATAAATCATAAAGGTTAAAGTCATTATTATACGTGGTCTATCTCTTACCATCTTAACCATATATTGGTATATAATTAAGAAAGGGATTATAAAGATATGAATCCTATAGCTAATCCCTATAGAGAGAAGTACTTATGGATTCAGGTCTTCAATTGCTAGATCATAAATCCCCCAAAAGTTCATACAGTGAGAAATACTAGAGATGAGATATATGAGCACAGAACTCAGGTATGATTTTCACACTGTGACAACTCTGTTCTTATTTAGGGCAAACACAAAGGAAAATGCTATTGCTCTGCTACAAATATCTCAAGTAACAGGTGTTCTCTAGAGGAATAATGACCATGCCCCCCAAACTAAATAATGACACCACCATGGGATGGCAAATAAGACAATAGAAATATAACTGGGATAGCTTGGACTGGCTACTGTATGTACTAATATTTTCTTTCTAGCATGGTGCGTCAATAGGTCACTCTCAGCTGAATTAGTAAATTTGAATAAATTGTATTGGATTGCTTGCTCACCAAACTCATTTTGTGCCATGGCACAGAGTGCATGCTTTTGATATATTTGATAGAAAAGTAGAGCTAACTGATCATGCAGTTCCACTAAGCAGAAATGTTTCCAGAACAAACATGGCAAAGAGAAATAAGTATGTCTGTCTAATAAAAGGACCTGTAACAAATTTGAAGATTGAGATGCATCAATGTGAAACTCATCATTTTGGCGACAGGTACGTCTGTGCATGCACTAGTTAAACATCTGAAATTACCAGGGATTTGTTATGCGTGGGCTGCTTTTTGTTTGCTCAGAACAGGGTCATCCTGGATACTTGTGGCAAAAAAAAAAAAAAAAAAAACCACAAAAAGATAGAAAACAATTTAAGACCAGTAATAATGTATTTAAAAGTGAACATGAACATTTCTATTATGAATAATAAGAGCAGGAAAGGTAAAGAAATGTCTATTCATATCCTGCTTACAGTTAGTAAGGCAGAAGTCTGCAGCCTTATTCCCTACCCAGAATGACCAATAAGATAAGGTTCTGGAGTTAAATGATAAGTACACTTCATAATTGTATAGAATGTCCAGAACATTAGTTTCCTCTACTGCTTTCCAATTTACCTCTTCTCCTTCTCTTGTCTTCTCCAAGTCCTGAATGCTTCTGATGTGTGGCAGAATCTGTTCCTAATGTGTTTCAAAGCCAGAAGCACATATCTGTTCACTGAAGCACGTTACAGTGTCCTCAGAGCCCTTTATTGCCTTTTAGTTCTCTTCTGAAACCATTACCAAATATTCCTTCTATCTCTTGACTCTTCGGCTCCAATTTCGCTTCTGCTAATTTCATCCCAAGACAAAGACAGACCATGATCTAGCGGTTAGAGCTTGAGGTGTGGCAGGAACTCATTTGGCGTCTCTGTTTTCCACTCAGGGGCTGATTCACTGTGTGTCCCTGGGCGAGTTACTTAGCCTCCATTGCCCCCACATGAACCTGAGTCTTAATAATACCTACCTCACCAGGGGTTATGAGAATTCATTAATAAACTATCATTATCAGTCTTCATTATGCACCTGTGTGCAACACAAAACAATCCCTCTTGTTCTAATTGAGCAGTACAGTGTGTGTTTTTCCTGTGGTTTTATTTTTTTATGTGTGGGGAGGGACCATTGTACGGGCTCTCAACTACTGCTCAAGACAGCGATTAGGACCAGACCACTTTATCTGGGCAATTTGGCTAAGTGGAATTTTTTAAAGTCATATAGCCACCTAGATGTTGACACTGAGAAATTAAAATGATGATGATTAGAGCGGGTTCCCATTCATTACAAAGTGACGGACTCATTTTTCTCTCTTCAAATCTGCCAGCTAGCTAGCCCCTTTGCTTCTCAAAGCAGCAAAGTTTTAAAGAACCAAGGCACATTACCCAAGCCACAGTGCAATAACTCTAATAAACTGCACCTGTGGCTGACTCTCTGGTTTATTTATATACTGTATCACAGGTCATTAACAGAAAATAACCCACTGAGATACAACATTCTTGTTTACAGTGAGGTTCTGGTGGTGACAGCAGGAATATAAAACACAAAATCAACAGGGAACACTGAACTAATAAAAAGACAAGGGTCTATAAAGCATAGAAAAAAACAAAGCCAACTGTGCAGGCAAAAATAAAATAAAATAAACTTCCATCATAAAACAATCAAAAGCTACGGTATATTTATAGAGACCGGGGAACCCAAAGACCCACTGAGCTGGAATATTTATGGGTGTCACATTGAAAGTCAGGAAATCTGTGTGCTGTTGGGAGTGAAAGCTTGATCAACTGGATATATCCTTGGAAAAACATATTTGTTTCTCCTTACTTGGGTGGCCCTTCCCAAACTTTCCTGCCAATGTGCTTTCAGATAACTTGATTATGAAGTTCTGGACTTAGCCTTTCAAAATGTTAATGGGATTGAGTTTAGAAAAGGCTTGTTAAGTGATTCTTACATTAAATATAAAATTTCAGCCACATTATCACTATTGTACCACTTCTCTACCTCTGTTGCTAAGAATGGCAAAAATCCTTCTTTACAAGCAGTTATCACTGGTAGTAGTATAATTTCAGTTTTTTGCTTGTGTATTTGTTTTTACCCTCCCACCCCAGGTGTTAAACCTGGGTCCTTGGGTTTTACTTGGTCTGTATTTTAGCAGCCTCAGTCAAAAGGGTGTGCCAACAAGTTAAGTTTTACTAGGTCCATTTGCCCTGATAAACCTGCCTTCCTCTTGAATCACAGTATTTAAAATTCTGTAATTTTAGAGATAATTCTGTCTCTCTACCATGTATCTCTTAAATATTAATACTTTTAAGATGAATAATACAAAACTCACAATAAATGCTATTGATATAAAATTTCAGGTGTTCCTTGAATAAAAGGATAAGAGAAGGAAGATAGAAGGATGAGAGGGAGAGAGGGAGGAAAGGCAGACAGGCAGCTTAGTTGAACACTGACTCAATCATTCCTAAGACTGAGTCCCTTCAATAGGGATACAGCAGCAGTATTGCAAACAACACTTGATTTTAAGCACATTATCTAGAGTTGCTGTATGATAATTCTTAATCATCTCCATAGCACAACTGAAGTGAGTCTTATTGTTTCCATGTTTGTATATATTTGTCTCTTCAACACAAGCATCCAGTTTTTAAACAAGTTTATTTTCTGCTGCATGCAAAATGAAACAAATATCAATTAAAAGAATAAAACCAGGCCTACCAATCTTCTAGGAACTTGTCATCTATTTAGAAGCTAAATTATGTGAAGTTTTAGACTGTTTCCCCAGCACTTAGATAACACTAGGAACATGGTTAATGGCTAAAAACTGTTAACTATATGTTAAATAAAGCAATGGGTGAATGAATGACTGAAAGAAAGATGAGAAAGGAAACCAGGTCTATAGAAATCTAAGGACAGAGAGGATGAAGCATAAGAGTCTAGTTCAGTGACTGTCACATATAATTGCTAAATAAATAGTAGTTGTTCACTTTTATAATTGGAAGCTAATGTTGTTAAACAAATATTTGTGTAGAAAGTAGCAACATTCCTAGGTCCACAAATGAAGACTGGTTTAGGATGAATAAAGATTTGCAAGGTAAAGCAAAATAAGGGAAAAAAGATCTTCATATATATTAGACCAACAGGTCAAAAAAGCATAGTAGCTATATCAGTAAGCTGGCTCATATCTATAACATATTCACCGATCAGCCCAACTATAATACAGAAAGCTTTTAAAAATGTCATTTATTAAAGATGAGACAGAGTTTTTAGCTAATAAAAGTCACATTTACTGAAAATAGGCCAAATCTTATAAGTTCATTAGTTATTCACATGTACATTTAGATCCTAATTAAGCAAACTTGACCCAGTTTTATAAGATTAGAAGGGGGTATTTCATGTGGGCTTGTGGTAATATTTTGTTAACCATCAGTTTTCAGATTAAGAAGCCAAGACAGTATCAACTCAAACAAAAAAAAGGACCAGAAAACCCACTTCAGTACACCAGGATGCAGGCTCCAGGAGGCAGTTCGTCAGCACGAATCCCAGTAGCTGTCATAACGTGAAAATTGCCAGCACTCAAAATACTTAAATAAATTAAGGAGCAGCTAGTTCAAACTACTTTCTTTTCCTTTACAGAGGCAGAAGTGGAAGCCCAGAGACTTCTGTGACTTACTTAAGAGTCACAGAGCTTGTTAGTGACAGTGTTAGGCCAACTCTTTTGCTTCTTGGCCCCATGTCTGGTTTACTTTCCTCTGTTTATTTTAGTTGATAGTGATTCCACTGAAGAAACTAGACCCACTAGCAGCTGCCCTCTAGATATTTTCCTGATTTGAGTCTTTAGCCATGAGACATACATCTCTATCCTGGTTTCTAGTGAAAGATGAACTGGCATTGTGTACTTTTTTCTGAGGAGGAAATCATTTTGAGTTGAAACACAGCCAGAGTGAGGAAGTCCTGCTGAGTCTGAAGGAAGTTCACTCATCCTTTGCAAATACTCTGGAAGGAAGGAAAAATAATTCTTGTCTTCGCAGTCTTAGCTAGCAAATATTGGGCAACAATCCACTGGATTATTTCCTATGCACCTGTATGTAAATAATCCGAATGGAACTGATTAACATTTAAATTCTAAGTTACTGAAGTATCCAAGGGGAAATTGATTAGATTGACTTGATTTGGTGCCAACATGGTAAATGCCTTAATGTTTTAAACAAATCGAGACAGCAATCTGTGATGATTTTGAAACATTGCACTTTTTTACATCCTCATTTTGGAACTTAGAGAAAAATATTTTATTGCAAACAATTTGTTTTCCTTGTCCTTAGTAACAAATACACTTTTACATATATTTTTATAGTCATGGAGATAGTAGGAAGGGGTCACCATTGTGATCCTCTAGTGGATTATTTCTAACCCAAATAGCTTTCTTTGTTGTTTGAAGAAACCAAATACCTTTGGTGCTTGATGTGCTTGGAAAAATATGTAAATGACAGCTTTCCCATGTCAATTCAGGAGTGACAATTCAGTAAACCCTTCATCCACATCATCTGTAGCATAATAGCATTTTAATTTAGGGGGAACCTTTTTTGCTTAGCTCATATGTATCGTGTGCATTTTAAGAGAAACTATTTACAGAGAAGTGGAAATGTCCCTAGAGATGCAACATCTCATTTTCAATTCTGTTGCCAGGAATACTAATTACATTATCACATATTCAGCAGCATTCAGCAAAGTTATTTATTCATTCATCCTTAAGACCTGGGATGCCTACCAGGTCAGTTTCAATAAGCAGTACCTTGAGAATCTCTGCTGATGGTACACACAGATAATTAGGTGTAGAATTGTGAGAAAAATCTCACCCAAAAAGCTCAGCCTTGGAGATTTGCCTGCATCCTCATTCTCTGAGTGAAAGAATAATCCAATAGTTGCTAGAAATGAGGAAACATTTATAACCCAACTCTCTCTTCTCCACAGGTTCTGGTTTCTTAATTGAAGTTTGATTTTAGTTCTTAAAATAGCAAGTGAGTTTACTGACAGTTAATACTGAAGTCAGGGTGAATTGTCTTCTAAGAAGATTGTCCTCAAAGTGCTAAAAATGCTTTCCAGAATTTACAGTTGGAGCAATTTTGCTCCTCCAATGATTTTCAAAGTGACTATTTTTTTTTTGTTTAATGCTAGACACATTTGACATCTTTAATAATCATTGATTAGCAATAATAATGAAAATTGAACACAGTATTTTAGTAATTTTTTCTCTCTAGATGTTAAAGAAACTAGAGAAATACAAATTATATATATATATATATATATAAAATATATGTCAGATTTTTCCTAATAGTATTAACTCAAAGATGCAGAGAAAGTGAGTACCTGACAATGACTGAATCTGGAAGAAAGTAGTTCTGTAACATACAAAGTGATCCTAAAAATTTTATAATTTCACAAACGAATGGTAATTTTCCTGCCATGCCAGATTTTCTGCAGTGAAAACTGCCTTCTGGTCTACCTCACTCAAAAGGTAGCGAAAAACAGTAAGGTTCCCACAGACCACAAAGCAAACTTCTATTGGGATCATAAGTTCTTCCATGTATGTGTGTGTGTATGTGCACGCATGTGTGTATGTAGGTATGTATATCGATGCCTATATGTACATATATAGATATAGCTATATTTTAATTTCTCTCTTTTTGTCTCAAAAGATATGTAAATGGACTTGGACCAGAGGCAACATCTGAGTAATATCCCATTTTATTCTTTGCTTTTAATGTAGAAAAATTCTCAGGACAGGCCCTTGTGGCTCAGGTAGCTGAGACCATGGAATGTGAACCACATGTCATCCAAGAACCCAGGTTCAAGACTTGGGGCCAGCGTGAAAAACCAAAAATTAGAAATCAAATGAAGGTATTTCTCTCTCTTCTTCCTCCCTTTTTTTCTTATAATGACCGTTCTTTCTCTCCTTTCCTTACTCTTAAAAAAAAAAAAAAAAAAAAAAAAAATAGAAAGAGAGAAATTGTATCTTCTCTCCCTACCACAGGGCTAACTGGAAATTCAGATTTAGAAGAGTTTCATTCTCCAGATGTTGCTACACACTGAATGTCAAAAAGCAATTGGAAGCCCAGGAAGAAATCTGACTTTTGCACATCTTTAATGTCATTCTCCCCTAGAAATAGAAGCTAAAAATGGGTACATTTAACAGACCCACTGGGAAATATTTCTGAGATCTAAATGCTACTGAAAATTGTAACTTTACAACTCTATTCCTTAGAGATTTAAAATTCTTAATAAAGATTCCAGAATGCCAGAGATTTCTTAGTAGCAGCCGATGACAATGAGAAAAAACTAATCTACTTTTTGAGTTCCTTTTCTTAATGATTATTTTCTTTACTATGGATAATTATGATTAAGGGTGAGATATCTTTTATATTACAAGCAAAAATGTCAAAGAAATTTTGACTTTGCAAAGAATATATTCAACTTCTCTATAAAAATTCTTAACTTTTTAAAAACATTTATTTTTTAAATTTAATTGTTCATCTTGGTTGTTGGCCCCAGCCCCAGGTCTTGAACCTGGGTCCTTAGGATATATGTATAATAGCTTCCTTTTCTCTTCAGAGCATTCCTCTCTTGTGACTGCAACAACAGCTCATACCACATGGACTGTGAGATGGGTAAGCTCTACTTTGTCAAATTGCTGAAGCCAGGAGCGTATTTAATGTAATTAATACAGTTTAGATCCCATCAAAAGTTTCTCTTCTGGTCAATAGACTGAAATATAATCTCTTCCCAATCCTGCAATGGGAACAAGAAGAAAGTGACAGAAGCTGAGAGAACGAAAATCTTGTGTTGGAGAGAGAAAGGCAAAAGCCCAACCAAGAAGACATGCCCTTCCTGGGGCAGTAGAGATCCACTAGATTTTTCAATTTATTTAATAAAACAATGAATAAAGCTTAAAATGTAAAGTGAATTTTCTATGACTACAAACGGATGTTAAAAAATGTGCAAATAGTGATAATGGTCCCAGTAGGCAAAGGTGATAGCCAAAGACTTGTGGGATGAAACAATGTGGAAATGGGTAAAAGAAGATGAGCAAAACTTCATGTGAAATCAGGAGGCAGCCAGGCTGAACTCACATTGAAATCATTCTCATGCATAAAATCACTTAAGGGTTTTTTCCAATTCTTTAGTATGAAATGATATAAAAATAAATAAACCTATTGTATGCTGCATATTATGTTTGAGTTAACAATGAAGTGTTTATACTGCACATTCTGTTGTATTAACTAAACCATTCTACTGAGTTATTTCACTGTTTTAATGAAATCTGATATCTATCTAGACTTAGAGAAATACCTGATTATTACAGTGGGGGTCCTGACACTAGACTTATGTAAGCTAAGAGAAGTTCACCTTCTAGAGGATTCTGTATTGTGTGTTTCCACTTACTTTATGATACTAGTTAGGGAGACTCAGAAAATCCACACAAGATAGACTCTTTGACTTGTGTCCCTTTTACAGGAGTCATAACTATTCTAGCAATAATTCTTTTGAATACTTACTTGTCTTTTGAACTACTTTATTTATTTTAACATATTCTCTAAGCCCATTTTGGATGAAATTATTTATTTAAGATATGATGTGTGTGTTTCTGTGTGTGTGTGTGTGAGAGAGAGAGAGAGAGAGAGAGAGAGAGAGAGAGAGAGAGAGAGAGAGAGAGAGAGAGAGAGAGAGAGAGAGAAATGAACTCTGTGGATATTAGTCCCAAAGTTGAATCAAGAAGATAGAATCCACATTTTGGGTTTTCATTTTTACTATTTTGCTTTGGCAATTAATAGTTAGAGAGGGTATGTTTAATGTGACTTACAAATTAAATAATATTCAATAGCATCACCTTATGCCTGCTTTATTAATCAATTCCTAAAGAACATAATTAAGTATATAGAGTGGGGCATCATCAGAGTAGAGTTCTATCTTAGATATTGTAGGTGGAATTTGAGTTTCCAGGTGAAACTTACCTTTGAAAATCTCTTAAATTATCCACAAAGTGTTAGTATCATGCCCTCTCTCAGTAAGTCCAACATAACCAATTTTTCTTTCATAACAATAAATTGCTGTTTCCTTCTCTGGGTAGCAAATGAAATAATTTCCATGTACTTTTATAAACAATGTTGAATAAGAATATGCTTTTTAATCATAAGAAGCACCGTCATAACACTGAGATGCTTGTGAGAGGAGGGCTTCGGAGACTATGTTCTCATGACACAGTCAAACAGGGGCATTTCCTCATCCAGCAGAAGGCAAAATGGGTCATTGTAAAATTGACTATATTGTGTGTATGTGTGTGTGTGTCTGTGTGCTGCCTTAGCTAGCATGTAGAATAAGTATGCTGTGTGAATATGATTCTACCATAAAGGATTCAGTTTGGTCATTTCATTGGTCAGACTCTTGTATGAAATGTTTTTCAATCTGGTATTTGTTTTTAAACTACATTGTCATTGACTAGTACTTATGCAAACTTGACAAGTTTAAGAATATTCTGTAAACTTCTTCTTAGGCTAGCCCCCACTGTTCCACCTGCTGAGACTCAAACACACGCCAGTGTCTTAGGGATGCTTTTGTTGCTTCCGCAGTTGGATGCTTCCTGGGGGATCCTAGGAATAGCAACAACCTAGGAAACTCCATCAGTGTTATAGCAACCTGCCTGAGCTTTGGTTAATCTTCTAGAACTTGGAGCTAAGGTAGAGGGAGTGGGTGGTAACACACCTGAAAGTTTAATTTGGAAGAGATCAGAACATTCTTTCTCTGTCTTAACCAGTAAAGCTCCTGGCTTGCTGCATTCTTTCAAACATCCCTAGTCTTTTCAAAATAACATCATGACATAACGTTATCTTCATGGAATACATTCTCAATGTTTCAGAGGTTCTCACTTGAAAAAAAAAAATATTGCTGGCAGGCTTGAATCCACTTGAATTGTCTAAAAACAATTACTAGAGCTTTTATCTAAGCAAATTTTTTAAGTGTCCATTAAATCTTATCATTAGTGGCTTTGATGGTAATGTAGTCTAAGCCTGAGCTTCAAAATAGGAAAGGGTTCATTTTCTAAACAGGCCCTTGTGGGGAAATTGTCCCTTCATAACTGATGACTGATAGAATTCAGTGAACTAGAGCTCAATATGAGCGTTCTGGCCTCTTTGTTGTTTAATCTGATAGTGTGTACTGCTGGTCTTCTGACAGTCGTGGTAAAAGATGCCACTCATTTATATTAAAAAATAAAAGTGGTAATTTTTCATTTTTACTTTTTCTAGGTAATTGTAAAACTAACAATCATATTTGCATTTGCCCTGAACAATGTTTATGTAAAGAACAGTCTCTAAGGCTAAATAACCTTTAGAAGTTAATAGACATTCAATGATGTGCAAATAAAGAATGAAGGCTGTGTATACATTCTAGAAGGAAGGATGTAAGAGGTGAGCATGCAATGGATAAGTTAATCTTAGGAAGTATTATTCCTAGTATATAACAAAAAAGAAAGATAAAATGGACTTGGGAGGGTTGGGGAAAAGGAATAGGAAAAAAGGACTTGATTTCACTTGTTTATAAGTGTACATAGTGAACTAAATTTTACTCAGATTTTTGCAGAAAAAAATAGCTATGAATATGAATAGAAATGCTGATATTTTAAATTTGAGAAAAGATTAATCATGGAAATGCAGTACTTTAAGGGACACTTCTATCAGTAACCCTCATTTTAACACAGGCAGTATACAATGTAGTAAAAAAGTCACAGAACTTGGAAATAGTAGAACTGAGGTAACAATTCCAATTTAGGCTTAGACTTAGGCAAGTCTTTTCACAACTGAGTCTTTGTTTCCTCACTTTTAATGCACCACCATTTTTCTTAGTTGGATTATGCCCAAAGAAGTTGTCTGTCTAAGTATCCTACAAATTACTTTTCTTATTTTATTTGAGCAAACCACATTTGATAAGAAAAGAATAGCTCTGCTTCCTCCTCTGTCACTGATTGGAAGTGTACTCGCATGCACATTTTTACCTCTCTAGGCAGGTGAAGAGGAGGGGCAGTTTTGGAAAAGATAATCCTTGTGGTCTCTTCCAGCTCAGAACCTTGATTACACAATCCCAAAACTACAGGCCAGTAGTTATTTCAACTAGTTCTTCCCAGTAATTTTTAGATTTCTAGGGAAAAGTAATTTTTAGGCATTTAGAAAGTTATAATTCTAATAATTTAGAACTTTAATTCTTTCAGGCAACCTGAGTTAATTTAGATTCCTAAAAAAAGAGTGACAGCTTGAAAATAGTAATACTTGGTTGACTATGACAGAGAATCTGATCTCCCCTTATTTGTTGTACCAAAGTGGCATTGCATAAGCTGTCAGGCCCCAAGCACCAGAAGCCTATCACCAAATATTAATTGACCTGTTGTATGCATCTAAGAACTGACAGCTCTGAATCCCATATCATTTTTGGTGTGCTTCTCACTGACATGTTCTTTGATTAAGAAAATAGCCAGAAAGCTAGCGTGTCCCTAATGTGACCACCTCAGTTTAGCCTCCTTATTATGCTGGAGTATTTTCCTCTAAGTTAGATTTCCTGTCTTCATAGTGGCAGTTTACATGAATTTAATATATTACCAAATGTGTAGTCCCCCTGAGATTCTGTGATAGATTACAGTATTTGAAACCCATATTTCTATGGGAAATAAAAGCCTAGGCCATGGTCAAATATTTTATCTGTCTAACATTATCTTGAGATAATGGCACTATTAATGCTTGTCATCACTGTCTGCTTCCCAGAGTTTCATGGGTTCTTTCGCTATTTCTGAACAAGGTGCTAAAAGTTTTAGAACTTTGAGCTCTACCAGCAGGTGCCAGATAGGTACCTTTGCTCCAACTTGTCTACCATGTAATCATATACAAGAAACTCCTCTAGTTTTTTTTTTTTTTTTTTCCCCTTCATTGATACTGAATCTGATCACCAGTTATGCCACGTGGGATGGGATTATTACATATTCTAATTTGGTTCTGATAGACTCTGTCAAGGGATGGCAGCATAGCTGTAAGCTCTTAGTGTAGGATGACTGGGAAAAGGGAAACAGTGTGAGGAAAAGGTAAAATAGATCACCTCAAAACTCAAAAAGATGAAATATGAAGCTCTGGGGGGGTTATCAAATAGAAACTATGTAGGATATATTCAAAATTCTCAGACTAAACAGAAACAGGCTATTGGAGGTAAATTTTTCGCTGATTTATACAGCTTCATTAAACTACATGAAGGATACAATAAACAAAACTAAAAATTAGGAATATACTTACAGTGACTCTTTTGGCCTCTTCTCTCTTTTTCTCTATATTCTGGTTAATTTGTTCATGAGCTGAGTTCCTATAGGTAGGAGGTTGTTTTTTAGTCCCAATCACATTAGTGTTCTTGTCCCACGTTTTCCCAAGATAGAACTTGTGTCTAAGCAGAGTACATTGCTCCCCAAGGGTTCCAGAATGTGATATATCAATATACATTCCTGCTTTGCCCTCCTGCTTTGATTCTGGTGTCTTAATAGTGATCAGCTAACTTCTGTCAGTAGGCTGTGCTCTACATAGTGACTGGCAACCAAATAATGACTCTTTTTTAAAAGTAATATTCGAACCATGGTCCAAACTGTAGCCACATAGGTATGGCTGAACTCTGGGTACAATGAAAGTGTTCTATTAACCTAATATAACAGAAACATGAAAGAACTGAAATCAAAGAAATGACGGATTCACAAGTCATATCTTAGAGATTGCTTCTCTAATATGTGTATGAAAAGCATGATTCAAAATTTAGTCATGTGCCAAAACAAATCTTAAAAAGGTGGAACCTGGTTTTAATCAAATGTCATCAGGATTGGAGAAGGACCAATGAAAGTATATCTTGTCACTGCACTGAGTCAAAGTAATTACTCTCAAGTATTTTTTGGATAGACTCAAATCAGACTAGTAGTATACCTTCGTTAAAAAAAATGCTCACAAATATTGTTGACCATAATAGTTACAGAATTTGCATCAGCTTAAGGGAGTTACTATGAGAGGAAGACAAGAAAGTCTATGTTTTCCTGTTCATACTAAGAATTCTTTTATTTTCTTGTGGAAATAAGAAATAGTAACATCGTACAGCAAGTTTTTAGCAGTCTTAGAAGTCTTTCTAATAGAATTTTCAAGTTTCTCCATGAGTAACAGACAAGAACAGTTACACCGACTTACGGACACACTTTTGGGTTGCTCCCCACAGACACCGAAAATAAAAAACAAAAAAAAAAATCACTTATTTTCCTGAGACAAACACCAAGAAACGAATGGCGCTTCAGCTGGAGACAGAACAGGTGAAGACTAACGTAGGTGAGGGCACCTGGCATAGTTCTGAGCTAAGCTACACATTTGGATTTGGGATAGAGCTCAGGGGTCTCCGGACACGTGGTGGGGCGGAGGCTAGGGATTTCGGGACCAGGATGGTCCAGTGAGAGGCAGGCCCAGGAGGGCTGAGACTCGGAACCATGCAGGGCTGACTTGGGAAGGGGCGAAAGGAGAGTCAGTGAACTGGGAGCTGAGCTGGAGGCCAAGTGGTGAAATAGTGCTGGGTGTAGGCACAACAAGATATCAACCAAATCAAACCACTCCCACAACCATTTCATACCAGAGCCTGGGGTCCACTGAGAAGAAATCCCGCCCATCGGATGCCCCACCCACTGGATTACAGTGAGAAGGTAGTCCCAAACCTCAATGCTTCCCACCAGCACCACCTTGTGGGTAGAGGTGAAACTGTAGCCTGATTGTCAATCCTAGGCAAGTCAAACCTACACAATGCCAGGAAAACTGAACCCTCAGAAATATAAACAGAATGCCCAATAGAGCACAGACACAGAGAAATATACCTGAAATGATGGATCCAATCAAAAACCCAGGGGAAAATCTGAACATGGCAGACATATGTAAATTACGTGAAGAGGAACTTAGGGTAACAGTGATTAACATACTCATGGGAATACAGAAATCAGCAGAGGCAGAAAATGAGAATGTCAGGAAGCAAAGAGAAGAATTAAAGCAAGATATCAAAACAGGTAAGAGACACGATGGCTGAATTAAAGAACTCAATAGAGGAACTCAACAATAAGATGGATGAAGCTTCCAATAGAATCAGGGATCAGGAAGATAGGACAGAGGAACTCAATCAAACAAACCAGCAAAGAGATAAAACAAAATATAAAGAATCGAAGACAGCATCAAGACATTTGGATAGTATCAACAGGAACAACATTTGCATCATAGGAGTACCAAAGAAAGAGAGAGAAAAGGGGACAGAAACAATATTTGAAGAAATAATAGATGAGTACTTCCCCAATTCAAAGAATGAAAAAAGAACAAGGATGCTCAAAGAGTTCCTAATAAAAGAAACCAAAACAGAAATACACCTAGACACATTGTCATAAGAATGTCAAAAATACAAGATAAGAAAGACCATTAAAAGCAGCCAGAGAAAAATGTGTCACATACAGAGGACTCCCTATAGATCATCAGCGGACTTCTGAAATGAAACTCTACAGGCCAGATGGGAATGGCATAATATAGTCAAAGTGCTAAAAGGAAAGGAATTTCAGTCTAAGATACTATATCAGGCAAGATTATCATTCAGAACTGAAGGAATGATAAAAACCTTTTCTAGCAAGCAAAACTTGAAGGAGTTTATTACCACAAAACCAGCTTGGCAAAAATATTGAAGGATGCTCTATAAGGCATAAAGAAACCACACAGAAAAACAGTAAGATAGCAAATATTCCATAGTGGGTGTCATCTGCCAGCCTTGGTCAAATTAAAACCTCCAGCATAATTTCTTGCTTCCAGTCCTTGTTCACCAGTACAACTCAACAACCCAGTGGAAGTTTCCCTTTCTTGTCTGCCAGTTCTATGTACTTTCCATGAACTAGTCCTGACCCAAAACAACACAGTGACTTTCTTCACCAATGGACAACAAATGCACCTTCTCCAGATGACAAGAATCCCAACCTAAGGGAGATGTTCCATCTTTTCAACGTGTTCCTTCCTTCTATCAGCTCTCATTCCCAGGGTACATTTTAGAGTACTCATCCTCTTTATAGTTAGTGCCCCAATATAATTCACATATATATGTAAACTTCCCATGTTTTCATTAAAAACAAAAATCTTATTAAAAAAAAAAACAACAGTCACACTCCTTATAACCAATAAACTTGAGATGTGGCACAAGTAGCAGGTCAGTTCTCTGGGAAGTAAAGATCTTCACGGAAGAAATATATTCTTCTAGTCTATTCACTGGTGTATACACTGTTCTAGAAAGGAACATGCCTGAGATCAGCACAGTTGGCAAGATAGTAAAGAAGACAGGATTGGGTAAAGCAAAGTTTGAACAATAATGCAGTCCTAGCCTTAGCCAATTCTGCCAGGAGCTCTGGAGTGGGGATCTACTTGGAGTAGTCCCCACATGGACCAATTACTGGAAGTGCAAAAATGATGTCCTCTTAGATGAGCCTGGTGCAAATCTAGAATAGGGTGAAAACAGTGCTCTCAATTACCAATACCCCCAGTTTCTAGGAAAATAGAGAGGGAATCCAGGCACTACATCAGAATATTCACCACAGAATGTGTGTTACCAGGAGGGACTATGGTGGATTTAGAAACACATGGGCTTTGAATTCATACGATCAAGGTTGAAGGCTTATACATAACAGAAATGAATTATGACAACCCTGGCTAATTTTTTTAAACTGTACAGGTCGAAAACTTGGAAATAACATTTTCCCTCAATCTATTTTGTGATGACTATGTATGCATGTGTGTGTATGAATATATATGATACATGTATTATATATATATATGACAAGGTCAATGACAGCCCCACTAAAAGGAAACAAACAACAGACATGTTTCATAGAAGAAGTACTTTTGAGCTGCACACCTTAAAGGTCAGATTAAATTTAAAAGCTTGATAGAATTAAAGGAATCCTTACTGAAGACAGATGAGAAAGAGCAGAACTTTTCCAACTTAAGTGTCATGTGTATATGTTGCTCCACAATTTTGAAAAGCCATTCATTCATGAACTGTCACCCCTGCAGTTCAACCTAATCCCTCTAGAGCTATTGCAAAGCTCACTCTCTTTAACCTATTAAAACAGCATTGGACTAGTGAAGACTGAGATTTCATGGGAGAGATAAGGGCAAAGGTTTATTTCTATGGCTTCTACTGACTTTCATATTATACCCTATTCCCACATCAGATAAGTCACTTGCCCAATAAAACTGGTTTATAGAAGCACTAAAATACTTAGTCATTGGCTGAAGTGCATTATCATGAGTTTGTGCAGGCAAGTTCTCTACTAACTGCATATCTTATCTATTACTGAGATACAGCTGCCATCATAGAAAGGACAGGGATCATGTCTTATGTTTTTAATTTCTATATTCCCAGTTTTCAGCACAAAATGATGGCCCAATTGAGGTCACATTAAATGAATTTGATGACAGTGAATAGATTTGCCTAACCAGGGCATGTTGTAAAGTAAAATAATAAAAGATCACATAGTTGACAAAATTATGACAGGCCTTGGGAAGTAGATGGGGCAGCTTGCATTCACAGTAAGTGATTGCGATTTTGGATGAGAAGAGCTTTATAATCAAATTTGTTTAATGTGTAATAGTCTAATAGAAGATTACAAGATAGAGGAGATCTCAGAAGTCATGGGGGAAATGACATAATTTGATTAGTAATTGGATGAAGAAATGTAATAAGTATAAAGAGACCTCCTAGATGAGCATTCAAGAAATTAAAAAATTCAGAAGTCACAAAAACAAATGTGATAGTTGAAACCAGTCTAAGAAATGTGCTTTACAAGAATCAAAATTAGGAGAAAGCCAAAAATTAAGAAGTAAGCTCACAGTTGATCAACAGAGAAGAAGAGAGAGTATCTGGCACTGTCTAACCAAAAGGAAAGGATCAGTCTTCTGGGCTGAATATGTATACCGACTGTTAGCGAAAGGTGAAGGGCAATTAAAAAGTCACTGGACTTACTAATAACAAAATTTTTCATGCCCTATGAGAAAGCTCTTTCAGATAAGTGATGGCATTGGAATGTGGGTGGCTAAAAGTTGAGCAAAAGAGCAGGTAAAGCTGTGAAGTTCACTTATATGATTACCTAAGTATCAATTTGACTAGGCTATAGTATTCAGTTGTTTTGTCAAATACCAGGCTACTTCTATAAAGATAGTTTTTAAATGCAATCAATGTTTAAATCAGCAAACTTTGAATAAAGCAGATCGCCCTCCCTTACCGTGGGTGAGCCTCTTTCAATTTTTTGAAGGCCTTAAACAATTGAGAACCCCAAAGAAAAAGGAATTCTATCTTCGATTGGCCTTTAGACTCAAACACACAACATAGTAAGAGTGTTTTCTGGTGAGATCTGTCTTTCAGAGAGCCAGCTTCTCACTGTGTTCTCATAGGAACTTTCTTTTGTGTGCAAGTATAGAGTAAAGAGAAAGCTCTGATGTCTCTTCCTCCTCATAAAAATCTACCAGTCCTATCATATTAGGGTCTTTTCCAATAGGACCTCATTTAACCTTAATGAAGTCTTTATCTTTAAATATAGTTCCATTGGAGATTAGAGCTTCAACATGTAAATTTCAGGGGTCCCAATGAAGGCCATTACAAATATCACCTCATGTAATTTTCACAACAGAAGTCATAACTATATTTTATAGATAAATGAAATGAAAAATTAGAATTTACTTCATCTTAATTCTGATCAAAAGGAAAAATAATCAGAATTCGAATTCAATCTTATTCCAAAAATCTGTTTTTTAACCACTCTTTGCTATAATCGTGAGTTGTGTAGCTACCCACTAGGCTCCCATACGATAAAGGGCCATGTCCTGCTCATTCAAAACTATAGCTCCTTAAATAGTGTCTGCACTATTTGAATAGGAATAGAGAAAACACAGTCCATAATATGCTGCTAGAATTAAATATGGATGATGCAGAAAAACAAACAAAAAAGGTTTAGAGTTTCAAAGCACATTTATTGTTCATAAATAATAGAAAAATACAAAATACAAAACAAAGGAAAAGCAGGCAAAAGCTAAGTACAAGAAAGAGTCATTTCTTTTTCTAGGTATGCAATTTTACTTGATCTACTTCTCTCAGTTGGACTTAAGTTAATATTTATTTTTTTACTCAACTATTTTGCTAAGAGCTATGAGATCAGTTGTTTTTTGTTTTGTTTTTTTAAAGTTTGTAACAACCAATCTTTTTTTTTCCCCCTGGAACAGTCTTGTCCTGAAGCAAAACTCTCTCTTGGAGCAAAGCGTGCCTCCTGGGGTTCTTTACTCTTCTGGTGTTGAGTCCCTTTGAGTTTTTCTCTGGAGCAGGTGTGGAACCTGTGCCTCTTATTCCTTTTGAGTGGCTGACCAAGTTTTCTCTACATCTTAGGTGTCTTGGCTATGCTAGAGACCTGTGTGGTCACATGTCTCTCTGTCTCAATTCATTTCAATAAACCCTTTTTAGCCAAAGCCGATTTAATATCTAAGCAAGTTGACCTTTTTTTCTCTAAAGAAAACTGTTTTGATATAGAACTCATCTTACGCATAAAATGAACGAGGTTATAAACACGTTGACTTCTTCACAAGCAATGCAGACATAAGACTCAATTTCAGTGATTAGTAGAGAATAAATACAATGATCATGATCTGTTAAGATTTGGAACAGATTTTAAGTACACTTTGGGGTATAAAAGGCTAGTTCAATATTGGTCAGCTCGGTTCCCAACTGCCTTAAATTAAAACAAAATCTACTTCCTTTGATATTTTATTATTCATTATTTAAACATTTACTGATTCAGTGCTCAATTCATAGGCAGTGGCATAGGTACTAGAACTTCTACTCATCCTGTCTAATAAAACAATATGCAATAACTCTACTCAATTATCTGTGTTGTAAGTTGAGAGAGCCACAAATGGACCTGGAGTGGAATGACGTAAAGAACCCATTGGTGAGAAAGTGAGATAATTTTTCACATAATGGAAATAGAAAGTTGTGGAACAGTACATCATGAAATAATAGGAATTGAGAAAACATTTGGGAAAGGTGGCATGACTTGAGTTGGGTGTGAATTGAATAGCGAGAGGCAGATGCCATAAGCAAAATAAATTTACCCAAAAGTTACAAATAAACTACAAGATGAGAATATAGGTTACAATGGAAAGGAAAAGAAATCTCTGTATAATTATAAATTTTGAGGTAGAAACATTTCATAACTCTTTTCATCTTAGTCACAAGATTGCCATTTTCCATTCATTTAGAGGCCTAGACCAGTAGAAGGTGTTTTGTCCCTCCCTTATCCTCTCACTCTTCCAAACAGCACGCTGTCAAGAATGTGGGAAGAAGTTAAAAGAGCAAGAACAGGATGGAGATAGTATACCATGCTGTCAGCTCCACCAGGATGGCCTTTTTCCTACAGTTACATGATCATGTAACTTGGTTCTGTTCAATTATGTTTCTCACCCTCTTTCTTCATAGAAATAAATATAGATAAGTTATTGCCAGAAAGGAGAAATAGACATAATAGATAGGTGTCAAAGTATTTGTTGTTAGAAAAATAGATCTAGTGTTTTAAAACCACTGTCATCACTTTGTGAAATTTATGTCTTAGATACTAGAATCCCCAACAACATGAAAGCATATCAGAATCTATACATCTTTATTATCTATATGTATCTTATTTCTGTCTTTATCTCTTACCTACCCAAACAAAAATTCTATCATGATGCTCTCATTTATTACCTAGAGCACAAATATTAAAAATATGTCAGTGTTTATGTAATTATATTTTATTGTCCTTCAATTTCTTACCTCCCATATTCCTCTCAAATTACTCCATTCAAACCAGTCCAATGAAACATTTTCATTGAAGTCATGAATGGCACTACTGAATACCTCTTGTTTTTAATTTATATTTTAATTAAATTTAAAGGTAATAAATACTAATTCTACAAAATTCAAAAATGCACAAGGGTCTGAAATATCTACTACTAACCAGATCTCCTACCTAAAGTAAATAGCTTATGAGGTTTTCGACAGGCATCTACTCTTAATGCAAATACAAGCTTTTTCTTTCTTTTTTTTTTAACATTTTTTTCTTCAAATGTTAGCAAGAAATCTTCTGTCATGGATATCATTCCATATCAGTACATAAGCCAAAATCTCCTATCATTACCCTCTTCCATTGTATGTTCTGCATTATTTAAATGACCTCCTGTTAACATTTTAGAAGATTTAATCTTTTATTAAAATTACATTATTATAAATTATAGTGAAATAAATAACTGGATGTCATTTCTTACATGTTGGAATTTTCACAACAAACATTTTGAATGGAAATATTAAGTCAATGGATATGCATAATTTAACTTTTGCTATATATTGCTACATTACCCCTAATATAAGCAATACTAATTTATATTGCTTCCCAACACATTTATTAACGCAGTGTGCCATCAACTTGCTTTTATTGCCAGCCTAAAACATGGTATTACACTAAAGTTATAATCCTTATTTCTCTAGGATACAAATGCTCACTGAGTTTGTACAACTATTCACATATTTAAGAACCATTTTTGGATATTTTTTGTGAACTATATATGCATTCTCTTTTTCTATTTTCCTATTGAGGTGCTGGACCATTTCATTTATTTACAAATATTCATTATAAAGCTTTATAAAAGCTAGTCATTTATCTGTGATATTAGTTATAATTTTTTTTTCCCCAACTTGGCCTCTGTGTATTTACTTTGCTTATGGAGATATTTTTCCATGATTATTTTCATTTTTATAAGAGGCATGTGTATTAGTCATTTTTTAAATGTCTGAGTCATACAAAGAAATTCTTTATCTGATAAAAGATTATTTTTTAAATTCTCTAATGATTTTCTTTTTATCTTTGTGACTTTATTTGTACCTTTACATTTTTATCCTTCTAGAATTTGCTTTGCTGCAAGGTAGGGAAGTCTCACAGCTGCAGTATTGAACAATTCATCTTTTTGTCTTTTCCCTACTAATTTAAAATGGGACTTCCAACAAGTATAAAATACACATATAAGCCTATTTTTGGATATTTATTCTTTTCAATTATTTATATATCATAATCGCAGTTTTAATTATTAAGACTCATAAAATACTTTGCCCAGAATGGTTAGACTTTTCTTATTACATTTCATTTTCACAGTATTCCTGACAATTATTGCTTACTTATTTTTCTACATAAAATTTAGAAACACATTTTCTAATTCCAAAAATATTGCTGCTTTTACTTAGAGAATGTATAATTTCTAGTTTAAGGAAATTTGAGATCATTATGCTAATGAATTATATCACATAAGATCATGATATCCATTTCCATTTTCTCAAGTCATCTTTATCAGTAGGATTAAGGGATTTTTTCCCCTACAAAAAACTATTCCTACTTCTACAAAACAGGCTCTTTTTCTTAATTATGCCTCATGGAGAAGATCATTTGAAGGGCCAGAGAAAGCTGTTTGCTTCCTTCAAGTGCTTTCCAACACTATAGATCTCATGAATCATATCCCCCATACAGATGTTAAGACTGTCTGCTTCTTTGTGGATTTTTGCCATAAACCATACTTGAGATTCATTCATTTACTGATTTCCAGTTTGGGGACCCCATGCAATATATGGCTCCACAATCCTCAGCATGTTAACTGAAGCCTCGTTGAGTTTAACAAAGGTGAAGCTGAAGATGAAGAAGGTGAAGAAGCTCTGACACCTTTCGAACCTTTGGGCTCACACTGTCGATACCTTTGGTTCTGATGACAAACGCCATTTGGGTTTCCCAAGTATGTAAAGTTGCCAATCTTTCTAGCATTTGAGCCATTCAAATCTAGGTTCTATACATCTGCTCATATGCCCTGTGATTGTGCTGAGCTTTTTCATAGATAAGCTTCTTCTGTGCCTTTTGAAAGATCTTTTGGGCAAACTTCTTTCTCAGGCACTTGAACTTCAGCTCAGCAAAATTCCTCCACTCTTTCTTAAGAGTTTCTGGCACTTCAGGAACTTTTTTTTTTTTCTCTTGGGTTTCCTGCCACAGCAGGAATCTTCCTTTTGTTCTCTTCTGCAGCTTCCAGGGTTCCAGCCAGAAAAAGAGCTATAGTTCAGTTTAGCGTGGTATGAGTAGTAATTAAGTTAGTAAATAGAAGGATTTTTTTCTTCTTTCCCTTCCATTTAACAGATTATAATATCTTACTTAGTATTTAGCTTTTTACTATTTAATGGTTTTACATGTCTATTTATCAGTTTTAAGTATGTATTTTGATCCGTGGTTATTAAAGATAAAGATACAACCATACTTGTTTTTCTTTCTTGTACATACTTCACCTTTCCTCCCAATTTTTCTGAGTTACATACATTATTCATTACTAAGATTTATGATAATTAAATTCTATTATGTAATTATAATTTCCTCATTTGTTTGACTACTATTTCTGCAATCTTCATACTTAGTCTTCTAATTATATAGCTCTATAATCATAGCTGCACAGTTTCAGTGTTTTAGTCCTACATTCCTAATGCTCTTCACCACACCTTTCACTGTGGTTTTTCTGGTTTGTTTTTTGTTTTTTAACTCACTAGATCACCAATTTTCTACAAAGAATATAACTCAGGACAGGTAGATGGAAAAGGTGCACAGTGAGGTATGAGGAGAGGGCACAGAGCTTCCATGCACACTCCAGGCTCACCACTCACCCCAAATTTCCACTTGTAGTTTTCTAATCATTTCTTGATTGCCCGACTATCAACCTCTACCAGTGTATGAAAGAAGGTCTCACGGTCAACATAGTATACGAGCTCCTGCATGGTCAAAAATATCTGTTGCCTTCATCTTAGAAAATATACGCTGCTATGAAATTTTCTAGGGTTGCATATTCCCATGGCAAAGTATGATAATCATCTCAACCATCAAAAACTATCTTTTAAGACCAGATTATGAAACAACCACAACTGACATTCACATTGAGGGACACACACTCTCCTTAGGACTGATTTTGTTGTTGTTGACATACTTACTCATGCTTACATGAAATTGGCATATATTAAGTATATCAATCAGTGGCAAAAAGCAAGTTCTACACAACGGACACTCAAGCACAATACATTTAACATTACATAAAAAAGCAAAAGCAAAATCTCCATTCCCTCTAGAATTTTGGGGGTTAAAATGTCCAACTTGGGCTTCCTGAAAAAATTTTCACAAGTAGCCTTTCCTATACAGTGAGTCTGCCTTGAAACAAGGTATGACTACCTTAAAAAAGGGAACATTTTTCTCCTACCAAAAATCAAAGATTGCTACACATTTCTAACATCTATCATTTTTATTTATATGAGCATTACTGCACTTTGTTTTAGTGAATCAATAGAGACCTTTCCTTCAATCACTTAAGAAAATTTTTGCTACTGTTTATTTTGTGTTCTAGCATTTTTAAAAACACATGTGAAAAATATGATTTAATATCAAAGGACTCATTGACCTTCTGGGAATAATTATTTGATACCTAATTGATATTTTCCGATGAGATATCAGTCAGTTGTAAAATCTTTCGTGGGACTTTGTTAAATTACATTAGTTCGTTATAATGAGTATTAAGTGTCTGACATTGTACCAAACGCTTTATCACATTTCAAAATTGAATTGTTTAACTCATTTAATCCTAATAACAAAACAAGGGTAGATACTGTCAATACACTTTACAGAGGAAGAAACTGAGTCTCCGAGAGATTAAATAACTCCCCTAGGATGGCGCACCTGAGAGACTAAGGCCATACTTTGAAGTCAGACATTCTAATTCCAGAACCCAACTACTTTACTTACCACCACTATTAACTCAACCACCCAGATGATGTCCAGAATGACAGTGTTACTTAAATACACCTTTTATTGTGTCTACAATCTGATAGCACAGAGAGGGACATTGTGGTTGATCATTAGACCCCTAAGTATCCTTTTTCCTGCTTACATTAAAGGCATTGTAACAATGGTCAATCCAGTTAAATTCATGTACAACCATTACAACAGTTACTTAGCCTTTGCAGTCATTTGAATTTTTCACTATTGTTTACGTATAATACCTCGAGATAGACTGTTAAGTAATTCAAGGTGAACACACACACACACACACACACACACACACACACACTAAATAAGCAGACTTTTGAGAATGTACTATAAATTCTGCATCTGTGAGAGGCTCTTTCCATGCTTCTGATTATGTAGAAGACAAGACAGGGAGTATGACCTGATTGTTTACTTGCTTTGCCTCTCACCTCTGCTCTTTGGGAAATAGTAACAGCATCATTATCACATCTTCCTGCTTTTCAACTAAGGGCATGATAAAGTTGCAGTGCGTGCAATTTCTTCTCGGAGAATAAAACTTTTGCCTCTTCTCTAGTAATATGCAAAAATGAATAAAAGCAAAACAGAGGGGGAAAAACTTTTAGTTTCTCTGAAAAAATATGCTCCAATAGAGAAAACTTTTCAAAAAACAGTTATCAGGTAAAAAATAACACATTTGAATAAATATTTATGTATGGTTTCATAGTTTTCTGGTTTATGCTCCTTCATATACCTTGCAAGCAGCTTAAAAAAAAACTATAAATCATAAATAAGGAATAAAATGAATGCCATGAAAGTCTCTGATTACTCCATTACTGGAATCCAGCTTAGCAATCATTTCCTTCCCTTTCTAGTATATTTCTGTATACAACCTAAAACAAACCTGTAGGATTTCTAGAATGTATTTAACATAAATGAAAGGAAGACCATGCAGAAAACTGGCAAAAAAAAAAAAAAAAGTATTGGGAAGATAGCATATTCCTAAAGAGATACACCATTGAAGAATTTTAAAATAACTTGATATAAATGACATGGGGTACTTCTCTAGACTAAACAGCCTGGACGTTCATGAGCTGAGCATTTTAATATTCTTTTCTTCCACTGACTCTTGTGTGAATGTAGGGACATCATTTTACTCACATTTCTTTAATAATAAAAGTGATTAAATGAACACGAGCCAGCTTAGCTGAAGGAATGACAAAAACTAATCTACCAGAAACCAAAATGTGTAGTTTGGGCTGAGAAATGCATTTTGAAACTAGAGCTACAGATCTTTCATATTGTAATAGGAATCTCTAAAGATCATACAGTAGAGCATGTATCATTACTTCATACATATATATTTGGTCAAAACCTTGATTGCATTATACTTGTTTCTCCTAGGAAATCTAGACCTGTATATTTGTTGGAGACTCTTCTAGACATACTTACACAAACCCCCCTGAGACTAACACTATACACATCCCATCCATTATGGATATTCACTTCCCAAATTTAATACAAAAAAATCAAGCAATATATGAATCATAAATCCAGATTATAACATCATAAAGACTTGATCTAGTATTTTAATTGAAGATTAGTATGTATAATTTTAAGTATGTTCAAAATGCCTAAGAATACCTGATAATACAAGATGAATTTAGTGTTCCTATTGTAGAAATATAATTTCAAATAAATTCTAGATATTGCCAAAAATATATTTTTGACGTAACTGAATATTGGTTCTATTTTTGAACAAGAAGTTGGGTCTTCCCATGTGAGTTCACAGCAAGGTGGAAACTAATACCTATTTTTCTCAAATGTGTTAGACAAGGCCATCGGAAACTATGTTACATGCTAAAATTAGCCATTGTAATAAAGCATAAGGCAATACTCTTATGGGTTGTCACCGTGTTCCAATATCTAATATGTTTTGATGGAATTCAGTAGTTTTTTATAAGTTAGAGTCAATTCTTTTTCTTTGTCTAAATGTGTGATGCAAACAATCAGTTTCATAGGCTTAGCACTTTTTAGTTGAGTGTTTAGTATATAATTCAGGCAGTCTTTACATAAATATTATAGATACTCAAACATAAGGTAGAAAACATATATTATACATGAGTTAACAAAGATCCTTCTAATTAAAGCATGATCAATTAGGCAAAACAACTATACCAACTTAGAAAATCTCAAATCAAAATGGCAAATAATTTATTGCACAATAGAGGTGAAGAAGAATGTACAGAAAGGAATAATTCTAAAATCCCACATCAAAATAACTGAAATAAAGTTTTTATTACTAGAGTGGCTATGGAGAAAACATTATCATTAGAGTTCTCTCTGGAGGTTTTTATAAACAATAAATACACTAATCTGTTGAATTTAGTTTTAGTTCTATCTGGAAATGAACTAGTCTTCAATCCCATGCTTCTACTTCTCTGAGAGTTGAAATGGCAGCATTATTTAATTATTTATGGACACTATAAACCCATCTTATCCATAAAGTCCTAGTGTGACATAGTTACTGCAAATGGTTTATGTCCACCAAAGCTTGTAAACTAATTAAATCATATTCATATATGCATTGCTATTTTTCAAATATAGCTAGTATCGAGTATTTAGCTAAAGTACTCTCTGGTTGTTGCTGCTTAGGATTCATTAAGTGGCCTGCAGCATCAAACTGATTTTAACCCCCTCATACAAGTGCATGCTCTAGGGAGCAGCCCACAGAATCACAAGAAAATATGAGCTCCTGATATGACCTTGCCAACAGCCTTTGTGGTCAACAGTCTCTTCTGCCTCCTAGTGCCTGTATTCCTTCTGCACCCCTTAAATAAGGCCCCTATAGGGCTTACCAAAACCTGCTCTATTGGTTTGAATTCACCAACTTATCCCTCCTTGACAACCCCGTATACTCTACCCATATACCCTATTAAAACATAGATAGGGTCCTGCCTCTCTTTTCTCTCTCCGCACGCTGCTTTGACCTCCCTAGAAACTGTGCTATTTCAGCTTCTCTTTGTTGCACCACAAATCCCTACGGCACCCTTTGATCCATTTGACAAATGCTAATTTAACAAAGTTATGACAACTCATCACGACTCTTTAATAAAACAAAAGTTCAGTAAATGTGTCTCACAAGATCAGTGGCACCCTAACTTCCTGGGCTCCCCTATATTTCCCAGCCTTCACTGCAGATAAGCTAGTGACTAGGCTTGACTGATGAGCCGTATGAAGTAGCATGATTTGTTTCAGTTAGACAAGGCAGAGAGAAGCCTGATAACTACTTCAATCCTCATTTCCTCTTCTTCAGTGACCTTATAGTCTGTGTCTTCTAAAGGGCATCATCATATGTTGCAGAAGGATCACCTGAGCATCTGGCCTCCACATGCAACCATCTTATGCCAAACTGCAAAGATTTCAGGCTGATGAGCTGCAATGGTCAGCGATGACTACCGCTAAGTGAATTAAGTCAGTCACAAAAGACATATGTTGTATGCTTTTACTAGGTGAGCTACCTAGATGAGTCAAATTGGTAGACAGAATGTAGAATGGTGGCTTTCAGGGACTGGGAAGCTGCTTAATGGGCATATTATTATAGTTTTGCAAGAAGAGTTCTAGAGATTAATTGCACAACGTGGAAGTATTTACTACTGAACTGTATGTTTAAAAATGGTTAAGATGGTAAATGTTAGACATATCTCACTTACCACAATAAAAATAAAGAGGGAAAAATTAGGCTATGAGGTTGAAATTATATTCTGTTTTTAGTAAAGCAAAACAAAACAAAACAAAACAAAAAACATAAACCCTTACCCAAAGCTAAGCCTCTCTTGCACAGAACTGCAAGGTGATTCCCCCAAGAGCCTTCCAAAGGAATTCTGAACAGTGGCCATGTAATTGGAATAAGAATAGAACAGCTTTACCTAAAATGACTGTCTAGGCCCATTAGATGTCTGAAGGAAAATGTGCTTCATAGCCAAATATTCCATTTTTGGAAATCACAATGTCCTTTAGTAAGCTAAAAACCCTGAGAACTCCTATAGAGAAACAAAAGGCCCTTTTAATTTGTATAAGCCAGACTTTCTTAATCATTTAGCTAATGAATTTCTTTCCTTTTTTTTTTTGCCTTATACCTATTACTATCTGAAATGCCTAAATTTCTCTACAATACACATTTTAAAACGCTGGAATAGCATCTCCAAAACAACATGTCAAACTACTGTTTGCTTGCCAGCATCTTATTTTTTAATACAAATGTATAATTATGCATTGAAAAGCAAAGTGATATCTGTCATCCTAAGACCTTATCTAGCATCATGGCAGTACGGCTAAAAGTTGCTCCTGGCAGATAAACACACACACTCACACACACACAGCAGTAAACATGTAATTGAGTACTTAAAATGGACCTGAAACATTGCTAATGTATACATATATCTTAACCTCATTTAATCATCACAACTACCCTAGACAAAAGTGTTATTATCACCAGGAATATATTTAGGATGAGGAAATTGTGCCTTCAAGAGGTTAAGGAATGTTTTCAGCACATGATTAGCAAATGGGTCTAACTCAGATTTAAACCAGAGCTATGAGACACCTGTACCAGACTTTGAATCATTAGTTCATAACATAGGGTGCTTTTCTATAGGTATAAAATCTAAATCTCAAGTGCTCTACTTTATAGAAATAAAACCTAATAGAAATAAACAAACAAACAAACAAAAAACCTACACCCCCTGTTAGTTCACAAGATGATATTCTCCAGAAGAAATCCAAACCTGGCACTTGGAACTTGGAGGGCAAGGGCAGACTGAAGGAAGAAGCAGACCACTCCAGATGGGTAGGCTGGCAGTTTTAGCAGGAGAACTTATATATGAGTCTTATCTTCGGTGACTGCAAGACTAGAACTCAACACCTGCTCACCAGAATTTTGAGAGTTCGTATAGATGCCTTAATGAACCAGTTCCAGCTCCTAGTGATGGAATGGTAGATGGAAGAGGATGGGAGCAGAAAAGAGCCTCCTGTTTCCCAGGACCAGCTCGAAAGTCAACCAGCATTCATGATCTCTCAATGATCTTCTCCAAGAACACCAAAAGAACTTCCAGGTTTCTAAAACTATACTTTTTATATTAAAATTCATAAAAGTTAGCTCATACCCTTCATGGACCTAAAAGTTGGAGAGAAATAATAGAATTGTTGCTGTTTGTTGCTTTTTTCCCCCTGCTTTTTTGTTGTTTTTTTTGGAGTCCTATTTATAAGATGTGGCAAGAAGCAGCAGAGCTTTTGGTTAAGGGGCTAAGCTATGTTTGGGAGACTTAGATTTTAGTTCTGGTTCTGCCTTATCTTGACAGCATCCATTAACCTTTTCATGTTTTATCTCCTCATTTGAAAAGTATGGAGAGAGGTCAAATTAGCTGATCTCAATAATTTTTTTTCAAGAAGTTAAATACATTGCCACCTTTTGAGGTGCCTGATGGAAAAACAGGGGAGTCTACAACATGATGGAAAGGTTCACCCATTTGATACATACTAGGTTTCTAAACTGAAGAGAAAGCTATCCACTTGCTGTACTTACGGGTACATCATTTCATTTCAATAAAAGTTCATATATGCAGATAAATGTAGTGGACAGAACAGCTAAGAAGGCATCAGAGTTCAGTGGAAGTTAATTCACCTGTTACTTCTTTGCTATTTTATTATTGATGTCTAATATCCAGCTGGAAGGACTCACCTCTCCCTGCAGACTCCTATATTCTCTATGAATGGCATATAGGATATTGCTAATGCTCCAGTCCTTAAGTAACGAGGAATGAACAGGAATAGCATTAGATATAGAAGTCTGAATACAGAATTCAGAGAGAAGCACAGCCAGGTAACTAGCTTCATGTTTCTGAGTTTTACCTAGAGTCATTATGAACAGCAGAGAAGCAATAGAAAAAGGAATATATGTTTCCCTTATCACCTCTGTAGTTATCTTGCTGATGTTAAAAAGGGTAAGAAAGAAGAAAAGAGTGGTTGAGATAAGTCATTTCCTACACCACCACATGGGTTTATTTGGAGGCCACAGGTTCAAAGACTTACACACAAATACCCACAAACACACACACAAAGAAAATGGAATCCATGAAGCATTAGGTGCCACACAAAGTAATTGGAATTAAATAAGAATATGAGACTAAGTGGCCTGTTTAAACTTCTGGTCCCAGTTATCGGTGTGTGTGTGTGTGTGTGTGTGTGTGTATGTGTGTGTATATATACATACTTTTTCAAAGTAACAATGTAAGTAGTAGTGGGTGTAAAATATTATTACTGCATCATTACTGTCATGGGGTATATGAATATTTCCTTAGTCTATTCTACTCTCAAATGTCACTGTAAATATTAGCCCTGCTTATTGTGAGTTTTTCCACCTTCTGTTGTACCTCCCTCCATAGCGCTAATTAAAAATTCAACTGGTAATTATCTTCTCCCAAATTTCTGCTGCCTGACATTTTGTGCTTTCCTGCTTCTAATCTGAAATACAGCCTTAATACTGCATGGGAGGCTACAGGGGTTCCTTACTTGTGTTATTAGTCCCTATATAGTTATTTTCTATCCCTTTCTTTCCCTCCTCCACTCAATCTCTTTAACCTAAACTCTTCCCATTCTTGAGCTTTTGCCACTATCTCAGAATGAATACCTGAGACTTCATGTTCTCATAATTACAAATCATGTCAAGTCAGATGATCTTTGTTCTCCTACAATTACTCACTAACTGCTTTCACTAATCTAAATGAGGTTGTCTTTACTTAAGGTTCAACTCTCTGAAGTTCATGTCATTATTACTTGTCAGCTGGAGGATGACCCTTTACAAATCAGAACCAGTGGAGTTAACTAGGATTTTTGTTTTGTTTTCATTTTCCCCTCTACTTCCTCACTTCAGATATGGGGATTCACACAGAAAAAAGCTTTCAAACAGGTAGCAAACATTCCTAATCAGTTCCAAGTCATCCTTCTTATCAACTTTTATAGTGCTTCTCTCCTTTTCTCTTTTCACTTGACATGGTCTTTAAATAATCTCAAACTGCTGCTTTCCCATAAACCATGGGAAACAGGCTCAGGGCTAATGGTAACCATTGCATAGCAGGAGATTTATAGGTACTGGTGTAAAGGAAAGTTTCAGGGACCCAGTAGACACCAAAAGGTCATTTCTAAAATACAAGACTTTATATTGTACAAGACATTCACAGTTTTCAAACCTAACATGGTTTCTTTCACAAGACTGTTCTCAAGAATTGGCTTCTAAAGTCTCAGACAACAAAATCAGATTCTCCAAAAAAGAAGGAACCAGTACTTAATCCTAGACTGGATACACTAAATCAAGTGTTTTCATTTATAATTATGTTTTAGCACATGTCTATGTCTTTCAGTGTGCAGAATTAGTAATAATTGAAGGTGTACTATATAGGTCTATTATAGTCTATATAGGTTAATTGAAGCATAAATACTGAGAAAGAAATTTCCCTATCCATATGCCATTCAAGGACATCATTCTTTGGTGGCACAGTGAAGGACTCTGAGGAAAGCAGAAATGAGATTCACCCATTTAATATTGCTTTGTCTAGATATAAACAATATCTCCCAGATAATTATATCACCAACTAATATTTTGAAATAATAAACTATCAAAAAAGAGTAGGTTAAGAAACAAAATGAAAAAATAGAAAAAGGAATAAAAATGAAAGGCCAGAAAAGAGAATATAGAACATAGGAAGAGAAAGTAATAGAACAAAAAGAAGGAAGAAAGGGAGAGAAGGGAAGAGAATGGTAAGGAAAAAGGGAAGAATAAAAAGTCTCTGGTATTCGTATTCTTTCTATACACAATTTGCTAATTAAATTGTTATGAATGTGAAAATGTGACATCATATTTATAAAAGCAAACTTTTTTTAAAGGAAAGGTACAGACAGGGATGAAGGTGAGTGGGCTGGCAGGCAGGAAGAGAGAAGAAGAAGAAGTATCTTTACTTTATTTTTATTTAGTTGCTATCACTGGTTGCTTCCCCTGGATCCAGGACTCAAACCCGGGGTTATTGGCTTGCTCCTTCAGAGGCAATTGCCCCAAACACTACTGCACCGGGACATGCCAGGGCTTTGTTTTTTTCAACCCGAATGAATTCTCATGTCTTGGGGCGTACAAAACTAATTCTTTTAGAAACTGAAATTTTCTCTTGTCCTTTTGGTCCATGGATCCAGCAATTTCAATCCTATAAAAAGATCATCAAAGCTAAGATGATACCATCCTATGCTTTATTAAGAATTTATCAAATTTCTTTAGCAGGGTCGATCTCCTCTGCAGGCACGCTCAGTATGTACATACTCTTTGTAGAATTAGCAGTAGATTCAGAAAAGAAATTGGATGATTTTAGAGACTTCGGTGAACTTTAGTAGGAATAACAAATTCAGTCTGTCATAGGAAAATTCTTCTACCAATAGAATGGACAATTTGAATCCAACTGTGTTCATTCCAAGATATCCTCCTATTACCTAATTCCTAAATGTTTACTTCAGTCATAAATGCATAATCCTAACACGATGAAAACTTACAAGGAAAGTTCTTTTAACTGGAAATTCCACAATTTCAAGTATTTCTAGGTTTACTACTAATTCTACAATAACATGTATACTGAATATATCTGCAGCAGGAGTAAAACTCAGAGTTGCTATTATTTACCCATGTTGTGCCTTTCCTGGCATGTAATAAATTCTCAGTAACTACTACTTATTATTATATCACAGCATGACCAGCTTCAACAATTGGAAGAATATTTTAAAAGTCAAATTTAATAAAATTGATACAAATAACAAGAAAACTAAAAACATGCAATAATATAATAAGTGGGTCACATTTATGGTTTATAAATTTGTATAATAGGTTCTTTCTACTTTTGCATAATGATTAAGGATACAAACTTAATGTCAGACATAGCTAGATACGAAAACAGACTTGTCCTAGTTATTCACCAGGAGTATGCTAAATTATTCTACAATCCTCCAAGTCTTTTTTTCCTAGCTATAAACTGAGAATAATTATATGATGTAGCAATACTTAATTTTATAAGTGTTAAACTATTTATGCAAAATCTTCAGTTTAATGTTTTATAGGGTAAGAACTCAATAAATTTCATACGTATTTTTTATTATTTCTTTGTTCCTTTACCTTACCTTTGTTTAACTTAGTAATGACATAACTATATGATCTAAAAGATGAAAAAAAGCTAAGAAACTCTGGAATAGATGCTTTTGATGTTACTAATATTAATAAGCGTTTTAGTTCACCAGACAAGACTGAGAGAGGCTTTCTATTCCTCCAAGGCAGGCTGTTGGAACCCAGGAAGTTCCTGTGAAATTTCAATAATATAAAAGACCATCAAGACCTAAAAACTCTTCCCTTTGGTGAAAAGATAACATCATCTTAGAGTTTTTAAGTTAGAGACAAATAGGGTGGTAAAAATAGGACAGCTTTGATTTAATATGAGTTGAGTTTTAAATCTCAATATCACCACTGATATGTACCTGGAATATTAGCTAAGGCTATTTTCTCACCAGTAAAACATGAAAGATAATTAATAACTCAAGAATTTATACCTAGATTAAATGAATAATGAATGTAGGAAAGTGTCTAGCACTTGGTAGACATTCAATAATGGAGAGTATAATAGTATTGTATTTGAGAAAGAGAATGCCAAGGACAGTCATAAATTACAACCTAGAAATTACAAAACATATTTCAAACTACTTGGAACAAAGGTAGGTATGACCTCATATTCATACCTAAAGGAGAATAAGAGTTAAAAACATTAGACTAAACAACACTTAAAAAACACAAAAATCCAAACTGAAAATGGGCGGGTGGGGGGGGTGAAATAAGAAAAGTTGGTAGACTTTCATTTTTCTAATGTGCCAACAAATATTTTACTAACATAAAGCTGAATATGAATAGATATTTATGGCCATGTACTTAAAATGGCAAAATGTAAAGAAATATAAAAGATGCTAAATTTTGTATAAACTTAGTATGACAAAAAAAAAAAAAATACTAGGAGCCCATAGTAAACTGAGTCAGTAAAAACATATGCATCTATACATGTGAGTTTGTGTGTGTTTCAAACATAAAATAAACAACTGTAAGATAGATAACTGCCCAGGTAAAATAATCATAGAAGCTTGATTGCAGAAAACATGTCTCAAATTGATTTATATCGTCTTAGTAAGGGCAAACAACTTTTTAACTCAGGAAGTTTTAAACCACAAAAATTTTTTTAAATTCTGCAGTGCAAGAAAATATTAAACAGAGCCTTAGAGAATTTATGGGACAAATAAGCTAACCAATATAAATGTAACTGGAGTGTTTGTTCTGCCTCCTAAAATCTACTCGAGCCCCTTTGTGAAGTTTTCAGCTATTATTTTTTGTAATATTTCTGCCTCCCCTCACTCCTCTCCTTCCAGTGCCCCCGATATGTATATGTTGGCATATTTAATGGTATTCCAAATTTTTCTGAAGGTTTGCTCATTTTTCTTCATCCCATTTCTCTGTTCTTTGGACTTCGTAATCTCTACTCATCTACCTTCAAGTTTGCTGATTGTTTCTTCTGCCAGCTCAAACTACTATTGAGTCCTTTAGTGAATTTTTTCATTTTCATTATTTGATTTTTCAATTCCAGAAGTGCCATTTTGTTATTTCTGTAATATTTAATTGATGTTCTCACTTGAGATATACTGTCTTTTAATTTTTTTAAACATAGCTCCCTTTAGATTTTGATTATATTTATAATAGGTGTTTTAAAGTATTTGTCTGCCAACCCCCAAACTGGGCCCTCTCCAGAATAGTTTCTATTGTTCTAATGTTTGCTTGCTTCCCTATATGGGTCACACCTTTCTATTTCCTTGCACGTTTCACATTTTTAAAGAAACTAGACATTTTAGATACTATATTGCAGTAATTCTGAATGCTAAACTGCCTCCTGAGGTATTTTGTTATTTGCTTGTCTGATAGTTTGCTTTTTAGTGATGTGACTGGACTTGTTCAGTGAAGTCTATTTTACATGCAGCCTCTAATATCACTCCTCAATGGACATAGACTTGAGTACACAATCTTCCTGACCACTGGGGATATCTGTGACTCTGTGGCTTAGCCATACTCTTTAACTATCTCGCCCTGATTTCCTTATTCAGCTTCTGAATGGCCTTTCTTGACACCACTTACAGCCTGAGCCTCTGCTAATTGCTAACTGATTGCTCTATTGTTTTTGATAATGTACTGGGGCATAAACTGTTCACATTCTGATCCAAATGAATTTGGGCCCCTCTGCAAAAACAGGGTTTTTCCCTGTGAAGAACCTTCATGCTGAGAAGTATAAAGTGGGGCAGAGAGGAACTCATTCGTCACTCTGATCCACTCAGACTCCCCCTGCTGTGCAGGAGTTGTATGGTGTATACCAAAAGGTAGTGTTATCACCACTGACAGCTGTCACTGTGTAGTATGAATCTTATGTAGTTAGTAGACGGCGAAGATAGGATTGGCTGGTTTTCACAGGTGCAAAAACTGTGCAGAATAGGTCTTCTGCCTCAGAAAGCTGAGAGAGATGGGAGCTATCACTGATTTCCTGAATCTAACAGATCAGCATTCTTCCAATGCATATCAGCAGATAAGTGGGACTACTTTCTCCACAACTTCTCTGCCAGATATACCTGACTAATGAAGAGTTCCAGTGGAAGAACAGGTATAGCCTGGCTGCCTGTGGTCACTCAACATAGATCTGTCACAGAACAAAGCTGTGGAAAATGGTATCTGCCAATGTTCACTGGCTATCAATGCCCTCAGAATAGATCTTTCACCCTGGGGAACTATGGGAGATGGGAACTTCCACATGATGGTCAAACCATTGCATACAGTTCTTCCGCAAGACAGAGTTGTTGGAAGTGGGTACAATTATAACAGGAAGACCATGTGTCTTCAGCATTCTTACTGGGCTTCCATCATTTTTTTTTTTTAATAGTTGCTTTCAAATATGCTATGAGCCCTGTGATATACCTTAAGGAGACTTTAAATAATTGCCTTTGCTAATTCTGACCAGCTTAAAAGATGTTTAAGAGCTTTCCCTGATTGTCTTAATACCACACTATGCTAGAAATCAGTCTTCAATTCTGTCCATTCTTGTGTTACATATTTTGATGTTAGGTAGATAAGGTCTGTACAAATTAATGATGACTATATTTTTCTCACCAGATAGTTCCTTTAACTATGGCATACACTACAAGTACAAAATCATTATTACATTGTTTTTCATTAAATGTATTGTTAAAATATAAATATTGCCATTCTAATTTCTTTTGGTTAATATATGAGTGATAATTCCTTTTCTATCACTTTATTTTAGCCATTTTCATAGTTTATATTTGTAATTTCTTTTTTATTATTTTAATCTTTTGATTTTCATTAAATTATTTTCCTCTTTCCTGTTTTAGAAATTATATAATCTAACAAGATTCTCTTAGGTGATCATTTTTAAAGTAAGCATAGGTAAACACTACAATGGTCTAAATTTTCATTGAACAAGCTCATTTCTTATATAGAGATGATTACTAGATATGAGTTCTATTTAAAATGTTCTGTTTTGTAATGTTTTACTTAGTATTCTTATTTTAAAGGTTAATTAAATTTACTTTTTAATCAACTGTCATGACTTATAAATCATTGATTTAATAGCAATTTTGTTTTTATAAATGATAACTCTTAATTTTATATATGTTATAAATCTTTTTTCAATTGCCTAATAGTATATTTACATATGCATAAGTCCTGGAGTGAAATGGGTACATTTTTAAAGTTGACTTTGATTTGGAATTATTGTAATGTTCTCTCAGTCTGTCCTTGCTTAAATGTCAAAATTATAACACATGACTTGGAAATCTGAAAGTGACCACATTTTCTCTTACTCCAGGCACACTGCTTATAGCTAACAATTCTTAAGACTTGAATTCTTGGTGAACAATTATTATGAAAAAGTATAAATATAGTCAGATTTTGGTATCCACTACCAAAAGAGGATTCCCTGGATGCTTTAAATAAATGTAAAGGGTACATGTGTAAATCTGAGTGTATTATGTTTCCTGCATCAAATGTCTGGAAAGTTCCTTGCTTTACCTGCAAAGAAGAATTTTTGATTAGCTGGGTCATTTTTTAAAAAGTAGAAAGTAATTTCCCCCCAACAAATAGAAGATGGGTTTTCAATGTTTTCTGGTATCTATTGAGGCCAGTGAGACAGCTGCAGTTGGCCTAATTAATTTTTCTATTTTTTCTATTCCAACACGGATTTAACTAGTCAGATGTGGTCACTTACATTTAAAAAACAATCTAAAAAAATTAAATAAAAACTTTGTTTCTCAATCATTTCACTAGCTGCATGTCAAGTACTTAACAATCACACTTGGCTAGTGGCTATAATACTGGACAGCAGAGATATGCTATTCCTATTACTGGAACAAATTTCTGGGTAGCACTGTTTCTCTCAGCATTCACATTTTCCCCCTTTAATGTTGAATCTCTTTAATTTCACCATAATGTGGCTAGTATGGATTAATCTTAATTATTATAGGTGATCAAAAAACATTTTTTGAAGAACATAGATCTCGAAGTCCTGAAAATTCTAAAATTTTTTCTTTAAACAATGGATATGAAATTATCCATTTCCTCTTTTGAAACTCCTATTGTATGTATATGGGAGTGCCTCAACCTACACTTCTCATTTTCAAATTGCTTTGTTCACTCTATACCAAAATTGGCTGAAACAATCAATCTTCAAGTCTATTTAGTTCAGAATGTAACATTTATACTGACTTTTACAGTTTCAAAGATGGTGCTTTTATTTCCAAGAATGACTGTATTTTTTTTTCTTTTTAACTCTGATTCATTTCCTCCTGTTTCAAAATGCCTTATTTTTAATAATGATTAAATTATTTATTTTAACATCCTAAGATACTTACTTTAAAGTTGCTCTCAAACTATCATAATTCTATGCAAAGTAGATTAATTTTTAGGTATTTTACATATTTCACATCTTTAGTAAGATTACATTTATGTATAGGCTCTCTCTATATTTTAGATATTTGTGTCACAATCACTCTAAGTGGAATTTTTTTCATTTCCCTTAATATATTTAGTCATAGTCACAATAATGTTCAGTAATAAAATACCCTTAACATTAGTGGTTTGAAGCAACATTAATTTATTCTTTCTCATGAGTTTCCAGGTCAACAGTAGGGGACTTGGATCTAAGAAATTTTGGGCCCAGCTAGGCTCCATGACTGCTCTATATTTATTTTACCCTAGTATTTGCATGACCATGATAAACTCAAAGAGGATAGTCCAACCTAACAGACACAATTCATGCTCCTGCTGGTACCATGGATGCTGACATCATGTTAGTTTAATACTACCACATAGCCAAATCTACATATAAGCAGTGAGGAAATATTTCTTACATGGTGGGAGGGAGGAAGGTAAGTACTTCTGAAGAATAATCTAATCTTTTAGCTCATTTTGTTCTTTTGTTTCTCTTTTCTTCTAGATCTGTAGTTTTGTGACTGCATCTGCTTGATGGATGGGCCCCTATTCTACATTCAAGTTTCCAATGGCATCTGAGGCTCTGGCTTCAGGTAATATTGATAATACAGCAGATCCAGTTAGGGAGCCAGTGAATGGTATGAATTAGTTTTACATCCTGAGGTTCTATCTTTCTCTTTTTCCTCCTTCCTCCATCGGCCAAAAACTTCCTATAAAGCCATAACCTCCAGCAGTAAGTCAGTAATTTTTCAGCCTCCTTTGTCAAGCAGGAACATGTACTAACTTTCAGACTCTATGTGCTGTGGCACATCTTGTCCATATTAAATGTACACCTACTGCTGCCTACTGTATCCTAAAGACCAGAAGGCCCAAATTTTACCCAAACTCACTGTCTTATAAAACTTTGCTATTTCATATATAGTGTATTATGTATAGTATTTTGAGAAATGTATTATATACAAGGTTTTTAAGATATGTTATCGAGTATTACTGTGTGTCTAGCAACTAACAGCAATTGTATTCACGATGAACTACCATGTCATTCTCATTAAAATTCTCTAACATTTTTTAAGAATTAGTGTGTTAGCTAACATTATAATAAATTTAAATGCTCTAACTTTTAAAAAACCCTAGACTCTTATTGATGTACAGTCTTAAGTTCTTTCTAAAGACAGAGATATTCTATCTAGAGGGCACACTCACTAAATAAGGATAATGTGACACTAAGAGTGTCAAGCATTGGTGCAGGGACAAATAAGAGACACTCATAATATCCCCTCCTTATGATTTGGATTTAGCCCTCAATATAATAACAATCTTTCTAGTAGTAACAACCTTTACTCTCCTCTGCTCAGCTGAAAAATATACTTGAGAGCCTAAAATAGTGTTTATAAAAATGTTGTCTTTAATATATTTAGAATCCCCTGGCTTAATTTTAATAATAATAACTAGAGATATATAAATGTACATTTAATTATTGAAATATTACTGTTATATTTAAATATTGTCATGTAATATAATTTCACCCACTTTGCATGCATGTATATATTTGCATACATGTGTCAAAGGAAGGCTAAGTTAAATAAATCAAAGCACAGTGTATGGACTGAATTTTTAAAGTAAGCCAAATAGAAATTGTAGAAAAAATTGCAGCATCACAAGTCACATGGTTTATTTAGCATGCCAAATTCAAAAGGACCTGAGCATAGAACTCTCTCTTGCAATTACCAGTATTTCATTAATAGAACAAGAGAGATGCTCAGTGAATTCCTGTTCCTTTTGTGTTTCTAATCCTGGAAAAATAAATTATAAATTCATCTAGTTTAATTTTTATTAATACCAAAAATAGAGTCAAACCATATCTTAACATTAATAAGAATGCTTTCCAATGTTATCAAGTGATACATCATTGAAACTACCATTTAAAACTTTCTCAAAGATGGATGTGGGATAGGAAAGAGGTCTAATTGCTCTAAATTATTAAACAAAAGTTTAACATTATTAATGTCACCTTGTTAAAAATTTTTGCTAAAATAATATCCTCTGAATTAGATGATTGTAGCCAAGATTAAAAAAAATTAAATGTAAAGTAAGTTTTCAATCAAGATGTTAGACCAAGAAGATATAAAAAAGCCTCATTTTAAACACATACACATATTACTTAAAATATTTGAAAAAATATGAAAAATCATCACCAAGTTTTAAACCAAGAAAGGCAAATCCTAAGGTTACTGAAATGAAGAAAACCTATAATCAGGGTGAATTTGGGTTTGATGTCATATAGAATGAGATAAAACAAATAAATTCTTTAACAGCTAGTCTTAAAGCCTGTGAATGAAAGGGTACCTAGGCCACAGGTTCTGTACATTTTGAGAAGGTGGAATTGGGCTTACTGTATTGTTCTAAGAGGTAGAAAAAAAGCTGCTATTGGTTGAAAGTGATTAGAAAAATCTCTACCTAAAAGATCAGTCTCAAGCAAGATACATGTGTCTAACATTGCAAGAAACAGAATCATCTATAAATGAAACTCTGAAATTACACTGCCCAATAGTTCAGATTCTGAACATATAACAAGAAATTTCTGAACATCTAACAAAAAGTTTCAAGTAATTGAGCTATAGTAATTGAGCTCTTTTCAAGCGCATGTGAAATATGTTTCAAGAATAACAGCAAGCTAGGTCACAGAACAAATCTCTAATTGTATAAGGATACAAAATATGCAAAATATATTTCTAACCACAATGGATAAAACTGAAAATCAAAACAAAGATAAATGCAAAATACGCAAATATTTGGAAACTGAGTAACTTATTTCTAAATAATAAATAGATATAACAACATTGGTTTGCAAATTTGGAAGCTTCCTGAGTGAAATCTAAAATGGGACCCCCCATCCACAGAGACAAGGAGAAACCAAAGAATGAGGTAGCTCATTCTAGATGAGTGAGTGGCAGTTTGAATAAGCAAGGGACTTAGTTATAAGACTTCTCTTGGGTGGCTACAAGACAAGCAGATCTTTCCACCTACCCACCAGTATCTTAAGAGTTTTCCGTAGAGGCCTTAACTGGATTTAATTACATATTCAGTCCAGATAGTGTCAACAATGCATCACCCTCTGAAGTCTGGGTTCTTGAAAATAGCTCCTGCTGAGGGAATGGTGGACAGAATGTACATTCTAAGGACAGGGACAGTAGTGAGGACCCTCTGATTGCCCTCATCCAACTCACAGTCAACCCATCATCATCATGTCCTCTCAATGATCTCCTTCAACAAAGAAGTAACCAAACTAGGAAGTAAGAAGCACTTTTAACTAAACAAAAATAAAGACATACCAGCACTCTCTGGTAGAGCAGTGGTTGAGTCAATTGCCTCTAAAGGACTCAGGCCACAGACCCCTGGAATCAAGTCTCAGGCCCGAGGAAAACAACCAATGTGAAGAGCCACTCACTGATTAAAGACTGAATGCTTTCCTGTGAGTTCAGGTTATATACTAGAATGTCTGCACTCACACTCCCATTTAGTATTTTACTAGACATTATTAACTATACAGTAAGGCTGTCAAAACAGTAAAATACATATAGATTGAAAAGGAAAACTAATCAATTTGCACATGAAATTATTATCTCTATAAAATATTAAAAAATACTTCAAAAGAGATACAACTAGTAAGAATTTTGACTTGCATGGCTGCAGGACACGTGATCAATTAAAGGTTAATGATATTTCTTTATACTATAAAAATATTTTGAATTGAAAAAATTACCATTAAAAATCTCAAATACTTAGCAAATTTACATGACAAATATATGTAGTATCTGTACACTAATGTCACAAAATACTGCAGAAAGAAATTAAAGGAGACACAAATAAAGGGAAACATACCTTGTAAATAGACTGAAGCCCCAATATGATTAAAATGTCAATTCTCCCCCAAACTGATGATGGATTCAATGTATTCCCAATCAAAATCCCCGCAGATATTTTGGAAAAATTTACCAGCTTTTTTCAACGTTCACAAGGAAAAGTAAAAGACTTCTAACAGCTAAGACAACTGTTAAAAATAACGGTATTGGAGAATTAACACTACTTGACGTCAAGACACTCCAAGTTATGTCAGTCAAGACAGTGTGAGGTTGGTATCAAGATGAATGAATGGTAGAGAAAAAGAGATATATATATATATGTATTTATATGTCTATATATCTAACTTTGCTATTATATTTTAATGGCAATGTCATACTGAATATAAATTTTATACAAATAATTTTTGACAAACATTCAAAGACATTTGTGTCTTTTTTCAATAAATAATACTGGAACAACTTTATCTCCAAGAGTCAAAAAAATTTACACCATAATAAAGAGAAACTGGAGATGAATCATAAACTTAAGTGTGAAATGATGAAACTTCTAAAAGTAAACATAAAGGAAAATCTTTCTGATTTTGGATTAGGCAAAAATTTCTTAGCTATTCATGAAAAATATGATCTACAAAGAAAACTGATAAGTTGAACTTCTTAAAAAATTTAAACATTGTTCTTTGAGAGAAATTTACAGGGAACAAATAGACAAATCACAGACCTGTATTAAATACTTACAACTCAAATATCTGACAAATGTCTTTTATTCAGAACACGTGAAGAATTCTTAAAAACTGAATAAGAAACGACCCAATAAAAATGGACAAAAATTCTGAAAAGATACCTTATGAAATATATGAATGGCAAATAAGTACATGAAGAGGTACTTAGCATCATTTTGCATTATTCAAATTCATATTAAAGTTACAATATATCCCACACAGTATTAGAATGAATGAAATTAAAAGCAGGAATAATACCTAGTGTTGCTAACCATGTGGAGTGACTTTAAGTCTCTTAGACTAATTGGTAAGAATACAAAGTTGTATGACAACTTTAGAATACAATTTGGCAATTTCTTCAAATTTAAGCATTCACCTACCATTTGACACTGTCATTCTACCCCTAAGTATTCATCCAAAATAAATAAAATCATATTCCATAATAAGATTTATACATGAATATTCATAGTAGTTTTATTTGTAATGGGTAAAAACTATAAGCAATCCAATGTCTTTTAACAGGTGATAAAATGTGGTATATACATAAAGCAGATTATCATTTAATAATAAATAGTAATAGATTGATACACAAAACATTATTGATAAATCTCAAAATAAATGTGCTAAGTGAATTAAATCAGGCACACACATACCCCACATGAAAAAAGGTACATAATCTATGTTTCCATGTATATAAATGATAAAAAAGCATAAAAAATTCCACAGGGAAAGAAAACAGCTGCAGTTGCCTAAGTAATATGTGACAAAAATTTGAAAAATATGCTTATTATCTTGATTATGGTGGTAGTTTTATAAATAAACAGCCAAGTAAATAAAAACAAAATAAATAAAATACAAACTTTGTAGAGTGAACAATCTAAACAGGTTTTAATTGTATATTAATTATACCCTGATAAAGACAAAGACTTAAAAAAACATTTTAAGCAACTAAATCAAAACTGAAATACCTTTCTCAATATTCCTTTCCCATAAAAATGATTTAATAACAGTGCAAACATTATGAAAAGCAGTATGGAAATTCCTCAAGAAATTGAGAATGGAAATTCTATATGATTATCTCAGATTTGAGTATTTACCCAAAAACACAAGAATACTAATTTAAAGAGATAAATACACCACAACATTTATTGCAACATTATATACAATTGCCAAGAAACTGAAATAACCTAAATGCTTGTCAGCAGTGGAATGGATAAAGATACATTGTGTGTGTGTGTGTGTGTGTGTGTGTGTGTGTGTATATATATATATATCAAGTTATATATACACATATGTATATACATATATATGGAGAGAGAGAGAGAGAGAGAGAGAGAGAGAGAGAGAGAGAGAGAGAGAGAAAGAAACACAAAATGAAATACTATACAATGGTAAAAAAAAAAAAAAAATCATGCCTTTTGCATCAACATGGATGGAACTCATCTCCAGGATATTATGCTAAGTGAAGAAAGACAAATAGAATTTAAAGAGACAAAGCAAACAAACAGACAAAACAAACAGACATGGACAACAGAACTGAGGTCACTAGAGGGAAAAGGGGTGGGAGGTGGGAGCAGAGTAGCGGAGATCCAGTATACATATGGAGAACATTAGAAATTTGGTGTTGCATACACTGTGTTATCACATATTTAGTTGATAGTGCACCTGCAAATCTAAATGCACATTAGATTGTAAATTAAAGTTACATAAATGCAAAATTAATTAAATGCATTAATTTCTGATAGTTATACATGTGGAGCTCACCAAACTCTTCAAAAATGATGTAACTCCTATATAAAAATTTTATAGAAAACAAAATTAAAAAATTATGACCAAAATTATTCATGAGGCTAATATTTTTATATTAAAACCAGAGAAGACCTGTACTGAAATTTTTTGAGAAAAAAAGAGAGACTGAAAATGAATAATATCATGTGTGGTTACCACAGAACAAATTGAAAAAGAAAAATCACATCATCAAATTCAATAAAATTCCACAGTCTCATAAATATTCCCATATATAAATATCCTTATATTCATGTATACATACATTTAAACATACATATTCTTTATACTCTAAAAATAGTGAGGTACATTTTAACCTGATAAAAGATATTTATCAAAACTTTAAAGCAAATTTTTTTTAAAGGAAAGGCATGGGTAGGAATGAAGGTGAGCAGGCAGGCAGGAAGAGAGAGAGGAGAAAGAAGCATTCATTGTCAGGAACCTCAGTCCTTAGGATGTATGTTGAACTGTACCTGCTGGAGGTTATAGACTTAACCACTAAGCCACCAGGGCTCACTTAAAGAAATCTTATATACACTGAAAAAAACATTAAAAGTTTTCCCATTAAAGTTAGGTTCCAGATATCTATGTTCATTTCAACTATTAATATTCAAGAAACTTATAAAAGGAAAACTATACACTAAGGTAATATTTCTACTATTAAGTAAAATGACACCACTTTACAGTCAATAAGAAAGATATTTCCCATCTTTTTCAATGTTGTTGGTTTTGTTTTGTACAATTTATAATTGTTCTTATATTTGTATAAGTGCTACTTATATAAATATGTCTGACTATATTTTATGAATAATTATAAGGACTTAAGTCAACACTAAGGATAAACAATTTTCCCCTTAAAAATATCAGAGTAATAGTTAAGTTTTAAAAAATACTATTCTAGAAGGATAATCTATAGTGATATTCTCCAGGATCCTGCTTTTTCATGTTCTATTCAATATTTGTATCAATATTTAATATTAAATGAATAATTTAGATGAAGACTTGAAAATTATTTTGATCACATTTATGTATATTCTAAAGTTAGCAAGAGGAACTAAGGCTGAATAAAGAAATGAGAATTTAAAAATCTCCTTTAGCTATAGTTCTGAGTTTAAATTTCAACTATGAAAATAGCCAATTATTTTGAAATCCTTTTAGCATATACAAAATAACTATATTGCTAAAACAATCTAAAAGGTCATAATATTTATAATGAAAGCAGTTCATATGCAAAGACTTTTTAAAAATTCCTTAAAAATGTCCAGTGAAAGTCTAGAATTAAGGGAAACATAGAAACCGTATCACAAATAAAAGGTGATTGTCTTAACCTGCGCAAAAAAAAAAAAAAAAAATTTAGAAGGGGATATGTTAACTTTCATCATATATTTGAAGAAATCTCTTAAGAAGCAGGTTTTTAATATTATGTTTATATATACATATATATATGTATTTTCCACAAAATAAATCGTTGACTCATACATCTCGAAGCTGGAGGAAACCAAACTGCACCTTATGCATATCAATCAATGATTTAGCTTTTCTTTTTTCTGCTCAATCAGAAGCCATAGATAGAAAGTACATCTACTGTTTTGACTGAATTGAAATATCAGTTCATTTTACTGCTTATAATAAAATTCAAAAGCTATATTGAAAAAGTTACATTTTTTAAAAGTTCAGATGAGAAAGGTGTTCTTATCATCAAAAGGAGCAAAATAAAAATAATACAGGTCATTTGGAATGACTTTTCTCAAATATAAGTCAGCTAATTCAGATAATACAATTATCAAGTAACAACTTAATAGAGCCTGACTATGTGACTAATAGGTTTGGTTCAGGTGGTTAAATTGTTTTATAAGATAATCTATGAGTAAATTCTCTGGACAGCCAACTGAGGAGTTATGTTACCTTAACCAAAAGACATGGTAGGACAGGAGGCACTAAAAATAAGAAAGGTTAGACCACTGGTAAGAACAAAGGTTTGGAAAGGAAGTACTTATTTAGGGTTGATGTTGCCAAGCTCAATGCAAATTTTGTGGCTGGAATAAAAAGTTAGGAATTGTGTGATTTTTTCAGTTAGTCTCATAGGAGATGTCACTCAAAAAAAAGAAGATACATTAGGGAAGGAAGCAGGTGGAGAAATGTTCTTCAACTAATTTATTCTCTAGATTTCCAAGAGCAAAATAAACATTCCCTTCTAAACAAACACCTCCCAGTTCTAGAAGGATGTCGTGTCTCATATTACTTAGTAAGTAAAGGTCTATGGCTCCAGACCTTCATTTAGCAATGTGACCAGTAAATATAGTCCCCTCTCATATATATATATATATGCTCCTATTTTGATAATAACTAGATTCTGAGGGCTGTTGGCTAATTTTGCCCTTTTCTGTGACCTGATTGAAAGATGGGAGAAGAAAGGAGATTAATTTGAAAGAGGAGAATGCACTGGATATGTAGAAATAAGGGGGAGAGGTAGCTCATACATATGTGAATGTGTGTATACATATGTATACACACACGAAAGAGACATGTAGTGTAAATCATATCTATTCCTGTGTTTGTCTTTACTATCCAGCATGCTATGCAGGGAAACTATAAAAACATAAAATCTCTTCAAAACACCAGTCTTCCACACCTAGATATCTCTTTAAGGTACAAAATATAAGGTAGTTCTAGAAAAAAATTAAAGACTTTAATGGGGAATAAAATACTCTATTTCAAAATGCATGAAGTAAGGTGTAGATGGCTGAGTGAAAATGTAATAAATCTATGCAAATTGTTCTGCCCTTGGAAGAATCACCCTCTATTGAAAGCAGAGGCTATTAAGTTCCTAAACTCAGAGAGTCTTCATTATTTTTCATCAAAAGCAAATATATGTAAAGGACAAAGCACGATACTTACATCAAGAACTGTATACCATTTGTTCCTCGTTAATTGTATTGCTGATTCCATCAGCATCATTTGGCACCTTCAAAAACACTGGCATTGAGCCTGCTTTGCTCTAACAAATGAGTAAAAGGGAGATCAAGAGAATGAAAACTGAGAGAGAAGGTGAACTGGGGGTGTTAGCTGGAAAGAGAATGATAATGAGAGTGTCTTTCCAAGATACTAATGTTGACAATTATTAAAATAATACAGGTCATTTGGAAAGACTTTTCTAACCCTAACAAGTAGCTGCTGCTAACTTCTGTCCACTACTCAGTAACTCTGCAGGGATAAGCTCTTAAGAAGAGATGTCACGGCTTTTGCATATATGCGCCACACAGATTCTTAGTATTATCTTACTGCTTATGCAGGAGCATTCTTCTCCCAACAAAACACATTCCTAGAAGTTGCTTCTAATTTCTTTTTGGCAAAGTAGTATTTTAAATTATATAACGAACCGGTTTGTTATTTTGAATGGGGTGAATCTTTTGATAATAAAGTTAATTTTCTGGTAATTATAATTTATTTTTGCTTTGGGAAGTTTTAAGTCAATATTTGTGTTTAGAATTTTGTCAAAGAGGAGAAGATAGGGGGTGAAATTAGAAGATACGGATTCTAATTCTATGTCTTTCACCAACTACATTTGACTACTTGTTCCATCTCCTGGGAGTCAATTTTCCTGTCAAACTATCACAAAATCCTGCTCAATTCCATAATTCTAGTGTCTATAGTGTTAAGAAAAATAAAAATGAAATCTCTAAACTCTACTAAGATGCCACGTAAATGGTGCAGTTGTTTACACGTAGAGGAAATCATTCATCTTGGAGGCAATTTCCTAGCAGAGGTTGCCAACGTGTCTTAGGGCAGCTATCTTTTCCTCGGTTGCCATATGCGACTTATCAATTTCCTTAGGACTTGGCTATTAAGGAAATATTTCATAAGTATGTACACAGTGACCACCATTTCACAGAAAATTCATCCTTTAAAAGATAGCTTATGGAACAGAACGGATTATATATGACATGCCTTCTTTTTTACTGGAAAAATTTCCAATACATGGATCATGTGATTGGATAGCAGGTATATTCAGTAGTGACTACTATTAATTAAACCAAGAATTTTCCCAAAATATTCTGAAATTCAGGAAACCACCGAGATTCTTTTACTACTCTAACAAGATTAAATAATTTTCCCTAAAAATAATCAGAATTTCATTTCCTGACAACTGGCTTTATGGAGACTAGAGACCACTTAACCGATTCACAAAATAAATGAATGTGATATTTTCTTTTAACTGCACTTTGTGGAATAAAAATCAGATCCTAATATCTCAATAGCTCATGATTACAAATGGAAACTTGATCACTGAGATCTCTGAATAAAAACAGTGTGAGAAAACACACACCACAATCTCTTCACGATGGAGACCTTTCCTTTCCTTTGGGTCATCAACCAGTAAGATGAGAAAGTAAGTTACAAAATCACTGAAAAACTGGATTTTGGTAAACATCACACTGATCTCATGAAGCAGCAGAAGAAGGAAGTCTGTGCTATTTTGGTGCCTTACAACTCTTACTACCAGTTCTCATTTGGAACTAGTTTCCAAATGTCTGTTATGTAAAAAAGTCAAATTAATTAAGATGCCAGCCAATGATGCACAAGTCATAAACAGAGAGTACAGAAAATGTCCCTTTCTCAGCCCTCTCTTGCCCCATCTTGGAGGCCAAACTTTGCCCTTGAATGAGCACAAATACCTCACATCTAATGACTCACTGTCAGATGCTGGCTCTCAGTATATTAGGTTATCATCATGTCATCTTTGTTTTTGGCAGTATTTGAAAGCACCTCTAGCAGCTTTATTTGAACATTGTTTTCATACCTAAAAGCTCAAATCTGTAAAACAAACACACAAACATTTATAGACATCTTTATATCACTTCAAATTGCTGTGATTAGTGTTCACACTTTGAATATTATTAAACAACCTCCAGCTGATGTTGAAAAAGGAACACTTTGGAACAAGGCATTCTCCAAATGTTCTATTAAGGATGCTGTTTATTTATATCAGTGTATAGAAAAGTACAGCTGTACAAAACATAAATCACTGTCAAAAGTAAAAGGCATTAAAATTCATAAGGTTCATTTTCCGACATCCAGAGCAAACTGTAGCTGAGAGTTTGTCACAGACTTAACATCAGCAATAAAATTATATAACTGCTGATGTCACATTCTTTGAGGTACACTCAAAGGCATCTAAAATTTTATAGCTTAGTTTGGCTTATTTTTAAAATGAACATATATTACTCTTAATTTTGTTTGTTATGATACCTAGCAGACATGAATATAAAAACAGCATCAGAGGGGAAATAACAGAGTTTTTAACCAACATGAAAAACCTGATATACATATGCATTTGGTTGGCTATTGATCAAGAAACCACAGGAATTAGTGTTGGTTTAAGGCCTGTTAAGAGAAACTGTATTTTCTATAGCAGAATGAAGAAGAGTTATTCTTAAGTCAGGAAGAACTGAAAACAAGTCACACAGATATGAATATTCATTACAGTTAGGCAATTTCTGCTTTGGCTTTTACATTTTTAAAGCTCTGCCATTGGACTCTGGTGATTTATGAGATTTTGATTCCTACTCAAATATTCACCGAGTTTGGGAAGACATACATTTCTCATATCATTTGGAAATCTTATTTTCGATCAGATTCCAGTTCCTTGAAGGTGAGGCCCATATAGCCACATCTGCATGCTTCCAAGATCTGGGGGTTAATTTATTTTCTTTTTTCCCCACTTTTTTTGATGGTGGAATAGTGACAGAGGTCCATTACTATGAAAGTAGAGGTTGAGATGAATCAGACTACTTTTCTGTTCCAAGAAGGAGGAATAGCCATCAAAGGTGGTATGGCTGTGGGCCAGCCTTTACGAGAGGCCAGACTCTGTTCTAAGCAAATAATTCACAGAAATTCATTTTAACCCTCTCGGCAGGCCAAAGCCTGATAGGGACTATTGTAATCAGCGCTTTAAGGAGAGGACACGGAATGCCCAGAAAGTTGTGGAGCTTGCCCTCACCATATCGCTGCTGTGCAGCAGCAGAGCTGGGGTTTGAGCAGACAGTGTGGTTCAATAGTTTCTTCTCCTAAGCACCACTTTGTACTACCTTTCTCAGAGAGTTGCACCATGGTGATGCAGCAGGTGGGTTTCTGATCCCCAATGTGTTTACCGAAGCAAAGTATAGCCTGAAATCTATTACACTTTAATAGTCTGAAATCTATTTAAAAATATACGTCTTTGCACTGGAAATAACTTCAGATTAGTTGTTTTTGCTTTGGGATTTTTTTTTTTTTTCCCATCTGGAGGATACAGATACCATAGCATCTTCCACTCCTCCAGGGACTTTTAGTAGTTTTATGAGAAATGCTATGCAAACTCAGACACATGCACACTCCGCACAACTACATTTATGTGGTAAAAACTTTAGATTAAACGTGTGAAATCACCCCTGCCACACAGAGAACTTGAATTCAAAAGCCTTTCTAAAGAACATAAGAGAGAAAATAGACTGCTGGAGGCGAGGGAGGCAGTTCACCCACAGTTATTACATAATTAGCTAAAGTTGATCTCTTTTTCTTTTTTCTCCATTTACCATGTCCCATGCTCCACATCCATTTCTGCATGTACTCATGTAGCCCAAATACCTCCATTCGCAATTCTCCTTTTCTCAGATCTTCATAGAAACGACAAGGGAGAGAGCTGCACAAAGCACAGGAGTCCCAGGTACTGAGCCGTGTCATCAGCTGCATCAGCTCATGAGATAGATGTGACTGTAACTCAGCCCCAGCAGGATCAGCCTGCAGGCCCCGTCTCTGATTGGGGCATCAGAGACACAGCCATGGAATGCAGCCTCCACTGACGGAGAACAGCGCTGTGAATACAAATGTGCTTAAAATGGCTGACTCTGTACAAGAGTAAATAAGAACCTTTCCAGATTTTCATTTAGTCACAAGATCAGGAGGTCTGGTCACCCCAAATAGAGTAGAAAATTGAGGCAGTTTTCCAGCTGACAAAGGGAAAGTAGGGAGATGGAGGAAGGTGACTTTAGCGGCAAAGACCTCGCCTTTTAATGATCTTTTTAAAAGAATAGAGCTCAGACTGCACTAATCTTCCATACGAATACACGCCTTAGGAAATAATTTTTATTAATAGCTGAATATTTTTACTTTCATCCGCATGCGCCCAAACATTAGGTTTATGATATTTAGTTGCATGCATATATCACTGTGTCAAAGAAACGGGGGAAATCCAACCTTAATAAAAAAATGATTTATTAACATCTCCACGTCCTATAAATTTAATATGCTATGGGTTCTTGCTCTCATTGTAGATTTATTTTAGAAGTACATTTCTGAATATGAGCTCATAATATTTTGGAATAATTAATTGGTAAATACTAACAAAATGAAACATCATAGATGCACATCATCTACAGACACATGATTGGGGTGACTACTTGTCAGTTAACCATGCTATTTATTTTGTCTCCCTTTTAACCTCAACTGGCTCATCTCTTTCCTCAAGAGAAATAGATGACGCTGGTTTATTTTGCTCCATAATGGTGAGCATTGATGTATTTATTTTATAAGCATAAAAAAACACGACAATGATTTTTTTTTTTTTTTTTTTGTCATTTTCAGACTAAATCATACTCCCTGTTCTCGGAATTATTTTTTAAGGGGTGGGGTGGTGGTGTCAGTATGCAAACAATTTTCACTCATTTTTGACATAATCATCATAATAAACACCAAGTATGACCTTTGTATAAATAAATTTTTCATCTCTATAATTGCACATGAAAATCCATCCTACTTGGAAACTGCAGAGAGTAGAAGAATTGCTATAAATGTTGGCCTCAGGGAATCTGTGCTTCCTACAAGATTTAAGGTAGAAATATTCAGAGGCCATGTTACTCAAACAAGACCCAACCATTTTCTGTTGTTAGTTTCTTTCCTTTTCCTTTCTGCAGAATGTTACCTAAAGGTAGCTCTAAGCACTAAGGGATTGAGGTTTCTATTTAGTCTACAAGTGAACTAACAGATTTTTTTCTACCTGTAGGTATCAACTTGGGATTTCAGTTAGCTAAGCAGATTTGGACCTGGAATAAAACACTTAAGGGATCAGGGAAAATGTTAGGCAGCAACAAATTGCCGGATATAGCATTTATTTGTTTATTTATTTATTTATTTATTTATTGTACTATTTTTTTAGAACAGCTTCAGATTTACAAAAAAAATTGAAAAAGATATATGGAGAGTTCTTATGTCCCCCCACTGAGTTTCCCCTATGCCCTCTCTTTTATATAAAGGCAATGAATGCTCCGCATTATTGTATTTCTCTGTTTTCCTCTTGTGCCTACAGATATCTAGTCCTACTTTGTCCAAATAAGTATTGGATCTAGAGAAATAATTTTTTATATTTCAAATTAGCAAGTGGGAACTTACAGTACTATCTTAGTAAAACCATCCCAACTTGACTTAAGAGACCAAGAAAGTCTTGAGTGAGAACATAGCCCAAGGGAAGCTGGAAGCTGGCTGACCTCTAATAGAATTGGACCCTCTGGAGAGTTTTACAGTGAAGTAAGGGGTGGCACCTTCACCATGAAGCCAGCACCACAGACTTTATCATTGTGTTAAACCTGGAACTGTTTCTAAAGGTCAAAGATAGCTGCTATGGGGAAAAGAATCCTTAAATGCTGTCAAAATGTTTAAATCTCTTATCTTAAAAATGAAGGGTTGGCGCTAAATAAGCTTTAATGTTCTTTCTAAGTCACAATATTATATGAGTCAGAGGTAGAAGAAGCACTTTACATGAAAAAAAAAAAAAAAAAACTTAATTCTCATCAATCTGGATTCCTTGTCCTGTGAACGCTCAAGAAAAAGATTGAAAATCAAAATTTGTTCTAAGTCCTATCTATTCCAAGATGATAAAAAAAAGAGAAACTTGAAATGTCTTTGAAGACTTTTCCAAAAATTCCATGGCTTATAAACAGGAGACAGAAATTTTAAATTTTTCTTGCCTTTTCTTCCACCTTACTAAAGACAGTAGCTCTGAGTAATATTAGCCTGAGGGTGTTTTATTTCTCCCTCTCTGTTTCTCTATATTCTTTCCCTATTAGGCTAATAAACAAATTCTGAAACTTTTGTTTCTGTCTCCTAAGTCCTTGACTATACAACAGGGAACGCTAGAAAAAGACTTAACTGACTTAAAGTAACCCTGAGGATGTTTGTCCACTTTTCATTTATTTTTTCCTTAGATTGGCTTTTGGAATCTATAGTCTGTGCTTCCACAATATAGTTAGGGGCAGCAAAAGTATTGTATGTTTGATTTGTACTTGTACCTATTTCCCAATTCCATCTGTTTTTAATATATTCTTTTGATAAAATTTTATCCCTTCTTTCCAGTCAGGCTTTTGCCTGATTTGATAGAGAGTCCCTCTGGCTCATGTTGAAATTGAAATGTATGATATCTTATTGTTTGCTTATATACCCAGATGTCCAGGTACTGAATTTACTTTTATAAATGAAATATTAAAAACAAACACAAAGCATTTGGGATGCAGTTGCAAGGGACATGATCAACATTACTACATTAGAAATGATCAGCATAAGACTAGAAGTTTCCATATCTCAGGTGACAGATCCATAGGTTTTCCAGAACACATCTCTAGTAACATTTCTTCTCATTGCATGAACTTTTCAAAGGCTCCAGGCACTAAATTATCAGTGTTATAAAGTAGCACAGCGCTGTTGCATAAAAGAAAGAAAACAGACATGGGACTGGATCTGGATTTAATTTGGATTCTTGACTTTGGTAAGTCATTTAATCTGTCTAAGCCTAACAGTTCTCACCTGAATTTTAGTGCTTTCCTGAATAGAAACATGGTAAAGATGAAAACAAGTCACTGAAGAGACTGAAGAAGCAGACAATATTATAACCCCAAAGGGGTGCTCTGGTGACAAGAGAGACAGTTCCTACCTTCAGGGGTTTTACAGTCCAGTGGGGAGACAACAGTTCAAAAATGAGTAATTACATCATACTGTGATAGGTAAGTGGGAACATGTAGAAGGAACAAGTAACCCAGACCTGAGTGATTAGGAAGGTTTGATGAATGAAGACAGTAACATCTAGGCTGTTAATCATAAAATGCGTAAAGAATACTAACGTACTTATAGAGTGTAGCACTGGTCTGGTGCGTTGTAAGAGTTCAATGAATAACATTTCTCTTTCTCTTTCCTTTTGCTGTTGCCCCTGAACCCTTCCGAACAGACCCTACATAATGACTTTTATTCATTCATTAAAAGAAATTATTCTTGAGTACTTGAAGAGACTGTGTTTCATTCGTTTACTATCTAAAGGAGTAGACTTACCATAATGTTGAGATTGAAACTGGGACCAATTGGAGCATCACTGCGGAGGGGAAGCATTCTAGTGTGGGACTAGGGGCTAGATAACACCACATTAAGGAAACCTACACTTCTCTCTGATCATTTGGAGCTAGTTTTGAGTATGTGTTTGCCCAAATTTACTTTTAGAAAATTGATTGAAACTGGGACAGAATTTCAAACCTGGTGGGATGCTGTTACAACAGAGCTAAACCAGGACATATTCTGGTCACACCAGGAGGTATGGTAACTCTCTAATGGAGTCAGTTCAATGCATCAAACCCCAGAGACCATATCTGTTCATTCTGGAATGGGAAAGGATTCATCTATTGGAATCTTTAGAAAGAAAGAAGCTAAAGAGTTGTAAAACTCAGTCCCTCTAGAAACCACCAGTGCAAGGACACTTGACTTAAGGTACAGATGACATAGATTTTGATTGATGCCTTTAAATTATTTCTTTTAATAAAAAGCAGAGGAAAAAAAATCCCAGAAGGCTTAGAAATGGCATGTCTTAGACTTAGTTGTAATCTTGGCAAACGTGAGTCAAATTCAACCATTTCTTGGACCCATACCCATTCTAGTGGGACAGAAAGTTACAAACAAAACCTAGATGGTAGGTTTTTTTTTTTTTTAATAGATTCTGTCTTTCATGGTATAGCAATATGGCCATGAAGAGAAAGAGTCTGCTTTTTCTTTTTGGAGGAATACTTATTCCAATTTCCTAGGCATAGTAATTTGCTGCTATTCACTGCTGAAGCTAATTCTTAATTTTTGGAATTAATTGAGCTGAAAGCTGGACTCATGACAGCCCATCCCTTCAGTAGCCAGCACAGAAGATGAGGACAGACGGCCATTTCAACTTGACTAGCCTGACATCCTGCATAATCAATGCATGTCGGTCACAAAAGACTGGCTGCCTGTGCTCATGCCCATTTGCAAGTTGGCCTCATGCCCACTCACAAATTGGGATGCCAGTTCCACTAGGGAACACAAGTGTCAACAAAAGATCACTTCAAACAAGAAGCCTGCTCAGTTTTGCAAGAGCCATCATTTTGATAGGAGCCAAAAAAAAAAAAAAAGGAAAAGGTTTAAGGTGGTTAATCCCATATTGCTGACAAATAGCTATTTATATCCCATCATACCTTTGGCCTCGAGGGACATTTTACTTAATGACTTAATGTAATCTTCTCTATCCTTTAAATATGACTTTCAATCTCTGCATTTCAAATGAGGCAAAGAGGAGACATTATATCAATCCTACAGTCACTGGAAGTGTCCATTTTCTTCATTCCCATTACATGCATCAGAGACAGAAAGAGTAAGCAAAGCATTATCATGTGCATAATGTCTCTAGACACTAATTAGAATGGTGAATAGTGCACCTAACAAAATGCAAATATATTCTTTAATATTCAATTAATTCAGCAAATATTGGTTAAATGCCAGGCACCCAGTAGGGATTGGTCTTATTGCCTGAAGTCTCTTCTCTTCCAATGGAGTCTGCATACTTGCTGTCATATTAATCAATCTCCTGAAAGCATATTTCCCATTTCATTAATCCTCTACTCAAAATGATCTTACAGTTTTCTATTAACCACACAATAATTACAAATATTTACTTATTCCCTAAGATCCAACTAACTTTTTTAAGTTTTGTTTATCATATGAGAGCATGGACCAGATACTTTTATAACAATTACCTTATTTAATCCTCCATTCCAACTTGAAAAATGATCTTATCTCTAATTTTTACATGTGCAAACAACTGGATTGATGCTAAAGACTAACAAAGCATCCAATTGGTCATTGCCCATGTAAATATAGAACTCAGGTTCTCTAGATTCATTGCTTTTCTGCTCTCTGGATTTTGTCTTCCTCAGAAGACCTTCTATGGTTTCACAACCCCTCAACCCCAGCACTAAATAGGTGCTTCCTCTGAACATTCATAATACTTAATCCACCTCATTCTTAGAGATTTTAATTGCTTTATAATTTGCATGATTCAAATTTTCATTAAAAATGTAGTGAGAAACTCAATAATTTCCATGGAAACTGAGGATGATAACAATGGAAAATTGGAAAGGAAAGGAAAAGAAGAAAGTTTAAGTCTTTTTGATTCCCAGTATGTAATCCAAAACTGTGCTATTTCCAGAGATGTTACCTTGAGTCACTGTAACAAACCTCAAATGCAGGTACTATTATCTCCAAAATATAGATTAAAAAAACTGAAGCTTAAGTTGGTAATCAGTTCAGTTATTTACTAGGTGAAGATTCAAACCTAATCATTCCTTAATTCATCCTACAAAATATTTGAGCATCTACTGTGTGCCAGGCACTGCTCTGAAAGTTCCATATTCATAATTAAACAAAATAAACAAAAACCTCAGCCTATGAGGAACTTACATTCTAGTAGGAGGGACTATTAGTTAACAATAAACTTATGTTAAAACTGACTATCAGGTATGTTAGAAATTGAGATGGGGGAAGAACACTGAGTCGAATACAGAAAATCAGAACTACCAGAAATGAATTGGGTTTGCAATTCTAAATAGCATAGTCAGCATAGAAATGTGAAGCTGGAGAAAAGATACGAAGAACTAGACAAGAAAAGGCATTCCAGGCAAAAGAAAGAATCACTTCAAAGGTACAAGGTTGAGAGTAATTATCCCCCAAAGTGATGTGGATAAAAATGATAAGAAGCCGAACATTGATTTATAAAGAGAAAATGTTTCTTCTATATCCCCCCAGAATCTTTTTTTTCAATCTTGATCCTTTGTAATTCATTCCTTCTCTGGCCTGCCTTTGAACCTTTCTTTTTTTGTTGAAGTAACATTGGTTTACAACACTTAAAACATTGTGAAATGATAGGTAAGATTTAAGAGTAAATAATGTGTCAAATACGATATATAGGTGATTCATGTTTTAAATTATATTGATTATAAAAAATAAGGAAATTATTATTATTCCCACTTTTGGAATGATGGGAATATGGTAAAGAATATCTTGCTCATGGTTTAAGAGCTGGCGATAACTATGAATCCAGGTGGTCGAGCTTCAGAATCCTGCTCAAATCTATAGCTGGAGTTCATTTTCATCTCTAAAGAACATTCCATTATATGAATGTATTACAATATATTTATGTATTCTCTTGTTGGACATTTAGAACTTTTCTAACTTTATTATTATTAGAAGTAATGTCATGATGATATTTTTATATACCTGTAGGTGAGAGTTTCTCCAGGTCATGTACTTTAGAGAATTGCTGGGCCATAGGGTATATGGCAGATTTGTATATCACCCAGTCCCACATGAAACAAGGGACAAGTACATTTTCTCTTTATTTCTCACTCTTTTCCAGAATGAATGTAATTTAGATTGTATTATGATTTATCTCAAACTTAAGAATTCTCTATTTTCTTATATTTTTTTAAATTAATTTTGATTATTGTATTTAGTTTTCTTATCAATATTACAAAGTTATTTAATTATATTTTGAAGGGAACTTATTTGTTACTGTTTTTAGTAGTATAATATATAATTAAAACAGTGAACATGTTTCAAAAAAACTGAATAAAGTGATTCACATATGACTAAAGATATTACATTTTGTGTTTTATGTGATATTGCAAATTATGCTTTTGCACCACTAAAATATATCCAAGCATCATTTAATAAAATAAGGTATACTTCTGGTAGAGCATGAAATAAATTTAGAAAATTAAGTCCTATAATCCTAGTTTATAAATTATGTATCCGTTATATAACCATTATATTAAACATATGACATAGTGCATATTATATAATTATATATTTATGTTATATTTGAAATAATGATTAATATATACACATATACATACACATGGACATATTTCATGCATTTAATTTTTATAATTTTATAATTATTAACATTTCTAAAGTATATTTTTATATATCAAATTGTTTATAAAGAGCTTTGATTTTCCACCCTTCCCCTTACAATGTGTCTTTGAACCTTCTACCACCAAGAGTAGATTTCATTTTCTCTTAGTCTTTAATATGTGCTTTGAGTAATAGAATTCTGAAGAATTGACGTTGTCCCACTTATAAACCTAGGACTCAAGAGTTCTGGAACATTCTTCCTTTCCTTGTTGGATTGTTCCTTTTGCCCAGAGAACAATTGAGCTGGGTTAACTTGTGGGGGCTGGAGACAAGATGTCACATGGAACAGAGACAAGTCATCCAAATGAGCCATCATTCAGTCAGACTCCAGGCAGTCCCTGGCTGAGCCCAGATGCTCCATCAGCTAATGTCAGCTGCAAAATTGAGCACAACTGAGATCAGTGCAGTATAGTCCAGATGAGACTATACTTTACAGGCCTGCTTGACCTGTAAACCTGAAGTATTAATAATTGCCTTGTAAAGCCATTGGATTTTGAACTTTTAGCAAGAACTAATTAGCATAGGAACCTTTTTTCCTTGTTAGAATTAGAGTGATTTTCATGTTATATGTAGTTTTTTTGTTTATGTTTTCACTAATGAGCATTTTTACTTTTGAGAAAAGTTTATAAAATTCTCAGAGATCTTTTTGAGTGACATGTATCTGTTCCTCTTAGACTTCAAAAGAGGAGACACAGCAATCAGCAATAATGAGTAAATTCACATAAGCATATGAAAACATATTTTTAGGAGAATACAGAATGAGGAAGGGTGGTTATTTGACTAGAACGCTAAATCAAAGCATTTACATTATATTGTTATTTAGTCACTATGATTAGTAACATATGGGGGAAAAAACTATATAAACCCATATCATTAAAGAACGAGGAATGCACTTGAGTACAGAGGAAGGCAAAACCCAACCCCACTGCCCCAGCATCACTTGACATTATAGAGTCTTTCCCACCTGGTGTTCAATCAATCTCTCTGATTCCTCTTCTTGTTATGAACTAAATGTGTCTTCCCACAATTCATATATTGAAATACTAACTGCACGGTGATGGTATGAGGAGGTGGGGTCTTTGGAATGTGATTAGGTCATGATGGTGGAACCCTCATGAATATGATTATTACTTTTATGTTAGGTGGGACAGTCTAGGGGGATGGGGCAAGAGGCCAGACGAGACAAAGGAACAAAGGATAGCTGTGTAAATGGCAAGACCAACAATCACCAACCAGAAACAAAAACAAAAACAGAAAAACCACCATTTCATTCCTGTGGTGTTCCAAGGTTTCCAAAATGACACACTGTCAATCTGGCTCTACTAATTGATAATTAGGTGCCTTTGGGGTGGGCATAGGAGGAATTACCCGAGAGACTTCCCATAAGTATGTAATGTGCTGATCAGAGAAGACAGGCAATGATGTTCACGTGAACTAACACACTTCTCACTGTCTCCAAACATGTACTATCACTCTTGCTTGCTTAAATGAATTTCCCACTTAGCCTTTCATCTGCTGAGTCTAACATATTGCACACAAGGACCTGGATTCTGGACTTCTTCGGGAGGTCTCATGGAAACACTAACACTTACATAAAAAGACGCTAGAGAAAGAATTATTCACCACCACCTGAGGAGATGATAAAACGTTCACCTGCACCTCAAAGATAGTTCTCATCAAACCCAAATATGCTGGCTTCTTGACCTCCAAATTATAGTCTCTAGAACTAAGAAATAATGTCTGCTGTTTATAAGTCACCCAGACTAGAGTATTCCATTATAGCAGTCTGAACTAAAATACTTCTTATTCTCCATCCACCCATTCAGGGTCCCAGCTTCAGCTTGCTGCTCTCCCACGTGCTCAACACTCAGTTTCTATTTTATGCTGCTGGCCCTTGAATTCAAGCCAGTAAATCTATTACTCCTGAATCCTCACATTTTTTAATAATAAGTGCAGTTTGTAGGGGGGCAATTTCCTCTTGCTACTATCATCTGCCACTTCTGAAACATGATTACTGAAGAGCTCACACCCCATTGCACTTGGAAAGAGGAAGGTGAAGGAAGGGACTAAGAATGGCAAAGAAACGTGCATCACCTCACCTGTGAGAATGTTAAAGCAGTCACGTATGCATGGCAGCTTATATACTGCCATACCTATAAAAGGAAGACCTGGGACATATTCTCTCCTACACATTCCTACATGTTCCTCCTTTTTGTGCTTACAGGAAACTTTATGGAAATGCAAATGCTATATGAATGCATCATTGTTTATGTCCAAAAGATGATCTAGCTCCAGAGTAGAGGGAAATCCATGCTTTAAGGATTTCCTTATTCGCTTTTTGTTTTAATTTCAGTTTTTTTTTTTTTTTTTTCAAGCTGGCTTTTCTTTCTTTTAAAGCCTTCTCCCCTCTGTAATGTAATTGTGATAGTAATGAAAAAGTGCAGCAACTTGCCACTGTGTCAAGGTCTATTCAATGCCAAATACAGCTATGGGGTAAATTTCAGATTCGTATGAGTAGAAAGAGAAAATAGACATCTGGAAAGGCTTCTTCTACCGACAAGTAAACTCTAATAGTTAACTGGATGCAAAAGAAAACGAGCTCCAGTTCAAGATAGTGAGAGGAAAAGATCCTGAATTCACCTCCTCCCACAAGTACCCTAAAGCTAGAGCTACTTATGCAGCCATTTCCTCAAAAAGAAACTCAAAAACTGGCTGGGCAACCCCTTACAGACCAGGCAAACAGGAAAAAACCTGCCTTGAAATGAATAAGAGTATCTGAGACCCAATCACAACTTGACCCCATTCCTGCCACAGTGATCCACAATCAGGAAGGAACTCAAAACCTGTGACTTCTCCCATTGAAGGTTTTGAACTCCACATCAGGCACCCCAACTTTTAAGACCTGCTCTTGAGAAACAAGTTCCCAAAACATATGCTTTAAAAATAATGGGACTGGCAGCCACAAAACACACAATGATATAGTAAATTGAGAAATGGTTCTTAGAGGGGCTTCGTAGACTCATCTGGCTACATCCTGGGACCCAGCATAGAGACAGCTGACTGAAAAGCATCCAGTCTTTCTGTGAAGGCGATTTGCCTCAGCCTGAGGGACAGACATCTAATTTAACGTACATCTGGGTACCTACCGAAATATTCTCCAAAGACAGAGGCTGGTAGGTGCCATCTTCGAGCTCTCCCCCAGCCTCACTGCAGGTGGGTAACTCCAGAAAGGAGCCTCTGCACTTGTGCACACACATCCGGCACCCAGGTTTGTGCAGCTGCCCCCAGGGGACACACCAGATCTCATGACTGATCCCAGTGCACGTGTGAACTCTAAAGAGGCATGAAACAAACAATGAGTTATGCAGAAACATGTGTGGAGGATGGAACATCTGATGATGACTAGCAGATGATGTGCATTAAGAGCTGGATAACAACGAAAAGGAACTAATCAGTAGTGATGACTTCATCTCCTTTAGGGCTGCTTGATGGGAAAGGAGATTCCAAAGAATTTCTGGATCCTCTAAATAAGGGTCCCAGACAGACAATTCCATGGACAAAAATGACTTAGTGACAGATACATGCAAATTCTTTACACTATTTACTCTAGTGAAAATGTCCACATATGTAAATAAAATAATAAATTCTAGAGAGCACAAAAAAAAAATCAGTCAATCTCAAAAGATGTTAAACAGGGCATCAGATTGGCAGAGGTATTCCACAAATCCCCATGAAGTTGCAATTTATGTTTAAAACAATGTATACTGAGAAATATAAAAGCAGGCCTGTTTGAAGTCCATTCTGAGTAGGCCCACTGCTGTGATAGGAAAACGTTACCCTTTCTTTTCTAGAGATCCAGAGAGCCCTGATCTGTCTCCAGTTGTAAACCTGCTTAGTAGAGACCTCTCTGATCACCTGAACTTGAAACACTGTGCTGCAGTGGAGGTGTCAAGAATAAGTGACATTGTATGTCTCAGAGTCTTGACTCATAGGATGCCCAGAGTGGCCCTAGACGGGGAAATGGAAAAAGATAAAATTATAGAAAGAGCACTTCATTTCCAAGAGTACCTGGAGTTTCTTTTATATGTTTTGGGATAGTTTCTGAAAATATATTCTTTTTTTTTTTTTCCTAAAGAAATATCCTGAACACGCCTGGTTTTCGATGAGCTATCTACGGAATTAATCTCCCAGCCTCTTAGAAACCCATTGTGAGCAATCTGCTTCTCATCCTAATTTGTGATCTGTCCCGTGGCTCTATGCAGATGTAACTACCTCTGCTCAGTTTTATGGTGTGATAAAGGAAAGTTTGTTAAACAACAGGAATGATTTTGCATCTACTAAGTTAATAGGAAAGATTGTTCTGATTGCTAGAAAATTCATTATTGTCTCTGACACTTTGTATCGTCTGAATGAGAAGCCCCCCTTACTTTAAATTCTCAAAATAGAAAGAAAAAGGAGCTAGCAGGACTAAAGCAAATATTAATTCTCTTTTGCTTCCTTTTTTTTTTTTTTTTTTTTTTTTAGGTGTGTATTGATTTGAAACCGTTTCAGCAATTTAATTAGGAATACAAGCTTTTCTCTTTCCCTTAGGTTCAGATCAAATTTACCAATTTTTTTTTTCTTATGCTGAAGCTACAAACATCTGAGAAGGCCTGAACTCCCAAGTTTTCATTAATTTGTTCGTGAGTAATTACGATCTAAAGATCAGAGACAGTAACAGTTACAGGGAGCAGCACCACCATGCTGTAGAGGCAACTGGAGGGATTGACGCTGGATGAGAATGGAGCATGAGGAAGGGAGGCTAAAGATGAAAGCTCACAGGAAACAAGACCACCTCCACCCTGTCATTTACTAGCATTTTCTTAGGAATTTCAGCTGGGGAATACAGAATGGGCACTTAGAATAACTTCTGCTCACTGTAACCAAATTGTTTTGGTTTCTTTGAAAGCATTGTTTCAAACACATTTTACTCAGAGTTCTTAAATAACAAGGAAAAAAGTCGGCAACAAAAACAAAAACAAAAAAAGTTGGTGACAAAAACAAAAACAGTACAGGCGGGGCTTTTGGGCCCCCTCAACAGATTGGGGCCCCTTTTGCCTTTCATTACAAACAGCCCTGGTTTATTAAAAACGAGACAAAAATTGATGCTCGGGAAATATGAAAACAAACAGTATTGTGTGGTCAGCCTAACCCAAACAGATATCTAATTTCAAAGCACAATATAAAAAGATATTTTGTGCTGTTTGAGTATTCCTATTCAAGTAGGGAAAATAATATGTGTGTTCAGAGGTGAAACACATCATTCATTGTGGCCTCAGTATTCATAAATAGTAGAGCAGTAAGCATATTTGTCTGATGACATAAACATGCAAGAGACAGTGATGGTCAGAGAGGAAGGTTTCATGCAACAGGCCTGAGAGCAGGCTGATAGCACCACAGGCCACAGACCTTCACATCCTGAATTCACTGTGGCCAGATAAAAGCACACAGAGTGTCCAAAGCAGTCAGACCAAGAGACCAGAGAAAGGAAAGCCAGTGCCAAATACAAATTGTACTCAAGTATTTAGTCCAGCAAAACCAATCAGACTGAAGTATGTAGTAAAAGTCTCTATTACTTCCAGATGCACATGTGTTCCTTCCCATAGTGTCAACATGTTGTCAGATCACAGAGGGTTCCAGTCTGGTGCTCTTTTTTCTTGCAGTGAATGACAACTTCTTAAGATTATTACAATACCAAGCCCAAAAAGGTGGAAAGGAGTTTGGCTGAAACACGAAATATTAATTTTATAATCTCGTAGTTAAGAGAGCAGAATCTGAGACCACATTCCCTGGGTCTGAATCATAACTCTAAAATATCTCAGACTTGGGCAAATTACTTCTCAGCCATAGTTTTCTTATCTGAACAATAGGAAAATACAAATGTATCATATAGGATTGCTGTGGGTTAAGTGAGCTAAACACCCAAAGTTCTTAGACTAGTGCCTGATTCTCAGTGGAATGCAATAAATATTGGTTATTAGGATTTCAAATCCCTGCTCATCACTTTTCTACAGTTTCCTCCTTTCAGAGATCAAATTAAGGAGATAACATGGAAAAGGTCTTCTTCCTCAGGAAAAATGAATTTCACAAACTGGAATATGTGTGGCTATCAAAGTTCTCCAGGATTAGGAGTGAGGAAAAGGAGCCTGGAAAATAATAGAGACTTAAACATAAAGAAAGCTTCAGGGAGCAGCAAGGCCTGAAGGCAGAGAGAATGAGACATCTTGAATGCCAGAAGAAATTGGAAAAGAATATAAGTAGAGAAACAGCTCCCTAAGCAAGAGTAATATAGACGAAAACCCGAACCATCCATACAAGGGAATCAGAGATGCCTGTTGTTATTTTGCTTGCTTATTTTCAAGGTATTTTTTTTCTTTTGGTGAGGATGGAGTTAAGTTAAGAAAAAACACGCCTTTTTTTATTTTTACCTTTATTGAGTAATGTCTTTGATAATTTTCTCCTCCAATTATATTTCTCAAAAAATATTGGCTACCAAAAAAAAAAAAATCTCCAAATCTGAAGGCTGTACGTAAGCAGGCTCTTGATAAGAATACAGAAGGAACAGCACAGGAGATTGTAAAATGGAATAGCTCTCTTATTAAGCCATCATGTATAAAATAAATGGATATTGGGCACACATTGCTCTCCTATAGTTATTTACTAGAAAACTCTAGGGCTGGGATTATTTTCAGCAACTAGATTTTTGCCATATCAGATGATATTCGAACAGTCTGTTATCACTTGCTTTTCTTCTATGTTGAAAAATAACCAGTGCTCTTCTAAATAATGACCGAAAATAATTGACAGAAGATCTGAAATTTGGGGAAAGGTGTTAAAGTGAACTATAAACCAGAAAACTTTCCTAATTGAATGTTCTTTCCTGCTTCCCTCATTATCATTTAAATCCTTTAAGTTTTCACCACACCTTGCATTTCATTTCCTTGCTTTTCTTCTTAAAATAAGAAAAGGTAGAACATGTTTGTGAGTTCTACATGTTTTGAAACCCCATACCATTTCACAGACTTCCAGAGAAATTCTCATGAACTTAAATCTGTCTCAAGGCACTAAACACTCCATGTGTTGATTGACCTGGCAATTTACCCAGGAACAATGGACTGTTCTCTACAGTTCATTTGTAGCTTCACTATAGTTAAATTAAGACTAACTACAAACTTGGCAGTTACTGGAAATGGTACATTATCTTTTCCCCACCATGTCCTCAAAACACTTGAAAATCCCACACACTAGAGAGAATTATATAAGAGGTTCAGATCTGTAGTTTCAGAAAGCATGCATTCAATTGTCTGAATTATGCTCTAATTCTCTTTCTCTACCAGTATTCTATAAATGCTACATTCCTGTGAAACTAATTTTTAATGCAATTTAGAAGACTCATTGAGGAAAGTTTTAGATTTGTATAGTTAAATGAAACATTCCTCCTAACTCTTGTATTTTACCATCACCAAAGTTATTTCACTGAAATAAAATTTTATATTACCAACTTATACAGCAAATAAATTACTTTTAGACCTCAAAAATTATTTCTAATTTTAAAAATATTTTGACATGGTAAAAATGATATCTCAATGCAGCAGGGGACAACTTAGCCATTTATTAAAAAGTAAATAATTCATCATTCTCTCTTAAGACTTGAACTTCTCTAAGTAAATATTGATATTTTCATCAAGATTTACATTTTTCCTTCAAAAATAATAAAAATAATGTGAAATGTATCCTTTTTACAGTTATTTATATCTATTGAGTCTACTTTATTCTGAACATTGTGTAAGTTACAGAAACTACAAAAATAAATGAGATCCAGTTCTTGCCATTGGTGAGTTTAAAGTATCACAGGAGAGAGAAAGAAAATCAAGCATCATTATACAGCTATACTAATCCTGTGCTAGGGGAACATGCAGGACAGAGGGGAGGGTACTCATTTCAGTCTTAAAATGAGATAGAAGTTATCCAGTCAACAATTTTTTTAGCATTTACTGAAGTTTCCTTGCAAATGTGCTCCTTGATCAGAACCCAGTAGGATACATATGAGATGACCAAGTTGACAATGTGGGCTAAAGAGATTGAGAGAAAACTATATTCAAAGGCATGGAGAGAAGAATGTGACATGTGTAGGAGACTCCAAAAAGACTAGCAAGGCTGGAAGATAATGTGAGATATACAGAAACGGTCAACTTATAAATGTCCTGCTTTGTCATCCTGAGGTGTCTGAAGATCATCTGGAAGAGAAGGTCCATATGTGTAAGTTATCAGTCTCTTGTTGCTCAATTCCAAATCCACTCCTCATTGATGAGGTTAGGATACAGGAACATGTCCCCGTTGCCAGTCAGCATAGTACTATGTGTCATTCATAAAGGGTGGTGGAGAAACCATGGACAAAGAAGAGACTTTACTGCTGGATTCTGATGTATAGTTTTATGAGAGATTTCAGGGTATTACAGAGAGTGGTTTCTCAAGAGTTCTATCAGTGCGAAACTTCAGCAAATTTCTCTGCCCAGAAGTGGTCCATGCTCACACCTTCTTCAGTGAGGTTAGCAGGCGGGGATGTAGGGGAGTTTCTATATGTGTTCCTAGCCTGAATATTTTGCATTAGCCCTCCACACAAGCGGCTACTCTCTGTACTCCTTATATCTGCTAGTCCAAAAGTCCAATCCCCTGTTATCGTTTTTAATTCTCTATATAAAACTCTTTCTGTTCAAATTACTATGTTGTATGTGTCTCCTGATTAGATCCTAAGTGATTCGTAGTTGGTACGATATGAGGTCCTAGGAGACAGACCCAGAAGGATGGGATTTGGTGATGGGTTTAATGATCCCTCTAGGCTTGAACATGAATGCTCCTCTCCTTGTCAGTGGGAAATGGGGCCCTGTGATAACCTCATTTGTGGAAGATACATTAAAAAAGGATGCTCATTCACCTTGAGACCCTCTCCAACTACCTCATGTTGCCACTAGACCTATAACTATAACCAGAGTGCAATCTCCACATGCTCAAGGGTAGCAGTTATATACTAGGATTGTGAAGGAAATGTCTTACACACTCAAAACACTGCAAGACTGTTTGCAAATATTGACAGGAACCTGAGTGGTATGCATAGGAATGAATTTTAAAGGTAAACTAAGGGAGGGTAGATGATAACACTACATCTGGCTAAGTTAATTGATATATCTATGCTTATTAGAGATTCTGATGTTATGTGTTAGATCATAAGCTGGAGGCGGTGCTAACAACTTAGTTGACTGGTTGGCTGAAATTTGGACTCAGTGGTGACCTGACATTAATGAGCTTTTGGTGATGTGTAAGAGGTCTAAGGAGACAGGACCATTTAAGTAGATTTGTGTGCAACTTGCACTCCCACCCCCCAAATACATCCCACAAAAGAATCCAGGAGATACTCCTTCACTAAGACATTGAGAAACACATTTGAGAAGGGGCCACTTGAACCCTTAAAAACTCCATGGTTGCTCTCTATGACTAGATGTGACCACAAGAGAGGATCTCTGACTAATACAGCAGGTAACTTGACTAAAGGCAAATGTAGGGAGAAATATGAGTAGAAATATATGACACAGAATGTAAATTCTTAGACTAGAAGGAAAATGGATGAGAAGTTAAGGGTGTGATGCAAATGAAAAATTTTGAAAGACTAAACTGAGGCAGGAGAAATGAAAATAGAAAGGGGGAAATGGATGTGAAAACATTTGGTGGGTAAACTGCATATTGATTAATCTTCAGGGTATGAAGGAGAAGGAGAAATCCAAGCTACTCCCAGTTTTCATTGGATTATGATGGACACCATGGTATGATTCAGAAAGATTTGAAATGCAGGAAGCAGAGTGTTTTCTAAGGGATGTAATAAATTTGCTTTGGGAATATTGAGCTTAAGAAATCAGGTAATGGTAGACAATTGTGTAGGTAGATGAGAACCACAAGAGAGAAATCTGAGCTCAAAGTAGAGGTTTAATTATCACTAATGTGTAGGTGGAAGCCACAGATACATGTGAGATCATTTGGGTGGATTCTATCTAAAGAGGGGAAAAGAGGACAGAAAATAAACTCCTAGGAAATTGACTTTTAATAGGTGAGTGAAGGAAGAGAAAGTCTACAAGCACGGAGAAGGAGAAAGCAGAAATGTAGGAGGGAAAACTCAACAAGGAGGTCACCAAAGGTTTAAAAAAAAAAAGCAAAACAGAGTTTATGGAACACAGAGTGAAGAATATCCATCTGCTATGTCCTTGCAAGAATATTAATGACCTTACTAGGTCATAGAACAGCGAGGACTAAAAACACATTTCAGTGGTTAACAAATTATTAGGAGGTAAGAAAGTAGAAATGCTATAGCAAACACAGTTTGACCATGTTAAAACTATACTCAACTCCCTTTCCTTTACCTATATTTCTGTATTATTAGTTAAATCCCTTAATCCTCTTTCCTGGAATCTTCTATGCAAATAGATACCACCACTATGAGCAATGAGTTCTAAAGGGAAATTAGTTATAGATCTTCGAGAAAGATCTTTCTCTTCCAGATGAAGACAGTCACAGGTGGGCAGAATGGAGAGGATGGCATGCATTCACTCCCGTTGAACTAGGTTGTTGATGCAGCAGCAGCTGTATTAGACCATCAGGTATACAACAAATTAAAAGCTATCAGGTTGAAGATGACAAAAAAAATTTTTAAAGCATAAATCCTTAATGATACCAGAGACTAATACCAGGAAAGATCTAACTCCAGAGTTGTTTATATGAAAAGAAGAAACTCTCATTCATTTGAGATTTGATTGGTCATATTTTTGATAATTTCCAGCACAAGGAATCTCATTTGTTGAGACTCTTTTAAGAAGCTTGCCTGTGAAGATAGGTAGAACAGTAATTAGGATACATGGAGTTGAAATTTGTGGGAAGGTGTGTTGTTTGCTTTTATGGTTGGAGCACTGTGTGTTTGTTTTAATTTTTTTTTTTTTTTTTATTTTTTTATTTTAGAAAGGAAACATCTCTGCTAATTTGTAAGCTGAAGAGAAGAAATCAATGGCGAGGAGAAACTAGAAATATAGGAAAGCAAGATAATGAAGAAAAGTCTCAAATACGAGTAAGTAAGGAGTACAGGTGAAGATGTAAATCTCATGAAAAGAAAGAAAGATCCTCTCCTCTGTGGGGCAGAGACAAATTTGGAATGAGGATGGGAAGAAAAGGACAAAGAGAAGCTAAGAGAATTGGTACTTGATTCCCTGTAATCATCCCTCTCTGCTCACCTAGGCTAAAATATCACTTCCACAACACCTGGAATCCAAATCAACTCTAAAATACTGAATTGCAATTAGACTAGTGATGGATTAATTTCTCTTGCCTCTCTCCTCTTCACCCCCACCCCCCAGGCTACTTTGCATTTCAGTGCAGGATTTATTCAAAAGAATAAATCTACTGGTAGAATTACAGACAGGCATTGGGAAGAGCAATTTCAAGGGACTTCATACCAGACCAGTAACAGGCAGTGACCTACTTACCCTTCAGGTGAGACAGGTCCTGCCAAAAGGCTCAGCGTGTGCTTCTGTACTGTCCAGGAATTTAGAAAGGTGATATGAGATCCCTGGGCAAAAGATGCAGTGTCAGAACAAGTTTGACTTTCATTATTTGTATCTCTGGGTTATCTTTGACTGCAGTGATTTAGTATTTTAAAGTGAAATTTCAGTAGGATAATGTAAAAGTTTAAAAAAAAAAAAAGCACCACCTGCTTTTTTTCTCCACAGTGAATTTGGGAGCAAAAAGTCAGCTACTGCTGAACTTGCTGCCTACCTCAATTGAGTCACTTAAGTTTGCACACTATTGACCTTGAGGTTTAGCAACTGTAAAGGCTGATTTGATCAAAGATGGAAGAAACTATCTTATATTCTGACCTCCATTAGTCACTTTGCCTCTTTTTAGATTTTTAGTATCACAGCAAAATGGTTACGTCTTTCAGATAGCTGGCAAGTTCTCCATGGTAATTCTCAGGAGCAACTTTCGAAACAAAAGAAAACTATATATCTCCCTTTTTTGCTGATGAGAAACTCTAAGGGTATTGGAATCACTGCTGCCATCCACCCTCCTATGCCTGAATCAGTCACAAAGGACTCTGCAGCCTCACATTCAATAGGGTTTAATGCATAGCACCTGTAAGAGACTTCACATGATCTCATGAACTAGTATACAGAGTTGGGCAATTTCAAAGTCAATCAAGGTGCAAGCTATACTTTTTAGAGCCAGAATTCATGCTATACATGCCTACCTATTCCATTCCATTCTAAGAATTACTCAATACTCATAGAGAGAGATTTTCTTTTTAAAGTATCAATGACTCTCTATCCCCTAATTGTAGACTATGGAATAAGTAGGAGTTAGGCCCCATTTTAAGAAGACAAAGGAAGATCTGTCAAATGATGATTAGTGTATTAACTTTTCGGATAGAATTCAAGACCCATACCACTTACCCCTATTCGAAAGGAAGGAGGAAATCAGGAATATAATCTAAGAAAACTTTATGGAAAAGAGATATGGAATCAGTAAGCACTGACAGCTGACCTTTACCTGAGTCCTGTGCTCTGGGAAAGAGCTCTGGTCAAGTCCCCCTTCCCTTTGTGTTCCAGGAAATGACTTACTGTCAAAAACACCCTTCCCAGGTAATTTGGATAAAACTCTCACAGAATAGTCTCCTGGTCTACCTGTGACAAAGTTAAACATAGACCCTCCAAATTCCCATGCTTTGCCTTATATGTGAATACCTTCATTGTTCTCCCCAAAGACCTATCTGGACAAAATGATGCTAATTTGATTTGTCCAAACTTCTTGGCATCTCTTAGCTCCATAAGTCCCTGAACTTTGAACCATCCTTAACCTGAACCAGCATTTTCTTAAGACCACAAAGATAAATATTCCCTGATGACATATCCAATCATACCACCCACTCCTCCCCTGCCCCATCCAGTTCTTTCAAGCCTTGTTTTTCTGCCTAACATTTGAGATGTTTAGAGATCGATCTTGTGGTCTGAGCATTCTCCTGTTGCAATAGTCTTTTTAAATAAGTCTCTCCTTACCTGTCTGAATTTTTTTTTATTTGACAATATTTTTGTTTAGTTAGCTAGCACTTTAAGCATGTTTTTTTTCTTCACAGTTTGCATATTAGTCTGCATCTGTGTTACTAAACTAAAACTGAGAGTTTTGTCGTGTTTTGCTAGTTTGTTCATTTGGTTTCTTTATATTCCTTACATTAGTGAAACTCTCCAGGTTATTTACAGAAGACTCTGGGTTCTGATACAAGACTGTAGTGAGTGGGAGCAGGAAAAGAGAAGAAAATCTGGAGTTGAAAGAATAACAAGGACAGTGGGGGTGGGCACTAGAACTTGCGGGTGGGTATGCTATGATATACACATTAACTGAGGTGTGAATCTATTCCCCTAAACTTATATAATACTTTAAATCAATGAAACAATAAAAAATAAAGCTGAGGCCCAGAAGGCTGAATAATCTGACCGAGTACCTGCTGCCTCAAAGAACTCTGCAGTTCTGATTTGATTTGTGACTAACTTTGTATTGAGAGATCGCACAATATAACCTGTGCATGTTATGAAGTTGTCACATCATACAAATCATGGGTAGTAAGGAGATGGTTTTATAAACTGTGGTACCCAGCAGGGTGGTCTGTAGAAAGAGAACTATCACTGGCCTGAGGAACAGATGCCCCACGTTCCAATCTTACATCCAAGTGACCTTTGGAAGATGACTTACTCTCTTCGGGGCCTCTGTAATTTTAACTGTAAAATGAGGGGATTGAACGTCATGATCTCTAACCTCCCTTCCAGCTTTAGAAGTCTATGCTTCTAAAACAATTTAGAGTAAATCATAAAGATGGACCTTCAGGCAGGAAGATCAGCGAAGGTGAGTGAGTTGAGGGTCACATGATGTTATGGCCAGGGCCATAATGAGATTTGTAATTAAACATAACAACATGGGGTCATAATCAGATCTCATGCTTCAGAAACCACATTAATCATGATAGGGATCAGGTAGGTCACTTTCCCTATGATGAAATGGGGACCTTGAAAAGGAAGTTAAGTCTCCCTCCCTCTCCAGCACTGGGCAGTTACTTCACAGGGGGAAAGCTTGGGCCAGATCAGGAGGCCTGAGTTTCAATCCTAGGTTGCACTTTAATTTCACCTCAGCAAAATGAGAAATTAATTTAGATACAATCTGAAGCTCCTGGGCTGGCCCCAGTACCTTTTGAATACTAAATCTACTTCGAAGTGCCAAGAAGACATCTAGAGAGGTTTAGGAGCATTAAGGTCTACCACTAATTTGTTATTCATTGGTTGGGTGTTTGTAATAATATTTTAATATCTGAATGTGTAGAATATTCTTCAGAAATTAGTCCAGTATAAAAACTGATGCAGAACCTTTCTGATCTTATAATCAGTTTTTAGCGTATTCAATCTTCCAAAGAGGTCTTTAAGTTTGAAGAGAAATGTCAACAAATCTAGTAAAAGTAGCAGCCATAAAATTATAGTATTTTGAGATAAAGAATGCTTTCATCTCATTTTACACATGAATTGATAAATTTATTTTTCTTGGATACATTTTGGTGTTTTCTTAGGTGGGGTAGTCCGAATAATGGTCCTCCAAAAAATGTTCATATTATTATAACCTATAAACATGCTATGTTACTAGACAAAGGGAATTAAAATTGCAAATGAATTTAAGTTTGCTAATTACTTACCCTTTAAATGGGGAGATTATCCTGAATTATCTAAGTGGGTCCAATGTAACTATAACGTATAAATGGAAGAGGGAGGCAAGAGGAGGATACCTAGAGAAATAGCAACATGAGAAGGACTCAATCCATGTTGCTGGCTATCAAGATATAGGGAGAAGACAAGGAATAAAACAATGTGGGTAGTTTCTAAGAAGCTCAGTTGGATAAGGAGCAGATTCTGCTCTCAGGGCATTCATAAAGGATTACAGCCTTATGAATACCTTGATTTTAACTTAGGAGAACTATTGCAAAAATTTCACAAGAACAATAAGGTAACAAATTTGAACTATTTCAACTCATTAAGTTTGTGATAATTTGTTACAGCAGTCATAGAAAACTAAAGTACTAAGTACATGGAATAGAGAAATAAATAACTGAGGCAGCCATCAGCTAAGACAGGGAATAGGGAGCCATAGGTGCAGTTTAAAGTAGATTCACAGAGAGCTAGAAGGAATGATACAAGAGAGGAAAGAGTAAAACCACCAACGAAGGAAAAAAACAGTGTGGGGAGACCACAAACCACAAAAACCCCTGAGAGGACGAGGGATCATAAACCACTAAGTAGTTAACTACAGAATACGAGGAGACGTTTGAAAACGCGATCATCCCTACAACAATTGATTTGTAAGACATCTTAATTTGAAAGTTGAGTATCTTCTGTGCAAAACAGTGACTAAGTCACCGTGAAAAAGTTAAACTACGTTCTGAGTAGTCTTAGAAATAAAGGGATTGTGGACTTTTTAGAATTATTTAATTGACAAAACTTAGAGTTACCTTGCCTTGCCTATTTTAATCTATGACTACCACTCTCAATCTTTTTTATCTGTTCATAAATCATCATATGCATAAAATTCAATCATTAATAGTAAGTTGTTCTTAAGTTGGGGACCCACTAGGAAAATAGTGATTCTGAATCTCTGTGATGATGAAGGCATGGATGGCTTGAAATAGTTTCTTCATGACTTTGTTTCAGTGACTTTGTTTTGTCTTGTCTCTCTCCCACACTGATCACATATCATTTTCCTTACCTAGTTTCCTTTTCCCACTATATTTTGGTTCTCCCAGATTTACATTTTTCCCTTTTCCCCCCCCTCTCTACTCCCTTGGAAGCCCATCAAACTGGTGACTTTTGCCACCTTCTATGCTGATGACCCTAAGCCTTCTCCATAACCAAGGATTTCTTACTGAGGTTCTGACGCACATTTCAGTCACCTGAATGCCCATGCATGTAAAAAAACCAAAACTTCAAACTGTGCCAAAATGATGCTCACAATCTCTACCTGCCTTTATTTCAAAAGTCTACTCTTTAATACTTCACCTCATATAATTACAACACCGTCTATCCAATTGCTCAAGTCGGAGAGCATGTGTTCTCTTCTGAGTCCTATAGTTCTTGACACTGGAATTGCAGGTAGGAGCTACTTTGCTTATGAATTACACATACTTTATTGTGGCACTTTTATGGCTATTATTGCTTTATAACTAACACTCTAAAACAATTTTACTACGCTCTTTGATTCTGTGAGTCAGGAATTTGGACAGACGACTATGAATATGATTTACATTTGTTTGATGATATGTATCATCTCAGAAAGATTTGAAGACTAGGGTTTATTCCATGACCAAGCCTGTCACCCTGGGGCAGCATCTTCACCCACGTTGTTGTAGAAAGTATAATATACCATAAACACTATGGTATTATAATTCTTTTTCTACAATCTGTTGCTTTTCTCACATTTATTATAGAAATCAATACTTACCACTATTTTTAAATTGTAGTAGTTATTAGGCCTATACCTAGATCTTGTCATTCAACACACTCATAAAAAAGAATATACATCACAAAATATTTTAAGTATTTTGATACCTACAATTAATAAATATCCTTTGTGGTCATATATTTTTGGTTAGTGTATTAAGAATCTTGTTTCGAGAAAGAGTCCTCAGTCAATGAGGTTCAGGCAGAATAAAAGTTAAAAACATCTATGTTACTTTGAATGAGTGAATCAACAAATAACAGATAAAATGTTATTGTCATTTAAATAAGTAAATTGATAAATTTATTTTGATAAATTCTAGAGACATAGAAGTTTGTTTTCTTTGTTTTTGTTTTTTTTAGTCTCAAATCACCACACTTTTCAAAAATGCTAAGCAAATAAAGATACATTCTATCTTGCCTTTTTTGGTCCGTATTGATTACTGTTAGGCAATTCTTTAATTACATAATAATTAAACAATAATCCACAATATATTGTAAATCCTGTATTCTAAAACTTTATGTAAATCTAGATTCTTCCATATGGAAAAGAAGTCAAACAACCTACAGAAGGTTTATTTAGTCTCGTATTTCCCATAATGAGCTCCTTAGAATGCTGGTTCTGCCTAATATTAATAAACCATATTAGGTGCTGTATGTAAATGTAAAATTGGTATTATGCATACTTTGAAACAAATTGTCAAAATTCAATATCCCTTCAATAAGAAAGAAAGAAATAAATTTTAAAATTGAAAAATAAATAAACCATATATAAAAAAAGAAAGAAGATGGAAGTAAGGGAGCAAGAAATGAAGGAAGAAAAAGAAACAAATCAGAGTAGTCTCTGATAAAATTAGATGAGGAAACTCTTGGTTAAACCAAATATAAAATATTTTTTAGTGGGCCATCTACGTACATGATGGATAGCTGAGAAGAAAGAGGTTTGCAGTTTTTTTTCAAGCCTGCTTACTAATGAGTATCACATTCTATGGAAAGACTGATCCAGATCAGGGCCCTCATATGCATCCACAGAAATCAAGGTCCAAAGAGGTAAATGACATGCCTGAGGCTAGCCAGCTGTTGGAGGAGCAGGTCCAGAATTAGAATCTGGCTCCTGGCTCCAAGTCAAAGGCTGTTCCCACTCTCCCACCACACCAATTAATTAGGAGTGCAGGTGTCTGCCTGCATAGGAAGGAGCAGCAATGATAAATGAAAAAAAAAAAAAAATCATTTGCAGAATGATTGTTGGAGTAAGTCATCTGAATGGGCAAGAGCAATGAGACAGAAAGAGTATCTTCATGGTTCATCTGGTTAAATAAAAGTTTCTGACATATTTTTGGTATCTAATTTCTCCCTGAAGAAAATATTTTCCTCTCCCTCTAGCTCTGAGAGCTCTGTAGGACTTGTGGTGGGATAAGGTTTGGGGAAATCCTGGTACTTAGCAAAATGCAGAGTAGACAGGTAAGTTCAATAGTTGACTAGGAAGCAAGCAGGCCATACTGATGAGTTTTCTATTGTTCCTACTGTGAAACCAAAGAGGAGGGTATTGCCCAAACAGTGACTTAGAGTACCTTTGCAAAGCTAATCATAAATCTAAATTTTATCATTCACGGCTACAAGTTAGAAAGGTTTTCTCCTAAACTAGTCATTTATTTAACAAAGAGGAAGGAAAGAAACAAAATGAGGAATAAATTGTTTGTGTTTTAAGGAGGAAAAGAAGGGAGAGAAAAAAGAAGTGTGATTATCTCTTTATTCATGTTTTTTATCCTAGCTGGGTTGTGAACCCTGGTCTTGGACTTTACCTGGTCCACAGGCCATCATCTCAGCCACTGGAGCCACAAAGGTGTGCCCTCACTAAAATAGTCACTTTTTAATAAAGCAGATGAGCAATCATTGAGGTTGTGAATTTGGTTTGGGGATTGTCTCACTAGCTTTACAATGCTAAGGGGAGCTACCTGAGTTTGCTTCATTTTCCCTCCTTCTCTACTCCCAGGATCTAACTTCTACAGTAACTAGCAGGAGTTTAAGGACTGACAATTGGCTCAAGAAAATGGGTTTCCTGGTGTAGAGTATAACAGATGATCAAAGACTCAGAGCCCAAGAGGGATTGTAGGAAGAATTGCCACAGCCCTGAGGGTGTAGGCAATTTCCAAGTCAGAGAACAGAGGTTTCAATCTGTAAGTGAAAAGGCTTGGAGGAGTCAAGGGGTGTGGAGTGTGAGCCGATGGAAATTGGCATACAAACACTAATTTACATCTTATTCTCAGCTGTTTGTTTTCTTGAATGACCATCAAATGACTCTGTGACCTCTTCCTTCCAATTAGAAATCTCAGCAGTGTTGGATTAATATTCTCTCATGATGGGAATGGTAGAACTATCTAGATAAAGCAGCAATCTTAGTCTGTACCATCCTTAGTTGTTGTTTTTTTGCAGCCCCTCTTCTGCCAAATTTCATAGTAACAAGATATGTGATTGGAAAGAAAGGTATTTGTCACCGGACTCTTAGAAATTCTCCTCTGAAATGATACAAAATAATCTACCACATTCCAAAAGAAATGTCAATTTCGACATGGATGTGGGGGACAGAGAAGGGGAATAAGCAGTTATTGAGACACGGAGACAAGCTAAATTAACTGAAAACTATCTGCCCATAAAGAAGAGAGAGAACACACACACACACACACACACACACACACACAATATGAATAACAGCTCCTTCTCTAAAGAGAACACAATCTGAATGCAGAAACCACCAATCTGCAGCACTAAGGTGGAAGAAATACATGTTAACAAAAACAACAAAGAAAATATTTCTAAAATGCTGTCTGCTCCACAGAGTAAGCTATAGCAGTTATGCTAATAATTCTAAGAGGAAACAACAGCCAAATTCCTAAGTGAATCCAGTCTCTATGAATTCCTCTTTTCACAAAATCTTCTCCCCACCTTTTAAACTGGGTGACTTGGAATTATCCTTTTGGAGAAACTCAGCAAGATTTCTCATTTTGTCTTGTGACAAAGGAGACAGCCAGCTCAGAAACCTAGCTTTGCAACTAACAAGGAGGCGAAGGATTCCCTGGGCGGGCTCTGTAGCTGCAATAGTGGGTCTCTACGTTTGTCCTTCAAAGTCCGGAGAATGACTATTCCCATAATTCTCTCACCTGATTAATTCTTAACTATGAGCATAATTACCCTCTCCAGAAGGTAAATCTGTCTTATAAATCAGTCGTCACTGACAGTTCACTGAGCTTAGTGCCATCGACTTGGGTGGGGAGGGAGAATGCTCGTTAAAGCGCAGAGTCCTGCATCCCCCCTCGAACCAGCACCGGTCCATTCCCCGAAACCGGGCGCGCTCCCCCCGGCTGCCGCGGATCACCGGGTGAGCAGAAGGCGGGCCTGCGGTGTGCCCAGGGTACGATTTCTTTTTAAAGCAAGGGGAAAAGGAGAAGGGGAGAAGGCGGTTTAGAGACTTCTCTATTAAAGCTGCGCTGAACTCTAGCCTTCCGGCAAGCTGCGGCAAGCCGCCAATTTGAAGTGTGGGAGCTTTAATCTGCTTCTGGCCTGATGGGCTCTTGTGTCCACAGGGAGCTAGGAGGCATCCATTATACCGGACCAAGGAATTGGAGCGTCTAGGAAATATGTTAATGCTGGAGTCTTCCCCGCTGACCCGCCCCTGTCCTTGCCTTGTCTGACAACCTCCGAAAAAGTCACATTTCAGGAGTGTGTCACTCCTATCAGGGCTCCCAATATTCACTTCCAGTTATTGTTATTAAACTTTTTTTTTTCTGAGGGCGGTAATGAGCAATTCACTTGTTAAAAATGTGAGGTGTTGTTTGCTTTGTTTTTTTTTTTTTTTTTTAAAGTCCTGGGTTGGGGTGAGGGTGCGCACAGAAAAATCCACTTAACTCTTTAAAATGTAACCACTAAAAGTTATTATTTTTTAAATTAATGCACAAAATATTAAAGTTATACATTTAAAACTCTACTTTTTCTTAGGCATTTGATTGGTACAGATGCATCTTATTTGATTCATAAATGTAGGAAATTTAGCAATAATTTCACAAGTGAGATTGACTAATATTTGTTCCCATTTATCAAACTTTTAAAATTATTTCAAATATTTTAAAATAGACTTAACAATTGAATATATCCTATTTCCTATGCATGTTCCTCAACAATCTGGTTGACAAGCTTTCCTAGGATTTTAATATAGTAAATCTTATAAACTCAATTTAACAATTCAGCATGGCGGATCCCCAGTCCTCTTGAGTGACCAAACTGAATGTAGGTTTAGTAACATTTGAACTAAAATATCCACGTATGACTCATTTATGCAATTAACATGTTCATTGGAATTACAAACTGACCTGTTACACTACTAGACACAATTCTCCTAAATGCAATAATATTTAAACTATGAAATATTTCTATATTTTCTAAAATTTTCTCAAATTATAATTTTCTTATGAATTAAAGAAAAAAGCTATGTCTTAAATGTAGTTTGGGGATTGTCTTTCTAAAAGAATGACCTCAGCTCATATTCCTTCTAACATAACCAAAGAAGGGTGCTGTCTTTGGTTCAGGCAGCTGAGATGCTGATATGCAGATCACATATTGCCCAAGGACTCAGGTTTGAGACACAGGGTTGGGGGTAAAAAAACAAATGAACATATAAATAAGTAAAGGTGTTTTCTTCTTGCCTGCCTGCCTGTCTTCTTCCTTCCTTCTTTCCTTTCTTCCTCTCTTTGATATTTTTTTAAAATAAATAGATAAAATAACCAAAGAATATTTATTGTTCATGCTTTCTTTTACTGGTTGACAATCTTGATAGGAAATGAGTTTAAAGTTTGTAACCACACTCAAACTGACTAAATACTCAAGTGACTACTTTTATCTTTTGTTCGTGTCACATATACTTTCCAGTATAAATCTAACAGATTTTAAAATCTTTTCCAATACCCCCTTTTTTTTGTTATGGAGGACTTCAAATACACAAAATAGTATAATGAACACTGACTTTTCCACACATCCACCACTCGGTTTTAAAAACCATCAACTCAAGACTCATCCAGTCTTATTCTAACTCTACCCCACCTACCTCTCAGGTGTTATTATGAGGCAAATCTTAGATGCCTGATTCTTTTGTCTGTAGAGAAAGGATGAGGGCTAGCCTATCAAAAAGCACAGTGCATTTACTATTACTACACCTAAGAAAATTGTCAGTAATTCCTTAATATTATCAAATATCCAGTGTTGCAATTTCTCAATCTTTCAAAGTGTAATAGCATTCACTTTTAAATCTGGATGTGAAGAGAAATTAAGATCCATGTGCTACAATTGGTTGATGTGTCATTTACATTTCCTTTAACATGCAAACACTTCCTCCACCTATTTTTTTTCTTGCAAGTTATTTATTGAAGATGGATTCATTCTACAGTTTCTCTCATTCTAGATGTTGCTGATTGCATTCCTTTTGTGTAGATTTACATGATATTCTATCTCCGTTTCCTATAAATTATTGTTTTAGCAAAACTATGGTTTGTTGTTTCAAATGGAAGCATAAAATAATGCCTGTCTCTTTGTAACTCTGTATTTGTCGCTCTTTAATGTTAGGGGATATTGATAACCAGCACTTAGATCCATTCCATCTTCTGTGAAAATAAGTGTCACCTTTGGTACTATTTTATTACCTAGTAGCACAACTCATATAGGAAAGACAAGACAAGCATTTAATCTGTTGCCAAATCGACCATTTTTCAAAATACCAAGTCAGTAACAGAATCCTCCAATAAAGGTGGATTAATTTTGTTTTTCATTATGAATGTATAGATTTAAAAATAAAAGCAATAGCTCTTTTTTCAGATTTCTTCAGTGAAATCATTTCACTCCTAGCTTTTGGAACCTATCAATTCATGCCTTAGAAGTCCTGATCTTAGGAGACAGTTATCAGAAGACACTGAAGGAAAGTACTTCTATAAAACTTTAATATCCTGTGATCTAGAAAATAAAAACTATTGCCTCTTTACAATTGCTGTATCCTGGTAGAAATAAACATTTTATCATTAGTTTTTATGTGTCAGACTATATCCAAAGCATTTTAATGTATTAACATACATGAATTAATTTAATTCTTATATTGATATTACTACCACTATTTACAGATGAAGATACTGAGACAGCATAGTAATGTAATATAGCCACCATTATCTAGTAAATAAGTAGAGTATGCGATTTAGATTCAGAGCTTGATTCCCTAACAACATGTTTTTGCTTTTGAAACTCTGTCAGTGTAGGAATTTCAAATATGAAGTAACTCATCTTTTTTGAATAGCCAAGAAACTTTAATCCCTGCATGGCATTGAGAAAACAAAGACAGTTACTCACACAAACCAAGCAGTAAAGCAATCAAAGGTATTATTTCTGGCAAAGGGAAAAGATTATGTTATTTAGAAATGAAATAAGGAGATTTCATATTAGGATGTACAGTACAGAAGTTTCAAGAGCATTTTGAATATAGAGTGTTGGAAACCAACGCAACAGAGTAGAAAGTTTAGTTGGAATCAGACACATCAAGATAAAAATCTAGCCTCTATCGCTTACTAGTAAACACATCTTGGATATCTATATTTCTGAAGCTTGGTTTCTTTCCCTGTAAAATGGGATAAGTAATATTTTTCCATTCAATTACTGAATTGCAGGTTGATATATATATATAATTATATATATATATATATGTATATAGTCAGTAAATCCTGGTTTCTGATCCCTTAACATATTTTAATATTATCTCCATATCATGTATATTTCAGTTAAATGGATTGTTTTTCTGTAGAAAATAAAATAAACTTGAATCAGTTTCTATAAATAAGCTTTGCTTTTCTAAAACAAAGGATAGTTATTTTTGTCATCTTTACCTGAGCCAATTCCTTTCATTTCTGCTGAGTCCTCTAGGAAATAGGTAGAAAGGAAAAAAATATAAGGCTACATAACTTTCATTAGATGACAATTTGTAATAAGGAGTGACTGTAGGGAGTGCTAGCAAAGGAGGAAAAATGGTTATATAGAGTGAAGAAATTGAATGCAGTGAGAAGTGGCCTTATTTCCAGTTCCTTTATCAAAGTAAGGCAATAGGATGAGGAGAAACTTCTACATGCATCAAGACAGAATGGAATAAAATAGAAACATCAATATAGTCAATAACAGACATACCAAATTCACTTATCGATTGTGTACTTTATACTTCTTAAATCACTTATACATATACATATATATATATATATATATATACATGCACACAAACAAAACCACATACATACATATACACTGTACTCATTTGTAGTTACCCTATCAACTAAGGCAGGTCTGGTGTTATAATACTGCCCTTGGATTTTTATACCAGTCCCATGCACTTGCCATTGCTCACTTCCATTCTAGTACTCTGGCAGGTCCTTCATGCCACAGTCAAGTCAAGCAGAAAGACATAACTGCACCAAAGCATGAAATAGTGGCCTAGTCTGGCTAGCTGGCTTCACTCCTTCGGGATGATCTGGTAAGATGTTGTTTAAAACATTCAGGTACAAGAAAAGTCACATCTTAATTAAAAAAAAAAAAAAATCAAAATCTAGGTGACTTTTCCCATTAGTTATTCAGGAGCAACATGCCCTACACTTGGCAAAAAGCTTAGGAAAGACCTCTATTCTCAAGTCAGGGCTTTCTACTGAGATTTCAGTTGGCCAAATTATATGGTGAATTTAAATAAAAGAAATTCAATTTCTTCTGTATCTAGCTTAAACTGAGGGGATTGCTCATTATTCATTTATTTAACAAATATTTATGGATCATAGTACTATGTGCTAAGCACCATCTTCAATGAAGATAGAGTATTGAAAAAAAATCCATCTTTCGTGTAATTGATTTGTTCTTATCCTTCATTTCATTTGGCTCTGGGTATAAATTAAGCAAAGAATAATCCATGCTAAAGATAAGTAATGAGGCAGGAAAAGGGATATAGAGTCAAGATGAAGGGTTGTCATGTTAGAAAATAGCCGGAAAAGACCTCACAGGGAAGGTGATGAATGACCTGAAGGAAGTCAGAAAATTGGCCAGGTGACTCAGGAAAGAACAGTCCACATAGAAGAGATACAAGAGTGTGAAGGTGATGAAATAGGAACAAGTCTTGTGCCCAAACATATGGAATACCAGTGCAGCTAAAGTGGAGGGAAAGAAGGAGAAAGGGAGGGAGGTAAAGGCAAAGTTAAAAGGAAGTAGATTTGAGCTGTGAACCCTAGTAAGGGCCCTGTAAGTCTGTGGCATTAAAGTGGGACCCAGATCCCTGTCATCCCATATACTTTCCATGCACCAGTCTTTTCTTTCCAGAAGCTCTGCAAGAAACTCACCTTTTTCCCTCAGGGTTAGGCACTCACATCCATCCCTGTGTCCACAGGAAAGACAGGCAATTGGCCTAGAAACTCAAACAAAAGCCTCAGAGCAAAGACATCTGATTTCTGCCTAAAGAAAAAAGACCTTTTTTAAATGATCATTTGGAAAAGATACCTGAACTCATTTGCCATGGCTCAACCTTCTAATCCCTAATCCCTAAAGGAAAAAAGGTGGATATTACCCTCTTGTGGAAGAGACAATATAGAAAAGAACCATCTCAGCAAATTATTCTGTGGTCCAAGAATACATGGTAAACTCTGAGGAGAGCATATTCCATACAGTATGGCAATTAACATAGGTGATAGTAATTACTAATTACTTTCTATTTCACCATCTTTAAACTGGATCTCTATCAAGAAAATGCTTAGCTTTATATGATTTTTCCACCTCCATCAATTATCTTAGAATATACTTAACAAAAGAGGTGAAAGACCTTTATAATGAAAACTATAAGTCCTTCTTAAAAGAAACAGAGGAGGATACAGAGAGATGGAAAGACATACCCTGTTCACGACTGTAAAATGGCTTAAATACCTAAAACAATATACAGATTTAATGCAATCCCCAATTAAGATCTCATGGACTTATTTCAAGGAAATACAACAAAAAATCTGAAAATTTGTGTGGAACAAAAGACCCCAAATAGTCAAAGCAATTATGAGAAAGAAGAATGAACCTGGAGATCTTATACCTCTAGACCCTGAGGTATACTATGAAGCAATAGGGATCAAAATGGTGTGGTGCTGAAGCAATAACTGAGGCATAGATTAGTAGAATAGAACTGAGTCATCAGAAACTGACTCATATGTTTACAATCAGTTAATTTATGAAAAATGAGCCCAAAGCATATGCTGGAACACGAAAAATCTCTTCAATAGATGGTGTTGGGAAAACTGGACAGTAACATGCAAAAGAATAAAACTATACCACTCTCTAATATCATTCACAAAAATCAACTCAAAATGAACTAGAGACTTGGACATAAGACAAAAAACCATAAAATTCTTGGAAGACTACATAAGAAAGACATTCCATGACATCAGCTTTAGAGAGGCTTTCGGGGACTCAACTCTAGCATCAAGGGAAGCAAAAAGAAATGCAAACAACAGGGACCACCGAAAACTAAAAAGTGTCTACACAGCAAAAGAAAACATCACCAAAACAAAAATCTACTAACTGAAAATAGATATTTGTGTTCTATATTTCTGAGGACGGCTTAATATCCAAAATACATGAAGAACATAAAACTCAATAACAGAAAAACAGGTAATCCAATCAAAAATAAGAAGAAGAGTTTTTTCCAAAGAATATATAAAGATGGCTAACAGGCACATAAAAAGATATTCCTATTCACTGGCTATCAGGGAAATGCAAATCAAAACAACAATGAGATATCACCTTACACCTGAGAGACTGATTATTATCCAAAGGTCTAGAAACAACAAATGGTGGGGAGAATGTAGAAAAAAGGCAACAATTTTACATTTTTGTAGGAATGTGAATTGATACAACCCCTGTAGAAAACAGTATAAAAATTTCTCAAAAATTTGAATATGGAAATCCCATGTGATCCTGCCATTCCACTTCTGGGTATTTACCCAAAAGATTCAAAAACAATAATTTGCAGAGATTTATGCATCCCATGTTTATTTCAGTCTTATTCACAATATCTGAGAACTGGAAACTATATATGTGTCCAACATCAGATGAATGGATAAAGAAGCTGTGGTACAGATATACAGTGGAATACTACACAGCCCTTAGAAGACATGAAATTCTGTCATTTGAGTCAACATGGATGGATCTAGAGCGGATTATGCTAATGTAACAGTCAAAAGAAGAAAGATAGATACCAGATGATCTCATTCATAGGTGAAATTTGAATAGACAAAACAAAGGAACAGATGAAACAAAATCAACCCTTGGGCCCTCGCAGTGGAATTGAGTTTACTAATCATGAATGGAATGGCAGGGAAGGGGAACAAATGATGGTGGAGCCCACTGGACCATGATGAAGAACATTTGGTGATTCATTGGAGGGCAGATGTGCTGACATATATCTGAGGAATGGGGAAACTGCACATGTTGGGAGCCTATACATAAGAGTTTAATTTAATTTGTAAAACAACGTTACTGCAGTACAAACTAAAAAAATTTTTAAAAAGTAGGTGTTCATGAAATGACTGCTGAATAAGTGAAATAAGTGAAGGTCAGTTATAATAAACATTCACATGCTGAGCATATTAATTGAGCATATGAAAATTAGTCGTTCACAAAACCCAGTTCAAAAGATAGGTATTGTGGAAATGGCAAAGTTTACCTTGAAATGGTGACTCTAAAACATCACAGGGATACTGTGTCAAAATGACTAGTTGTCCCCCAATATTCACTTTCCTCTCCTAAAGTTACATAAATTTTTTTTGTTGGGCTCTGGTTTACCCAAAAAATATTAGACCATTTTCCTCACAGTCCCTTGCCGCTTAGCCTGATCATGTGATCAAGCTCTGACCAATGAGGTATTTGGAATGGATGTGGAAATGGTGGGAGTCTTTCCAAGGAAGAAAGGTAACCTTTCCTGTAACCGTTCACACTGATTAGAATGAGGATGAGATAGAGAACCATCCTGGTTTATGCTGACCAAGAAATAGTCTATAGCTGGCAAAGCCAAGAGAGAAAAGAGTATGTCAAATTTCTATATTAGTTTTGGACTCCATATGCCTCGATTGTGAAAATCATTGTCATTGTGGGTCATGTTTACAACAGTTAAGACTGTCTTAACAAATACTGGTGATCATTCAGTCTCCTGCGTTAACAATATTGAGATAGCATGATAGAGTCAAACATTTCATAATAAATTAAGCCAGTAGAGAAAAACTAGGTAATCCGGAGTTCCCTAGATTCTATTATCTAAATATTTTTCTACTTTATGTTCTCATTTATCACTCCACTGCCACTACTTCTTAGTCCCCTGAAAATAAACTCACTGTTTCCAATCCCAGATCCTTCCAATTAAATCATTGCATATCAGATTGTTTTTTTTTTAATAAAGTGGAAACGCGACTATATCATTTGGCTGTTCAAGGATGCTTTAGAAAAAGACACTGAATATCTCCAAGATATGATTTCAAAGCCAAACTGATATGGTTCCAAACAACTTTCTGTGATCTAGCCTCCAACTTCTTGTAGCTCGTCTTCTCTCATTGTTCTCACCCTACTTTCTACCCCATTAAGTTACTCACCATTCCACAAAGTCCACATATTCTTTCCAGTATTATGTTTTCATGTGTGCTCTCCCTACTGACATTAGCATAATTTCTCCCAAGGTGTCCTCTGATCATTTCCTATACTTCCTTCTCATTAATATTGCCTCCCATTTCCCCCTAAGGATCATTCTTCCACTGTTTCCACAGCATCCTCTAGACATCGATAAAATGAGATCTAGAAATGTACTACCTACATGTCTTCTCCTCTTCACAATATCTTTACATGCTTTTGAGGGAATATGTCATTTTTTTTTCATCTCTGGCATCCAACATCATGTCTGCCTTAGTATAGCCACTCAGTCAATGGTACATAAGTGAATGAGATCTGAAAAGAGAACTCTCTCACCACATCCAAAAAATCTCCTCTTTTTTACATGGGTAGTTTTGTCTTGAAATATCTGGAATATTGACTCCACTCTCCCTTTTTACTTGACTCTGTAAGTTGGATGAGGGCAGTTCCAGAAAGGACAGAAGGCATCTACAAAGAACTGCTGCCAACACTGATCACTTAACCAATTCAGAAGGATGGCTGCTTGAAAACAGAACTGTTGCCTTTACTATTACAGAAATCTGAATTAGAACAGAAGGATTTATGTGTGTTCAGAATTCTTATGACTATTAATAATAGAGGATACTGCAAAATTGTCACCATTACTTGCAAAATAACAACTTTAATTGGCAAAATTAAACTTCTAATAGTCAAAGCTACATCAAGGTGGTTGAACTCCTTTTGGAGCTGAAGTGACTTGGATAATAGAAACCACATCTGATGTATTTTAAGGTCTTCTGTTACCATATGTGCTCCACTCATAGTGACAGATGGGTATTGATATTTTTTTCTCAACTGCACAAAAGCTAGCTGAAGCATATGCAAAACTCTTAATGGCATTAAAGTTGTGCCAATTAAAAACATGTTCAAGCATTTGATACAGTACTTGATAACATGTTTCACAAGTTCCATACTGAATTTTAAAGCATGATTTTTATTACATTGTTTATCAAGCTAGTGTGACAAAAACAATTATCACATGGGTCATATTTTCAGCCCTTTTATCATTTTGGCATCTGTCAAATTTAATGATGAAAAGGCAGTAGAATCATTAAACTGTTAGAGAAAAAAAAGTATTAAGCTAAAGGTAGTATACATAAAAAAAGACCAAATTTCATGTATTCAATGTATCTGACATGTTATTAAAGATAAACATATTTGGTGGGGGAAAGTGGACTATAAGTAGAGGAGCATTCCCTCAACCAATTCTTCAGTTATTTGTTTCTTTTAACTAATCAGTAACATTTAAAGCATTTTCTATTGGATGGATTATCTTGAGAGTAAAGTTTTCTTCATTGTTTTAGCAGGTTTGGGATTTGCTTGTTGGCTTGTTTGCTATAAGCACTTAAGGGACTTTTCATTTCTTTGAGTGTGAGTATGGGGGTGCCAAGTCCAGACACCTCCCACCTCCCTGTGTCATCTAAGAAGGATTGGTTGGTTATAGACCTGGTTCTCTCAGGCTGTTGACTAAAAACTTGTTAATGGCACTTTACCTTTTAATCATCCTATTTCTCCGTTATCGATGCACATAAATTTAAATGAGTCAGTGAACTATATTCTTAAAATAATGGGAAATTTTGAATGTCCACTTGTATATTCCAATGTTTGTTGTTTTTCTCCTTAACTGATTTTATCAACTTCCATTTGTCAAGTTGCTACTTCTTTCAACAGTGATCTCAAGAAGATATTGAGGCGGGTAAGAAGACAAGGAGAGGAGAAACAAATCATTAAGAAAGTTCTAAAATGAGTCAACAAATGATTTCTAAATTTTTCCAAAATCAGTCAGGCAAATTAATGGAAATCATTTTTGAGGTTAATTTAGTTGAGGAATTAAGATAACCAGAGAGGTGAATATAGTTGCCTAACATCTCTCAGTCCACTGACAGATCTCAGCTTACAAGTCCTGTCTTCAGTCTCTTCCAGGAGATCTAGTCAACCTTTTTTACTACAGTGCTGCCTACCTCACTGCTTGACAGAGATTGTTACTCTTCCTCTCAAATGAAAATCACTTTCTAGACCTCTGCACAATGTCTTCTGCTTGAGAGGTGAAGATAAGCCTGAAGGTAGGATTCAAAAAGTCTTAAAAAGATCAACAACACAGTTGAAAGAAAAGACCATGAATGTCTCCAATTTGAAGGAGATTGAACTTTTCAGTGCATTCTTCTCTAAGATGGTTGATAATACTCAACATGCATCAGGAGCAATCAAGTGGCAGTCCTCCAAAATCCCTGCTTATGACAATGATTAGATGTGAGCAGTGGCAATATTCTTAAAGGACAGTGAACCGAAGAGAGATAAGTCAGGTGTTCCCTAGACTTAGTTCCGGTGATGCAGGCACAGTCTCAAAAGTCTGCTCCTACTCCACAATACACATCACTGAGTTGCTAGGCTAGAGCTTTTATAAAGACCAACAGAATTTTTCATTCCATTCTAATCACAAAAATGTCACCAATATCTAAAAGCCTGAAATCTGCAGGAATGAGAACAGTTGGCTTCTGTGTCTGAAATAGGCTCTGGCAATGGTGGTGTATGTAGCTAGGTCGCATTTTGCAGAATAGAAGTCATTATCTTTAGCATATCAACCAGACAAAATTAAATTGTAATTACATGGAGACATCCAAAAGCAAGCTATTTTGTCTTCAGTTAAATTCAAAGATGTGTAATCGAGATTACCAATATGAAAAGAAGTTTAGACAAGCAATAAACGTGGCTAGAAGAAACATGGAATTAGAAATTGAAAACCACTAGTCTGAATTGTAATGACTGGTAAATAATATTTCAGAAACCCAAATAATGTACTATAGTGCATTTTCCCAGTTTTCGATTATGGGAAAGAGATGTGAATGTTCTTCAAGTTTCACTGATTTATTAACCAAACTTTTTCATTAATAGATTTTCATTTACTTTTTAAGATATAAATATAAAGGTACTCATACTCATAAAATTGTAAGGAGCTCATACTCTGTTAGAAAATTGCTTACCCAAAGAAATAGATGAATGTCATTTTACTCTGCAGTTTTCTTTAATATGAGAATTAGACCTCTACTGAGGGAGAAAAATATTTTTAGAATAGATAAAAATCAAATCAGTAACTCTGGAGATGTTGAAAAAATAACTTGTTATATTACCAAGAAGAAAAGTAAAGAAAAGGTCATCCATTAGGCATTTACCAGTAACAAATCCTTCCTGAGGCAACGTCAGTGTTTTTTCTGTTTTATACTTAATTAGATTATGATCAAAGGTGTTAATAGCTAGTTAACTTTGCAAGCTTAGTCTAAAAATTTTGACTACCCAACTTAAAAGTGAACTGTAGATTTTTTTTTAATTTCCTCCATTTCACCTATATCTAATGAAGTGACTTTCTTCATCAAAGAGGAGTCAATAAATCCCCTTCAGAACAACATTTTGTCCTCTTTTCAGCCTAAATACAAGCAATTTGGTTCCTTCTCAAGGTGTGTGGTTACAATGGACTGTCTTAACAATGCCATTTTCATGACCCTTCTCTCCAAAATCTGGTTATTTTTGTGTAAGTTAAACACACTTGCACATACGCTAATTAGGAGAGAGATGGAAATTAAGTGTTTGAAATTTTTTTTTAAATTAGGTAACAAGAAAGAATATAAAAGGAATGTTTAGCTAGTATTTAAAACTATTCACTCGGAGTCCAATCATTTCCTCATCCATTTGTTTTGGTGACCATGTCACAGACAAGATAATCGGTAGAACACATCCATAGAACCATGCACTGACGTGTATCCCAGTAGGTCAGTTGCCATTGACTCCTGTCCAGAGCCCTTAGAAGACTTTGAAGTTTCAGTAGTATAAACACACACTGTGAATATGTTATTACCTTTAAATAGCACCAAATCTAGATCAGTGCCTCCCTTCCTGCTACTTAGGTCACACAGATATACACTTGGCACCGCCTAGATTGATCCAGATAATGTTTGTCTCAATAACCTCAATTTCCCCTTGACTGACCTTTCATAATCCATGCTTTCATCTCTCCAACAATTTGTTTCTTAGTCATTTGACCTCCATAGCAAATTCAAGTTACTGAATGCAGCCAGAAGGCCCTCCATTTATCACCTCCACCAGGTCAATCTGAGAGTGTGACAATCTATAATGGTCCTTGTAAACTAATAGAAAGCTAACATTTGAAAGAGATAAGGCAGCTGCCAAAGTTGGCCAGTGCCCAACACACTAAGTACTTTAGTCAGTAGAAGAAACTGGGTTCAAGAGTATTCTCCAGGTGCAAAATTTCCTATGGGCACTAGAAAGAAAGAAAACACCATGTGTGTATGTCAGTTCACCCTGAATATCAAATTCTTGCTGAAAATAAACCTAGCATGGGACTAAAAGCAGCTGGCTTTTTTTATTTTTTTAATTCTTATTTATAAGCCCATCAAATAGCGCAACTAACAAATGCACCATCTCATTCTCTGGCCTAGATTTGAGTTACATTTGGCCTTGACAAATACTGTCCAGATGTTGGCTAAATTGTGCCTGCTTTCAACAGAAGGTCAATAAACTGAGAAAACTGGCCTTGTGTTTTCTACAAATTTATTGATCCAAATTCTAGAAATGATATTAAACCACAGTAAGGAGAATCAGGGTTTGATATAGGGAGAAAAACAAAAAACAAAAAACATTTTTCTCCTGGTTTTTCCAAGCATAACTATAATATCTCTACAAATTAATTTATATTTTGGAGAGGGCCAACATTTGTTAAAGAAGAGGGAAATGAATGTGATGATGAGGAGATTAGGGGAAGACAAGAACAAAGGAAGAATCATAGACCCAAGAAAAGGATAAGTTAAAACAAGCAGAACGATGAATGGCTACACCTGCCTTCAAAGCAACTATATAGAATTCCCACCTCTCCTCTATCTCCCCTTTGCACTTGTACACACTTCTTAAATTGTAAGATTACCATACATGTAAGTAACATGCTGTGAAAATGTCTGTGCTGATTTTCTTAATCCATATGGCAATAACCTGATATTTTCTTACTTAAATCCCAGTGCTCAAGATTCTAAAACCAAGACATCAATGAGCCAGAAAAATGTAGAGTCACAACACATCTCTGGGTGTCATGTGCTTGTCTTTAAAACTGTATTAATCCTTTCAAATCACCAGAAAGTTGTTGAATATATACCATCTTACTATGCTAATGGCATTTTACAAACAGAAATGGACCATGATGGAATAAATAGAAAACTAAGAACAATTGATTTAGCTGAAATTTGATATTTTTGAGGTTCTAAAATATACAAAAAAATGAAAAAAATCCAAATTATTCAGATATAATCATATGTTAAAATGGTTTTCTTAATATAAAATATTTATCATTTAAGTTACGCCAGGCTTTAAGAGATGTACAATGGGCAGGAAAAATAGAAGCATTATTCTATATTTGATTTACCTGAAGATAAGTCTATCACAAATTTATCCAGAAAAGAGATGGCAAACAAAAAATTATGAATTAAGCATTTGATTCAAGCTTTAAAAAGTCTTAAAAGATTGTACTTATACAAAAGTCTTTTTTTTTTTTTTTTTTAAGGAAAGGCATAGGCGGGAATGAAGGCAAGTAGATAGGTAGCCAGGAAGAGAAAGAAGAATTTATTTTATTTTTATTTAGTTGTCCACACTTGCTGTTTGCCCCTGGGCCTGGGACTCAAACCCAGGGGTATGTGGCCTGCATTCCTTTGGAGATAATTGACCTAACCACTGCTCCACCAGGAAATGCCAAAGAAAGTCTTGAAACCAAGAGATTACATTCATTTAGAATTGCCTGAAACATACTGCAATCAATTACAAGCAGAAACAGAACATACTGATAGTAATAAGTGGTTATTGAAAGAAGATGTCACTGAGGGGAGTGGGAAGTACAAAACTGCTCTGGAGTCATTTGGAGTGGAGAAAAATAACTCTAAGAACCTGATTACTTTCCAAAGGCCTTTCTGTATCATAATTAAGCATAATATTTTAGCACATTATGACAATATTGAATGATGAAATAAATATTTAGTAATATTAATGGCACAAGAGAAAATATGACTATATTGTAAATATTTTCATCAAAAACTATTAGAACATACATGGATTCTTACATGTGTAGAAATAATATAAATGGATATGAGAGAAAAATAAATGAAAAAAATCATCCACTAGACATTAAAGGATAATGGGGGCTCTTGATTATTTCAGTAAATATATGAATGCCATATATTTCATCATATCTTTCACTATGGAGAGAATGTCTGATGGAGGCACTTTTGGGTACAATATTGCTGTGTTTATAAGACATTCAACAAATACATGGATGAATATCTAAAAAAGGAAGCTGAGTAGACAATATATCTTTACTTTGGTGAAGGCAAATTATTGTTTTTCCTAGAACTGAAGAAACTCCTGTTTGAAAATAAGAGAATACTGGAAGAATGAAGACTTTCTTTCCTGGATTAAGCCAACAATTCATTTAAAAGTATTCTCTTTTTTTTTTTTTCCCCAATAAGATTTTCCACTATAATTAAATAATGAAAAACAAAAACCACCTCCAAAATGAAGAATGACTTATATTTCACACATATCAATATAAGAAACTCTGCATTCTTAAAGGCTAATACATGTACTTTGTTCCTGGTATGGAATAAACAGATCATAATATGCTCCATGAAAGTAGGATGGTGCTTGTCTTGGCCAATGGCATCCAGCAGATACTTGATAATTGCTTTATGAAAAGATGAAGAGCCAATGAAATTTCTCCATATGGAAGCTGAGGCTTGTCATATATTTCAGAAAGGCATTTGAAGCCTCCTGGAAAATATTTCCTTTCCTTTAAGGAAATACCAGTAAACGTTTTCTACTTTTTATATCTCTTTGACACTAGAAACTGCTGTGTCTATCAAGCTGTAGTCTAAAGATGAAAATGACACAAGGAGACAGTTAAGAGAATGACAGAGAAGCAGAGCTAGGGCCACAGCTTGAAGCCTATATAAGCTTTCTAGGTGCAATGATAAATTTTAATGTTGTTCAGGCCAATTTGAGTTTGAAAATCCTGTTATTGATTCTTAGCAATTCCAACTTACAAAATACCACTTCCACTTGAAAATAACATGCTGCTAGGCATGACTTACTTTGTGAAGTCATCAGTGACATCCAATTCATGCATCTTATCCCTAAATTTGGAGATAATATTCCAATATGCTTCAAAATATTAACCAAGAAGTCACAATTAGTAAGGTACAGCACCCTGTGTTTCATCATTCTCTACACATTTGATTTACCAAGACAAGTGTGGGAACTTTTATTCTTTTGTTCTTTAAAGACAATCAGCATTAACAGCATTGTTATAATAAACCTGTATCATTTACATTAGTAGGATGGGGGCTCTCAGGCCCATTAAATTAAATTGTGTCACAGATGCTATAATAGAGTGCCTTCTCCCTGGATAGTACGATAGTAGTATTCATCTGACCTGCCAAATGAAGGCAAACTTCTAAGGCTGATAGATATAAACAAAAGCATATTAGCAAAATTAATAATTATGTCCCAAGTGTTATGATTTATAAAGAAGAGAAGGATAATTAATGTCAACACCTTGAAAACTATGGTTATACCTAGATACCATGAACATACCACATACTATTCTGCATTAGCCAAGATGAATTAAATGGAGGGTGATAGAAATCACCATGTTTAATAGAATGATTGTTTAATGACCCTGATATTGTACCCCACCCTGTCTTCACACTATGCCATATGATTTTACAACTTTCACTAAAGATATCTAGTCAATTGTCCGATCCCTTGTTCCTGGAATGTTCTTGTAGATTTCTTTGCTCAATTGAATAGAATACAGAGGAAGTATTATTCTGAATGAGAGATCTTGTGTGTTTCTGCTTACTTTCTCTCTTGGCCCTCTACATGAAAACATACCTGTGATTTCTAGTGGGAACCTGAGACACAGGGAACACAGCTGTGTTTCTCTAGTTATTCTAGATCAGTAGATGAGTGGTAACAGTCTCAATTAGCAGTTTCCAAATGATACATATATTTTCTTGAATAATACTAACATTAGCTGAGCCCAACCCAGATCGGCCAAATCTCAAATGTTTGGCCTAAATAAGCTATTATTGCTACTGATATTGAAAGTTTCATAATTGTTTATTACAAAGCACTTTTTTTCTCAAACTTCAATTGGTATACCATGCATTCAATTCTTGTGTCTTTTGTATTAGTATTAATTTCTATAGTACCAGATTTTTGTTTCGTTTTGTCCTGTTTCATTAAATGCAGTATTCTATTTGTTAGGAATGAATATCTCAGACATCTTTATTTGAATCTTCCTACCAAAATATTCCTCATCTTAGAGGTAAAGGAGTCAATGGGGTGGTGGGGAGATTCTGACAATTGCGAGCAATTTCCATTCTAAACAATCTCCTAACCTGCAGACCATATTAGGCCTATGAATGACTGATTGTAGCAAAGTCTTCCCAACTCAGTATGTCTGTAAATGGTCTTATTTTTTTCAGTAAATTTATTTCTCATCCCTTATTCTCTGTCTCAATAAATGTTATCGCTGCCTTCACATTTGCTCTAGCCTAGTCATAAGTCTCTAACTCTTTTATCATTTTCTCTTTTTTTTTTATTGAGGCAACTTTGATTTACAAAATAATATAAGCTTGTATGTGCAGGTTTGTGAATCGTCAAATGATTGACAACACATCCTGTCTACCACCAAATTATCAAAATCCTTCACTGTGATATATTGGACCCCAACATGACTTGCTCCCATCCCTACCCACTTTCTTGTGGCTAACCTCAGTTCTTTTGTCAATGTTGATGGGTTGTTTTTCGTTTAGTCTGTTTCTTTGCTTTGTTTCTTTAAATTCCACACATGAGTGAGATCATCCAATATTTGTCTTTCTCCTTCTGATTTACCTCACTTATCATAATCCCCTCTGGTTCCATCCATGTTGTTGCAAATTCTTTCATCTCTTTGACTTTCAAATCTAATCAGTCCCAGAATGCTGTAGATTATACACATGAATATCAAGTATCCATTCATTTCTACATTGGATGTACTACCCTGGTCAAAATAACTTTATGTGAGCTACTCAATTTAAACCAACAGATAATTTCATTGAGAAAAATGACCCACCTCCCCAAATCTAAAGCAAAGCTTTAGACACTGGCTCAGAAATGATAGGAGCCAGATCAACTCTGAAGATCTGGGCAGCTGGCATCAGTGGATAATTTATGTTCTTGGATCAATTATTTCGATCCATTTTTCCTGACCTCCTTTCACTTTAATCAAGATATGACTAAGATGGAAAGTTTGATCAACTTAGCTTGGGTCATATGCCACCATCATCTAGAAGAATGCAAATACCTTCCCTGACTAACACACCTAAGAGGAGATCAGATGCTATTAACAAAGATCGGGAGAGTGAATACAACATGACAAGAACTTTAATGTTGTCAACAACTCTGGCATATCTGATTTCTCTTAAATATTCACGTTTTAATTGTCAGATTCTTGTTAATCGGTGCTTAAACCTTAATCATGAAAACCTGGTACTGCTGGGAAATAAATTGGTGTTGCAATTTGACAACTTCCAAGATTATTTTCTGACCTTTTCTTTAAGCAGCTTCAGCCTGTTGGCTACAGATAAAAGTCTTCCTGTATCAAGGTTACATAAAGATTCTGTTTTCAAAGGCACACAGAATTAGGCATTCTAAGACTAAGGTTTACTTATAGGCCCCCTCCTGCCCCCATTCTCTACAATTTGCCTAATGAGCAACTTGGTTTCTGTATATCATGAATTCTTATCTTCTCAATATGGAATAAGAAAGGGAGACTCATTGTTCATATAAACCTGATCATCAGTTTTCAACATCCCATATTCCCCATGTGGGTTTATGATGCCTTTTTCTGCTATAGGCAAAAAAAAAAAAAAATGTGTTGTGAGAAATGAAGATGGAAACAATTTAAAATTAGCTCAAGTAAAAACGTAGCCGATGTGTATAGATACAGGCATTGGAGGTAAAGAGGTTATGGTAGAGATCAATACACAGTTTCTCATAGAACTGCAGGAAATGCTGGGTACTTTGATCTCAGAAAGTGAGCATTGGAGGCAGTCTATAGACCTCAGCTGCTAGAATTCACAGACTTTCACTCTTGTGATTCACTATTAATTTATATCAGGTGCTCCAATAGATCGAATCCTTTTATTTGTGACCAAATGAAGCAGTTCTTGATGCACTCTTCCAAATTTCACGACAATTCATTCTGGGTATTTTGGGAGTTATTATTTTGTTTTGTGCCTTGGTCCCTAGAAGAATGGTCAAGCTATAGAGAGTTAACTTCAGGGTATGTCTATACATGATTTAGTCAGCAGGATCTGGTTAGGATGTAAAATTCTTGGTAGTGCTCTGGGTGGGTACTGTTGTGGTAGATACTGTTGATTACCTTCTCATAGCTATCTCCCTCAGGTCCTTGCTGACAGACTAATGTGTCCAAGATAATGAGTCTTGACTGAACTATACCAACTATAGTGTACTTTGCCAATAACTGACTTGGGCATGTGATCCAATCCTTCCCAATGAGAGAGAAAGAAAAGTCTTCTAAGGATTTGGAGGAATGTTTTATTCTATGATGAAAAGAGATCCTAAGAAAGAATTATCTCTGTTGTTACATTAGATGTTGCCCAGAATTGCAATAACAATGGCATAAAGGGAAAAGTCTGAGAACTAAAATGATATTCTGATTGTTGGAGAGACTTTGATCTATGATGACCTTGATAATTTACTGATTTAATCAGCAAGCTTCCTACCAGAACTCTTACTGTCATGTAAGGTAATAATCCCTGTAGTGAACTATTTTTAATTAACTTAATTAAATTTAATGTAATTACTCTACATGTACTTGAAAGATCATTTTACAATGTGATTTCTGATTTCTGGAGGCAGATACAGATGGTACCCCAAGACATGTCTAATGCAGAAGTATAAAGCATAGTACTTAGTAATACATCTACCTAATTATGACTATTTTGTCTCTTTGGAGATATGTACAGGACACTTTAGATTTGATAGGAGAACCTAAATGATTAAATCTGAGTATAATGGCAACCTTCAAGAAAATACTAAGCATATTTATCATTATCTTAAAAAATCTAATCCCTATCCTTTACCTTAATCTTTTATTTTGTTTCCCTTAAAACTGTAAATGAAGGATATGCACTAAATGTGAGATTCTATAAAGTCTGAACATAGTAAATGCTGGATACTAAGAAATTCTTCATTGAGCTATCCTATTTTCTCCAGTGACCTTTGGAAGTCACCTACATTTGGTAGCCAGACTCTAAATGCTAGTGGCAATCAGAATCAATATTTTAAGAGAAAATTCTTAAAGAAATATGATGAAGCTATTATGTCCTCAAAATGGGTATGTTTATGGCAAGCATCTTAATATTTATACTGGAGTTTTAGTAACTTTTAAATTATAAAAAAATTGAATTTAAGGAAACATTATTTCCCTTCCAATGGAAAAAAAAGTCACTGAAAAATATAATAACATTCCTGAAGTCATACAAACTATTGAAATTTTTAGAATCATTTAATGTTTTGCTGTGAGTTCTTTCTTAATTCACTGTATAATTACAGATAATTGCAGATGAAACTCATAATTTTATTACCTAATTCTTCTTTCAGGATTAAGGGGATTATAAATATTTTTGAGTCTGTAATTTTTATTTAACTTTGCTAATTTATCTACCCATCTCCCTCCCACTCCTACCTATTATTTGATTACAGAGATATCTTTTTAATTTACATTAATTTATCTGTGAAAAGCAAGTTTTTACATTCTATATTATATTTTATATTCTCTGCTGAGACAAAGGTGTTGCCATCACTTAGCTTCCTTAGATAGATACATGTATGAAATTGATGAGTGAAAAAACAAGGTCCTGAGGTAAAGGTTCACTTCTGTAATTAGACTACATTTTTGCTAATATAGATAGTCCCACTTTTTGTTACTAAAAATTAGAAAAATTGGTTAGAGTCTGGTATCTAAAAGGTTTCCTTTTTATGGAACCAATGAAAAACAAATAAATAGGCACAACTCAAAGGAAATCAGGGATATAATCAAAATATATATTGTATATAGAATAAAACATTGAAGAATTGCTGTACCTGTGGTAAAGGAATTTCAGAATTTACCACCTAATACCCTGAGATGCTCCATATAAGTCTGAAAATGGCCTAGACCATGGGTGGGGGAATTATCACCAATAAAAAATAAAAATTACAGACCAAAAGTAAACATAAATATGAGATCTAACTTCATTATGTCTGTTTGATAGGTTTTACAGAGATTGTTAGGTATCGCATATCATTCTCTTCTTCCTTACTAAGAGAATGCCTATGCTAATAAAATGAGAGGAAGAATGGACTTAGTTTGAGCACTAAGAGTCAAAAAATAAAGGCTGAATAAGTAGAGACATAATGACCTGAGTCTCCAAGGACTTCATTAAGATGTATAATAACCATGGACTACTTACTTGCAAGCTAATTCTATGCAATAAATTGATGTTTATCTCTATGGTTCCCATCAATAGCGGTTCCCAAGACTTTTATATTGGATTATCAGATGGAAAGTGTACATAAAAATTGTTCTAAATCCTTTGTCAAAAGCAAAATAAAATCACTTTATGAAGCATTCGCTATTCTGAACACAACTTGTACACACACACACACACAACACATATCCCCAGCTGAAGTACTCTCAGAAAGAATAAAGAAACCTACCTGCATGCACAGGAACATTGAAAGGTACACACAAATATATACATTAGAGAAATGAAGCAATAAATTAATAAATGTAAATCTGAGTAAATATTTGGGATGTAGCACAAAGCAATACAAAATGGAAAATATGACAAATAGAAGACAAATGAGGTTCAATCATACATTAACTTAATACTCATGGAAAAATTAAAGAATCATGGGGACACAACATTTGAACAAATAATTATCAAGAAATTTCTGGAATTAAAGTATTCATAAAATAAGAGTTAAGTACTCAAAAGAAGTAACATGAGCATAAAGTAGAAAAAGTAAAACAAATGCCTAAAATAACAAATATCTTTGTAACAAAGCAGAACTTCAAAGATAAAGATAAATATCTTAAAAGCAACCAGTGAACATGTAGAACACCTAAATAAATAATCAAAAAACCTTAAGCTAATGTCTTCAAAATGCTGAGGAAAACAACTGTGTATGTTGAATCCATTACTTAAACAACTATCCAAGAGGAAGGGAAAAAAATAATTTATTCACATACAGGAAGAGATCATAGAAACTAGAAGGACAGGAGTTTAAGAAGTAAGGTAAACAAGCTATTCATAAGTATGTTTGTATATCTAAATAGTCAGTAGATGAAAATGCTTAATAATGACTAATTTAGAGATAATTTTAAAAACAGAGATAGAAGATAGAAGATCAGAAATAAAGTTAAGTATTTTCATTTGGAATTGATCTAAAGATTAAAAAAACTAAAACATTTTTAAAGTCAGCTACAAAACAACAAAAAAGCATAATATCCTGTTTCTAAAACAATAGAGGAAAAATGAAGACATAAAGCAGTCTAATCCAATAGGAGGCATGAAAGAATGATAAAGAAAAGAATTATAAGTGTGATAATATAAGATAATCATTAAATTACATAAATCATAGAAGTATTTCAAATATATAAGTAAACATAATAAATAATAACAGATTAAGCTTGACAACAGATTCTCAGTTTGAATAAAAATATTATCTTTATTAATTTTCTAATAGACATAAATGACAGATCAGATTGGGAATAAAGAGCAAGGAAAAAGATATATATATATACCAAGGGAATACTGTGCAGAAGAAAGATGATGTGGCACTATTAATAATGGGGAAAAATAGGCTTTAACATAAAAATTTACTCTAGGGTATAATTGTATTATTACTTAATAATAAAAGGCATAATTTACCAAGAACATATATCAAAACTGAACCACATGCGATATACATTATTACTGTATAATACATAAAGCATTAATTGCCAGAACAGAAAATTAATCAAATCAAACAAAAATAGATTTCTAGTTGATGGAATCAAATTGGTGGTTACCAGAGGGAAGGAGGAGAGGGGTGAGCAAATAAAATAAAAGGGGTCAAATAAATGCTGAAAAGAGAAATGGACATTTGATGGTAAACTTAATGTGCTATATATACATATGTTGATTTATTATAATCAGCAATTTAAACCTTTATAATGTTGTGATACAATGTGCCTTCAATAAAATTTCAAAAAGAAAATAAAAAAATTTTTTTAATTGATAACTATGGTTTGTGATGTAAAGACTCAGAAACTAAGAGATTAAACAGAGAAAAGAAGCAACAAGCATTTGAATTAAATTATTAACAATATTTTTCTTGTAAACAGAAACTGTTCTTTCAACTACACAGGAACACTTGCAAACTAAAGTAGACAATTTTATCTTACACAAAATCTTCAAAGGATAGAATTTTAAAAAGCTTCCCACTTCTGTGACTAAAGTAATCTTGAAATCAAAACCAGAAAACAGCATAAGAAAATTTATAGTCCATTTTCACTTACAAACAGGGATGCAAACTTCTTAAACAAGTTCTAAGCAAACCTAATTCAGCTTACTGAATTTTTTGTTTACTACTGAAGCATAGGTCTCTCTAAGATGTCTGGAGTAGGCCTTTCTAAAATGTGTCTCTTTGGCATGCAGATTATTTTGAGCTAAGGACACTTGAGGCCCTCCAGATTTATGTAAAACTTTATTTCCTCAACTACCTGAAGAATGAAAAGCGAGGGTAGTACCCAGAATTAGGTTTGTTATTTTGTTTTCTGTTATTTTTATTGGAAATAATTTCTATCAGAAAAAATTATCTCTATGTCAGGGAAAACATGTAATTACAGAGCATCTAGTCTTTGTTTCTTGAGTCATTCTCTCCTTATAATGTGAATCTCCCTCCTCTATACTTGAAGTCCCATGATCCCATCCTATTCCTTAATTCAGGATAGATATGGATATAGACATATCTACATAGATATATAGATACAGATGATAAAGATATACAGATAGAGATATAGAGATGTAAATATATAGAAATATCCTTAATTTTCCCATTTGTGCTGATATCTGCATCTATGTAGATTCTACATAAATTTGTAATTAAGTCTGTTCTTTTCTCCTACTAACATGACTGACATGAACTTGGTTGCTTGATCAGCCAAAGAACCTAGAGGTATAAAGAGAAATGTCCTCTTTGTCTTTATACTACAATTATAAAAATAAAATACATTTTGTGACCATGTAAATTTTATCACAGAATGTAAGAATGGCTTAATATTAGAAAATGTATTAATGCAATTCATTATATTAAAAGATTAAAGTAAAAAAATGGTCATTTCAATATATGAAGAAAAGAGATTTGAAGAAAGCTATATTACTTTGTTAAACATAAAACAAAATGACAGCAGCAACAAAAACCCTCATGGCAAAGTAAAATTATAATGTAATTGTCTTAATCTGAGAAGTAGTTTAAAGATGAAAGATCAGAAATATTTTATTTAAATTCAGGACAAAAACAAGGCCATCTACTCTCTCCATTTCTTCAACATTTTCAGGGGGTTCCTATCCAATGTAAGGTTCTAAAGAAAAGAAATACTAAAGAAATAAAAATATTCAGGTAATTATTATCTACTTTCAAGATATGTATGCATATAAAGTATTAGAACTATTAAGAGTGAGCAAAAGTGCAGGATTCTGAATGTTTTCAAAAATGGCTTCTTGGCATATCTTGGTGGAGTAGTGGTTTGGTCAACTGCTACCAGCTTAAGTGCAATCCACATATATCTCAAGTACCCAGGTTCACACTCCAGACTGGGGAGACCAACCAAGATGTATAACTAAATAAAAATAAATAAATAAAATGCTTCTTCCTCCTCTCTCTTCCTGCCTGCTTGCGTACTCACCTTCATTCCTGCTTGTTCCATTCCTGAAGAAAAAAAAGTCTTCTCTATAGGAACAATGGAATAGAATTTAATGTTAATATAGATCTTGCAGAGGAGAAAAAATTATTTTACCTCTGCCTTTCTGAGATATCCTTTGTAATAAAAGATGGATTAACAGAAGAAAAATAATAAAAAATTTAGCAACATGGATACCTCTTATATAAATAGGAAAGATCTAGGAAAACTGAGCAACACCTTGAAAAAATAGCTGTTATCATATTGATTACCATCTTCCCTTAAAGACAAAAGAAGATGGGGGTTTGGGGATGAGGGATAGAAGGTTTTAAGGGAAAGTTCAGTAAATAGGGTATTATTGTTATACAAACATAAGTCTTTTCCTGCTCCATCAGTGAGTTTCTTGGTATGATCATCTTCACAGAGATTTCCATTGGAAATATAAATGCCTCCTATAAAAGGGTACCTTCTACTTAGATTTCAGAGCTCTTCCTATGTCTACTTCTTCTTAAAGAAAAAAGCAGCATATCATACGTCCAAGAAGGAGTTAATATCTAAAATATATAAAGAATTCATACAACTCAAAAACAAAAAGTCAAATTTAAAAAAGGGCAGGAAATCTGAACAGCTTCTTCTGCAAAAAAGACATACAGAAGTCAATAGGCATAAAAAGAAAACACTCGCCATCGCATATTATTTGTGAAATACAAACTAAAACCACAATGAAATATCGTCTTGTATAAGTGATAATGACCTATGTCAAAAAGAAAGACCCAGAAGAATAAGTGTTAGCAAGCATAAGGAGAAAAAAGAACCCTCTTTCTTACACTGTTGGTGGAAGTATAAATTGGTGCAGCTTTGGAAAATGATATGGAGAGTCCTAAAGAAAAAAAAGAAATATCATAAGATCTAATAATTCTACTTCTAGGTATTATCAGAAGAATATAAAAGAACTAAAAGATACATGCACTCCTATATCCATAGCAGCACAATTCATAACATCAAGACATGAAATCAACCTAACTGCCCATCGATGAATGACTGGATAAAGAAGGGTGATGTATATATTCAATGGACTATTACTCAGCTATAAAAGTAAAGATGAAATATTGCCTTTTTCTACAACATGGATGGACTTGAGTTATTTATGCCAATCTAAATAAGTCATAAAAAGAAAGGCAAATGCCAGATGGCTTCACTCATGTGCAGAATAAAAGAAACAAAGTAAACAAACAAAAAAAACCACTTAGATTCTGAGCTAAATATGATGTGTATCATAGAGGAAGGGTAACTGAAGTGAGGTGGGAAATAGGTTGCGGGATATAATTCGATAGTGAAGAAAAAACCTAGTACTCTGGTGATGAGCATGATGTGATATACATGTCTGTATTAGTGTGATTCTATATTCCAAAAACTTACACTGTATTGTAAACCAAAGGTACATTAAAAAAAAAAAATGGTGAGGGGCAACAGTGTGGCAACAGTTCAAAATAATCCTATGTTAAAGGGATATTTTTGGGGTAATATATTTTGTTCACTTTCAATCTTATTCATAATAACAGCAAAGACTTTGTGGAATCTATGAAGATATCTAACAAAGTAAACATAAAATACATGAATGTATATGTTTATTGTAGAAATGAAAATAGGTAAACCAATACCATGTTTACACTGATTCTCAGGTTCACATGGAAGGGTAAAGGTACAGAATAATCAGTTCATTCTGAAGAAGAAAAGAATGCTTAATTTGAAACTATATTCATGGTAGAAAACTTGGTTGGCACCTATCTCGGGATCAGGAATCCTTTTACTGAATGCTAGGACTGCTGGAGCTAGCTGCAGATTTCTGCCCAGGTTTTCTGTAGGAATACCCTTTAGCAAGTTGATCTGCCCCAATAGTGGGGTCTAAGAGCTACCACCCTTTCAAGTCACCAGGAAGAGTGACCTTCAGCAGCTGAGGTAAGTCCCACTCCCTTGCCTGAAGGTAAACAGACTCTGAAGTGCTATGGATGTCAGAGAGTTCCTTGAGAGATCTGATTAAACTAGAATTTACCTGAAAGCACATTCTCATTAAGCTCCCCTCTTTTCTGTCCTGCTTTCCTTATTTCCTTACAGGTTTCACCTGAAAGTGTATCCTTAATATAGTCCTTGCACAAGAATTCTCATTTCATTCTCTGTTTCCAGGGAAGCTGACCTAAGATAGAAATGAAAAAAAAAAAAAAGTATATAGGTGCACAGAACTTAACTAATAAAGAAAAATAATACATTGAGAAGGATACCATTAGGGCCAATAAACATATGAAAGCATACACAACTTCACCCTATAGTCAGAAAATGCAAATTAACCAGTACTCACCAGATTGGCAAAATTTCAATGTCTAAATATTCTATGTATTGATTGAGATGTTCACAAACGAGAAATCTCATACAATATTAGTAGAAAAGCAAACTTAACAATCTATTTTGAAGAGCAGTATATTGATATCTAGTAGGATTGAAAATGCACATAAGCTGTAACTCACTAATACCATTTTCAGATACATAAATAAGAAATTCTCACATATGTGCTTAGAGATATATGCATGAAGATACTTGCTGTGGCATTTTCTATAATTATTTGAACACTTGGAAAGAAGTTTTGTCAAGAAAGAAATGGAGAAATTCTGGTAGATTCATAGTATGAAGCAGTCGAAAAAATGATAACCAAACCTAGATGTGTCAATATGGATAGATGTCAAATAAAATATTTTTAATACAAGTTGAAGAAGGGAAACATTCATAGAAAATTTTAAATGTAAGTACCAAACCCAAATGATGTATCATGTTATTTATGGATATGTGTATATATACATATGTGTACACTATATAAATGGACATATATAAATCCTAATTAATACTAATAGACTGTCAGGAAAACATTTCAGAATAGTGACATATCTGTGCTGTGGGTGGGGATGAGTAAGACAAAACTGGAAAAGATACAAAGGATCGTCGACTCTAGTTTTAATTTTTATTATTCCAAAAAAAACCCAACAAGAAGAAGAAACCCATGAAACAACTATCTGAAGCAATATGAAAAATGGTAGGAATCTGTTAAATCTGGGAAGAGGTGCATATGTATTTGTTACATTGCTCTCTGTATTTTTCTATGTCTGAAATGTTTCAAAATAGATGATAAATTATATTCAATATATTATCAAACTCTAAAATCTGATTTTCAAGCTATCTGAATTAAATTTTTAGTCTTAATATTGAAGCAATTATGTAAAATATATCCAGTTTATAAAATAGCCTAGTATTTAATTTCCTATGTTTCAGCATTTTTCTTATATTTTCTCATTTAAGTAGGAAGATAGGTGCTGCTTTTCATTAGAACTTCAAAAGATTTCCTTTTACTCCCTTCTATCCATCCTCCCCTCTTTCCTCCCTCCTCCTTCTTTCTTATTTCCCTTTTTCAAGAGAATTATAATAATCTCAACTCATAATATTTTCCTAATTCTTTTTCTAACTTCTAGGCATGCCAGATAAAAATGCAAGAAGCTAAGATAATTTGAATTTCACATAAATAATAAATAGCACTTTTGCAAGGGACATATTTATACAAAAGTAGTATTTGTTTATCTGAAATTCAAATTAACTAACAGTCCTGTATTTTTATTTGCTAAATCTGGCAGCCCTACTAACTCCAGTTACCATAATTGTAGTTCATTTACATAGATCAGCTCACGAATATTTTTTTAATTCTCAAATATGCATAGAGGAGAGTTCTGAAAATATTGTCATTTTACATCTGATTAACAAGTCTGGTAAAGATAGATAATATTTATCAAGGTTACCAGTATCCCAGTACTAGTACTAATGTCAGGGGTGTGGTCTTGACAATTTTAGGCACAAATTAATTGAGTCTTAAGTACTAGATTCAAAAGTCACTAGTTTTAGGGCCTGATAATTTTGTTGGAAGCAAGTTCTACAGAGACTCCAAAATTTTACTTTTTGGTCTTTGCAAATGAATGAATTCTTTTCCCTCTGTCTGGATTTCAAATGTCCTCTAAATGAATCAATTCTTTCTCATATAACATAATTGTTTTGCTTTTTGTTTCTTTCTCTGAGAAAAACATCACCTACCATGTTGTCTTTATAAAACACCATGCTGCCCTTTTGTGTAAGTATGATGTTTTTCAGAATGCGATCCTGCAAAGGTCCCTCTTTGGCCCATATAATTTACCCTCCTAACCTATTTCTTTCTTTAACCAGCTCTTTTACAAAATTACTGAACTTGATGGTAAAGAACAATCACATAGAAATTTGAATGAGAGCAACATAGTAAGGGTTCATTACCAGTTGATTAAATGAAAGAATAACCCAAACATCAGCTATAGTTGTCCTTTGAAGTTCTAATCATTTGCAAAGAAAACAGTAGCCATCATTCAAATTATTAAATAGGCAAAAATTAGTTGTGGGGTTCTGTATCTCCCTTTTCCTATGGATTTTGTCATAATGCTCCTGTAGAGGTGACTTGAGATACAAAGTGCCCCTATTTGTCTTTAAGTTGCCTGTAACTAAAATAACAAAAGCCAAAAAAAAAAAAAAAACCAAAAAAAAAGTAGAACTCATATGGTATGGTGGTTTCTTACGTGCCTTCCTCTTTGAAATAGCTTTACTTTTTTGCAATAAATAATCAAATGACATATTTATACCAGACTTTTACTTTCAAGTTGCTTTTATTTATGTAAGTCTTAAATAATAACCTTGTAGTATTTACTTCCTATTTTCTGTTTGTTTTCCTTTTTGCCTTTATAAATATTTTATCTTATTATAAAATCAAATATATTTATAAATGAAGAATAAAAAGAAGAAAAAAATATGAACTCAAACAATGATGTATTTATATATATGTAGTATAGTGTCTATAAAATAAAAATTTCATTAAATCACATGTTATCTGTTTTGCATTTTTTTCTAAACATATGAAGAACATTTTCCCTCCCTATTAAATATTCCATCACATTTTCCCAGTAGTTTCCTAGTACTGTATTATCTTTTGAAAATGAAAACTTGACTTTTTTGAAAATTTTTATCCTTTGAAACTCTGAGCTTTTATCTATAAAATAGAATTTGCAGAGAGAAAGAGAGAGGGGCAACGAAGGCTGGGCTGTGATGGAGTGTCTATGAAAAAGAGTATGTTCTTTTCAGTGTAACTAATTCTACTGAGGACTAGAGGACAGTCACAATGTGAAACTATGTTTTACAACTCCAGGGATAAAAATCAGTGAAAGGAAAGGTGAAAATGATGAAAGTCAATGTGGTGACACTGTCAAAGATTTACCTCAATGTGCCTTTGTTGGTTAGAACTCACTGTGCTGCCTAAGAAGGGGAAAAATGGATTCACTTTATTGCACTCATCTGTCATAGATAATACTCTGTACAAAAAGGTGGAAGGAAGGGGTGAACTTATAATCAGTGTGTGTACACATACAATAGGAAGGCAGTCTGGAGACCCAGCAGGACCGGAAAATGAGTGGCTGTCATAAAAAGGAGGTGACACTCTACTGAGATCAGTGAGCACTAATCTCCAAAGAGAGGGGGCAGGCCAACTTGATCTTTCTTTGTGTACAGACAGTCGGGTCTGCTGCTGCACCTTCACACTTTGTAGGGAGTCACATTCAAGGCAGACAAATGCAAACCGCTCTACCACCAACAGGAGGAAGCGAACTTATAGCCCTTTAAAGGATTCCACAGAGAAACAATGCTCCTGTAATGGTGATGGATGGTGTCTGCTTCTCTCTGACACACAGGGTACATTCCCACACTGCTGAGATCAATGTCTACGTATCTGTAGCAACTATTAGAGGAAAAATTTCTGAAAAAAGCTAATTTACTTAGGCAACACCTGTAACATTCTAGTTATCACCATAATAAAAGGAATCAGAATAACTTTTTATATGAATTTCCTCCTTATTTCATGAGATTGTTAAGAATTTCTATAATTCAAAAGGCAGAGAACTTATTCTCATTCCAGGTACCCACGTACCCTCCTACCCAAGTACTTACCTTTAAGCTGTAAGAACACATTAAGAAGTTTGTCAGACAGTAATATCTAAGAATAATATTGCACAGTCTGATAAATAAAGTAGCCGAAGTCTCAGTATTTGAATACTTTTCTTTCCTCTAGATGATCACCTTTTCAGTCTGTCCCCTATTACTCAGACTTACATCATTTAGCCTTCAACTGAATAGCCCTACCTACATCCTCTAATGAGAGAAGTTCACTTTATATCATTCTGTAATCCTCAGGAGTATGATGTCCTCTGAAAGGACTTCAGAGGCATTCCACTCTCTTTAAATTCCCTATGAATACATGGAACAAAAGATAGGTACTTGAAGTATTTTGCAAGAAAGAAATAATGACTTCCCCACTACCTTTTTAAAAGCTGTATTTTCTTTTTCTTTTTCTTTTCTTTTTTTTTTTTTTGGTGCCATGAAAACTTCTTGCTCTTCCTCATGCATTTTTGGTTGGTAGAGATCCCCTCCATCTCTCCCTTGGCACTCTCCCCAGTGAAACTATTAATCCTTCTTCATGATGGCCTACCATCAACGGCACACCATAGCTAAGATATCATGTCATAATGATTGATGAGGAAATTACAGCACTTTTTAGAATGTTGGGAAATAGCTTATAAAAGGGACATGCTATCCCTTTCATAAGTTATTTCCCAACATTCTAGCCTGTGTTTCACTAGATAAATTGACTGTTTAATGCACTAAATATTTCTTGACCTTTCTAGCATATGATATAGACAAAAGGGTATCTGAATTTACAATTACACAAAACAAGATAAGATATAATTTTCTTTTTGTTTCTAAGGAAAATGTTAAAAAAAATATCCTAAAAGAAAGGTGTTTGGGGAACGCCATCGTCAGACAAGTCATAGAGGATGCATTTATTCGAACTACCATCAGGGTAGGGCTCCTTAGGGAGGCTGATGTGGAATCAAGTGTCTGATAAGAGAATACATGTGGCTTTGTAGACAAGGATCAGAAGGCTATTCTGAGCAAAAAGTAGAGCTATTCTTTGACAGGAATAATAGAAAAAAAATAAAAAGGTGGCTAGGGTGAGTGGTTTCTTTTTACCCCTTGGATCTCTCACTGTCTATCTGACAAATCATATCTATCACATTTTCCAAAGCTCTCTTCAAGGTTTAGGAAAACAAATGAAATCCACTCACATTATTGAATTTGTCACAGAAAGAGTCTTTGCTTCTCCTCTCAGATGTGACTTGCAGTTTATGCAAGAGTTCATTTAAATTGTGAATTGACTGGTTAGAGAGCATGCATTCCATGCTTCATGTTTCATAGGTGTATATATAATATTTGCAAACACATGATCAGTTAAGACATGTCCACACATAGGCTGCAGGAAAGAGAAGCCTTGTTACCACACACAAGCTTTAGCTCTGTTTCTGCCATTTTTTTTAAAATTCTTTTTGTGATGTAAGTTTTGGTATTTATTCTATGTCTCCATTTGATCATTTGTAATATTAACATAGTAATTTTAAGAGTATTGTAAGGGTTAAATGAAATCATGTTTGAGGGGACTTTTGCACAGTATTTAGCAAACAACTATCAATAGATGGTATCTTTATAATTATAATTTTTCTTCTTAACATGGCAAGTCTCCTCATAAAAGGAACTTGAACATGGATTATGAATGTAAAAAATATAATGGTGGATTTATATAGTGAGCATCAATTATCCATGACTGTAGAAAAACTACCACTAATATTTTTCATTTTCTTACTAGAGAAGGTAGAAGGACAGAATTACTGCACAGTCTGCACATGTAGAAATAGGTATGGAAATCATTTTACATTGCAATTTTTTACATATCCAGTAGATTTTTAAAATTATTATTATAAACCTGAATTAACACTCTGAGTATTTAGTAAGTACTAAATAATAATACTTCTGTTTCAAGAGTTTTCAGTGTGTTTTTGTTAATACATTGTATTCTACCATCTTTTACAATATGTGTATATTAATATCAATCATGCCAAAGAATCTTGTTTCCCTAATGTTTTATGCTCTGCCCCTGACCTGGGAAGTAAAGTTTGATGTAGAGAGAATATTTGGAGAGTCTGTGCTTCAGTAATACAATTTGGTTTGCTAAAGCCCCAAATATTGCTTTATAAGTCTTCAGATTAAAAATTAATTACCACAATTATCAGCAGATATAAAAAGTCAAGAAATAACGAAAGCCCATCTGTACTTTTGGCTTTGGAAAGCTTAGCACAATGGCAACACTGAAAACGAGCATGTTCTATAGTGAGCTCAGTCATCTATCACATACATGACTTCTTACTTCTTTCACGCAAAATACCTGCATTCTTTCTTAACACAAATGAACTTTTCATCTACTCGTACAAAGTAATTATATCTCTTAAGCAGAACTTGGTCATGTGAATCACAGAAATGCACTGGCAGAAATTTTCAAAATCATTATCGTTCCATCCTTATTTAGACATTCTTGTACACAAGGACAAATGAAAGACTTCTTAAAGTTTTCTTTGATCATGATTAAAATTTTAGAATATTTTGATCATATGTAAATCATGATGTTCATGTGCATATGGAAGGGGGAAATTTATTACACTAGATTATTTATATTATTGTTAAAATGGTCATTTATTGAGCTCAAGTGATGTTTTCTATAAACAATGGTTTTTAAACATATTATATTGCTGGTTGTCACAGTGACATTTATCATGCATATATACATATATATATATACACACACAAACTGAATATTTAATTTGTGTTTAAATAAAATTAACAATAAATACCATAAAGATACAATTGAAGTAACTCATTTATGGCTAAAGAAAAAAAATTAAAGTTTTAAATCAGTAGTTAAATGGATTTTGTGTTTATTACCAAGTTGTTTGGCTCCCCCAAAAGGAATCTTCTGAATAGTAATGAGATGTAATTAATGAAAAGGAAAACTAATAAATATGTCAAAAACAATTTACTACTGGTTTGTATGTATTCTAAATGCCTCTACTGGAATGCAAATGAACTTTCCAAATTAGGTTATTTGTTCAAAAAAAGAAAAAAGACTGTCCTCATAGTTATGGGAAAAAATATCACTGCTTGCTAATATTTAGAGTTCTAATAGTTTTCTTTAAATGTATTTGTTAATTATTTAAAATAATTTAAACATTTATTAGTGAGCATCCAATGTCTATGGTTTAATTTTGTTGTGCATTACATATTGATTTTTTAACTCTTAACTAAATTTCAAGGAATATTTCCTGCATTGAAGTTTTGAAATATAATGGCACTGTTTTAAAGAACTAGTAGAAAAAGAAAAAATGGTCAGAAGGTGAATTAGCTACCCTAAGGCTCCTCCTGCTAAAATGTAAACAGAGCTTGGATGAATTATAAGAATACTAGGATTTAAATAAATTACTGAGTTTGGTAAATATAAGGGAAATAGCAGTTTCTAATAAGAGAAAAAATATCTAGTCAAAAATAGAACAGAAAACAGCAAGCAGAAGAGGTAAATGGAGCTGGGAATTTTAAGAGAGATTTACCTTCAGGTACATTTCTTTATTGGCACTGTCATCCAGGGACTATGCCTTGGGGCTTTAGCAAGATGTGGGGAAAATTTGAAATTCTTTCATTAATCATAAAATCATTAAAGAAAGCTAAGTATTCCTCAAGAAGTAATGACCCTGAATCTTGTAAAACACAAGACTTCTGTAGAGTAAAAGGTCTCCAAATTATGTCCTCAGAATTTCTGTAGATCGGGTTCAATACAATAGCATTTTACAGGAAAAGTCAATAATCAAGCATAGAAAAAAGCATCCTAAGTGAAGATCAATGGAAATGAAGATAAACATAATCAACTTATTTAGATCTAGAATTATCAACATGAAATACAAATTCCTATGTGAAATATTTAAAGAAATAAAGATATAGAGTAAAAGAGGAGAATGAAAAGCGAGACTATGAAAGATATTTTAAAAATAGAACTTTCAGACTCTTTAGAAACTGCAAGTATAAATTTTTAAACCTAGCTGTATGTACTAAATAACACCTAAGACGCAGTTAAAAAAAAAACAGAAAACTGACAGAACTATAGAAATAAGACAGAAAACAAAACAGAGTGAGTGAAAATATGATAAAATGATTAAAAGATGCAAAGAATATAATAAGAAGGTTCAAATTACATATAATCAGAATCCCAGATAAAGATATTTGAATCGCTGATAGTTTTTGATGATGTGAATTTAAGAAAGTTACTTATTATTTCTGCCAAAATTTTCTCCTTGGTAAAATAAAGGCTATTAAGTTTGTGTTCACAGAATGCTTAGATAGCCTTTGGAAAGGCATATGGTTAGAAAATGTTAGCTTATCAGAGATATATATATATATACACATGGAATCTATCAAGAAGGATAATTTAAAGGAAACACACACATATACATACACTTACACACATGTACACATACTATAGTGAAACTGAAAACAAAGATCTTAAGTAAAAGATGAACAATTTAATATAAAAAAATTATATTAATAAAAAGCATCTCAAAAACCAACAAGAGGCCAAAAGTACGTAAAAATAATATTAAAATTCTGATAGCAAATAAATGTCAAATTAGAATTACTAGGTAAGAGTTTTTTCAGTTATGACTCTAAAATACAGACATTTGCAGATTTTTAAATATAAAAACATTTTTTATATTCAGTAAATATTCAGTAAGGGATTTTGTAAAGGTTGTACTTTAGAAAGATTAAAAATGATATCAGAATGGAGATCTAAAATGCAAAAGTTATAATGTCCTATAAATGTCTGTTAGAGCCATTTGGTATAAAATGTGCTTCAGCTTCAAGCTTTCCTTTTTGGTTTCTGAAAGTGCGGTATTAAAGTCTCATGATATTATTGTATTTTTGTGTATTTCTCCTTTTAAAGTTGTTGGCTTTTACTTAATATAGTTAAATGTATGTAACGCTTCTTTAGTCTCTTGTTAACATTTTTTATTTATAGTCTATTTGTCTGATATAAGTATCAGTAGACTTGTTTCCTTTTGGTTTTAACTTGCATGAAATATCTTTTCCCATTGACTTATTTTAAGTCTATGTATCCTTAAAGCTATAATGAGTCTCTTATAGTCAGCATAGAATTTGTTTGTTTTTTTAGTCTAGAATTTTAATCCATCAAGACACTATGCCTTTTGATTGGAGAATTCATTCCTTTTACCTTTAGAACAATTACTTATATGTGAGAATAACCAATCTCATCTTATTGTTATCCAGCTGTTTCATAGTTTCCTAGGTTCTTTTTATCTTTCATGATCATTTCATTTCTCAGTTGGTAATTTTTCATGGTGATATATAATAATTTCCCAGTCTTTATCTTTTGTGAACTATTGTAGGTTTTTGCTTTGTAGTTACCATGGAACTTACATAAAACATCTTAATGATATAACAGTATTTTACTTTGATAGCAACTTTAATCACATTCAAAACACTATCTCTTATTCTCCCTTTAATAATTTTACTGTCATGATTTACCTCTCTTAATATAGTTATTCACATATAGTATTAATTAACATATAGTTAGCTATAGTTATTTTTGGACTTTAAACTTAACCTTCATACTATAGCCAGCAGCAGCATATATATTCTTCTCAAGTACACATAAAACATTCTCTATAATAGATCATTAATAAGCCACAAAATGAATCTTAGCCCATTTAAGACTAAAATCATACTAAGTATCTTATCTAATTACCATGGTATGAAACAAGAAATCAACAAGATGAAACGAAATATTACAAAGACATGGAGCTTAAACAACACATTCCTGAACAACCTATAGATCAAACAAATAATGAAAATATCTTAAAATTTATAAAAATCTGAGCAAAATGTGCCAAAACCTAAAGATTAATCCAAGATTGTTAAACGACTCAATTAATTCAGTAAAGTTGCAGAATATAAAATCAAGATACAGAAATCAGTTTTCTTTCTCTATATTACCAATGGAATAGCTGAAATGTCTTTATTTTTATAAAGAAAGCAATTTTTTATTCACACAGAATCAAAATAATAAAATACTTAAGAATCAGTTTAAACAAAAAACTAAAGAAATGTACAATGACATCTATATATAACTCTGATGAAAGCAATTGAAAACACAAACAAATTTGAAAGATGCCCCACATACATGGATTGAAATTGTTAGAATATCCAGATTGCCAAAAGTTATACATAGATTCAATGCAATTTTAATTAAAATTATGATGAAATTCTTAATAGAAATAGAAAAATAATCTTCAAATTTGTTTAGAACTACAGAAGACCCTAAATAGTCAAAGCAATCCTGAGAAAGAACAAAGTTTGGAGGGTTCACTGATCCTGTTTTTAAACTGTGCTATAAATCTCCAGTAGTCAAAACAGTATGGAAATGCATAGAAATAGACACATCAGTGGGAGCAAATATAGGGCACAGAAATAAACCTCCACATCTATGAGTAAGTACTAGATGAGTTAAGAATATTCAATGGGAAAAGGATAGTCTCTTCAATAAATTATATCAGGAAAACGGTTTATAAAAATGAGAGTGAATTCCTATCCTACACCATTCACAAATATGCACACACACACACACACATATACACACATACACAAACCTGATATGGATGAAAGACTTAACTGTAAGACCTGAATCCATAAAACTTGAAGAAGAAAACATAAGGAGAAAGCTCCTTGACACTGTTCTTGGCAAAGATTTTTTGATATATATATGAATAGTATAAGTAGCAAAGGCAAAAGTTAAAAAAGTAGGATTGCACCAAATTAAAAACCTTATATATAGTAAAAGAAATAATCAATAACATGAAAAGATAATCTTCAGAATAGAAGAAAATATTTTCTAACTATATCTCTATAATGGGATTACTATATACAATATGTAAAGAATTCATAGAACTCAATACCAGTAACAAAATCTGATTGAAAGATAAGCAGAGGAACCAAATAGGAATTTTTACCAAAAACATACAAGTGGCCAACAGGTACACTAAAAAGTACTAAAAATCACTAATCAGGAAAAAAATGCAAAACCACAATGAGCTATCACCTCGTACTTGGTACAACATCTATCATCTAAGAGACAAGAGATTACAAATGTTGGCAAGAATGTGGAGAAAAGGGAACTATTGCACACTGCTGATTGGAATGTAAACTGGGAAAATTAATATGAAGTATGGAGGTTCTTCAAAAAATTTAAAAACTGACATATGGTTCATCAATTCTACTTCTGGATATATATCCAAAAGAAAGAAGCACAGGATATTGAAGAAATACTTATACTTCCATGTTTATTGCAATTTATTCATAATAGCCAAGATATAAAACATCCTAAGTGTTCATCAACATGAATGTATAAAGAGATGATGTGCGTGAATGTGTATATACAAATAGTAGAATATTATGCTGAAAAATAATTAAGCTTCTGGTCAAGAAGGCAACTTGGTAGAAGTGTGACACAAATCTTCCCCACAGACCAAATAAGAACTCACCTATTTTCCAGAAACAAACAATAGTGAAGACAGGGAGAGGCTATAAAGATGCAGCAGCAATAGTAACCACAAAAGGTAGCTGAAAACTTCAAGATTCACAACTATACCACAGATTCAACTCAGAATTCAGGTCAAGGCAGAGGGAGGGAACTGCAGGAAGAACCGGCACTTCCAGGAATTGTGAAAGCAGCAGAGATCCCACAAGCAGAACCGAGGCATGAAGTCCAGGGACAGAGCTTGGCCACAGGCCAGAGGGAAGACCAGTGATGCAGTAATTTGAGCAGGAAGCCCAGTGAGAAAATTACAATGGGCACTGCCATAACTGGAAGACAGCTTGGGGAACCCCCTACCCCTTCTCAGATATTGCCCTGGAGCTCACAGGACCCACTCACACGAAATCCCACCCACCAGATATCCTCCCCACTGGAAATCTCACCCTCAGGCTTAAAGAAAGAAGAGAGGCTTCCAGAGAGTGAGTCAATGCTAATCACTAGAACCACCCTGTGGTTGGAGGTGGAAGTGCAACCTAATTCCTGATTGGGAACCAACAGCAAGTTGGTTAGTATGGTTTGGAGCTGTGGTGTGGGGAGAAGACTCTGCATCCCCTGCACAAATCCAACCCCATAGGCTGAACAGCAACAGAGGGTCAACATAAGAAGTTCAACAAAACCAAACACTGGTGATCCCACAAAACTCAAGGAATTTCAGTGTTCGAACCAAGATCCAAGTTTACTTGGTGCAAGTCGATATCCTACACAATATCCTACAAGGCCATCATTGCAGGGATGTCTAACCAAGAGAAACAAACAGAATGTCAGCTAGAAAATATATGTAGAATGATGAATCTAATAGAAAAAATGGGAAAATTGAATACAGTAGCCATATGCAAACTACAGAAGGATGAATTTAGGGAAACAGTGATAAGCATACTATATAAATCAAGAAAAATAGAGGAAGAAAAAGAGAACAACCAAAAAAAAGAGAAGAAATGAAACAAAATATCAAAGAAATGAAGAAGATGATAGCCAAACTAAATAACTCAATAAAGGGACTCAAGAGCAGGATGGATGACTCCTCCAACAATATCAGTAATGTAGAAGATAGGACAGAGGAATGCACTCAAGCAAACCAGCAAAGAGATAAAGGAATGCAAAGAAATTAAAACAGCATTGGAGACATATGAAATAATGTCAAAAGAAATAACATGCACATTGTAGGGGTCCCAGAAGGAATAAAAAGAGAGAAAATAAGGCAGAAACAGTATTTGAATAAATAATAGCTGAGAATATCCTTAACCTGAAGAATGAAGGAAGCCTCCAGACACAGGAAGGTCAAAGAGTCTCTACTAAAAGAAACCCAAGCAGACCTATTCCAAGACACATTGTCATTAAAATGTCAAAAATACAAGATAAAGAAAAAATCTTAAGAGCATCCAGAAAAAAAAATCTAGTCACCTACAAAAGAGTTCCCATAAAACTGTCAGTGGATTACTCAACTGAATCTCTACAGACCAGGAGGGAAAGGCATGATATATTCAAAGTGCTGAAAGAAAATGATTATTAACATAAGATACTATAACCTGTAAGATTATCATTCAGAACTGAACGAATGATACAAAGTTTTTCCAATAAGCAAACATTAAAGAAATTCATCACCACAAAACCAACTCTACAAAAAATACTAAAGGATACTATATAAACTGTAAAGAAAACCCACTTTAAAATGATAAGAAAGTAAATATAAAAAAGTCAGAAAGAAGAGTGGAGAAGAAAAATGTGTATGGTTAGAATGAGTGAAAGACTAATCTGCTTTCAAATAAAAATAGGAAATAAATATAGAATTCTTAAAGTTAACCTCAGGGTAACTTCAGAATACATCTCCAAGATATCCTCAGAATACACCTCCAGGAAAGCAAAGAAAAAAGCAAAAAAAAAAAAAACCCAATTAAAATATAATAAAACCCAATCCACCTACAAAAAGAAAGAGAAGAACAAAAGCACTGTCTACCACACCCAGAAGACAAATTACAAAATTGCAATAAACAGCAACATATAAATAATTATCCTAAAAGTTAATTGAGTGAACTCAACAAATGACACAGAGTGACTGATTGGAACAAAAATCTTAACCCAACCTGCTGGAAAGACCCCAAGTTAATTGGACACTAAACAATATACTTCTAAATGAATCTTGGGTAAAAGAGTAAATCAAAGAGGAACTTAAAAATACTTAGAGAAAATTGGGAATGAAGATGCAAGCTACCAGAATCTATTGGATGTTGAAAAATGGTACTGAGAGGGAAGTTCATTGCAATCCAATCCTAAACCAAGAACAAGAAAAATCACACATAAACAATCTAACCCTACATTTAAAACAAGTAGAGAAAGAATAATAAAGCCAAAAATCAGTGGAGAAAGGAAATAATCAAAATTTGAACAGAAATAGAATAGAAAACAAAAAGACAATCCAGAAGATCAATGAAACCAAAAGTTGATTCTTTGAGAAAATAAACAAAATTACCAAACCATTGGCTAGACTCATAATGAAGAAAAAAGAGAAAATTCTCATAACTAGAATCAGATATGAAAGGGGAGAAGTTACGACAGTTACCAGAGAAATAAAAACCATCTTAAGAAACTACCATGAGCAGTTCTATTCTGTTTTAGAAAAGTGCAGGGTACGGAGACTGAGCCTGGAAGAACTGGAAAACCTGAACAAAACAATCACAAGCAAAGAAATTGAGGTTGCAATAAAAAGTCTCCTTAAAAATAAAAGCCCAGGTCCTTTTCTGAGGAGTTTTACCAAAACATCAGAGAAGTAATACCTATTCTTCTCAAGCTCTCCAAAATTTTGAATAACAGGAAATACTTCCAAATACTTTCTAAGAGGTTAACATCACACTGATACCAAAAGCTGATAGAGATGTCACCAGGAAAGAAATTATAGACCAATAACTCTAATGAACATAAATGCAAAAATTCTCAACAAAATACAGCAAACCAAATCCAACAATGCATCACAATGATCATCCACCATGACCAAGTCGTCAAGTGCCAGGATGGCTCAACATAAGTAAATTTATTAATGTAATACACCATATCAACAAGAAATACCACATGATCTTATCAACAGATGCAGAGAAATCTTTTGACAAGTAACAACATGCATTTATGATTAAACTCTGCATAAAATGAGGATAGAAGGTACATACCTCAACATAATAAAGTCAATATATGAAAAACCCACAGCCAACATCATAGTTAATGGCAAAACATTGATAGCATTTTCTGTAAGGTCAGGAAAATGGCAAGGCTGTCCACTCTCACCACTGCTATATAACTTCATACTTTACATACATACTAAGGTCTTAGCCAGAGAAGTTAGGCAAGAAAAATAAATAGATGGAATCCAAATTGTAAAGGAGGTAGTAAAGCTCTCCCTATTTGCAGATGACATGATTATGTATATTGAAAACCCTAAAAACCCTGTCAAAAAATTACTAGAATGAATCAATAGACATAGTAAAGCGGCAGGCCAAAAAATCAATGCACAAAAAACCCATCGCACTCATATGCAAACAACATGCTAGAAGAAAATGAAATCAAGAAAATCACACCATTTGAAAAATGAAATGTTTTGGAATATACTTAACAAAAGAGGTTAAAGACTTAGTCAATGAAAACTACAAGACCTTCTTAAAGAAAAAGAGAAAGAGAGGAGGACACAAAGAGATGGAAACACATCCCCTGCTCATGGTTGGGAAGAATCAACATCATTAAAAGGGACATCTTACCTAAAGCTATATACAGATTTAATGCAATTCCCCTTAAAATCTCATGGGCTTATTTCCAGGAAATAGAACAAAAAATATGAAAATTTGTATGGAACAACAAAAGACCTCAAATAGTCAAAATAATTATGAGAAAAAAGAACAAATTTGAAGGGAATATACTCCTAGACAGAGCTATACTACAAAGCAATAGTGATCAAAAAGTATGTACTGGAATAATAACAGAGTCATAGACCTGGGGAACAGAGGTGAATCACCAGAAACTTACCCATTCCCATACAGTAAGTTAATCTATGACAAAGAAGTTGAAAGCATACAATGGAGAAAAGAAAGTCTCTTCAATAAATGGTGTTGGGATAACTGAAAAGCCACACTCAAAAGACTGAAGCTAGACCACTTTCTAACACCATTCACAAAAAATAACTCAAAATGGACTAGAGACTTGGACATAAGACCAGAAATGATAAAAATTATTGGAAGACAACATAGGAAAGACATTCCATGACATCATTATTAGAGAGGGCTTTAGGGATAGAACTCCAGCATTAGAAAAACAAAAAAGAAAAACAAACAACTAGGACTACATCAAACTAGAAGACTTCTTCACAGTGAAAGAAAACACCACCAAAACAAAGACAACCTACTAATTGGGATAATATTTTTGCATTTCATATTTCTGACAAGGGTTTAATACCCAAAATATACAAATAATTCATAAAACTCAACAACAGTAACCAATCAAAAAATGGGACAAAGAATTGGAGGCACATTTTTCCAGAAGAATATAAAGATGCCAACAGGCACAAGAAAAATGTTCCTACTCACTGGCAATCAGGGAAACGTAAATCAAAAAAAACAATGAGATATCACCTTACACCCGAGAGATTGGCTATTATCCAAAAGTTGGGGAAAAAACATGTTGGTGAGGACATGGAGAAAAAGGAACACTTTTACATTATTGGTGGGAGTGAAAATTGATGCAACCCCTATGGAAAACAGTATGAAGTTTCCTCAAAAACTGGAATATGGAAATCTTGTCTGATCCTATAAGATCACACTTATGGTTATTTACCCAAAAGATACAAATGCACCCCCATGTTTTTTGCAGTCCTATTCACAATAGCTAAGAACTGGAGACTTACTAAATATCCAATGTCAGTTGACTGGATAAAGAAGGTATGGTATATATACACAACAGAATCTTACACAGCACTTAGAAGAGATGAAATCCTCTCATTTGAATCAATATGGATGAACATAGTGGTTATTATGCTAAATGAAATTAGTCAAAAGAAGAATGACACCAGACGATCTCATTCATAGGTGGAATGTGAATAGATAAAACAAAGAAACAGATGAAACAAAACCAATCCTTGGAATAGTACTGAGGTTACCAATAGAAAATGGGCTATCTAAATTTGAATGGTTTTGTAAATTTAGCCACAGCCAACCCAGGACTGGATATGTAAAAATAAGTTTATTTCATTATCTCCTTGTATTTATTTTTGGTTTTGTAACATTCAAAAAATAAATGCTTTACCCTAATCATGGTTTGGTTTGAAAAAAAAAAAAAAGGAATACTCTGCAGCCATGAGAAAGATATAAAACTAGTCATCTGAGACAACATATATGGACATTGAGGGTATTATACCAAATGTATCAGTCAAACAGAAAATTATGTGATACCACTTACCTTTGGAATCTAAAAAGTCAAATTTTCAGAAACAGAGTCTACGGAATGGTGGTTACCAAGGGTTGGAAGCTGTTTGAATATAAAATGAATAGAAGCATTTAATTAGATTTTCTGGGTACCAAGAAGAAAAAATAATAAAACAATTCTCATATTTCTTCAGGAATTCATTCATATGTCTTAATCACTATAAAAATTTATTTGAGTACTGTATTTATGATTATAGACTATTACCAAAACCACTAGCACTATTTTTCTTCTTTATTTTATTTCCAATAGCAATTTTGACTATTTACCTATTTATTTTGTTTATTGTTCACCTACCACGGTATATAAGGTTTATGAGGCAAGAATTTTGTGCTCATCTTTTTCCTGTATTTATTTTTGAGTTTTTTAACTGCTCTTTTCTGTGCAGCTAGAACAGCACTTGACATATATAACAGGGACAGAAAACTAATTTGTTTAATTAAATATATGTAAATGTATAAAGTACATTTATATAGCAAATATATATATATATAAAGTACCAATAAATCTATGTAATAAAAGATGCAAATGATACCAAGCATAAACCCTTAAGGCATATAGACAAATAAGATTATATATCTATAGATAGAAATTCTTGATATTGAAAGATATAATCTCCAAATGGATTTTATATATTCAGGGCAACTTTAATCACATTTCAGCAGCATAACCAAGAATTATTCATTTTAATTTTAACATATCTATGAAAGAACAAAGGCCCAGGAATATCCAGTATTCATCTTAAAAAAAAAAAAGAGAAAGAAAGGGGACAGGCAAGTTAAAAGAGAAGGTAAAGGGACTTGTCTTTTAGCTTTTAAAACTTACAGTAAACAATGTCTGGCATAATTATACAGAAAGTAATTAATATGACAGAGTATAAGGTTCAGAAACAGCTCATCACATGCATGAAAGTTTAAAATCTAACAGATATGATATTCAAAGTCACTGTAGAAAACAGATTATTCCATTGCTGGAACATTGGTTTCTAAATTTAAAAAAATAGATTTTTTTGTTTTGTTTTCATTATACACAAACACTAATTCCTGAAAAATTAAAGTAAAATAATGAATCACACATAAAACACATTTAGAATAATATATGGGAAAATATTTTACCATTGTAAAGGGTAGTATTTCTTAAATAAGACACACAAAAATAGGTTAACCATAAAAAGATTGATACATTTAACTACAAAAAATCAGTAATTTCTGTCTACTAAAAGATATTACAAATTCAGTGCTCATTCAAGCCACAAATTCAAAGAACAAAATTAGTAATTTAATCTATGAAGACCTATGAATCAATAAGGGAAGATAATATTAATAAAATCATGAAAGAATTAATAATCAAACTTTAATATAAGAAAAAATAATGCCATATAATCTAACATAAAGGTCCTAAGCTTCATTATTAGTAATCAGAGAAATAAAAAATAAGATGAAAAACAGTTAATATTACACCCACTAGATAGAAAAATGAATAAGTCAGACACTATTAAGTATTATAAGGTTGTGAAACGTGAATCCTCATACGTAACTGGTAAATGTGTAAATTGGTTTGACAATTTTGGAGAACAACAGCATTATCTTATAAATGTGATCATCTGTGTACTCTAGTACCTATTAATTCCACTTTCAGGTATAAGAACTAGAAATCAATTCACAAGTACCAGTGGCTATGTGAAAAATTGCTTATAGCCTTATTGTTAAAATAGCAACTCGAATTTCTATGAACTGGATGGAGATGGCTAAATAAACACTTCAATAAACTGTGGTATATATAACTAATAAAGTATTGTAAATCAGTTAAAGAAGAGATACAATTATGAATAATGTGGATAAATTTTGGTAATGAGTGAAAATAAGTTCCAAAAGAGTACATACAATATATTACAGTTTATCATAAAATTTTTGAAAAGTAAAATTAAATAAATTCCAAGAATGCCTTCAGAAGCACAAATCAGTAATAAAATTATCAGTGTAGAAAATAAGTACCCAACAAAAACAATACACAAATTCCAACAAAAGAATGTATAACTCAGTCATATTCTATGTAGCTTGTGTTTTACCACACTAGGTCTACTTTTACAGGGTTATCTTTAAACCAAACTTTAATTTCTTTATAATGAAAAATCATCCCATTAAGCTTGTTCTTCCTTACCAAACACTAATAAAGGTGATTCTTCTATTTTATTCCTTGTACTGCTCTCTCTCTCTCTCTCTCTCTCTCTCTCTCTCTCTCTCTCTCTCTCTGTCTCTCTCATCAGTAATGCTGTTCTGTGTCATCCTCACCTTTTGAAAGATTGAGCTTTTAGGTGATAGAGTTGCCTCCTTGCCGGATCCACTCAAATTAAGAAATGTATTGTGTTCTATGTAAAAAGTCCTTTGCTATGTGAATTAAACAGAGACAGTATAATAATTAATGGGAAATATTGTAACCTACATAGACATTGAGAGTGAACTAGATAGAGAACAGACTAGACTGGAGGAAGGGAATTTGAGAAAAGATATAATTTTCAACAACTATATACAAAATTATCTTTTATCGGAGGTTACTCTAAAGGTATAATATCAACAGAATCCATTAAGTAAGAATAATTCAACTTATATTTCAAAATAAAGTTTTTATATTTTTAGTATTTAAAAAATGTCAGTGTGCTTTAATGTACTTTATCCCACCTGTTAGAAAAATATAAGCAGAAAAAACTTAGATATATTTCTGATAAAGCATAACAATTGACATTGTTTCTGAGGAAAAAAAAGATGTATTAAGACTCATATTTAGATATGGAGAGGCATGCTCTAATTTTTACATGAAGAAATAATGGATTATAATGGTATTTTTATTTCAAATAAAAGAAAACATGAGAGAAGATTTATTTGCAGGGAGGAGGCAAGATGAACTATCACAGTAGGTGAAAATGAAGGCTACTTCCTCTCAATGTCTTTAGTGAAGGAAGACCAGAAGCACAGCTTCACAACAGGCTGGCTCTATATGTTTCTATAAAAACAGCTATGTATCAAACAAGAGAGAAGTGTAATCATTATTTTTAGAAAATTTTAGACATTTTTCCACTTCCCAGATTAGTATCCTAATTTATTTCTTGTAGGGCTGTTCCTCATTCATAAAAAATTATGTAGGATTTGTGAAACAATCTTGAGTTTACACCCTTTGGGATATTTTAGTGTAGAACCAGAAGAAACCAATAGCGATTTTCTTTCCTTTTTTTCTATTCAAACTGGAGAAGAAACTATCTTTTGGTTAATTGTACTGAGGATACTCAGAACAGAACCACAATCTCAAGTGTTTATTTATTTTTAATGTCTGAAAGTTTAAAATTCTGAAGGTCATTTGATAGGTTAGATCCTATGCAATAAGTCTTTGATGTCCAAGAAAGGATTGCCCGATGTGACAACGGAAATGAATTGGGGGTGGGGTGTTGGGGTGTTACCTGAAGCTAATAGTATATCTTGTTTTTGCTTCTCTGTGGTGTATACTGTGCCAGAAGTAGCCTCATTATTCTGTCTAGAGAAAGCCCACAAATGACTGCATATTACATATCAACCACTGTTGCTGCTGAAGTTTGAGTTTGGATTTACATGTTGAGCAGAGCTTCACCTGTAATCTTTGCATGAAGGACTGAGTCAGAGAAAATGTTATCACAGACTTTTCACTATTTATTTTGACATAATATTCTTAGAATCTTAAAAAATTTGCATCTATAAAGTTAGATTACATAAATGCATTATCAATCAGTCAGTTTTTGTTTTTTTTTTAGCACATTGACACAGTGCTTTTTAACCAGTTGAAAACAGTAATAAAACAAAAGTACAAATAGAACAATGCATTGAGGCATATTCTTTGTGTTAAATAATATTGATTCAGGCAGATTTTCCCAATTCAAGCACAGAAAAATTTATTCATCAAAGATGGTGGTACCTTGTGTATATTTACTAACTCTCCTTCTAAGGATCCCCAAAGAGCTTTAAAGCAAGAGAAAGAGAACAGGGTATGTAAACTTGGGTTTAAATCATGGCTCTGATTTTGTCTCTCTTATTAACTGGAGCATTTGGAATGACAACTTTTTCTCTTGGGCCTCCGTTTTATTATTTGTAGTGTAGGATAGTAGCTAATATAGATTAGATATTTAACCACAGCATTTTGCATGTGCTGTGCACTAACAATTAGTGTATATATATATATATATATATATATATATTTTGACTTAAGATCCGTTTGCCACTTTAAATGTCTTATTAAAGTATATATAGTACCTTTTTAAAATCATAGATATCCTAATAGTTAAATGAGTTAAAAAAATAGGAGACCTAAGACAAGCTAAGATACATATTGCTGATTAAGTGGTATACAGTTAAGAGTGACACTATATGTGTTTAATTCCATTATCAGTTGTATGACTATTATCACTATTTATATTACTGTATGTTTATTTAAATATTTAGGGTGAATTAAACCAAAAAATTTTCAAAATAATCCAAGGAGGCAAGTACAGTTACTATCATCCTTTCACAAATGAGAAAACTGAGGCACTTAAAAGGTAAAAAATTTGCCCTAAATCATTCACCTCGAGTGAATGAATTGGGATTCCAACTCAGGGAACATGGCACTATTTTCATTACAGCATGATTTTCCATAATTTTCAGTATATGTTAAATAGATATCTGGATATAATACATATTATAATACTTCTGGTGGGTTTAAGTTAGAGTGAAGATTGGAGTTAGGTCAAAAGTAAAATCTTGTTCTTATACTGTCCTATGCTTTGACGGTCTCACATAAGCCACTTACATTTCCTTTAATTTTCTAGAAAACACTATATTTTAATAAATGTAAAGAATACATCACATGCCCGTTTGCACCTGAAACTTAGAAATTCCCTAGGTAGTTAAATATAATGAATAAAGCATTAACCCAAATTTCTAGCAATGCAAACAGGTGTTTTGGATAGAATCAAAAGTGTAACTGCTTTCCTGAGATGCAAAATTTCTTTATGAGATGCAAAATTTCTAAAAGGTTATTTCATTGTTGATATAAAAGTTCACAAGGAGAGTTTTGAATCACAGAAGAAAATCCCAGTGAATTTTTCTACAGACTTTGGGGGCCGAACAGCAATTGTATGGATCATGAGCACACATAAGTTTCCTCAAAAATTCTAATGGTTGTAGCTGAAGAGAAGATTGTGTTGAATTCCATGCTAAGGACACTCAATACTGACCACCACTGAAAGGAAATACCCAAAATGAAACCTTGAACTGGTGTGCAAATACAAACTTCTTTGCTTCATTTGATTCCTAGTGTGGGGTCACATAATGTTTAATTTAGCAGACTAATAAATCTACCTTTGTCAGCTTGTAAGAAGGAATACTGATATTGCAACAAGAACATTTTAAAAAATTATATTTGATTGCTTACAATCAACTTGTTTGCTCTGTAATGTTTTGGGGGATGAGTACCTTTCCTGAGCATATTGAAATCAGGCTGGTTTTGCATCTATGTAATTATGACTGGGAGTTAGGGGACAGGAAAAAGAAAAGTAAAGGAAGAAAGGTGAGGATCTGAAACCATTTTGGAGAAATAAAAATGGAAGAAGAGTTTAGAGAGTGGGAGAGAATACTCAGAGTAGGACATTGGTAGAAGAAAATTCAGGAAGGCTTGGGAAAAGCTATATGCCGGGACACAGTGATGATTTCCGTTCTATGCTAGGACTATCAATTACCAGTACTGAGTCCACTGGGCACCACCACCACCTGTCACAACATGTCAGTAGAGGGAGCCTACTGTTTGAGGAAGCTTAGATCAGTTTTTTCTCATTCATTATTATTTATTACTATAAATATAATAATATAGTAATAGTAGTAAGAGTGGGAGTATATATTTCCAAAGCAAGCCATTTGTTTCTTGTTTCTTATTTTGCTTCTTTGGGAAGATAAAACACAACTTTCAGTGGTTTATTTTGGGAGGAAATCACTTGATCATTTGCCCCTATTTAAACTAAACTTCTCAACAAGAACACAAAAAGGCTTTCATTAAAGCCAGCTTCTAAGGAGACATTGCAAGAGCAATGCAATAAAATTTCTGAATGATCAGTGAATCACCATTCATAAAAGAAAAATTGCAACTTGATAGGCTTTTCTATGACTTAGGGACAGCATTAAAAATGAGAGACTGGTCATAATAAATATTCCTGGGTTGAGAGATAAGTTGTAAAATACCAGTGACCTCTGTATCCAATGATGCAAAACCAAGACTAAATTTTTGGTGAAATAGAGCTGTCCAATGGATTGGAGAGAACAGCAGCTATGTTAGATAACCAAAAACCGGGTAGTACTTTGTCACATTTTCCATTTCAAAGTTTTTTTTTTTTTTATATATTCACAGTTGGAGTAGAACATGATGCTAAGATTTCAACCAATATTCAACATCTCTGAATAGGTTAATTTGGTTTACAGTGGGTGGAAATGAAATCAACCCAAACAAAACAACTTGATACAAACTCATGGAACATTCTAACTTGAGACAGTTGGCCTACTAATAGTAAGATGGTAATTCTTAAACTACAGGAGGACCAGTTATTAACTATAGTTAGTCCTCTTTATTCTAAGCTTTTTTATAAGCTACAAAATGCAAGGAAGGAATAATTATCTCTCAAATTTGATCAGTGTAGGCAGCCAAACCAGCTAATTCAGCAGGGAGACAGAGCCCTGACTAGATACACTGATCAAATCAAGAAAATAACTGCCAGATCTCCCCTTTACTTTATGCCGAATAGATGCTGCCTTGGGGACTGGCTTAGATTCAAAGACTCTGACTGTTTGAAGTTCCCCCCAAGTCTGTTAATTGGAGCTCTTTGAATATTTTGGACAGTTAAAATTGCATAGCTTTGGTTGGTTGGCTAATCAGTTCTCAGATACCACAAATTCAGCTGCCTTAAAATGGTAGAAAGAAGAAAAAAGACCTATGTAATAAAAATAATAATCATAACCTGATTTTGCTGATAAGAAGGAAGTAAAACCAACTTGCATTCAGAATATCCAGCTATTCTTCCTTCTGTCAAAACAGTTAAGAAATGTAGAGATAAATTTTTCAGTTCAGAATAGTATTTTAGGTCTGAGTCCTGTAAGCAGACAGTCACATAGCAATTTCTATACTCAGCACCAAGTTGTAGTAATGTTAACAGTTAACAAAACACTAAACAACAACTTATCCCTGAAAATTGTACCTGGAATTTTTTAATGAACATAATTATTTCTTCTCTAAGAAATTATCTTTTTTATAAAATAAGAAACCAGAGTGAGCAAACAGTACAGATTACATCTCAACAAAGTGAAAGGAAGGTATTCAGGGTTAACAAAATCAACAGAATTCAACACACATACTGGAAGGGTTAATGTCTTCAGTTATTATCAAAAATGGTAGATTCCACCCAAACACAGAGCCAAATTAAGATTAATTACATTGAGAATAATACAAAGATGGTGGATTATTAGGATCACCTCTTCCTCACAGACAAAACAAAACTATAACCATTTTAAAATAATGACCTTTGAAAAGGAACAGGTGCCAGCAAGTCCCCAAAGAGAAATGACACACATCTTCATAAACAGTAGGAAAAACCAATTTGTATCAACATGTTCAAAGACCCCAGGGTCTATTGGGAGGAACCAGTGATATAGACAGTCTCCCAGGAGTTAAAGGGCTTGCTCCCTCAGTAGGTGTCCCTATACCTGGGAAGTGGTTTTTGGTTGTTGAACCAAAAACTTCAGTATTATGTGGAAAGAGGGAAAGCCTCCTTATGAGCTAAGAGATAGCTTCTGTACAGCGCAGCTCTGAAGACTGATATTGTAGGATGGTCCAAGGGGGAAACACTCACCCCCTCCACCATTAGCACACTTGTGCCACATTATTTGTGCTCAGAGTTGTGGTTCTCCATGCTGCTAGAGACAAACAGCCAGGTCTGCAATGGTAAAGATAGGCGAGCGATTCCTGACAAAGAATATTACATTCTTCAAATCTCTCAAAAAAGCTCATTTAAGGGACTTCTTGAAACAGAAGTTTCTGCCTCCCTGAGGGTACTGCTAAACATCCTTCGTATTTAGCTTGGTACTTCCTAGAGCTTCCACCCCCAGCCCCCAGGGATTGTTTACTGCTCCCTGCTGATACTGCTGCTCTCTGGAGGACTGAGGGATTTTCTCAGGTGAGTGCATTTTCCTTCAAGTAGTTCCTGGCTCTCTTTAACCAGGGGCCCTTATTGGGATTGTAGCCTCCTTGTGTACTGGGTCCACAACTGGTCTTTCTCTTTATGCTTGTGACTCTCAGAAAAATCTCTGCCTCCCAACTACTCGAACCCTACAAGCTACACTTTCAAGTCTCAACACAGTGCTAGTTCTAGCTTCAACAATTCCAATAAAAGCTGAGATCACACAACTAAAGGAAGCATAGTTTCCAGACAAACACCACAGGCTGATATTCGGCAACTTGATATGCTAACAAAAGACCTTTACACCAGGGAAGTGTAATCCATAGAAATAAACACAAAATGCCAAAAATAATGAAGAGTCATTGGAATATAGATGAAATAATGGAACAAAACAAAACCCTAGGGGAAAATATGAATGCAATAGAATTAAGTAAACTACCTGATGAATATTTTAAAGCAACAATTTTTATGATACTCACTGAAATCAGGAAAACAATAGAAGAATCAATAGAAAAAACAACAAAGACAGAGAAAATATGAAGCAGTTCCAAACAGAATTAATGGAGCTAAAGAATACAATAGCTAAGCTAAAGAATATAAGGGTCTCAACAGTAGACTGTAAGAAGTCTCCAATTGAATCAGTGAGCTAGAAAATAGGGCCATAGAATGAAGAGAATCAGAAGAGTAAAAAGAAAAAAAAAGTTAAAAGTAATGAAGACAGTATAAAGGACTTATGGGATAGCATCAGCAGGAAAAATACTCACATTATAGGGATCTCAGATGGTGAAGAGAGAAAGAGACAGAAACCATATTTGAAAAAATAATAGCTGAGAATTTCCCTAACCTGAGGAAGGAAACAGAACTTCATCTCAGGAAGTTTGGAATTTCTAACAAAGAAAACCCAAATAGACATACACCAAAGCACATTATCATAAAAAATGACAAAAACACAAGATAAAGCAATAACTCAAATAGCAGCTAGAGAAAAACTAGTTACACACAAAGGTGTTCCCATAAGACCGCTGGCAAATTTCTCAGCAGAAACTTTACAGATCAGAAGGAATGGCGGGATACATTAAAAGTGTTGCAAGTAAAGGAATTCCAACCAAAGGTACTCTACCCTGCTAGATTATCACCTAGAATTGAAAGAATTATAAAGAGCATTACAGAAAATATTTAAGGAATTCATCCTCATGAAACTAACTTAGAAGAAAATACTAAAGGAAGTTCTATAAAATGAAAAGAAAGTCAGTAAGAAGCAGCAAGACATGAAAAATATACAATGCAGGGAGAAGGAGAGCGAAAATGAGGACTATTAGTATGGTTTCAAGACTAAAATACTTTCAAATTAAAACGGGCTCTAAACAAACTTTTATGTAAACCCCCAGATAACCTCAAAACATATTTAGGGGAAAAAAAGAAAATTATATAGACTAAACACAACATAAACACTTTCATAGCACCTAAAAAGAGAGTAAGAGATCAAAGGTATTGTCTGCAACAACACCCAGATAACAATGAAGAAAAATGGTAATAAGCATTCATAGACTCAATAATCACCCTAAAGGTTAATGGACTGAACTCACTAATCAAAAGGATAGAGTGACCAAATGTATATAAAAAAAGCGACATAACTTTCTGCTGCATACATGAAACTCATCTACATTAGAAAGATAAATATAGACAGGCTCAAAGTCAAATATCTGAAGACCATTCTATAATCAATGGTAACAAAAAAGTCAGGGACAGCAATAGTTATAACAGATAAAACAGGCTCCTTCCAAATAAAGAAAGTAACAAAAGACAAGGATGTATATTAATAATGATTAAGGGGACAATTCAGCAAGAAGACATAACTCTTACTAATATATATGCACCAAATGAAAGAGCATCAAAATACATAAAGCATTATTAATAGAACTAAAGAGCAACATTGACAGTAATATAATAATAGGAGACTTAAACATCACACTTACAACAGTGAACAGATCAACAAACCAGAAAATTAACAAGGAAACCAGAGCCTTAAATGACAAATTTAAATAGATGGGTTTAGCAGACATATACCCAAAACTCCAACAACTGCAGGATCCATATTTTTCTCAAGTGCTTATAGAATATTCTCAAGGATAGACAATATGTTGGGAAACAAAAGAAGTCTCAACAAATTTACAAAGAATGAAATCATACCAAACATCTTGATAGCAATGACATAAATCGAGATATCAAAAACACTTCAAACACTGGAAAATCTCAAAATATGGGGATGTTAAATGACATACTTCTGAATGATGTTAGGGTAAAAGAGGAAATAAGGGAGAAATTAAAAAGTGCTTGGAGATAAATGAGAATGAAGACACAAGCTAAAGAACTTATGTGATGGAGTAAAAGTAGTACTAAGAGGGAAATTTATAGCAACAAAAGAAACAAGAAAAACTACAAATAAACAATCTAACCCTGAGCTAAAGTAACTAGAAAAAAAAAAACAAAAGTCAGTAGGATGGAAATAATAAAAATTTGAGCAGAAATGAAATAGAAATCAAAAGAACAATTCAGAAGATCAATGAAACCAAAAGCTAGCACTTCAAAAGAAACACAAAATTGACAAATATTTGATTAAACTCATTAAGGAAAAAATGGGAGAAAAATCTAATAACTAGAATCAGATGAAAGGGGTAAGTTACAATAGATACCAAATATAAAATATCATAAGAAACTACTGTGAACAGTAGCTATACGCCAATAATTACACAATTTAGAGGACATGGACAGATATTTAGAAGCATATAGCTGACCAAGACTGTGTCAGGAAGAAATGGAAAACCTGAACAGAACTATCACAGCAAGAAAATTAAAGAAATACTCAGAATTCTCCCCCAAAATAAAAGTCCAGGACCAAATGACTTTACTAGTGAGCAATAATTAAAAAAAAACTTCTGAAGAATTAATATCTATTCTCAAACTCTTCCAAAAAAATGAAGAACAGAAAATACTTACAAACTCTTTCTATTAAGGACAACATTACACTGACACCAAAATTGGATGAGGGCATCACAAAGAAAGATAATTATAGGCCAATATCTCTGATGACCATAGGTGCAAAAATCCTCAACATGATATTAGCAAACTAAATCCATCAATACATCAAAAGGATCCACCATCATGACCCAGTGGGATGCATCCCAGGAATGTAAGAATGATTTGACACATACAACTAAACTAATATAATACACCACATCAACAAAAGCAAAGTAAAAAATCATCTGATCATACTAATTAAAGTAGAGAAAGCATTTGACACTATTCAGTGTCCATTTTTGATAAATGTTTCACTAAAACTGGGATGGAAAAACATATTATCATAAAGGTTTTATGTGATAAGCTCATAGCCAACATTATATTCAGTGTTGAAAAACTAGCAATGGTTCATCTAAGATCAGAAGCTAGACATGGTTCTCCACTCTCATCACTGGTTTTTAACATAATACTGGTGGTTATAGACAGAGCAATTAGACAAGAAGAAGAAATGAAAGGAATCCAAATTGGAAAAGAAGAAATAAAACTATAAAGATGACGTTATAATATATGTAGAAAGCCCTGAAGAGTTCACCAAAAAGCTACTATAATTGGTTAATGAGTACAATAAAGTGTCAGGCTACTAAATTAATATACAAATATTTGTGGCATTTTATTTGTGAACAATATGACAGAAGAGAATAGAATTAAGGAAACAATCATATTTGCAATAGAAACCAAAAGTATTTAATTAAATAGTTTAGAATATACTTAACAAAGGAGTGAAAGCCCTGTACAATCAAAACTATAAGACACTGTTAAAATAAAGATACAAAAAGATGGAGAAATATTCCATGTTTATTGATAGGAAGAATTAACATTGTTAAGATGGTTATTTTACATAAATCAATGTAGAGGTTTAATGCAATTCTCATTAAATACACTGGCATTTATCAAGGAAATAGAATAAATTGTTTTAATTTGTACAGAGTGACAGAAGACCCTGAATCTCCAAATCAACCATGAGAAAGAAGAACAAAAGAGAAGGGATTGTGGTGGAATAGTGCTTTTGTCAGCTGCTTTAGACCAAAAGCAGAGGCTGCAGACCTCCTAAGATTTTGTGTCCATGTCCTAGAGCCAGGGCGAACAACCACAATGAACAGCTAAATAAAATAAAGTGCTTCTTCTCCATCTCTCTTTCTGCATGCCTACCTTTGCTTGCTTTCATTCCTACCTGCACATTTTCTTAAAAAAAAAAAAAAAAAAAGTGATGGTATCACATACCAGATCTTGAGTTATATTGCAGAGAGATAGCTATCAAAATTTCATGGTACTAGTATAAAAACAGAAACACATTATTCGTGAGATAGAACTGAATCAACAGACGTAGACTCACACATATATGATCAGGTAATTTTTGATAAAGGACTCAAGAGTATATGGTAGAGAAAGGAAAGTCTTTTCAACAAATGGTGCTGGGAGAACTGAACAGCCACATACAAAAAAAAAATGAATCTAGGAGAAAGTCTATCAAGTGGTGACCTGGTAGGACATGATGGATCTCTTCTCCAAGGAACAGCTAGAAAGTACCTATTCTTTAGACACATACAGTGCGGAGGACTGGCCTGAGTACAGTAGATACAACTGTATGAATTGCTACCACTACAAGGGTAGGTGAAGGTGTTGGAATTTAGAGCTGCATTATGAATTAAGGACTCCCAGTTTCAAGGAAAAAAGTGTTGGAGCGAGTGGAACCAAAGGAAGAACCAAATCTTCTAGGAATAGCTCTGAGGGCATCAGAAAGTCTACATAGTGGGACTTGGACATGGAGCCAGGGGAGCAGGTCTTCATGCAGAGCAGAAGGAAGACCAACACCCCAGTGGTCTGAATGGGACCCCCCTCATAGAAAGCTACAAAAGCTACCACCGCAACTGGAAGATAGCTTGGGGAATTCCCCCACCCCCTCCTTCTCCCACCATACTGCTCTGAAGTCACACGACCCACCCATCAGAAATCCCACCCCAGGTGTAAAGAAGCAAAATTCAGTGCTAACTATAGTGCCACCCTGTGTAGACAGACTTCAGCCTGAATATTGATTGTGGGTCAGTGACAAGGTAATTACAATTGTTCAGAGCTGGTACACTGGGGGAAGTTTCTGCATCCCCCACAGAAAATCAAACCCCATTGACTGAACTCTTGAGCAGAAAGAGAGAGTCCACCTAAAAACATCAACAAGTTCAAACACTGGTGATGCCACAAAACTCAGTAATTCCAAGTGTTCAAAGCAAGATCCAGGCTTCTTTGGTGTAAGGCAATACCCTACACAAAGCCATCACTGCGAGGAAATCTTACTGACAGAAACATAATAAAATAACAGACAGAACAAAACAGAGAAATATACATGAAATAATGGCTCAATTAAGATTCCAGGGCAAAATCAGATTACAACAGACATGTGCAAACTACCAAGAATGAATTTAGAGCTACAGTGATAAACATACTCATGGAAGTCAATAAAATAATAGGGGAATAAAAAGAGAACAATAAAAAGAGAGAGGAAATGAAGCAAGATATCAAAGAAATGAAGAAGATAGTAGCTGAACTAAAGAACTTAATAAAGGGACTCAAGAGTAGGTTGGATGAAGCCTCTAATAGAATCAGTGAGCTAGAAGATATGGCAGAGGAATACACTCAAGAAAACTAGAGATGAGAAAGAAAAATAGAGAAATGAAGAGAATTTTTTAGCTGAAATTCTAGAGGCCAGAAGGGAATGGCATGATATTGTCAAAATGCTGAAAGAAAAGGATTTTCAACCTATAATACTATACCCTGTGAGATTATCCCTCAAAACTGAAAAAATGCTAAAAAATAAAGCCTTTCCAATAAGCAAAAGTTAAAGGAAGTCATCACGAAACCAGTTCTATCAAATATACTAAAGGATACTTAATAAAGTGTAAAGAAAACCTACTTAAAATAGATAACAGCAAATATAAAAAGTAGGGAGGAGGAGAAGAGAACAAAACTGTGTTTGGTTAGGAGGAGTGGAAGACTAATTTGTTCTCAAATAAAAATAGGCAATTAGCATAGAATTCTTATGCTAACCTCAGAGTAACCTCAAAATGTAGCTCCAGGGGAAAAGGCAAGAAGAAAACAAAAAGGAAAACCAATCAAAACATAACTATACATAACTTACCTAAGAAGAGAAATAGAAGAACAAAGGCACATTCACAGAAGGAGACATCAATACCCCTATTTACAACAGTGGACAGGTCAATAATGCAGAAACAGGGAAACAGCTGCTTTAAATGATCATTTGGAACAGTTAGATCTAATAGACATATATCAAATACTTCCTCCAATGATTACAAATTTCACTTTCTTCTCAAATGTGCATGTAACATTCTCAAGGATCATTCATATGTTGGAACACAAAACATGTCTCAACAAATTTATAAGGAATGAAATAATATCAAGCAACTTTTCTGACCACAGTGACTTAAAACTAGAAATCAACCATTAAAAAGAAAATTGGAAGTCCACAAATTAATTGGAGACTAAACATATGTTTCCGAATGAATCTTGGGTAAAAGAGGAAATCTAAGAGGAATTTAAAAATACTTAAAGACAAATGAGAATGAAGACACCACTACCAGAAGCTATGAGATGCAGGGAAAATAGTACTGAGAGGGAAGTTTATTGCAATCCAGGCCAATGTAAAGACACAAGAAAAATTGCAGATAAACAAGTTAACCCTACATTAAAACAATTAGAGAAAGAAGAACAATTAAAGTTGAAAATTAGTAGAAGAAAGGAAATAATCAAAATTTGAGCAGAAATAAACAAAATTAAAGAACAAAAAAAATCCAGAAAATTAATGAAACGAAAAGTTGATTCTTTGAAAAAATAAACAAAACTGACAAAACTTTGCCTACACTTACAAAGTAGAAAAGAGAGAAAACGCTCATAACTAGAATTACAAATGAAAGGGGAGAAGTTATTACAGATACCACAGAAACACAAAACATCCTAAGAGACTACTATGTACAGCTCTATGCCAACAAAGGAAAACAATTTGAGGATATGGAAAGGTTTCTTGAAAAATTCAGTGAAAGGTGAAAAAGTGAAAGCATTTTCTGTAAGTTCAGGAACAAAGCAAGACTGTCCATTCTCACCACTGCTATTTAATCATATGGGGTCTTAGCCAGAGCAATTAGGCAAGGAAAAGAAAAAAGGGATTCCAAATTGAAAAAGGGGGAGTGAAACTATATTATTTGTAGATGAAATGATTATATATATTGAAAACCCTTAGAACTCTCAAACTACTAGAACGAATGAACAAAAATAGTAAAATGACAGGCTATAAAATCAAGTCACAAAAATTCATTACATTTTATTATGCAAAAAATACGCTATAAGAAAATGAAATCAAGAAAATCACACTGTCAACAATAGATTAAAACGAATCAAATATCTTGGAAGATACTTGACAAAAGAAGTGAAAGACCTGTACAACTAAAACTACAAGTCCTTCTTAAAAGAAATAGAGGATGCAAAGAGATGGAAAGACATCCCCTGCTCATGGCTGGGAATAATCAACATTATTAAAATGATTATCTTACCTAAAGCAATATACAGATCTAATGTAAACTCCATTAAAATCCCATGGGTTTATTTCCAGGAAATAGAACAAAATATCTTAAAATTTATATGGAACAATGAAAGACATCAAAAAGACAAAGGACTTATGAGAAAAAAGAATGAATGTGGATGGATTACACTCCCAGACTTTGAACTATAAAGTGATAGTGATCAAAACGTTATGGTACTGGAATAAGAACAGAGGCACAGACCTGTGGAATAGAACTGAATCACCAGAACACTGGCTCATTCACATGTAGTCAGTTAATCTATGACAAGGAGCAAAAACCTATGATAAAGAAAGGAAAATCTCTTCAATAAATGATGTTGGAATAAGTGAACATCCACATACAAAAGAATGAAGCTAGACCACCCTCTAACACCATTCTCAAAAATTAATTCAGAATAGACTAGAGACTTTGACATAAGACCAGAAACCATAAAATTCTTGGAAGACAATATAGGAAAGACATTCAATGACATCAGCCTTAGAGAGGCCTTTAGGGACTCAATTTCAGAATCAAGAGCAACAAAACCAAAAAAATAAACAACTACATCAAAATAAAGAGCTTCTTTAAATCAAAAGACAATATCACCAAAACAAAAAGACAACCTAATAATTGGAAAAAAAAAATTCTCATTTAATATTTCTGATAAGGGCTTAATATCCAAAATATAAAAAAACTCATAATACTCGAAAACAGAAAAACAGGCAATTCAGTCAAAAAATAGGAAGAGGAATTAGAGAGACATTTTTCCAAGAGAATATAAACATGTCCAACAGGCACATGAAGTATTCCTACTCCCTGGCTATCAGGGAAATGCAAATCAAAACAACGATAAGATATTATTTTATATATTAGAGATTGGCTATTATCCAAAAGTTGGAAAAAAAGTGCTGGTGAGGATGTGGAGAAAAGGGAACAATTTTGCACTATTCATGGGAGTGAAAATTGGTACAACCCTGATGGAAAACAGTATGGAGATTCCTCAAAAAGTTGAATATATAAATCCCATATGATCCCCCCATCATCCCACTTCTGGTTATTTACCCAAAAGATATAAAAGTACTGATTTGCAAAGATTTATATACCCCCATGTTTATTGCTAAGAATTCACAATAACTAAGAACTAGATACTTCCAAAGTACCCAGCATCAAATGAATGGATAAAGAGATATAGAATATATGCACAATGGAATCCTACATAGCACTTAGAAGAGATGAAATCCTGTAATCTAAATCAATATTGATGAAGTTGGAGGATATTATGCTAACTGAGGATACCAATAGGGAATGGGGCAGATGTGGGTGTTGGGGGTGGAGGGTAGTGATGTTTGAACTCATTGGACAATGGGGAAGAATACTTGGCGATTTGGTAGAGGGCAGATTGTGTTAATATATATCTAAGGAGTGGGGAAATTGCACATATGGCTACCTACACATATGAATTTATTTTAATTTATAAAACAAAGTTACTACAAAACAAAAAAGGAATGAATCTATACTATTGTCTAATACCATATACAAAAATTAATTCAAATGAATTAGAGATTTGGATATAGGCCTGGCAACCATATAATACTTACAAGGCAACATAGGCATTATGTTCCATGACATCTGCCTTAGAGAAGTCTTTGGTGACTCAACTCCAGTATCAAATGAAACAAACAAAAAACTTGGGCAATGGCACTACATCAAACTAAAAAGCTTCTTTACAGGTACAGAATTCAAAATGAAAAGACATACTACTAAGAGAAGATATTTGCATGTCATACATCAAAGAGGTTAATATCCAAAATATATAAATAATTCATAAAATTCAACAATATAAAAACAAACAACCCAGTCAAAACATAGGCCGAAGAACTAAATAGCCATTTCCCCAAAGAAGACATGCAGGTGGTCAACAGGCACATGAAAAGATGTTTTTCCTTGCTCTCAGGGAAATGCAAATCAAAACAACAATGAGATATCATCTCATGCCAGGGAGAATGGCTATTTTCCAAAAGACTGGCAATAACAAAGGTTGCTGGAAAAGGGAATCCCTTTACGCTGTTGTGGGGAATTTAAACTGGTCAAGCTTTATGGGAAGCATTATGGAGACTCCACAAAAAATTTAGACTGGAAATTCCTTATGATTCCATCATCCCACTTCTAGGTATTTACCAGAAAACCCCCCACAAAAACATTAATTTTCAGAGATATATGCACCTTCATGTTTACTGTAGCATTATTTACAATAGTCAATAACTGGAAACTACCTATATAACCATAGTCAGATGAATGGATAAAGAATGTCACACGCACACACACAAAAATATGAAATCCTGGCATTTGGTACAATATAGATTTGATTAGAGGGGATTATGTTAAGTGAAATAAATCAGGAGAAAGACAAATACTAGACGCTCTTACTAATATGTGGAATAAAAAGAAGCAAAGGAAAGGGACAAAGCAACCCTTTGATACTGACAATAGAACTGAGGTTACCAGTGGGGATGGAGGTAGGGGAATGGTAAGAAGTGGTTTGGCGGGGTGGGGGGCGGACCATGGACAATGGTGAACAACTTTTGATAATTTGGTGTTAGGCGTGGTGTGTTGTCATATAATTGGTGGATGGTAAGCCTGCACATATGATCTTGTAATATTTTGTAAAGATACCTCAATAAAATTGTTTAAAAGATAGTTTAAGATTCTTTTCTTGTAATTATGTGAATCGCTCTTTCTCTGTCTCTGTCTCTGTCTCTCTCATACACAAATACACACACACACACATACACACACACACACACACCATTGATTGTGCTCAATTTTATGTTCTCACTCTTCCCTTACCCTAAATTACATTACCACCACCCAAACACACAAATTGAATAGTTCTTTGCATCATCCCTAGAAATCTCCCCAAGACTCTCGGGGCAGAGAAATGGATAAACTTTGACATAATCCTTCATGGGAAGTTGCCAATGAAACTAGTACCCCTGAAGAAATTTGAACTAAACTCTTCCATATTCCTTCTCTGGACTGAATTTAAAAAAAAAAAAAAAAAATCAGCTTCCATGAACTAAGTTACTCATTTTTAGCATAGTTCGTTATCTTCTAAGTGGCGTGGTACCAAATCAACTTCATTCAGAACTTGGAAATATTTAGGACAAAAAAATGAAAAGACAAATTTTAGAGAAATTTCACTTACCAGAAGTGAAAAAGTTAACCATTCTTTTTACCAAGTGTTTCTTGAGTTCCTATTAACTGCCAGTATTATTTCAAACATGAAGTATGAAATGACTACTATTTCCAGTGCCATTTCATAAGTAAGAACTTTGCAATTCAGGTAAATTAAGTGACTTTAATAAGGTTGTTCAATTAGTCGGTAAGAAAGACAAACTGGCTCTTTTCCATTTGCAAAATGACAGATGAAAAAGCTGAGAAGTTGATTCCTAAAGAGAAGAAAACTGAAGCCAAGAAGGCTGATGCTGGTAGCAAGGTTAATAAGGATAATTTCAAGGCCAAAACACCTATAAAGGGGAAGTCCGACAAAAACCCTGTCCTAGCCAGAAGAATTGATAGATATTCCCAATCTGCTATATATTCCAGAAAGACCATGTGAAGATGTATTTAGTAGTTTAATCCTTAGGGAAAGAAAAGAGAAAGTTCTTAATACTGTCATAAAACCAGTTGATTGTGACAAACATGACAGTACCTGAGTGATTAAATTTCATAAATTGCCCAGATACTAACCTACTGGAGATGTGTCTTTCAAGTTGTTGAGTCATGGCAAAATCTCTTCAGCCAGCTCATGAAAGAACGTTGGGTTAACATCTCTCTTGGGACTATTCTGAACATACTTACTGGCGACCACAGAGGCAAGAGGGTGATTTTCTTGAAGTAGCTGAGAATGGCTTGCTGACTGGTTATCTGACCCCTATTTAAGTTTCTCCATGTAGAACACAACAGAAATTCATCATTACCACCTCCACCAAAATTACATCAGTGTTGTGAAAGTCCCAAAACATCTCACTGCTGCTTACTTCAAGAAGAAGCCATGTAAATCCAGACATCAGGAAGTTGAGATCGTCAACACAGAAAGTGAAAACAGAGGTTACAGAGCAGCGCAAGATTGATCAGAAAGATGTGGACTTGCAGATTCTGTCAAAAATCAAAGTTATTCCTCAGCTCCAGGGCTACCTCTGTTCTGTTTGTTCTCATAAATGGAATTTATGCTTATAAACTGGTATTTTAAATTACTTAAAAAGAACCTAATTAAATAACTGATCCACTAAAAAATAAAAAAGAAACCTCACTTCAAGGAAACTCATGAAAACCTAACAATCCAACTTGTAAAAAGATGCCACTAGGAAACTTACCGCTAAGAATGATTGGTGTGAAGTTAACAGCAGAGAATTTCAGAGGCAGAAAAGATGAAGAATATTTTATGGAAAACTGGGACAAGAGAAACACTGCCAGTAATGACTGGGAATTAGAAAAGCAGATAGGTGGTAAGGAACATTTCAGTTAAGGGAAATATCATAAGCATTTTGACAGGTTTAGAATTTATAATGTTGGAGAGGATTTGCAAAGGTAATTTTGGATCAGACTATACAAGGAATGATGGGTTAATGAGCCTGTGCTTCAATATCTAGGTGACAGGTAAGTTTTGAAGGTTTTGAGGTGTGCCCTGGTAGAGTGATGGTTAGGTCAATCACCTCCAAAGGATGCAGGTCACATACACCTGGGTTTGCATCCTGGGCCTGCAAGGAACAATCAAGTGAATCAACTAAATGAAAAAAATAAAGTGCTTCTTCCTCCTCTCTCTTTCCTGTCTGCTTGCCTACTACTACCTTTATTCTTGCCTGCAACTTTCTGCTAACTATTATTATTATTTTTTGAGAAGGGAATGTACTTGAAGGCAGAATTTGGAAGAATCAGTTTAACAATAGTTCGCATCTATAATGTGTACCAAAGAAGAACGAAATTCAGGGCAGAGGCGTATGTTGGGAGATTACTGGACCATTTTTTCCACTATAAACTTACATAGTAGAAGGAGTAAGAGACATCTCTGGGGTCTTTTTTACAAAGACAGTAATCCATACATGGGGACTCCACCCTCATAACCTAATCTCATTCCAAAGGATTTACTTCCAAATACCATCCCATCTGGGATTCTATTTAAAATATATTAATTCAGGGTGGGGAACACAAACATTCATAGCAGGTATATTTCCCTAAAATAATAGAGATTTCCCTGTAGGCATCCTTAAGTAGGGGTGATAGGTCAAGGGAAATAATTAAGGCTAGGAAACAGCAGAAGAAGTAAGTAACTAGGAATTCATTTTATGCCACATTCCGTTTATTATATAATCGTTCACATAAGAAACATCAGATTTATTAAAGCCCAAGAAAATCACCACTCATCATTAAAGGATAAGGAAGAACAGATGGATGAGGAAAATTTTTTTTTAAAAACCCTGAAACATGTAACAGCATAAGTGGTGACTGAGAGACATTTGGCAAGAGCTTGAATGCAAAAAACTCTACAGAAAAAGGGAAATTAATTTACTTAAAGAAGACTAATAGAAGGACATAAGGGAAGAAGACATGGGACCACCAGGAATGTTGCTGACAGAGCTATTACGTGATGAAGCAGGCTCCCAAGAGAAGCTGGGAAATCTCATTAGTCAGGATATAAGGTGAGTTTGAATAAAGCAGTAAAACATCTGCTGCAAGAATAGTTCTGCATCTGCATGAAAAGGACAGAATAGTCAAGTGGATCATTTCCACCTCTAATGTGTTCAACTCCACACTAAGTCAAATAAAAAGCCAAAATTACACTTGCTTTGGTGATAGCATTATTCACATCTTCCAGCAGGTAGTGTGCTCTAGCACACATCTCCCCCTTATAATCCCCATGGATGTTGTTCCCATTTTTCAAATCACCCTCTTAAAGCCTCAAGCATTCCCCTCCCTTACCCTTCTACTCTCAATAATTGACCTTGCCATCAATTTCAAAGAAAAT